>CM051619.1:34356836-34956836 GCA_028020825.1 Podargus strigoides | reverse complement strand
GCCACCCAAGGGGAAGATGCTTATCCCCGAGACATCTATGCATCGTGCCTCTTCCACAGATCATTTACCAGGGTCATCTGTTACTAGCCCTTAATATGACACACTGAATTACAAGAAATTCCCAAGCCATCTTAAGCAATATTATTCTTATCTGGCAATACAATTTCCACAACATATTGTAAGAAATTAAATATACCTGCAGTAGAGCATTCAAACCTCCATTTTGGAGTAAGAATCATAACAATTGTCTTGCAAGTAACATAACAAAGACGGAGAAAGTTTTAAAAAGTAAATTCAAATCCCTATTATCCTGTCAAAGAAAGCTAAACCAGGAGCCACTACGAAGTCTCATTTAGAAAGAATAACCAAAAAATATATGTATGAACGTTCTTGAGATAATCGGAATTTATAAACTTATTTTACTCCAATCTACAAGGCATAAACTTCAACTGCCACTTCTGTCATATATGTTGTTTCTGAAATCTATTCTAGAATAGAAAAATACAATTCTTCACAAGCTGAAGAATGAAATATGTTTGGGCTTTATTATTTTTTTCAGAAAAGAATCTGAAATAAAGATTGGGAAAGTATCTATCACAGTATGGGCCCTTCCAAATCAAATGGGCTACTTAAGCATATTTCCAATCAAAAAAGGTAAAGTTCTAGACCAGACAGTCACATGCAAAGTCATTATGAGGGAAAAAGGAGAAAGAAATAAATGAAATTATTTTCATTGGTTATCTCAGTCATGAACACTTCACTATTAGAGAAAGGTTTTTGTTGTGTCTTTTTTCCAGGTTGAAGAGGAGGAATTGCCTCAGTTCCTACAAACTTGTAGCAAAGAGAACTGTGCAAAAGTGTGCTAGTCTTGGCCGGGATAGAGTTAATTTTCTTCATAGTACCTAGTATGGGCCTGTGTTTTGAATTTGTGCTGGAAACAGTGTTGATAACACAGGGATGTTTTCATTATTGTTGAGCAGTGCTTACACAGAGTCAAAGCTTTTTCTGCTCCTCGCACCACCCCACTAGCGAGTAGGCTGGAGGTGCACAAGAAGTTGGGAGGGGACATAGCTGGGACAGCTGACCCCAACTGACCAAAGGGATATTGCACACCATATGATGTCAGACGCAGCAATAAAACTAGGGGAAAGCTGGCCAGGGGGACCCCTGCATGGAGACTGGCTGGGCAGCGGTTCATGGTGACCAACTCTTTTCATTTGTATAACTTGTATTTCTTCGGTTTTATTTGTCTTTCTTTGTTATTTTCCTTCTCATCACAAAATATTATTATATTTTGGGGATTTCTATTTCTCTGTCCATGTTCTGCTCATTTTTCAGGGAGTCAAAGATGGAAGACATAATAATTTATATGTGGCTATGAATAAGCTGCTAATTACTAGTGGAAACTGAGACAATGATAAAGATGGAGGACTTAGCACATAAGCATCCAGATTTTATAACTAGAAGGTCAAGTATCATATCAAAGTTATTCTAACATATCAGAAAAACAACCTAAAAAAGCAGGATGAATATAATCTGGCAACTCTTCAGTTTCCCTATTTAGTAGCTGCTGCCCACAAGAAAAGCAAGGAGTAGGACAGTGCTACTTTTTCATTTAATATATTTAAGACTACATGGAATATGTATGTAGAATAAATATTTAATGAATTAATAGAATTTAACAGTATGAAAATGATGTTGGTTATTCAGCTTAAATATGTGCGAAATTACAGAAGCAAAATATTTAATTGAAAATCATACAAAATATATCATGAAATCATGAGCACAGTAGAGTGTATCTAAAAGTTAATATACATGCTGTAAAGCTTAATTTTAGAAGCTATTAATCCTTTAACTAAAACATGAAAAAAGAGCAGATTGCTTCCTATCATCCTTTTAGGCTTTACAGATACTAAATAGGTACGACTGTAAGCAAATATGTTTCTCTTTCAAATGTTACTTTTCCATGAATTTTCCTTTACACTCTTCTGGAAGAACATCAAACCAGTAGTTTTCTAGACATTTTCACCTTTTTTTTTTTTTTTTTCCCCAAATATTACCACAGCACAGTAAACAGACAGGTTTTTAAGAGCTTCAGAGCAGCAGTTTAGAACGTGTGAGTGTCACAGTGAAATCAGAGCTGGAAAGAAGTGATATGCAGTTCAGGATTGGCACTCTAAAATTCAACATGCCAGGAGTAACACCTAAAGACAGTTACACCCAAAAAGATCCTTTTGAAATTGAAAATCTTCTGCAGCTTGCGTGAAAATAGCAGCATCCTGACAGAACACCAAAAAAGCAAAGTAAACTTGAAAGGGATTAAACTATAAATTGTCAGAAGGCAACTTGTTTTTCTTTCAATTTTTGAAGCAGAAGAGAATGTAAACAATGTACAGGAAGGATTATGTACAGAAAAATGCTTATAATTCTAAAAGTTATGATATTATCTGAAACAATCAGGGAGGAATTATTGAAGAAAGATCTGTGGCCTGATTATTATTGTTATAGTTATTATTTAGTGAAATATACTAGGTCATACCAAGCCAACCCAAGTACAAGGGCTTCCTAAACCTAAATCTGGAATAGCTTGACTCCCATTCAAGGTAGTTTGGGGAACGTTCTGTGCTATGCATGGCCAAACCTGTCATCTGGATTGTCCTGAAAACCTCAAGTGTGTCAGTTGGGAATGGCACATCTGGCCTTAGTCAAAGGAAAAGATTCTGGAAAGTGCAAAGTTAAGCCAAAATTTGGATGTATAGCATCACCATTTTCAGCAAGCACACAGTCATTTGCAGTAGATCTCATTCCTTGGGCTAGCAGGATGCCATCAAGAAATGATGAATCTGGGAACACCAGGATTTGAAATGACCTGGAGGAAAGCTGAAGAAAATTTAGGAAGATTTATGTATGGCAAGAGAATCATGTGATTTTTTCACCCTTTGGTATCATTTCTTATGCCAAAGCTTCAACAGTTGAATTGGACATCTAAGAGCTGAGTACCTTAGCAAAAGTACAGATGATTTTATCAAATGGCTGTGCTAATGGCTGTGCTAAGCTAAGACCCAAGAGCAATAAAGCTAAAAATGACCAGAAGTTTACTCTGTTGCACTGAGTCCCCCAAAAGGAGACTATTGCACCCAAACCACAGAGAGATCATAGAAGTTTAAAGCAATTACTTTTGAAGCAGAAGCATCAATTCAAGAAATATTAGAAACAATAGCCCAACTGGAGCTCAAAGTACGTTCAAAGTCACAAAAGATATGAACAAAGTCCAGTGAAACAGCATCTCCATTGAGAAATCTAAAAGATATTGTTTTAGGCAAATGGCTGAAGTGTCTGGCGGACCTGCTGCAGAACGCTGACATGTATCTACGAGGGCCCATATGGGACCCAGGTAACAGTAAGCTAAAGTTTCCAGAGACAGATTGCCATTCATGTGAGCGCGATATGATAGCTGCATAAAAGAAACATCATGGTATCAAAAAAAAAGCAGCCAGAGAACAACTGCAGCAATAGAATGGTGTGTCAGTCTGTCACACCACTGGAAGTCAAGAACATACTTGCACTTGGTGAAATTTTGTAGAAAAAGAGTTCAAGTCAACCTTTCAGCTAAGGTTGTGATGTCCTCTAATGGCCTGAACCAGCTACAATATTAGGTGAATTACATGTAAAAGCCTCTCCTCAGGCTTCCTTAGCAGTTACAACCTGTCCTGCCATTCCCTTCCCTGCTGTACCCCCATCTCCATCCTTTTGGCTCTTCTCTATTTTTTCCCTTCCTCAGGAAATCAGAAGGTAAGGTAAGGTAAAGTGCCCCACTGACATGACCATGTTCTGAGCCATGACGAATCTGAAATACACAAGGGGTTGTATTTCAATCACCACAAATTCTTTTGCTCTTAATTTCTATGAATCTTGAACCTGAACTTTTTTTTTTTCCCCCCACTTGATTTGAACTTCCCATAAGAACATGGTCTTGGGGAAAAAAATTAAAAATAAAAAAAAAAATCAAAGAGTAGAAAATAATCAAATCTGTGAACTGAAGATACAAATCTTTCTACATTCACTTGAAAACTATAGATCTTTTGAAGGGGACTGGACTAGCAGAATAATGAGTACTATTTGAAACACTGCATGCTGCTCTTATAGAAAGTAGAGTTTAAAAATGCAATCGGAATATGGCACTTAAACAATTTCAGAGCTTAACATAGTTTCAAGAAGGTTACAGAAAACAGTCCCTAATCTTTACCACCATTAAGACAGCACAAAACCTTTTGTGTAAGACAACAAGCAGCATCACACTAGAGGAATTAAGGCAACTGACACTCAGAGCAGATTCTGAGAGATGATTCTGTTCATTCTTGCAGGTGCCACAGTACTTGCCAATTACAAAATAAGCACGCAGTAGGCAAAATGCAATGCTAATGTCAGACTCACTGTGCAATCAGTATGCATAGTTAGATATAGCATGATATCTATTAAAAATTTGTCCTGAAAAGAGCAGCAAAATTCCAGCATTTCAGAGGATGACTAGACTTTCAAAAGAATAATAAAGATTCAGTTCAAGACATTTTTTCTAAATTAAATGGTCCGGAACAAGAAATAAAGCATCTTCCTAACTGTGGACCAGATGTAATAATTCAAAATACCTGCTACTTCATTTTATGCACAAAACTGTGTACAATCAGCTAATTCTATTTAATAATTAAGAGTAGGCAATACATACAAAAACACAGCAATGCTACTTTAAGTGCTTTTAGTAACACAATAGCATTCTTCTTTTCTCTTTGCTACTTTAAACAGATATAATGCTGTAAATTTAAAGCAACTGAACATAATTGCTTGATTTATTAGGCAGGATTAAAACCACTGTGAAAGAGATTATAAAATCATATTAACAAATCATACTAAATACACAGGCCACCTAGCTCTTCAAAAGTATTTCAGATGACTGCAGGAAATACATTAACAAACATATGACAGGAAATCATTACAGATTGTCTCAAAAGAAGAGAGAAGAAACAAAATCAAATCCTACCAAAATTAAAGTGCACAGATCATCTTTGTTATACTATAACTGACTCCCAGCAAATTTCCAGTTATTAGAGGGTCTAGACTACATGGCATAGTAATCATAACATTACTAACTAGTGAAAGATGTCAGCTTCAATATAAAGAAAACTTCCCATTTTAATGCTCAAACTTACTTTACTAGAAGAAAGTCACTATCCTGAATCTGAGCTTTTGTACGTTCCATTGCTACCACTGCTCTTGTAGAGAACATGTATCCTATATCAGAGGGAAAAATTCTATGATAATACACCAATTTGCAGACTGGGAACAAATAACGAAAATACTACTGCTACATTTTAATGGCTTTAAGGTAGCCATGCAATATATCCCTTCACGTTTCCCCGACAACAGCAAATTAGTCAATAAAGAACTCATGCTGTGACTGTTTCTGTTACTGAACTTAACCCAATTAAATCAAATTCAGGTTCTCCCATGCTATGCTGGCACACAGTTATTGATTTAGGAAAGTTTTTAAGCTTTCCAGTCTGCAAACTCTTAAAAATTTCTCATTTGCTTTTGTCACAGGTCCAGCTCTCTTCCTTACTACTGTGTATTCTATATTCCTTACTGGACATGGAGGAGATGGGATTATCACCATGTAGAACTATGGTTCATTTAATGTTCTTTTCAATTCTCAATCCTTTGGCCCATAAGAACTGAAAGACTTTGATGTCCCAAATCCTAAAGGGTTAATTAGACTTCTTCCACCTACTGTTCCTCAGTGGAATCTCAGCCTAGTGTTAGAATTGTACATGGACAGCCATGGGCCATTACCACTCCGCATGTTGCTTTACCTTCCCATGAAACTTTCTTGATAGTTACATCTCTTTTCACAATACAATATGCCCATGATATGTTCCAAATCCTTTTGTCCCCAGGTGACATATAGATCACACGATCATAGAATCAATAGAATAATTATGGTTGGAAGGGACCTCCAGGGTCATCAAGTCCAACCTTTATCCCATCATATTCCTAACCATTAAACCACTAGACCATGGCCTCAAGTGCCTCATCAACTTGTTTTTTGAACACCCCCAGGGATGGCAACTCCACCACCTCCCTGGGCAGCCTGTTCCAATGTCTAACCACCCTCTCAGTAAAGAACTTCTTCCTTATATCCAACCTAAACTTCCCCTGACGCAACTTGAGGCCATTTCCTCTTGTCCTATCATTAGTAATTTGGGAGAAGAAACCAACACCAGCCTCACTACAGCCTCCTTTTAGGTAGTTGTAGCGGGCAATGAGGTCTCCTCTCAGTCTCCTCCAGACTAAACAACCCCAGTTCCCTCAGCCGGTCTCCATAAGGCCTGTTTTCCAGACCTCTCACCAGCCTCGTTGCCCTTCTCTGGACTCGCTCCAGCACCTCAATGTCCTTCTTATACTGTGGTGCCCAGAACTGGACACAGTACTCATGGTGTGGTCTCACGAGTGCTGAGTACAGGGGCACGATCACCCCCCTACTCCTGCTGGTCACACCGTTTCTGATACAGGCCAGGATGCCATTGGCCTTCTTGGCCACCTGGGCACACTGCTGGCTCGTGTTCAGTCGCTGTCAACCAACACCCCCAGGTCCTTTTCCGCCAGGCAGCTTTCCAGCCACTCTTCCCCAAGCCTGTAGCACTGCATGGGGTTGTTGTGGCTGAAGTGCATGACCCAGCACTTGCCTTTGTTAAACCTCATACAATTGGCCTCAGCCCATCACTCCAGCCTGTCCAAATCCCGCTGCAGGGCCTCCCTACCCTCAGGCAGATCGACACTCCCACTCAATTTTGTGTCATCTGCAAATTTACAGAGGGTGCATTTGATCCCCTCATCCAGGTCATCGATAAAGACATTAAACAAGACTGGCCCCAAGACCGAGCCCTGAGGGACACCACTTGTGACCGGTCTCCATCTGGATTTAACTCCATTCACCACAACTCTCTGGGCTCGGCCATCCAGCCAGTTTTTAACCCAGTGAAGAGTCCACCTGTCTAAGCCATGAGCCGCCAGCTTCTGCAGCAGAATGCTGTGGGACACAGTGTCAAATGCCTTACTGAAGTCCAGGAAGACAACATCCACCGCTTTTCCCTCTCCACTAGGCAGGTCACCTGATCATAGAAGGAGATCAGGTTGGTTAAACAGGACTTGCCCTTTGTGAACACATGCTGGGTGGACCTGATCCCCCCGTTAACAAGCAATCAGTTTATATATATATTTCCACCTCCAACTCCTGAATGTCTGAGATTATATCAGAGTTATCAACTCAAACACTCATGTGCAGATGAAGGAACTTAAGTGTCCAGGTTCTACCCTGATTTCAGTTCCACTCCTTTTGGCAGGGGTGGGGAGATAAGAAAGAACCTAAGCTGCAGAGCATTCTTTCCTTTTACAGGAAACTGCTCTTGTTTTCAGGATCAGAAGAAAACTTAACCTGTTGTAAAAGATCTTCATGAGCGTCATCATTGAAAAGGGGCAGAGTTAACAGTGGTTCAAGATGGCACTAAGGAAAACTGAATGAAACAGCTTCTGGCTGTTGTAATACAAATGTATGCACATAGATATAGAGTAAATGCACTTGTTAAAGAAGGGATTCTAGCCAAAACTAGAAAAAGTAATAAAGAAGAAGAGGAATGTATCAGGCCTCTTGGGTATGTCTATAATGTGAGGGCCAAACTATGCCGTCATCTGGGTGACTCTAATGCCATTATTTCAGTGGATCCAGCACTGGTTGTACTTCTGTAACAGCCAAGAAGCATAGCCTCTCCAAGTATGATCCACGGGAACGGATTCCTCTGAAAAGTGATTGTCATTAAGCCAAGGGATCTTAATATGGTTCTAAAATCCTAAATGAAAAGAAAGACCTCATTCACTCTATCATTAGAAAGAATTAAGTTACCAATAGGTAGATGTCTACAGAGAAAGGTATTTCTCTAGGTAAGCATACAAACTCAAAGTAGGAGGTGTTTCTCATGAAAATCATACAACAACTTGCTTGACAGGGAATATCAGCACAACCATTGTTGCCTGTAACAACACTGTCATGAATGAATAAGCCTTGGAAGAAAAATTCTTAGTGAAGTCAGTACAAAAACATTGGTGACAAAAGGCAGTTTATGCAGAACTTTGAATTTGTATAGACAGCTTGATAATTAGCTGGAGAAGCTGATGATATAAATAAGTACAACTTCTTCCCAATTCTATTGTCATGCTTCTGGATCTTACCACTAGAACCTAATTGTTTTATATTCACACCCATTAACTAGTTATCATGCTGCCACAGAAATAACAACAAATCCCCCTCACCCAAACTAAATGAAAAGTCAACCAACCTACACTGGTATCTTTTATTTAATCATAGAATAGCCTTGGTTGGAAAAGTCCTTTAAGATCATCAAGTCCAACCATTAACCTAGCACTGCCAAGCCACCACTAAACCATGTCTAATCTATCTATTCATTAGATAGCTTGAAAGTGGAGACCTATATAATGACTTTGCCAGATTCCAAATGGCCTTGTTAATGGAGAAATATTTTGGCCAACATCTTATGACAAAGGATGCATTCTCCCGAAGGATGCACAGGGATTTTACAATCAAACCAACCAGGCTAAGGGACTGGCTGAATGACCTCAGGGATCGACCTGGGAAAAAAATGTAGGCTCCTCCCAGAAGTGTACAGAGTATACACATGTTCAGATGTTAAATACTCCCTGTTATAACCTTCTTGAAGATGACGACTAACTTTCTAGAAGGACTTGTGGCAGACTTTGTTGAGTCTCTAAAGAGCATTTGAAGTGGGTTGCTTCTCCTATGCACACACTTAGCAAACAATTGCAAAGAGGAGGGTAGAGAGTAAGAGGTAAAATCCCCACACTTGTGGGAAGGCAGAACTAACAAAAGCAAGTCAGTTGTGGCATCATGAAGAGCACTGCAAGTCTGAAGAGAAAGAAGCTTCTAAATACTGCCAAATCCCCAAACCATGTGGGCTGAAAGGACTCAAGCAATTCTAAGGGTAATTCTTCCAACATACCATGCTCTTTGAATAGCAATAATGAAAGTGATGCCAGACACAGTATATGCATCTTGTGTTGGTGTTGAAACATGAGACCAAAGACTTCCTTCTGGATAAAGTCAATGGCTTTTGCTGCTTTTCTTTGGCTTTATTAGAGTTAATAATAAAGTTACTAACAGCAGCAATTGTACAAAGCTTTGTGAATTTCTTAATGCTGAAAAAGGGTAGTAGAACCTGAAACTTTAGCTTTCTGCCTTCTTCACTCAGCAGTTGGAAATTGTCATTGTTTGGGACAAACATCTTTCATTTCACAGCTCTATTTGAACACTAGGTTCATACTGCCTGATTTAAGAAACAGCCTTATTGTCAAGCAAAAGTGCTCAACAGCAAAAAAAGAGAGAAATATATTTGACTATTAGCAGGACTGTAATAATAGATAGTGTCAGATAGTCAATAGAATATTCTTCCTGAAACAAGGCTCTTTCTCACCACACTTGTACCAGGAAAAAAGCTTGGCAGATCATGTGGGTAGCACTTAAAGTATCTTAATGGAAGTAATCCATAAGCATTGTTCCTAAGAGGAACCATCTTTTGAAGGTGGGAGAGTGTGACAAGGAAATAGCTATTCCACTCATATCTGGTCTTCCCATCCTTGCCACCAGGTGCCCCATTTTCCTTCTGAATAATTGAAACAGCTTTGGAAACATTCAGAAACACTAAGACAGGGTTTTAAGGGGTAATTTCAATTTTTGAATTCTTTAGCACATTTAGGACTTCTTGTATAAATTGCAGCATGTTCTAACAACATTTTCTGTGAACAAGATAAAGGTTAGAAGTGCAGTACTTCCTGAATCTACTCTTTTTACACACCTTTTGGGATCCATTAGATGTGGATCCTTAGAGAAGCAAAAAGTATTGGCTGAAAATTATTGCCTTAGAGAAGAACATATCTGAAGTGATATCAATAGTCCAAAGACAAAATGTAAAGTAGAGAATAAAAAGAGATTACAGATAATTAATTCATATGATAAGAATTTTAATGAATTACTCATGCAGAGAGCAGGTAGAAAGTTGTCGTGCAGGATCTGAAGATCAGGAAAGAAAATACACTAGGTATTACCTTTGAACAAAGATGTCTGTTTCTTAGCTGCAAGGGTTTGGTTTTTTTTAACCTTCAAATTTCAATGTGTCTAGTTCTTCCATACTGATAAAGGGAAGAAAAATAGTCAGTTTATCTTCTTTACATCATACACGGGTTTATATACTTCTGTTGTAATCCTCAGTTGTTTCCTCTTTAGACTACAATCTTTCTTTCTCTCAGAATAGATGACTTTACAAGTCTCAAAAATCTGTCAGTTTTATCCAGACTCCTATTCTGTTACATATTTTCCGAGAAGATATTATCACATGACCAAGTTTGCTACAATTAATCATTTATATCTTTACCAGTTTATCTCATAATCTTAATATTCTAAAATAGCTGCTCTGCATGATAATAACAGCTAAGAACCTATTTTCTGTACCTGGTAAATGACATGAAATTAAATTTAAAGAACTCACTCTCAAGGGTTAAATAAAATAATCATTCATTACAGTTATCAGTAAAAATTGCACTAACTGGAATCTTCAAAATTTAGATCTAAAATAGCTAACACCACCTTGCTACACCAACTGATGAAAGAATAATGACAAAATACTTGGAGTAGTTTTTAATTTGCTGCTCTTGCATGCAGAATGATTTATTTTAGGATTTAAAACTGTACTTAATTGCATATTAAGAGATGGCAATATGTGCAATAAGATTTTACTAATACCACTGCATGTCATATTTCATATTGAAAACAATCTACACTGGCTCACCTACAAAATGAACTCATAACAAAGGCCTACTTCATGCAAAGTAGCACATTAATATTCTACACAGAGTGTAATTGCCATTATACTGGTTTTTATAATATTCATATTTGTAAGCAGTTTTGAATAGCAGTCAATTACTTGTTCTTTTGGACTGCTCCCCTTGCATTTATATCACAAGCCTTTCAGAAGACAGTCACTGAGTTGTGGGAATAATTTTGCAGGAACATAAGTATATTTTTCAGGTTGATTTTGACTTTGTGCAAGTCTTAAAGTAATTTTTTTTATATCTGTTTTTTAAAAAGTTAACTAATTCAAGTACAGTGATAATGCCAGTATCTGCAGTATTCACTACAGAGACAGACAATCAGGTTCTGAATTGCTTTAGAAAGATGCAGCACAATAGTAACACCATTAGAACATATTGACACAGATGCTTAAAAGACTAATGCAAATTTGATAGTCTATTTTCAGAAGGAACTCTGAATGTTAACTGTGTAAGTAAATAAAAGGAAAGAGGAGTAAATGCAATACAAAAATTAATGACTTACAAGACGATTAGCATAAAGGTAACACTAAAGGTTAGTTTTATTGTGAAATCATGAGTCACCAAGACTGGAAAAATATAATTTGTCAGACAAGAGTCGTTCTGTGCTGCTAACCCTTGTATGTTGTCCAAGTATTGTGGAAAGTGATGCAAGAAACAAGTGTTTTCTATGAATTACATTCCCTGTTTAGTCCCGGGTTGATTCTGCTCTGCTTGTTAATCAAGTGTGAATACTGTATAAATGGTATTTCAAGTAACATGATATAGAATTTAGTAAGCTGTGAAGAACAGTGCAATCTGTTAGTCTGAATCACTGTACATATCTATCATTTCCTAAGAAAGTAACTATATGTAAGAAAACGGGACATCAGTAGCACTGGTACATAACGACTTCATTTGAAAGGACATATGCAAATCCCCTCCTTCCCCTTTCCAACTTGAAATAAAAGATTCAAGTACTTCAGCTAAGGAAACTACTTTGAGTTTATAAACTGCAACCCTACAGCTGAATTGC
The DNA here is from genome assembly GCA_028020825.1 of Podargus strigoides. Taxonomy (NCBI): domain Eukaryota; kingdom Metazoa; phylum Chordata; class Aves; order Caprimulgiformes; family Podargidae; genus Podargus; species Podargus strigoides. The sequence goes on along the minus strand of CM051619.1, from coordinate 34,944,856 downwards.
ACAGAAAAACAAAATTTAAGAAACACCAATGTCTTTAACTTTTCCTAATTCTTAGAACAGCTGTCTCCCACTCACTGTACCTACTGCTGTCAAGCCTATTCTGAAATATTCACCGCTTTCTCAGCACTGTACTAGGAGCTTACTAAAAGATTTCGTGCTGGGAACTAGGCACATACAAGAGGAAGCACTGTGGTATTTTTTTCAGTTATGTCCCTCTGTGATACAGCACTTAGTTTTAAAGTACAAAGACTTTCTGTTGTTTTTCAAAATCAAAAAACATGCAAGATAAAAATATAAATATTTAATACAAATAAAATTAATAGCAGTTTAGCTTTAAACATAGTCAAACAAAACTGTGAAGTTCTGAAACTAGGAAAATCAACAGCCTTAGAGCACATTGGGCAGTGAAATGAGAGTGAACAATTATTAAAAATGCAAAGTTGACAGAGCTGCAAAAAACTGTGAGAAAGGCAGTAAAACCTGGCTGACAGCAAAAAACCAAACGGACAGTGATGGTGATGCACTAGCCCGCTCTGACAAGTACGTCCTATGTAGAAAATCACACCTATTGCTCAGTCTCAAATATTAGTTACAAGCAGGCATGCAAACTAAGAACCAGAAGCAACAGTAAGATGATCAGAAATCAGTTATTTTAGAATTTATAACTAGACAGTCCTTGTTTGTATATTATGTGTAGCATTTCCTTAAGTTTGAGACTAGCTTTATTATTTCTACTTCATGTGTAGCTAGTTTGAGACTAGCTTTATTATTTCTACTTCTGTGTGTTATCAGACTGCAGAAGGCTGAAATTCTACACACTCCATAGAAACAAAACCTCCTTTGCTGCTGCTTTGCTTACTGAGAAATGAATTCTCAAAGGTTTTTCTTTTTACTGCTGTTGTTCTCGTATCTTTACCATTCCAAGTTCATATCCATTCAGTGCCATTTCTACAGCACAACTGCCCTTGAAGGGAAGAGCATGAAAAAAGAACTAAATAAACAAGATCATATTTTTCAGAACAAATACTTTGACTTAAAGTTCTTCTAGCAAAGAAACATAGACAAAAGCAGAGTAGTAATTCTGCCTCTTTTTAAAAATAATTCCATGTTCTTGGTGATCATGTATCTGAAAGTATCAAATCATGTAGTACGGTGTTTTTACATAGCTTTCAATTTTAAATCTGGGAAGATCCACAAAGACTACACTGCTTCTTCTGAAAGTTCAAGGAAAAAGCACTTCCCCCCCCCACCCCCCCGAAAATGAATTTAATCATCTTTCAGAAAGATACATAGCTTTATCTTAGAGATGATAAACTACGAAAGTCACCATTTTTCCTTGTAAGCTGCCAGTATGTCAGCTGCATTTTCCAAGTATCAACATTACAAAGTATGCTAATGTGAAAATGAACCCATTAAAAGAAAATGTGAAAGCACTGATAAAACATTAAATAATCTATATGCAGAGAACAGAAGAGGAGGCAATTAATGGCACTGAAGGTAAGGTAAAAATTTATAACACACGTAAGTGATGAGAGAAACTAAAGGTATCACAGAATATCAATAAGTAGTAGAGGTAAAAAAAAATAAAATTAAAAACCCCAAAGTAAGAACTTTAAAGTGTGTTAGGAATAAAAGTAAAACCACAGATAAGAGTTACCCTACTAACTGTGAGTAGGAAAATTATAAGTAGTTACACAAAAAACCCAGAAATAGTCAAGAGTGGTTTTTCCACCAGTTCTGAAGTGGAAGAAAAGGACATTTCTATTCCATACGATATTGTGGACAAAACTGAAAAAGTGGGGACATGAAACATCATCTGCAACAGCCTAATACTTTATTAAGAGATGCTCTCAAGTTCTTTCCAGAGCACCTTTGTAGTATTTCTCACAATGAATATATGTCAAGATCCACATTAAAACATCGAATATGTGTACATTAAGCCCTAGATCACCGCTTGGAAGATCTGTTTCAACAGGATATTGCATTTGCTAAAAAGGCAGTGGGGCCTGTCTGCTAAGGAATCTCCTTTACGCTAGTACTGTTATGAATTAAGTGGAGCACAGTTCTGTCCCCTACGTTGATGCGGAATATTACAAAAATACCATTTCCTGTGCAAAAAGTGTAATGTTCAATAAAAACATAATATTTCATAGTTTGGACTGCAAATAAGGAGTATCAAAGGAAGCAGACCTTTCTTCTACCCCCAAAAGATCTTGGCACTAACAGATATTTGATTAAATCACAAAATCATAGTTTACTTTTATGTAGTTAATTAATTTTAAAATAGCATGAAGAAGCGGAAAAGTAAAATTTATTATTATGGCTAATCATTTCAGGACTATAATTATTTCTCAAACAGTATTTGTAAGATGCCAATTTATTTTAAGTATCACAGTTCATTGCTTGTGTTCCTGGATACAATTGGCAGCTAATAAAACCCATCTATGTTTTACTTATTAACTTAGCACTCAGATGTGTACTTACTAGATTTCACATTAATTGCTAGTCTTTCCCTACTGCAAAAAGGCCCTGAAGGTCTTGTTAGAAATGCGTCAACTGCAACTGGATGCCTATATCTGAGTTTGTTTTTCAGATGCAATCCTTTTACAACTAACTATTCAAGCTTCCAAAAAAAAAAAGTTTTTCATTTGCCACTGATAGAAACACTTCTAAGAGATAAGAGAATTGTTCATTGCTGGTCCTGTTAATATACCACAAGGGCAATTAAATAAATATGCCTCAATTTCAACGTAATTGTAAAAAAAAAATCCACAGACTTCACTGTCAACCTAGTTTTATAAATAAGTTGATAGCTAAAAATTCCTGAAAATCTTGCTGTTTTACATGATAAATTTGACTGCAAATTCTGAATCTCCTTAAACTTCCTACTGAAGGAAACAGGTTCCTTAAAAATAAGTTAGTCTTTTAGACTCTTAGCTTTAGATTTTTTAATTTTTTTTTTTATAAGTCTTCCTTGGAATTTAGAACTTAGCAGAGGCTGATATTTTACAAATAAGATATTATTGATCAAATGACTACAAGCATCTCTACAGGCGAAATTCTAGAAATCTGTCTCCAGCTCAGTCAAATGCAATTAAAAAAAAAATAAAAAGATCAGTGCCTTGTGCATAGATTACAATACAATTTGCCATGTTTATGTTATACAAGCTCCTGCATGTGAAGAAATTAATTGGGAACCATCACTTCTGCACACATAAACCACTCTCAGTTGTTCACATTGAAGACCAATCTGTATACTGATGCTGACTGAGGAGAAAAAAAGTCATCGTCTTTCCTAATAGTGCACTGCTTATAAGAATAAAGAAGTAGGCATGAGGAATGCATCTTTAAAGACAATGCAACAAATGAAAGATTGAGATCTGGGTGGAGGGGTGGTGGTGGTGTATGTAGAGTTAAAAACAATGTTGTATGCTATTTGCTGTTCTGACAGAATTTCTCATACCTGCAACAGTGACAGTAAAGTGTCTTTAAGGCTGCCAGCAAGGATATTTAAAATGCCCTCCCTGCTTTAGTTCCTCTGCCTTCACTTTTCAGGCAGGAGAATTGATCAGGAAGCACCTCAGGATGACAAAAGTTGTGCCAAGGTGCCAAGTCAGCAAATGGTCCTTTGGCTCTAGAGGGAGAACTGCTGCATCCAGGCTTGGTGGCAAGCTGTCTAGGGTGCTGTTCCACAGGGCCCGAGACTGATGGGGTACCAAAGTCATACGGAAAAGCAAGAGCCCTCCCAGTTGCTTTGTCTGTCATCAGAAAGAAGAAAAGCTTTGCCATGGCAACTATGCTATGTACTTTTCATCTTTCCTATGTTTAGTACAGCTTATTTTAACTATATCTTTTGGGAGTTTGCATTAAAACCATAAAATTTATTTCCCATTCCAACACTCTTAAGAAGGAATAAGACTGAATCCCTGGAGCAATCTCAAATACCTTATTTTTTGTATCCTGACAACCCCTCAAAATCTCCACTCAGTTTCTTTGAAAATCTTACACTGCAATTTAAAACTCTTCAAACAAGAGGAATAAGAGAAAGAAAATATGGATGGCATGAAAATGATCACAAAATAGTATAGACAATCTTTAGTGTTAATGTTTGTTCTCTCTTTAAACCAGATATTTGCATTTGTTACTGAATAAGTATTACTGTAACTGTTGCTTTCTTACAGGAATCGTAAGAGAAGTGGCTGATAAGACGTTTGAAAATGCAGAGCACTTCAGGTTTGCTAAATGTGGTACACTCTGTGAATAAGGAGAAAGATATAGAGGATCGTGTTCCAGAGCACCAGGTAGGGGAGACAATCAAGGCTGATAAGTGCACTGCAGCCTGCACTGATAAGTGCAGGTGGCATTATTAAAGAGTTTGTTTCCTAAACAAGAAAAATGATGAAATCACACCTTACATGGGGTCATAATAAAAATTACTGATACAAAGTAAAGATTATGTGAAGTAGAAGAAAAAATTATAAATCCCTAGATAAAAGGAAACTCATGTAAACAAATTCTCAATTCTTGTTTTAAATATGTATTCTATTATTTTAGAAGTACCCAAATTCAGCAACTGTAAACTATTACTGAACTGTAGGCAATAAAATTGAGATAGAGATGCCAAAAATCATGAAATCATTAATAAAGAAGGAGGAGAAGAATAATTGTAAAAAAATGAATAGAATCAATAATAGATTTCTGAGCTTCTGAAAAAATCTATCGCCTGTATAGAAAGGAGTTTGGACTCCCTCTGACCTCCAAATCTATGAATCAATAATACAATTTAACTGCCAAATGCATTTAAAACTGTTTGCAAGGAATTTAAGATGTATGTTCTGAAATTGAAATTAATGCTAAAGTACAATTTGAAAAACAGCCCTTATGATAAATAGAAATATTTAAAAATGAGAAAAGAGGCTCTTGAATATTCTTAATTTTGTCATTAGCATAAAACAACCCAGAACAGTACATATTATCTGAAATGCTATTCAAGTGAACACAGCTGTAAGCCACTCATTATTCAGACCCTTATACATACATATAGCACCACTGTAACTGAGCACAACTCTAAGGTCTTGATCAATGGTGCAGTCCAGTTTCAGCTGCATTTTTCTCCCAGTTTCCAAGACCTCTCTTAAAATTACCATTTTCTCCATCTTTACAGAAAAAATAGATTATACACAGATGTTACAGTGAATACTGAATATAAGTGGGGACATCAAAAGTAATCTGCCTGAAAAATACAGAATTTACAGGACTCCAAACATGAAAATCCCAAGAGGCTTCCTCTGACGCAAACCAGTCACTTCTGTGCAAAAATCACCTGTTTAAAATTGCTGCCAGGACATATCTAATCTACAACCTGAATTTTTATTACTGCCTGAAGAAGAGTTTTAACCTCCCGCACTTTGAAATACTGATTGTGGGATGAGTTAGTGATTTTCTAAAATGAGTCAAATTTTGTAAATTTTCTGTACAACCTCTTTCCTGACCTACCAGCATTAATTATTAAATCCTCATTATACCAATCCCTCCAAACTAGCACCCACACATTTAATTAGAATAGTACTACAATTTCTTCCAAAACTTAGGAGTAGATCAAACCTGCAGTGGAGTCTTCCCTCCCTCCATCTCCCCCACCTTGCAACTGATAAAAATTTTCAGCATAATTATCAGTTTACTATAATATACAAATAAGAGTGCAGAGTTCAGATTTATCACAGAATCACAGAATAGCCTTGGTTGGAAGAGACCTCTAAGGTCATCAAGTCCAACAATTAACCTAACACTGCCAATGCACCACTACACCATGACCCTCAGCACCTCATCTACACGTTTCTTAAATACCTCCATGGATGAGGACTCCACCCCTGCCCTGGGCAGCCTGTTCCAATGCTTGACAACCCTTTCAGTGAAAATTTTTTTCCTAATATCTAATCTAAACCTCCACTGGCTGAAAGGATCCTCAAGCATTCTAATTTGAACTCTCACCCTGACACAGGTTCAAGTATACTTTAGGTCACCCCCAGAAGATGCCCATCATGAACGTACTTGAAGACCCATAGTAAAAGAAGTTTGATACGTAACCGTAATTATCAAGTACATTTCTTCTTGTTCACTCCAAAAGCCAAAAGGACTACTCCTTGTGTCGCAACTTTTCACATTCTGGAAGACTATTACAACTGTTCTTCCCCCTCAGTCCTCTCTTCTCTAGATTATTTTATAGAAAGTCACATTTTATCAACAATATCTTAAAATACATTAAACATGCACACAATGAGTCCCATGCAAATTCCCTATCAAACATGAAAATGCCCTGTTGTATGTTTTACTGTATTTTTAAATAGATCAAAAACTTTAAAACCAAAATAAAAATTACCAATAATATATTTATTTTTTTTTAGTAAACAGAATATATTCTTGACATTTCAATCATCTAGTTCTTTATATCACAATTTCCCTAGTTACATACTAGCACAAGTGTAATGAATGTTGGGCAACATTTCACACTCCCCACCAGAAAGCGCTTTTTCCAGCTTGGTGTTTTTAGCAACACTATCTGTGGAAAACAAATTAATTTTAAGCAAAATATTACTAAGTCCTCCACTATTTCAAAAGTTACACGTTAAAGGTGACTAGTAATGTCGTATAGCAAATAACACAACAGTATTACATAAAAAAGAATTCTATAAGCAGGTTAATCTCTAAAACCATTATGGGAGTAGAAACCCTCTTCCTTTTCATTGGTCTTGAATCGTATATAAGGAAAGTCTCAGCAGCTTTATAGTTTCTGCGAAAGTTAACTTCCTCCACTTTTTCTACAGTAGTTTCTACATTCATAAAACCAGACAGGCATAGTTTAGGAGGAGCTGTCTTTCACATAATTAATTAAGAATCTGTGACCACAGAAAACTCTATATTAAAGGCTCTAGAACCACAAACTGGAATCAGCTCTCTTGTCCAGACAGAAAATATAAGTATAAACTGCTAATACATTAAACTCAAATACTAATCAAAGCATACCTTTCTCTAAGCTAAGTAGTTCTGAGTGATTCTTGAGCAATGACCGTGTAAAATGAACTAGTGGGACATATTCCAAAGGCTGGTCAAAGGATGCATTAGCAGAGTCATGAAACATTGAGGAAATTAAGGTCTATGATTCAGATTATGTTCTCTAATATTGCAAATAAATTCTCTCATTTATTTTTACGTAGTTTCTTAATATACTACTAGCTACCTGCTTTTTATTAGGAATGGCAATTTAAAATCAATACAATGACATTGCAAGCCTAATTTCACTCTCTTATGCCTACAGTCTTAATTATGTGATCACTTACAGTTAGGTTGTGGTTTTTCCTTTTTTGCAAGGGTACTTGCTTCTGTTACATAAAGGATAGATGATGCTGAATTAGAAGAAATAGTGTTCAGTATGTTTTCTGTCCTTGTTATATGCATGCACCTAAAATGTGTAGCATTCAGTCTCTGCTCTAAAAACAGAATACTTTTTTTTTTTAATGACAATCATTGCTATAATTCCACACATACCACAAATATTACTTTAACTTCACAACTGCTTCTAGAGACAGAGGTAATGCTTTTGTCCTCTTACAAAAGAATCTTTTAAATACTCAAAGTAGCTGCTAATGCCAATCTTTGCTGACTAGGACATGATTTTACAATGCCTGCCATTACACGGATCTGCATGAATTCAAAGCAAAGCTCCTATTGTCTTCTGTGAAAGCTGTGGACACTTACACCTTCCGCTTTGAACTTGCACTCACAGAAACAAAGATAAAGTAAAAAACACACACAAAAATGGCCTGAGGTAGACATCTATAGAAAAAGTTCCAGCCTGAATGGTTAACATTTGCCAAAATTTACATAATGAAAACAAGCTCTTATGACAGAAAACACTATCATTTACCTGATCTACAGTGTGGGTGAATTTTGTTATGCGAGTTGTTTCTTTTCTCTTGTTACTGAGCGAGAAAAGTATTTTTTTCGTGTTATATCTGAAAAATCATTCTGTTTTCAGCAGACGGTACAATAACATCTTTCAACCATACAGCATTTGTCTGACAGAAGTGCAACTCACTACTCTAATTCTGCTATCCATTTTGGAAATACCAAATAGAACCATACACCATTTATCTTTGAGAAAAGGCTTGAGAAAAAATTAGAATTATTATAACAAGAAAGAGTTTTCAAGCTTAAAAGCTCCCTGCCCTCTGCAGCCCCAGACTTCTGGTGCTACCTCCTCTTGGCTACTCTGGAGCTAAGAGCCTGTGAAAGACAGACAAGGATTGGTATGTAACCAGGGATGACAGAAGTAAGAGGAAGATAATTCGGAGGTGTTTGGCTGACTGGAAGGGAGGTGTGATAACATCAATGATCAAGCAGTAATAAAATGGTACCATACCAGACATAAATGACTAGGCCATGAGAATTCAAGATATCGGGAGGGACACAGAAGACAGGTTAATCACAGAGAAGAAACCACCATGTTGATGACAATCTTGCTAGCGGCAAGCACTGCTCTATATGTAATACGAGTTCCTGGTAATCCTTGGTGGTTTCCCCATTCCCCATGCATTGCTAAAATAGCAGTACTACACCTCCTCCAGAGGCAGAAAGAATGTATACTCTCTGACACGAGTGGACAAAAAGAAGGTTTGTCAAGCTTACAATTTAAGCTGCAGGCTTCCCAACTAACCTACAAATCCTGATGAAAAACAAAACAGCTCCTAAAACCCCCAAGTACTAAGGTTTCCAGAGAAATCATTTTGTTTTCTTGCTTGCTCAATTTATTCAAGACTCTTCTTAAAATCAGACAAGTTCTAAATTATAACAAATAGTTTTTAGGAAAGCAATACATTAGCTTTTCTATTTCCTTCATTAAAATAATAAAGAAATAACAGCATCAATGATATACAACATACTTGAATATATTTTTAGTTGTTACTTAAGGTCCCTCTGAAATATCTTTTAGCTCTGGAAGGCTAAGGGCAAACTCAGTGGGTCATGTGCTATCCTCAAGAACAGATTCCAGTCTCTGTTTCATCTTCTTAGGTATACACAAAAGTTTTCTAGAGGGTATTCGAGAAAATACTCCTTCAAGCTCAAGAATAGTTTACCTGATGTACAAGAAAACAAAGGTCGCAGGATACCTGCATGGATGAACAAGGACTTCCTGAAAAAAGTAAAAAGGAAACATACAACAGGGGCAGGTGAACTGGGAGGAATACAAAGACACTGTCTGAGTGTGCAGGGAGATGGTTAGGAAAGCCAAGGCCCATCTCAGGTTGAATGTGTCACGGAAATGCAAGGTGAAGTGCATCAAGAAAGATTTCTACAGGTATACCAACAGCAAAATGAAGACAAGGAAAAATGTGGCAAAGAACCTGGTGACAAAGGGCACAGTGCTCTCTTTGCCTTGATCTTTACTGGTAAAACCAGCCTTGAGGAAGCCCACGTCCCCAAGACCAGTTGGAGAGTCTGGAGCATTTACCTGCAGTGGAGAAGAATCAAGTTAGGGAACATTTAAAGAAACTGGACATATGTAAGTCCATGGGACCTGGCAGCATGCACCTGCGATTGCTGAGCGAGCTGGCCAATGTAATGGCAGGGCCATTCAATTATCTTTGGACAGTCATGGCAGTAAGGGAAGGTTCCTGAAGACTGGAAGAAAGGAAACGTCACTTCTGTTTTCAAGAATGAGGACATAGGGAAATACAGACCAGTCAGTCTCACCTTGATTCCTGGGCAGGTGATGGATCAAATAATCCTTGAAACTGTTTCCAAGCATATGGTGATTGAGAGTAGTCAGCACAGATTTACAGGATTGGTAAGTGGACACTGAGGTGGACTGAAATCTACATGAACTGCCATTCTCAGAGGGCTGTGATCAGAGACATAGTGGTGTACTCCAGTGGCTGACACTGGCACCAGTACTGTTTAACATCTTCATGAATGACCTAGACAATGGGACTTGTCTAGGAAAGCAGGAAGTGACAGACATACCAGAGCATTGTGCTACCATTCAAAGGGATGCCAACAGGCTGAGAAACTGCCCAAGAGGAATCTTAAGTTGCCACAAAGGGAAGTGCAACATCTTATCCCTGGGAGGAATAACCCCATGCACAGTCCAGGCTGGTGGTGGACAGCTGCAAAGCAGAGAAGAACCCAGGAGCCCTCACAGACAACAAGTTTAACATGAGCCAACATTGAGTCCTTGTGGGCCAGTTGTGTCCTGGGCTGCATGAGGGGAAGTGTTGTCAGCACATTGAGGGAAGTGATCCTTCTTGTCTCCTCAGCACTGGTGAGAGAGACCTGGAGTGCTGAGTCCAGCACAGAGTAGTCCTGCATATACTGGAGTGGGACCAGTGAAGAGTCACAAAAATAATGAATAGACAAGAACATACAAGGAGAGGCTGAGAGAGCTGGAACTGTTCTGCCTAGAATAAAGAAGGCTCAGGGAGGATCTCATCAATGTGTATAAATACCTGGCAGGGTGGGGGGGTAAGGAAGAGAGAGCCAGACTCTTCTCAGTGGCATCCAGTGACAGGACAGAAGTCAATGGGCAAAAACTGAAATACAGGAAATTCCATTTAAACATAAGAAATATTTTTTTCTATCACAAAAGTGAACAATACTGGAACAGGTTTCCCAGAGAGGCTGTAGTCTCCATCCTTAGAAAAATGCAAAACTTGGTTAGACACAGCCCTGAACAACCTGCTCTAGTTGAGACTGCTTTTAGCAGGGGGGTTGTACTAGATAATCTCTTGAGATTGTTTCCAACCTTATCCATTTTGTATGGATATGATGATCTATGATCATCTGATGATTTCACTCTAAGCTAGTCAACAGGACTGAATTGTATTTCACATAATCAAATTCTGTAGGAAGAACTCAAAATTAGTAACTGAATAAGTTAACCTAAATTAAGCTCTGTTTACAAGTTACTCCTATAGGCAGAACTATTACTCAGATTATCTATTACCACATTCTCTCTCTCATGCTTACCATATACAATTCCCTATAGTATTCTGTATTAAACATAGTAGCTAGGCTTAGTAAAAGAGCTTTGATCAAATAATAAGGCTACATGAAACAGAGTTCTTTAAAACAGCAACTTCAGCTAGAAGTTTAACACTCTGAAAACTCAGAGAGACTAGGAGTAACTTTTAATGAAAGAATTAATTATAAGGATGAAACAGAGCCAGAACAATCTTGTTTCAAGACAATACACCTCGAGGTTTAATTGTGCTTTGCCAACTCAATTCAGGGATTGACAGATGCCAGGAAGTGCAAAATATGCAAGCTAAATCTTCAAAGGCTGCACTGTAATCATGCAACCTGGGACACCACTGTTTACAAAAAAGGAGAACTACAAACACACATATTTTTTCTTCTGTTTTCCCCATTTTCTTGCTCTTTGCGTTTGACTCAATTTATTTCTCCCTATGTGAGTTTTTATTGGAATTAAGTGAAAATAATCCATTCTTCTATAATTGAAGTTAAACTGAAGTAGATTTAAGAATGTTATTTCCTTAAACTAGTTTTAATTCTGTAATGTTAGTGCTACATGAATTTCAAATGTATACTTCAGCAGGAAAGAAGTAATTCCAGAAGATATGCAATACAGATTGCAATGCCATAAATTATTCTGTGACTCTGTGTGTATGTGCATGCGTTGACAACTATGGTACAGCCCACGTATCTGGTTGCCTATATTTCATCCAAGTCCAAGACTGCAACCAACAATGCTTAATACTAAATCTAATCAATCCATATAAATCATATCCTGCCCAAGCATATTTCAGCTTCTTTTTCTGGAATACCACCAACTTTACCAAAGCATTCTCTGCTGCACAAATCCTGGATATCCAAGCCTTGCTCTTCTCTATCTTAACACCAACCCAACGACTCATGTCACTAAGACTCAGATCTAAACACACTCACCTGCTGCTCCATTTCTCTGTCACCACAAACCTAGCCCAGAATACCATTCCTCTATCTCCAAAGCCCCTATGAGTCCCAAAAGCATTAATAAGCTTACTTCTCATTTTTATGCTTACCCAAGCCCAGCAATACATTACCTCAGCCAAATTATTTGTGGATTGAGAAGGCTACATCATCAGTGCCTACCTAAAACTGAAACCCCAGACTCCTAAGCCCTCAGCACAACAACCCTAAATCTAGCTCTGCGATACCTTCTGTAAACATGTTCAGATTTAGCTCATCACATCATGTCTCCCTAAATTAAATCTATACCAGAAATCCTGTCAATCTAACAATCAATAGGAGTTGCTGCTGACACCACTCCTGAAACTTGCTTCCCCCTTTGGGCACAGAATTAATAATAGTTTGCTACACTTCCAGGTCAAGCATTGACTAGCCAGGTAGAGTGCTGTCACTCAAAATCTAGACTCAGTTTAAGATAAGCTACAGAACCAGATTTAACCTCCCACACATCTCACCAATGCAAACCATAATTACAACCTTAGCTATGAAACAAACTCCATGTAGCCAATCCCTTTCCTCCCAGACATAAACCTACTCTATTAACTTATACATTATACACTTAAACATTAGTTAAATCCTAGCAAGATGAATCCTGCTTGTTTCGGACCCAAACTTGGGACAGCAGCTCCTTCTGGATGTGGTGGCATCCAGTGTAGCTCATAAGCATATGCACTCAAATCCACACCACCACCACAACTGTAGGTTATGATTTTGTTCTAACACCAACTCTAACCTGATTAACAGCAAGCTAGCAGAACAAGCATGGTCAGGCTGGTCATGACAAACACTCCTAAGCACAGCCTTTCACGCATTTCCCTCTGTGGTGAAGATCTTATTTTGCCATCCTAAATCTAAATTCTGTCCTAACCCTAAACCTAAACTCTAAACGCACTACAGCCACAAATTAACAAGCTCAGCTAAACCATATGGTCCCTTGAAAATCCAGAGTTTAATCCAAGCAGAAAAAGAATGTAAAGCAAAACCATTGCTTATCAAAAGCAATGTGCAAAGAACAGAAGCAGTTTTTCTATGCTTGATGGCATGCCACAGCATACTGCAGAAGATAACCACTTAGTACAGTTGCATATTAACATCTCACAGTGAGCTACATAATGAGTTTTTAAAAGCAGTTTACCATTTTAGAAAGCCCTGAACAAACATCAGTTCATCTTCTTGGTATTGTAATTGAACATAGTGATGGTTATGCATAAGCTCTATAGGCAGATAAACACATCTTCAAAGATATTTTTAGCAAAAAAATCCAAACTAATAAATGAGGTCCCAATGGGGTAAGTTGATGTTTTAAGTCATTATGCACAAGGCTTGTCCCACATGCTTAGAGAGAAGCAAGTGTGTGCAAAGCTAAGAAATCCAAAGATATTAATGTGTCCTGTAAAATTGAAATAATGTTTTGAAAGGAAGATGAAGTGATGATTTTCACTATCATTCCATTTACTTTTTACTGTATTTAACTAGGCTCTGATTTAAAGACAGTTTTAATTACTGGCTACTCTTCCAAATGAAAATTCATTGTACCAGTAATTTCTAGTTAGAAATTCTTGTGCTACAACTCTTCCCTTTTTCATTTTATGAAGATATGAAATACTAAAGCAGCAAATAAACTGCAAAGCCATTGGCACAGGAACTGTGCATTTATATTGTATCCCAAAAAGCATTTAGTTAGGCTGTGTTAAAAGTACATCATAATGAAGACTTTAAACAATTCTCCAAAAGAAGAAAGAAAATCAGAAAGTAAATCTTTAACAAAATGTTACTTTGCCTGTAAATTGAACTTTTAAGAGCACATATGGTGTATATGCTAATTCACATAGACAACTCCAGTATCCAAAAGCATTAAGGAAGTGGTGCTTAATTTTCTGTAACGTCATTCTGTTTTGCAAATCGCTGTCAGTAAGCAAGAATGCTTCATGAAGAAAGGAGTTTAAAAGGAGCATTAGAACTACCTCTATGGAGACACAGATTAAGTAATAATCAGTCTTCCAGACTAGCAGGTATACCACATATGCCACAAAAATCATATGCTTCTTTCTTATTCACTTTCCTATTCTGCTTTCAAGCATGCAAAAGGATTAACTGAGCTGTAAAGAAACCAATAGGAAAAGGACAGAATTAACACTAAGAATAAGGAAGCAAAAGCGGCACCAACCCAGATAATATTTCATTGCACTTTTTTTTTTTCCTTTTACTGTATCAAGAACTCAGATAGGTCATTTTAATTTATAACTGTGTTATCTTTGGTCTTCTTAAAGCCTGGATTTTGTGCACAATTTGAAATGAGATTTCCAGGAATATTACTTATTTGCTTGTTGAGATATGATATATTCTGATTTCTGTAATTAAGCATTTTTCCTGTTCCAGTATTAAGTTTCCATGAACGAGATGATTCACCAGTATTCAGAGAAATAATTCTCTAGTCAACAGCAATACAGAGTTCTCCTCATGTAATTGATATTTGCTGCTTCTATTCCTAAGCACACATGAAGTTTTCTGATTACATGTCATCCTCAATTTTGCCAAGCACCTAAGTGCAGTCAAAGCCCTGCTACCTCTTAGCTCTGGTAAGAATACTTCTAAACTCTTTTCTCCTTAGTGCTATCATTTTATAAGAAGAGAGAAACCGCATGAACCATTTGTCATTTTCCAGTTCTGCCTGACACATATGCATCTTAAAATCTAATCTGTAACATGGGATGGCGAATGCAGCAAAAGCAGGTATACGCTTCAAAGGTGCATGGCACTCTTCCAAGATATACTAAGTCTCGACTGATTCTTTCACTCCCATCTTTCAGGGGAGAGATTTGTTTTCACAAGTCCGTATCTCCAAACTAGGTATGTATCTATGAGGCAAAATGCAGATCCACCAATTATTCTATCCAGTTGTTATTTCCTTTTTTACCAGTAGCATTAGCAATCACACGGAATAAAAAATAATCCTACATTTATGCAGAGCACTATTTTGCAACATCTTTAACCATTCACAATTTGAAGTATGTTGCAATCTCTGCCTATAAGCATCATAAGGAAAGAAATGACATCTTAAAAGGAACGAACAGATGTCCAAATGCAAGTTTAGTTATTTTCATGAAGTCTATATGATATCAATCTCTTTTTACCAGGGTGAAGTATTAGTAATCTGATGCATTAGTATAGCTTTTTTTCTAACCCATATAAAAGCTCTATTACAACATATATAAACTTATGGCTGAAGAGGTTAGACCTACTGCGTAAACAAAGTGGACTTCTTGGAAAGAGGAGCTTATCTGAAGAATCTTCTACATCACAGCAGACACACTCGCATTTGGAATAAAGCATGTGGTGGGTACCATACCTGTCCAGAGCATCTACTGGATACAGAATGGCTTCATGGAGAAAGGATTATGAAGGCAAGTCCTGACATTAATAGCTCAGTTCTTAGCACTTTAAACCCTTCTGATATCTAGCTGAACACAACTCCAAGCAAACTTCATTTACACCAATGGATTGATTACCAACTGAGCCCATCCTGACATTCTCAACACCTCCAATTCACAGGCCTGCTATAAAAAAAAAGGGCTCTCCAGCCACAGGAATATTTTGGCCCTTTATTTGCTTCCACATAGAGTTGTTGCCGTGTAGTTTGACATTTCAGTGACATGACTGTTTGCTACACAGTGCTGAATGGCAACAAAAATCTCAGAAAATGCTCAAAATCATACTGCATCCATGCTCCTCGTCCTTTTTCCTCCTAAATACACTGCCTGCATATAATACACTTTCTCCTCCTAAATACACTGCCTGCATAGACTGTTAGATTAACAGAGCTTCCTATTTAGAGGCATATGCATCAGACACACCACAGCTGAATGCATGTTACAAGAAGCTCCAATACATGTATCCTGCAACCTAGTTCATCACCAATCTCTTCCAACAATATGTATAATTAAAGAATTTGAATACCTGAGAACTAAATCAGCTGTTAATTATCCTAACTGAAATATAGCATGTAACAAACTTGTTACAAACTTGTTACAAACTAAGGTTACTTACATGAGTTTGTCAACATGCAGACGGAAGTAGGCTTTGCATGACTACTTATTACAACCCTTCTCTAGGATCAGACCTTTCCTGGCATAACAGCTCTGGTCCAGATTATCCAAAAGAGATTTTCAGAGAGATATGATGGGATTTTCCTCCCTTAACTTTAGATGTCTACAACATAAGATATCTACATTTCAGCTTATCAAATTGAGTTTCCTTCCTCATAGCCAGAAGAGAGAAGTAGACAACCCTAGGGCCAATTATCATAATTATGTACATATCCAAAATAGGCTAGACAAGAAATGCCTCTTTTCCTCCCTTGACGATAAATGAAAACTAAAGTAAGCAAATCAGATGGAAACATCACGGAAATCTGAAGTTAAGTGAAAGAAAACCTACCATATGTCTAACTCCTTTGGTTCATTTGAGTCAAAGCTGTGCTGTTGTAATGAGCCCAATCCTCAAGATTTTATGTAACATTCAGCAAAATCTTGCACAACTATCTGTCTTCACATTGGCAAATTTTTATTTAACCTTAGCTGCTCAGTTGACTTCTCTGAGAAGTGGGCAGGAGTGGCTACTACATACATCTAAACCAAATAGGATGAACCGCACCCTGTATGTTGTATCAAAGTCACCATTCATTTCATGAGAAAAGTTAGCACCCTCATCTGGATTTGGACTTAATGCTTACATAAAACATTAAGAATTACATATAACACTACAAACAAAAAAACCCACCCTATTCATTGTACAGTTTTTGTGATAGAAATATTTTAAAGTTTTAAAAACGGAAAAATAGTGTATGGAAAAGTAATGTGTATAAAAATATAATGCTAGACAAGCTACATATCAGCAATTAGTGAATAACAAGGCTTTCCAAAAACCTCACAGTACGCCTTCCTTTTTCTATTTTCAAATCTATTTTCTTGGTTTTAATTTTCTTTTTCAGAGTTCCTGGAATTAACACCTGGGGGTTAGAAATGGGCACTGAACTAATACGTGCTTTCCATTTCTGGTCCTCTTTCTTTGAAACAGTTATCACAAAGAAAGATCTGCTATCATGGTGAGGAGCCCAACATTTGAAAAATAATCCACCTTCCACAATATCATTCTGAAATCTTAGTATCTTAAATTGTATCTGCTCTGCAGTAGGCATCCAACTGGGGATCAGAAGATTTCTATTCCATGGGAAGATAAGGTTCAGTTACTGTATGTGGAAGCTGTGTCGAACACAGGGAGGATGGATTGGGACTGAACAAGGATAACATTGGAATTTGCAGTGTGTTCCCAGACAAGCTTCACAGGACAGTAGTTGAGAGAATGAGAAGGTCAGGCTGGAAAACAACCTGAGGGAGTGTGCAAAGATGTGACTGAAAACAGTCCCAAGTGTGGGTGCGAAGAAACGCGTTATGTCCTGTTTAGCTTGATTATTTTGGGAACAGAAATGTATAAGACTAACTGGCGAGCGAACAGCAAGAGAGAGAGAGCGGAGAGAGAGAGCTGCAGCAGAGCTTGGACAGAGCTTTTCCTTTCTTCTTGTTAGCTACTTGCTTGCTTACTTGCTTACTTGTTTACTTGCTTGCTAATAAACTTGCCTTTTTCAGAAAAGGAGTTCTGAGTCCTTCTCCTCCTATACTTCACTCACTACAACTGTATTCTTATAAACCATATCTATGAAGCATGAAAGGTTCCTATTACAGATAAAAATTAAAAGTACATATCCAACATCCATAAAAATTAAGGAATCCAACTGAGTTTATATAAACATGCTTTTGCCTAGAAGTCGGTGTCCTGGTGTCAGCAAAGCACTGAAGTATGAGCTTACCTTCAAGCATATGATTAAGTACTTAGATGAATTAAAGCAAACTACTAACTTGCTTGAGAGTTTACTACCATAAAATTCATCTTAACTGGCTGAAAAATCAGGATAACTGTACTGTTTTATATATTCCTTAGTTACTTTTATTTTCTATATTAACATGTGGGAATATTGGTCCAAAATACTAAACAAAATTTTATTATTCATATATTTCACATTAATTTGTCATATTCTAAGATTAATGGATTTAGCCAATTAGGGAATGATTTAAAAATATGAAGAGTAATCGCTGTATTTTCCTAGTATAGTTCATTAGACGCACTCTCCTGCAGTCAACCTATTTTTTTTTAATTTGTAAAGCAAGTGGCACAGCTAGCTCTTTACAACTGTGGGTCATAGACGGATAAGCTTGCTCCATGAGAACACAGATAAAACTCAGACAGAATTTTAAAGTGAAAAATTTTCAATATTTATCAAAGGACGTGCCCACAAACCTACATAACCTGAGCTGAGGACATTTCCTTTTGAAGAAAAGACTGAATATAAAGTTGCATAGTCTGGAATGCAAACTTCTTACAAACTATTTGTAGCTTAGTTCAAGTATTAATGAGGAAGTTCAAAATAAAATGCTGAGATTTCTAGACGATTCATTTAGAAAAAATTAAAAGGAATTTTATTTTCAACCCAGGTCAGTGTTGGAAAACAACTTTAAAAAATAATTCATATAATTATACAAAATAAAACATAGAAATTTGCTTGGATGAATAAGCTATTTTTTCCATTTCTGTTTTTCACCAAATGTTTAAGTTAATTGTAAGATAACCTGAATACATGCCTTGGATGATTTATTCCTCCTTTCTGCCAACACCACCAAAAAAAGAAACAAAAAACAAACCAAAAAGAAAACAGGTATTTGCAGACCTCTAATCATAACTAAAATTCTGAATCCCTAATTTGATTGTCTTAAGTGGAAGACAAAATAGCCTTTGCAATTAACAGCAGTTTTGCTTAAGTAACAAAATAGGATTAGAATACTTGTCAGCTAATGAAGTTTAATTACATAAAGTATTACCCTTCTGCAAATTCTAATTTAGGTATTTATGAAGATTTTTTTAAGTTGTCATTTATTATCTTTCAAATTGATATCATATTGTTAGTTCTGATTATAAAACAACAAAAATTTTTAATCCTTTTTAGAATAATGCCTACCAATGCCTACACAAAGTCAGAAACGTTCAGAAGCAGGTCTGTAAATCAGGCTGCCAGAAATACTAGAGTTTAATGTCCTATCGTGATAAGTAGAAAGGTCTTTGTTAAGCAGTATTTCTAGAAATAATTATCACATACAGAATGTATAAGGGTTTGTAAACAAACACAATACATCTATTCGGACTTAATGGAAGAATGCATAAACTTTAAAAACAGAGTCAAACAGAGATAGCTTTCCCAGAGGTGAAAAAAAACCTCCAACAACAAAAAACCCCATGAAAACAATTGCTGTACCATCATACTAGAGGTATCAAGCCACCCTAGTGAGACTGGCATTTAAGCAATTTATTGTACCAGCTGCGGTATAAGAATTGTTCAGGGATTAAATTACCAACTTCTCTGTATTTATATATGAATCAAATCTTCTACTATTTTCCCATAAATAAACAAGTTACACTGAATAATAAAATAATTTGTCATTAGAAAAATCAAAATCACTTGTGTAGTTAAAGAGAATCTTTTACGGTTAAAATAACAGGATACTAATTTACTTCCATCTTCTCAACTGCAAGTTATA
This sequence comes from Podargus strigoides, assembly GCA_028020825.1. NCBI lineage: Eukaryota > Metazoa > Chordata > Aves > Caprimulgiformes > Podargidae > Podargus > Podargus strigoides. The sequence continues at coordinate 34,925,186 of CM051619.1, read as the reverse complement.
CAGTTTGGTAATCTCTCCTGTTATGATCTTACGATCAAATATACAATTCTTTCCAACATAAAACAAAGCCAAAGAGGCGCCTAACTTATTTTAGAAGTTTTTAGAAAAACTTTATGTATCAAATCCGAAAGCAATACTTAACATGATTACAGAATGGCAAGGTTAAATAGTACCATAATAACTAACACAGCAAAGTGCAATGCTCAATGTGAGCTTTTTATCAGTGTGGAGCATGGGAGAGCTCTGTGTTGCCGCTGCCAAAAACTATTCTGAAAGGAGAGATTAATATTATGTCAAACAGGTGAGATTTAGTAATGTTAAAAATAGAAACTTGTTTAAACTTAAAAAAAACAAAACTTTTTTTTTTTTTTTTTTTTTTTTTTTTAATTAAACACTTCCCTATCCTTTTGTTTAAAGTCTGTTCACTTTTGGCTGTCATCAATAACTCTACTATGCTTCTAGTGACTTAAAGGAAGACTTAGCTCATTGTCTAATTCTTTCAAAACCAGCCTTTCTGAAGCTGTTTTAGAATATCATTCAAACATACCAGAAATTTGGGTTGGAAATTACATGTTCCCTCTCCAGTAGTCAGAACTTAAGTCTCCTGTTATATCCCAGAGAGAAAAAGAATAAAGTTAAGACTGCCTGAGTAACACTTAAAACATATTAAACTGGACCACTACTAGATATACCCGTGATGAAAGTCTTTAATATATATATCAATAACTTTTATTTTCCACGAAAATAGAAAGTTGCATGCTTTCTTTTTGTTGATCCTTCTAGGCTAATGTACAATCAAGTCACAATCCCAAATGAAACTGAATAGTTTGCATTAAATGCATACCATCACACACAAATACATGAAAAATCTATGAAAATCCTATTTATTTCATACTTCTCCAAATGTTAAAGGAACATCCATTTACTGTATTTTTTTTTTAAACTCTATAGCATAATGGAAAAAATTTAACCTAAGAATAAATTTTACCAAAAATATTATCCCCATTCTGTTCTGCTCTTCATCTCCTTCTCACTGCAACAAACTAAATACTATTTTAAGTGTTGGACAACTTTTGCTTAATGTATATTGATATTATAATGTGAAACATGAAATCTAATTCTGAAATAATGCAACTTTCCAGTTTTACATGAGCTAGATAGACATAATTCTTTGTGGGTCCTGTTGGATACCCAAGTTGTATTGCCTGCATAGTCAACAATTTACAAATCACAATAATTGTTTTAACCAATTATTTCAAGTATTTTCCAAATTAGATAGCATGATCTAAAATCAGACTGTATAATAAATGGACTGCATAGGTTTTAACTTTTCTCCATAGTGAAATTTTCTTTTACTTTGTATCTCTTTTTTTTGAATCTGCTGTTGAAGTCAGGTGCTAGCATTTTCAGGGTCCTTAAACCTGCATATTCTATAGAATGATCCATTTATTACATTTTATGAAACAAACAGATGCAGACAAAACACACCCCAACACCACTCTTCAACCCTTCTCAGAAAGAAAAGATAACAGTACCTGATGAGCTTGCAACAGCTGCTCAGCAAACTGACGTATTTCTGATAGTAGAAGAGGTATTAAAGATTTTCTTAGCACGTTGTTCCTTCCTAGCAAAACCAGTGTGTGTGATACAGCATGCAGTGCCTGAAACTAAAAAGAAATAACAGTAAATTTAATCTTTCAAAATATGCCTCCACCTTTTTTATCCCAAAAAAGATGCCTTAAATAGAAATGGGTTTTACATAGTAAAACTTTAAGGAAAAAAAAGTCAAATTCAAAAATTCAAACTGGCTATTAGTTTCAGAAGTTACTAGTAGAAGAAAAGACTGATAAGTAAAGCTAACAGCACACTCCTATGAGCCTTGTTTCCCCAGTGAACCACAATAAAATCTTTACTTATGAATTATTATTGAATTATTATGAATTACTTATTCATCAGTTAACAGGATGGAGGGACATAGTGTACCCTCAGCAAGTTTGATGATGATACAAAGCTGGGAGGAGTGGCTGATACACCAGAAGGCTGTGCTGCCATTCAGCAAAACCTGGACAGGCTGGAGAGTTGGGTGGAGAGGAACCTAATGAAGTTCAACAAAGGCAAGTGCAGGGTCCTGCACCTAGGGAGGAACAATCCCCTGCACCAGCACAGGTTAGGTTCTTCATTAAGAAGAGCGTGGAGAGCAGGTTGAGAGAGGTGATCCTCCCCATCTACTCTGCCCTGGTGAGGCCACATCTGGAGTCCTGTGTCCAGTTCTGGGCTGCCCAGTGCAAGAGAGACAAGGAACTTCTGGAGAGAGTCCAGTGGAGGGCTACAAAGAGGGGACGGGAGCATCTCTCTTATGAGGAAAGGCTGAGAGACCTACATATATCTAGCCTGGAGAAGACTTAGAGGGGATCTCATCAATGCTTATAAATATCTAAAGGCAGATGTCAAGAGGATGGGGCCAGACTGAAAAAGTGGTGCCCAGGGACAGCACAAGGGGCAATGGGCACAAACTGGAACATAGGACGTTCCATCTGAACATGAGGGAAAACTTCTTTACTGTGAGGGTGACAGAGCACTGGAACAGGCTGCCCAGAGAGATGGTGGAGTCTTCTTCTCTGGAGACATTCAACACCTGCCTGGATATGATCCTGTGTGATCTGCTCTGGGTGAACCTGCTCTGGCAGGGGGGTTGGATGAGATGATTTCCAGAGGTCCCTTCAAACCCCTAACATCTGATTCTGTGATTATTTGCTTAGAATCCATTTATCAAGATGTGTTAGACTTTTCTTTAACCTTGTGAGTTTAATTACTTCATGAGTTGCATGATTCACTACACCCTGCCACTATGAAAACTGCACCTTGGTTTCTGTTTCACTAGTTTACCGCTTTCATGCCAAGTAACATGCTTCTCTTTCCCAAGCAACTGGCATATTTAGCAATATAGGACTAGGGCAAATAGTTATTACAGGTATCCTCAAACTGTGAGGTGTAAAATAAAAAACAGGATTTTTGCCTTTGAATTCATATCACCCTTACCCTTTGCCCATTTAGTTGAACCTGACTTTCACTCCTAACTCACATTAATGTCAATTCAAGTTTCACTTTTATACAGGGAGTGTTAGTACCCCTTATCTTATCTTACTGTTGTGTTGCTTCCTTTGTTAATTTGATTTTTGCTATTTATCTCTCCTCCTGTTTATGCTGCACTATTTCTCCTATCTTCAAGTCTTGGGATTTGATACATATTATTCCAATATTTTGCTCTGTAAACCTCATCTCAAGCCCTTGCTCTGACCTTTACCCCTTCCTAATCTTGTTCATGCCTCTCTTCGCTCTTCTAAACCTGATGGTCCTGCTCGACCATAAGTTAGCTTCATTGTTGCAAGCTGCCTCTTATATTACAGTATTTTGATACTTTTTTGTAGAGCTTTATCTGAAAAACATTCTGGCAGGGTAACATACAGTAGAGGCATGTCTATTTGCAACACGTTTGACTGCATGCACCAAAAATGTTTACAAAAAACAAGCTAAAATGCAAAAGGGATGAACAATTTTTTATTTCTTTCTTTTTTAAGAAAAGATTAAGAATAGTGAAAAAAATAATTAAAATTAAACCAAGATATTTTAGTATCTGGGAAAGAATTACTGTAATACAGCACCTGCATGCTGTGCAGAGGACAGACGTGGAGAAACAAATAACCTGCAGTCAGCCTACTAAATATTCTGAAAACCAGAACACTTTGGTGAATGATGCTGGAAAAGCCAGAAATGCCAGTGGCAGATATCACAGTACTCACTAAAGAAAATGTGTAACCTACTGGTTTAAGTACAGCTTTGTTGAATTTGTGGAGAGAGAAAGGAAGATCTCCAAGGAAGTGTATTACATGAACCCCTCCCAGTCATCTTTGCTGACCATGAAACTTGTTTGTCAGATGGAATGTGAAGGTGCAATTTCTTCCATTCACGGATAGAAAATATCTTTCTTAGGTTTATTTCTTCATGGCTGCCTAAAAGTCACTCTCCAATTCATTGATCAGCAGGATCTCTCTGGCTCCACATATGCTTTTATCCAGCCCAGTACCAGTTCCCTAGCGAAACATGCAGTAATTAGTGCATCTGCTTGCTCCTGTTGACAGAGTAAGCCAAGCCAAGTTGGCTGCTCCTGGCACACCAGCAAGGAGGAGAGACGAGAGCACAGAAACTGCTGTGAGGGAGATACACACTTGCAGCCACCTTCCTATTTCCCTCCCTCCCTTACTGCTTCTTCACACCACCAAGCTCTCTGGCAGAAGCAAATTTCCCAGACTATTTGCTAGATGTTTACCCTTCTCTGCACAAGGGAAGGCTGTTACTGCTGAAGTAAGCAGGACAGACTCAGCCCAGACCCAGCACACCTGCAGAGACTGGACTACCCTTAAGTAGTATGTCCTCTGATTGACTGACATGCATACACTAACCTTTCCCCTGCTCTTCCTGTCAAGTATAAACACTCTGTACATAACACAACTTCTGCTACTTCTCTAGCTGCTTTCTTACCCAATTACAAAATATTAAAGCATTAAAGAACATCTTTTTCAGTTTCATTAATATTCTTCTCATATGAGTTCTATAGCAAATGCTTTATTAAACACAAGGCAGATAAAAGTTACTAAATCTCCCATCTATAAACACGGTTTATTTTACAAAGAATGCTCTTACGTTGCTCTGCCAAAATTTACCTCTGGTAAACTCTTGTTGTGTTTTATACAATTTATCTCTAAATCTTTAATTATTCTTTTCTTTTAACTTTGTTATTAAGCTTTGTATGTTATTGAGATAAACTGCAAGCCAGGCAACTCCTCTTAACCTTCACTTTCAAACATAGAGCATGCTATATTAGAAATTCTACAGTTACAATAATACCATCTCTAAGTCTTTGATTCTATACTTAACTTCACTTTTTGGTTTGGGTTGTTTTTTTTTTTTTTCAGTTTCACAAAGACTTGTCTTTCCCATTTTGAGCACCTTATATTCTCTTGAGTTAGATACTATATATAAAATAATGACACCTAGTTGATGGGATAAAATACATATAACAGATCCTCTTCTGAGTTTCTGTGTTGTGGGTGGTTGTTTTTTTTAAAAAAAAAGTAAACCAACCAACCAAAAACTCCCAACCTTAAACTAAAACACAACCTGGATGTCCTTAGAGGAATTCAGGGCTGCAAATCACTGTCACGTCTAATTCAGTGTCTACCTCAACATGGTAATATTCATTTCCATATGCTAAAACCAAGTACCTTGCTTCTATCACCTCACCCCAATCACCTTCACAGAAAAGGCAACACTTTCCCTGAAGGCACACAAACACACGAGTTATCACTTCATCTGAAGACTAAGTACAAGAAATCGATGTATAAAAAAATCCACCTAACTACTGAAGGCACTTGGGATCCTGCTGGCATCAGAGTTTTCACCAATATATTTACTTTAAGCAATGCTATCTCGGCAGAGATCAAGAATGTCTGAATCTTCTTGGGATTCATCGATTAGGCATCTAAATATCTAATTCATCCAAGAGGCTGGATGCAGTAAATATTATCAACAGGAAGAGAGTATCAGTCCCAGTTAAACAAACAGAAGCCGTAACAGCTGCCACTCAGACGACTCTGATGTTACTACTGCCCATTTTTTAATACCTACTGTAAATATTCTATTGATTATGAAGAAGCAGCTCTAGATACAAAGTCTTCTCTGCCTGAGAGATTAAAATGTATATTGCTCTTGATTCCTCCTTAACTAGTCCTGGTCAGAATGCTAGAGGACTGAAGAACTACTTATCTGCCAGCTGCTGCTGCTGAGCTGCCAAGTCATGTTAACAGATATAGAAGACACTAAGCAACAAGTGTGAGCTCACTCAGAGCAGAATATCTATGGATTCAATTTTTTAATCTCAGGACTGCTTAGAAAAAGTCACTGGATAAATTACAGAAAGCAGGTATTCTTTAGCTTTCAGATTTTTAAAGAGTGAGCTGGTCATCCTTAAAGAAATTTGGGGATGTAAATCAATGTCTCATTTAAATGTCTAAGATTTACACACAGTCCCTGCAAATGAAAATGGATTTCAGATGTTTATTTCCCAATCCTTCACTCTTCTTCCCTCTGCCCACAATGTTCGAGGTTCTTTGAATACCACTTAATGATGCCAAGTATCTGGCATGCATACTTAGGAAGAACAGAGATACCTTGCTTAGGGTTTTACTGAAGGAGTTGAGCACTAAGAAGTTAGGCAAGGAATACTCAACTGTCTTTGCAACTGGCTGTAGATAACAGGCTATACAGAGCTTACTTTTTGTTTCCTTCCTATCACCATAACACAAACACATACCTTATTTGGGCACACAAAAATATTTCCTACAGAAGCATGACAAATTTAAGCTATGAGAAAATGTTCACTAGTGAACAGGCAAAAGAACACAGAAACCCTAAGATTCTCATTATTAAAGTATGTACACACATGTTAAGCAATGGTTGAGGACTACTACCAAAAATCCCTTGGGATATACAGCCACCTTCAAAAACTAGAGGATGTAGGAGATAATTTTCCCTCAAGACAAAAAAAAAAAAAAAAAAGGCAACAAAACGTATTTTTCCAGGAAGAGAAAGACAATCCTTACAGCAGGAACAGCCCTACACCTCCATCAGAAGCAACCAAAATGAAACTAAAGAGCTGGGGTAAGTAATGATCTGATGGAGCTAAAGTAGTGATATCATCCCTTTGAATAACCACCTAATATGATACCCCGAGACCAAAAAAATGGAACAATTTTAGGTCCTTTTGTTCTATAACATGGCTAGAATAACAGAAAACAAGGTACAGATTAGAATTCAAATGCTTTTACACAGGTATGACAAGTGAAGGACCGAAGGATGGGCTTTGCTGTTGCTGCTCCAAACAGTCTCAGCTGCAAATATCACAGAGATGCCAAAGAAGCAAAATGACACTGCTAATGCGATGCTACAGAAAGTTAAGAGAGCTTTGACAGAAAGTACTCACTGGAGAGAGACTGGGAGCAAAGGAAACACACAAGCAGCTTTTGATACATACTGCCTACCATATTCAACAAAAACAAGAACTTCCTGTATTCTTGTGTTAAGGGCCCCCATATATTTAATTCGTAAATCAAGAGAACAGCAAAGGCCTATTCTATTCCTTTTTTTCTCCTCCTAGTGCAAATAATCTGTAATACTCTGAATACTAGTTAATTACTTGAATAAAAACAGGCAATGACAGTATTTGTTATTAGGAAAAGAGATGGTCCTGACAAAACAGCATCACAGGCAGACTGGAAACCATGAATAAAATTGTTTTGTCCTAATAGTAAAAAGAAATCCTGCTAAATTCTTCCTGCAACTCTTCAATAATTGCAGCTTTAGTGTGTGATGTATATCAGCTGAGGCTGGCTGAGGAGGGAAGGTGGACAAAAGCCTAAGAGGCAAACAAAACTGTCTAGTTATTCCTATGATCCACTTCACTGAAGTAAATGAGAGTCAGACAGTTTGGTGATTGCTTTGGACTGTAGTGACTTACAAGACAATGGATTTTGATTACTACTTAAATAGCTCTCTATATAGGACAACAGATTGCTGAGAAAATTTAGTTCAACAATACAAACATTCAAACATTGACTCTTGTTAGACCATAAAATCCTGGCTACGCATTTTAGTATTCATACAAATGAAGTGCTGTGCACTACACAAGCAAAACTGTTTGGCCAATGAAAATGCACCATGACTCAAGGGCTGTGATATTCTCCACGGTACTCAACTAATTTAGGAAAAATGAAGCCCACTAGTTTTATACTTTGGAACCAGTGGTGACATGACTAACTGGTTTTAAAACTTACTTGTTCCTGAGCAGGCAAGACTCATGTAAACTGATGAGTTAAGTACTGTTCTGCCAGCTGCTGACAAAAGATACTACAAACTATGCATGGCCAGGGGAATTTACTGTCACCCACAACTTGTGGGAGCATGTGTTAAATACATACTGTGGCATGTATTACAACCATCAGAGTAAATTTATGATTATTCTCTTCCAGGCAATTTCAGTCATTAATGAATCATACAAATTATACGCTAGATAAAAAAAGATTCAAAACCATGGTTCTGATTAATGTGTACTTTTTCAATTGCACAAGTACACTTCCATACATTTCATTATATAACTGCCAATGAGATTCAAACATTTCTCTCTGCTTTTCATTGTACTACTCCACTTGTTATTTTCATGAAGAATTGTCAATCCTTTCTCACACACACATCCAATAAAGGCATCAAAATAGTAAGAATTCTTGTGTTTTCTTTTCTGTTAAATAAATATATCAACAGTAATATTTGAGCATTTGCAAAATTCTACATGAAGACTTTTACATGGAACATAAGAGAGAGAAAAATGAAAACAGGCAGTAAAGTCCCAAACAGGATAAAAGTTCCTAGAGACTATGTTCATGTCTCAGTATTCATTCAGATACTGTTAATGCAAAAAAACTTCAAAACAATCACCCTAAAGGTAGGACAGCCAATTTCCAAAGGGACAGTGGAGCAGGCAATTCATGACTCTCGACAGCATCTTCAAAGTCAGTACTGATGTTTTAAACACAGTATGAGAAGAAGCAAACCACCACAGTTCACTGAAATACATCTCTTTTTCTTCTGGGTCTTGTTTGAAAGAGATTATGTTTGAGATGGGGCAGATGGATGAGGTATTTGTTGAACAGGAAGAAGGCACCAGAAAGTCTCTTTGAGAGCCCTACACAGCTTGAGTTCACTCTAGAATCCTGAAGGCAACATACTATTGTCTTCTGTCCTAGTCTTTTGATTAACTCCTTAAAACAAGAGGTCCAAGAACACATATAGATCTCCGTACAGAACCCAGGGTGAAGGCCAGGATCTTCTGGCACATAACTGATGCATTAGCCATGCTCCAAATTAAAGTATCAGCTGCACCTAAAAGTACAACCAGTGAACTGAACTTCTGTCAACAATGCTGATAAACTAATGTGACACCACTAGGGATCTCATCACATAAATCCTATGTAATGCCACACCCTGTGATTACATTTGGCCATGACAGCTTTGAATACAGTCAAACTGCACTAAAAGAAGGCAGATATCAAAGTATTTTTCTTCTGTCTCAAAAGTAACAAATGAGACTCCTTAAAAATAATTGTTTTGAAGTTTTACACAGCTGTATATACGAGAGATGTAAATAAGACATGTATGAACTATCTTAGTTTCTGCTATAAAGATTTGACTTGTAAAGCTAATTTCATATACTATGAAACTACAGCCAGACCAAGTTCACCCTTCCAGGCAGGCTCCAGGACACTGCCCATGTAAACCAAATTTAATGTCCTCTCTGAAGTGCCCTACTGCAATAAGCTGTGCAAAACCTTCACCAGAAACATAAAATACACATGCTATTCTGGACAGCATGGGGAGTTGGGAACCCCAGTGCCTCTGACTGCATTTTTCTGAAATAGGAGAAATGATCCCTAGTTCCAACACACCCAGGACAACAGAGACAAACATCAACAGAACAAGCACATCTCAGTGCCAGTGAGTGAATGATACACCTAGGAGCAGGAAAGATGCACATTCGCTATGTGCCTGTGGAGGTAGAGGGAGGTAGCTGTTGCCAAATCCCAAATGAGTAGATTAAGGAAAAAAGTGTTCCTGGGCTTCCTTTCTGAAGGAGAAGAGACAAAGTTTCTACTCCACTGGAGCTGTAATTACATACCATAGCTCTTATGGAAGTTTTTAATAGAAAATGTTTTCCCATATTTTGTTGGAGAGTAGAGAATGGTCCATTTGAAAAGTAGAGTCAGCAGCTCCACGAACTGAGTACGGTCTAGCAGAGTTTTCTTATAATACACTTCTGTCTGCTTGAAAGCAGGACTTGAAAAGAACCTGCATAAATAGGACAGTGGTTCTGCTGATAGCAGTCATGTTGAGTGACGCAACATGAATGAACAATTCGCATATCAAAAGGCTATGCAACAAAAGCAACACATCCATATAAACTTCAAGAGTCTCGATGCCGAGGACTCAAAGAAATAGGTGACAAGCAAAATGCTTTGCTCCATAGATTAACAGTGACTACCCCAGATTTTGCAATATGAGAGTAAGAGCTCATCTGTACCATAATTAGACACAGGATCCTCACAAGCTTTTCTGTGGCAGCAGGGATGCAAGACCATGCCAGCAGAAGGTGCAGAGACAGACCTTTGAGCAGATGATCCAACCTCAGAGCATTCATGCTTCACCCTTAGCAGACATGACTCGAGGGTCCTTCTAGATATTTCCAGAAGGCTTCTTCCAAAAGATTGTGTGTCTGACAGTTGTGTACAGACTTCTGAGCTGCTCTCCAAACAGGGTGGGAGAGGAGAAAAACTAAAAAGATAAATTCAAGAGGCCACGTTTATTTGTAGCTCTTTGATTTAAATGTTTTTTACATATTAAGCAATGTTTTCTTTTATTGTACCTCTCATCTCTTAAATGACAGTTGGGGGGGGGGGGTTGCCTTTTGATACTCGTGTCAATTTGGAGTTGCAGGTCAAAATTGCTATCCAAAGTGCAGACCTTTAGGCAACTGAATCCGGGCAGAAAACCTTTGAGTACATGTCTTTGCTGGTTCCTACAGCTTCCAATGCTTTATAATTAGAAACATCTCAAACAATAGGACTCAACAGTGACAGCAAGTAATTCTGCTGTTGTTTTTCTTCCTTTACATCTAATGTAGAGATAATTATCTCTTTTCCAATTCTCAAAGGTTTTTTAAGTTATTTAATTTGCTCTGTAAAATGCTGAAATTGCTTTAGAAGATAAGGCATTTAGTGTAATCCACTGCCATTTCTCTCTTTGTTCACTTTTTGAAGATATTTCTCAGAGCCCTTTGTCCTCCTTGACAGCTCCTGACAGTTTTATAGGTGAGGATGGCAAAGGGAAAGTTGTGTCAAAAACTATAGCAGCACTGGTGGCTGTCTCTACAAATACTTTTTGACAGCTAGTAAGGTTAGATGCAACAAAATTCCTGATGTTTTTATACTGGAGGGATTTAAGCATCCTCCTGGAAACAAAATTCTTACAGTTTGCCACTCTTTCCAGATGACAGCCTTGTAATTAATGGTAATTTTATTTTAAACCTATAATCTTGATATTTCAATCACCACTTGAGTAAACAGTGATGATTCAAACAGAAGCATAAAGTGTCCCTGGGAGATATCTGGTATACAGCACATCAAGAATTATTTATACAATTTCCATTACTAATTCCAAATTCTACATATTTAATTCCATATTCAGTTCAGTTTAAAGAAAACCAAACCTCTAAAAAGATTTTTTCAATAGATCTTTATAAACATTGCAGTTACTACACAAAATTTTCCCTTTTTCCTTAGAAATCTGGAAACTACCATGAGTATCCCTTAATAATTGGTTTACATAATTTTTAAAGTCTTTGAATCTGCTTGATTGAAGTAATGGCTGCCGATAGGAATGACTGTTAAGTCAATATTTTGTTGGAAGCAAGATACAAACCATCTCATAAAAAGCCATCTGTTTCAGTGAAGTTATTCGGAGAAAAGATGCCACTTGCAAATTATGTGGACATAATCCACCCTTCCTGAATGATTTATAAAAATGCTTTGCACATTTGAGACATCCCTGATCTATCGACCTACTTTATCTCATTTAAGATGTGACATCTCTCACTTAAGCTTTGCCAGGTTCCTCCACTCAACAAGTGATCCCTGTCTCAATAACCTTTTGGTTGCTCTCCTACAATTAACATTAGTTTAATTATTTATTAACTTCCCATTCCAGTAGAGGAGTGGAACAGGTGGAAACATTGGACATCATCAACTATGAATAAGCCCTTAATAAATGTCTGCTCAAGTTTTCTTTGTTCAGTATCCTGTAATCACACACAAAAAATAAAAGGAGTCACACCTGCGTGACTCTATTCCTGATACCACACAAATAGTATGTATGCCTTTCAAAACACTGGAAAGGGACACCTCTAATTAAAAACTAAGTATCACATCATGGCGACACTGAAATAGCACCCTGGTATTAGCAACACAAGGCTCTGTCCTCTAAAAACTTCAGTATATGAAGATTTCTTTCTGAATGACTTCTAAAATATAGGCATATCTCCCTCCACCTTAGTTTGGTAACAGTATCTGTTTGATATTGATATTCTGGGGTAAATACTTAATACAGAGTGAGTGGGATTCATTTTAAATTGAGACAAATGGGTACATCTGTCCATGGGTGCAGCAGATGTTTAGGCTTTCATTTTGCTAAAGGCAACTTTAGAGCTCATCCTAAAACAGGGACCTAGCAGCTCCATGGATTATAGGGTTACAATCTTCATTTACTATAATGGTAGTGTAGTTACATACACGTGGACACTAAATTAGTACATCTAAGTCTCAAACAATTCCACCATCATCTCTGTTCCAAGTTACTCTAAAAGACAGAATGAAAACCAAAAATCCCAAGACAGATAATGGAATTCATTACTTACGGGAAGTCCTGTGAAGACAGACTAGGGATACTCCAGTTGAATGAGGAAACTAACAAGATGATGCATGGAACAATGCAAAATGATCAATACAGACAAAATGTTATTCAGTACTATTTGCTGTTTGTGCTGGTGACATGCTATTTCTGTATTCTGCACTCATTTGATGATTTAGTTTTAAAACACAAATTTGCAAATGCCTAGAAAGTAACAGAGATCTGAAGCAAATCAACCTATTTAATCTAGGTGTCCAAGAAAGAATTAAAAAATTGTATAGTCATTACTTGTGTGTATATCTTCATACAGCAAGAGAATGTGTTTTTCTCTCATATTTTCTATACAGTTGTTTTAATCTGCCTTTTTAACCGTTTTTAAAAGTCCTATACTCAGGAATAGACTAGAAGAACTTGCATGCACGAGCAAGAACTTTTTCAAATGCTTTAGAGCATTTATTGTCCATATCACAAAAAAGAACAATCACAAAAATCTCTGAGAAGTACTCACTCTTCAAAATATAGTAAGACAAACTAGTATTAAAAAATTGCAGAAAAATAGGAGAATATTAGCTTATACTGAAATGGCATGGGAAAGTCGGAAGATGTTTTAAACTTACCCTATTGACACTGGTGTTTCTTAAAATAATCTGAATTAGTTTTTTCTTAAATTCTTCCAGCTTCTTAAAACACTTCTTCAAAACATGATTAGATAATTTAGTGTCAGTTAGTAAACTGATCAAAACACAAACGGCTTCAGGAAGAAAATTCGAAACTGGAAATTTAGGACTGTTGTAAAAAACAAACAGTCCATCAAGCAACCGAGACACTGAATTGCATATGGTTAAAGAATCATTCTCAAGCTCTGTGAAATCTGCTTGAAGAATTCTTCCTTCTGACAGTTTTCTTATTTCAAGTAGATGTTGCAAAAACTGCACTGGAGCAGTCAGAGATTCCTCCTTGCTTGAACAGCAAAGATTCAATGGGGGAACTCTTTCCAACCAGTGTCTAGAAGTGTCGACACTATGCTCAGATTGGTGAAAATCAGAAGCTATGCCTGAAGAATCGAATGCATAGTCATTAGAGACATCACATCCAGAGTCTTCTAGCTGGCTTGAGTGACTCATAGAGTTTATACACTCCCGATGCAGAAGAGTTTTGGCAGAGGCATCTGGTTTTCCTGAAACACAAATATGAAAGTCATGTTTGCGTAATACTTACTACACGCTTATGGAAAGTGCCATATATCCTGTCTCCTTTTGCTTCCACACAAAACCCATGTAATACATATGTATGTTCGCTCCCCAAGAACTTCCCATGACTAGAATTTAGCTGTGGAAGAAGGTGACATTTATAAATTAAAGTAAAAACTTTCAGAAGGTAGTGTCTATTTGTGAACAAGATGTTTTATGCTCATAGCAATATGAACAGTAATTCTGAGTTTAAAATTCCTGATGGTTTTAAGTTGTCACACATATAATTTAAGTGGACATCACAAGAACAATTTAAGTGGACATCTATACTCCCATTAATTCCCAGGGAAGGAAATGTGTGTAAATTTCTGGCACCCCGAACATTTTCACTACTTTTATTCTAAAGATCTCAGACTGCTTTCAAAAGACAGCGAAGGTCTGTTACTATAACTGCATCAAATAAGATCTTTTATGTGTACTCTTTCTCCCCAGGTCAGCAAAGGAATTCTAACAGAGTCAAAGTTGAACAGAACATTACACTGGACTTTTTTATTACTTAACAAAGAAAAAACATTCAGAATCAAAAAATTTTCCCAGTCACCACCTATCTCATACCACCATCTTTAAAGACATACAAACTACACTACAGAAGGTATACATTGCATTCACACTATTAAATTATTTTTGTACACCATTGTAGAATCTCTTTCATCCTCTTTCAGACATTAGATACATTTAAATCAGTACCTCTGGGCATAAACTCAGTACTAGGTGACAACAGACTCCCTCTGTGCCACATGCTACCTATCTATGGCAAAAGATTACAGTCAAAACAGGCAAGAGACATTAGAGCAGTGAAATGGAAGACCAATACCAAACATCTCAGTGCCATGAGGCAAGGCTAGAACCCCATCTGACCAACTCCTAGCTGTGCCCTGCTTATAAGGTCACTGCCACAAACTGCTTCTCCTCTCATTCTTAAAAAGCATGCATATACTGTTCATATTTTCCACAAGGATCCAAAACAATACCATACTCCTCTGTGTTTGTATTCTTAAATGAATAGAAAGATTTTATAGATGGTTTGGCCTGACAGGAAATAAATGTTGTATTTCATGTCAAGTTAAAAAAAGCATTTTTAACACAGAAAGCATTACTAGGCAGCAACCTACATTATTCTGTGCACTAATGAAACACTACTCAAAAAAGTTTACACAGACTTCATTAAATATACAATTTCAAATTGAATTCTGACCATTGCTTCAGTCTCTGAAAACTTACCAGATCATCCAACAAGGGTACTACTACTGAGATCAAAACTGGAAATGTGGTTTGTTTATTTATGTATTGTTGAGTTTCATGCCTTTAACATTTAGACATACTCAAAATTGAACAGGATTGGTACCAATTGACTCAAAGTGAAAGGGCTAACTGTAGGGAAATTGACCAACATTTCCAGGAGGTAGGAAAAGCAGGGCTTGTAAGGCTAGCCTAGCAATTTATATAACACTATTCCCCAGTGCCCTGCATACTCAAACTTGGAAAGCAAGCGAAGAAGCAAAGCACACTTCCCATGGTCTGACTAGCAAAAACAGGCATCAATTTTTCATGTTTTCTCTCCCTAGAGTTTTGATGAAAAGACATTCCATAAGAAAAAAATTGAAAGTTGCTTTTCCTGCTGGTTAAGGAAAATAAACCCTTTGAGGGAATCCACCTACTGTGAGTTTCACTATGTGGATATTTTGTTCCTGTTTTTAATCCCATTGGGCAATATGAAAATTGCTTATGAGGATGTAGTGCCAGGAGTCAAAAGAAGAAAAGCAAGAACTACATGCAGAAAAACATATATATGTTTGCTGATTCTCTTGTTGAATGAAAAAAAAAAAAAATAGCAGAGGTGAAAGAAAGGAGAAGGAAAGAGAAGAAAAAAGGAAAAAAAGAGTAATACAGAAATATACATAGGAACTATCCCCAAATGAAAGAGGCAGCACATACAATGAAACACTACCACCAATAGGAGACAATGTGGCACTTAAGCTTATTTACTGAGACATCAAACTCCTGTCCCATGATCAGCTTCCAGAAAACCCTGTTATATACTAAGTCCCCAATAACAGCATATTTCCAGTTCAATGAATAATACAAAATGCTTTAAAAATGTTCAGTCATTGATATGTTCTAGCTGTTTGGGGAGGAGGTGGAAGTTATCTTTTAAAAAATGTAACAAATCACCCACCAGGAAATACTCATTATCTCCCTCAAAATGTCTAGAAATAGCTTCTTACTTATTTCTTGAAAGGAGATAAACTAATCACTTTATATTTACCTAATATTTAAATGAAAAAGCAGCCTTGATGTTCACACCACGTGGTTATCAAGTACAAAAATAAAATAAAAAAGGAACAGCATTAATCCTGCCTTACACTAATGATCATCTTTGAACAGTAATTTCGAGAACATTGGCGTATAAATACACAAGAAATATGAAAATTTAGTGGGCATGATAAACTAACAATAATTAATACAATAATAATTTTACAACGCCTTTATAAAGGTAATGAAATATCTGGTCATGAGCAAATTTAAAGCCTCCTCAAACACATCACATCAGATTCAGGAAATATTTAAACTCTTAATTCATATTTAGGAATTTAGCTCCTTACTACATTAAGATCCTGAGCTGAGAATCAGAATTGCGTGCTCCCTAAACAAAGCAAGATATGGGCACAAGAACAGCCTTGGGGTGCAAAGGTTGAAGAACTGATATCCCTCTACATATTAGTCATCCAGGGAACAAGGGAGTGACTTGCATACTGTGTATAGTATGTGAGCAAGGTTTGTAGGCACTTCTGTGAAGCATGAGAACTCAAATGCACATACTGCTATGGGACAACAGAACACAGAGGCTTTTATCAGGGGAGTGAGATGACAGTCTTATAATTTGAGAGTCTGGAGTCTTCAGCTAGTCCTGAGGAAGCAGAGCTCTCACAAAAAACAAAGTGTACCACATCTCCCAGGTGAATTCTGTCACTTCTGCCTTAACACAAACACCAAGACCCAGTTCAGAGACAAGAAAGGGAGGAGGAAGAGCCAGTTGCTTCATCAGGACAGGAAAACACCTTTTGTCTCTCAAGTGACTGTTGCCAGCAGTATAGACGTAAGGATCCTCAGAGCCGTGAAGAGACAAGGGAATGACCCAAATGGTCCTACGCAATGCAGAGTAAGAGAGGCAGCATCCATAATATCCATGTAGCAGGAGCAGGGGTGGTGGAAGATGCTTTCTCAGGCACCTGTGTTACTGGTTGCTGCACACTGGACAGTGTTTGAATGAGGAAGGCCACATGCCATATGTAGTTCAAAATTTTAAAACTGAAGGAGGGTCCCCAACTGGTGAAACTGCTGTGGAATCATAAAATGCAATATACCTGCAGTTACACCACCAACAGGGATGGTAGAACAGAAAACGGGCTTGAAAGTGACAGATGTAAGAAACAGAGAGAAGAGATGATTTGAATTCTGCATAGAAAAAATTACTTCAGTTTCAAGCATTAGGAATTGTTTATATTGTCTCACTTTGTGAGCATACGCATGGATTATGACTTGAAAATCAAAACCCATGACATTAAGACATGTAAAGCTCTCTTAAAACTTAGTTACAATTGATAGGCTTAGTTACACTTGCAAAAGAAAAAAAATAAAATACAGTTAAAAACGAGACAATCTTAGAAACCTCTTTGATGATACTGCATTCTGCTTTTCAAGTAGGTGTTCAGTCAATAACTCCTAAAAGGAAATGAAGACATATGTGAAATTATTCATACTTTTTGCTATTGTGCTCACTTCTCCACTTCTGCATTTTTCAGGACTCTCTGTTATTCTTCATTTAATCTTCATTGATCGGTTTGTTACAAGTGCACTTTCTATGAACAATGAATCAAATTTATTCTCTTCTTAAAAAAAAAACCAAAACCCAAACAAAAAAAACCCCTCCTCACACTTTACTGTTTCTTTACCTTTTCTTTATGTGTAATCCTGTCTATTCTGCTGTTTTCATTATTAACCAGGCTAGCTGCTTGACAAAAACCAACTCACTCTGCTCCCTCGTGAAGTCCTATATGTTTAGCACACCTGATCTGGAACCAAGCTAAACTTCGGTATATATCAAAGGAAATAAATACTGTCTCACATATTTGAACATTTTGAAATAAAAATGAAAAAACAATAAAAAGCTTCCAGAATTCTCCAAATTAAGAAATTGTAGAAGCTGTGTATCTCACACTTAGCTTCTGCATTTCCACTTTTTTTTTTATAATCAGCTTGGAAAAGAAAGCTCTTCTGTTTAAAGCTAAGGTATTTCATGCTGACATACTTTATCCCATTTAGGAATAATTTCAAAAAATGAATATAGGACTGAGTATCTAAAATTCTAAACTAATTGTTCAATGCCAGGATTTAAATGCTTCTTGGAAGGCTAAGAAGCATATACTTCAATTTGTTAGGGATTTTGTTTACACAGAGCATCTAAATGTTCAGAATTCAGTAAGAACTGAGAACAATTTTGAGAATATAAACATTCATTTTTAGGGGATTTCTGTAGAAGACAGCACAAATCTTCTGTAGTTCAAGTCAAATAAAGAATACTCTCAGTAAAGATATGGAAGGATCGATAATCAGGTGAAGAACATACAGATTTGGGTCAGTTAATGCTCACTGAGCAACTTTCATGACAAAAGATCTAACATATGCTTTACAATATTGACCATCTCAATGAGACGACTGAAATTTGAGTTCTAACCTAGATAGGGGATATTTCAAGATATTAAGTGAATTAATTTTACCTATGAAGACTACCTGTCTGAACTGGTAGAACTGGACTGGAAGTACTATGTCTTATTAAAAATGCTTTGCATCGTTGAACAAACTGAGCTTCACTAAGAGATGAGAAGTATCAGTCAATGCAGACAGCAATGCTCTGGGTGCAACTGTAATGAGCTGAAGGCTGAAATGAGGTGGACTCCCTAAGAAAGCAGCTAGAGTGTGCATTCCTAAAAATATCTCTTTGCTTGTATACAACATGGTAAAATATTTGGCTTTTTTGTTTATATATCCAGAAGCCCACAAAGATCTACATGAGGAACTCAAATCTAAGTTTGAGTTAGGTTAAGGTTGCCCAAAGAGGTTGTGGAATCTCCACCCTTACAGATACTCAGAAGCTGTCTGGACGTGGCCCTGCACAACTGGCTCTAGGTGGCCCTGCTTAACAAGGGGGTTGGACAAGATGACCTCCAGTGGTCCCTTCCAGCCTCAACCATTCTGTGATGTTGTATTTCCAGAGAAATTTTGACTGATCCTTAGCTCTGCACAGCAGACTTACAGGCAAGAAGATCCTGATTACCATGGCCACATTTCTTAACTTGTTTATACCATACACATTCAGTTTTTCCCAAAACTATCATTGTGTTACCCAGAAGAAAGGAAACCAATCTACACTAAATTATGAATACCACTTACTTTTTTAACCTTATTCTTAAAAATCACTATGCATCTTATCAGAAACTTGATCTATACAGGGTATTTCTGAAATAATAACAAATCCTTTCTCTCGCTGGGTTATTTTTTCCTCTGAATGGGTTCCTTATACAGAAACCTGGAAAGAAAAGGATGCTTCCTCGGTCCCTTTGCTCAAGTATGTGCTCAGAACAGCTGTAGCAATGCCACCTGATAAGATAGACAGCATCTGCTTCCAAAGGGAGAAAGTTTCCACAACCAAAACAGATCTGTTATCCATGGAAGCAGCAGTACTCTGAGACTTCAGTGAATCATTACACTCCAGCTGGTGCTTTTTCCAGATTGCAAATTAACTTATTTAATTATCCTGAAAAGGCCTCAGCTTTCATAAAGTTCCCCATTGTATCACTACAATTATGGGGAACAGATTTATCTCATCATCATATTCTAAGAGACATATTCCCATAAATCTGTGCTAAACACATTTTAACTCCATTTTTGTGATCTCACATATCTGTTCTCAATTCTCTGCTTCCCTAAAAAAAGAAAAAAACAAACAAAAAACCCCAACTTTTTAGATTGTGAGACATTACTTGCAATGCTGCCTACTTGCATTAGCACTGCTGGTAGTAGCATAGGAGGACACTAGTACACTTAAGATGTCAAATGACAGTTCATTTTTGAAGTACTGTCTGTCTGACACCATCATGCCTTTTCCACCAGGCAGCTTTCCAGCCACTCTTCCCCAAGCCTGTAGCGCTGCATGGGGTTGTTGTGGCCGAGGTGCATGACCCAGCACTTGCCCTTGTTAAACCTCATACAATTGGCCTCAGCCCATCACTCCAGCCTGTCCAAATCCCACTGCAGGGCCTCCCTACCCTCAGGCAGATCGACACTCCCACTCAATTTTGTGTCATCTGCAAATTTACAGAGGGTGCATTCGATCCCCTCATCCAGGTCATCAATAAAGACATTAAACAAGACTGGCCCCAAGACCAAGCCCTGAGGGACACCGCTTGTGACGGGTCTCCATCTGGATTTAACTCCATTCACCAGAACTCTCTGGGCTCGGCCATCCAGCCAGTTTTTAACCCAGTGAAGAGTCCACCTGTCTAGACCATGAGCCACCAGCTTCTGCCGCAGAATGCAGTGGGAAACAGTGTCAAATGCCTTACTGAAGTCTAGGTAGACATCAAACTAAGTGTTGACTGCTGCCCAGTGGAGAATCCTCTCACCTTGGAAAACAGAAGCTAGAAAAAGAAAGAAGCCAAAGATATCCCTCAGAGGCTGACAATACCTCTGAAACTGTTGTTCTTTTGCATCCCTTGCTTCCTGTGAAATATAACGGGGGGGGAGGGGGGAAAGTGGTGACAGGACACAGCAATCTGTAACAATAGCTCATTCAAACATACTGTCCTGAAGAAATAGCTTTTACATAAAAATACCATGATAAATTGGAAACTGTAGTCTGTATTCCTATACCTTACTACCATGCCATAGGAAACAAAATCTTTGCTAAGTGCTATTCAGGGCAGCTGTAAACATTTTACACCATTTCATCTTCTTTCTGGGGAAATAATTTCTCCTAATAGACTAATATGTTTTAATCATTATTATTCAGTCTGATTTGGACTGCTGTTCCCTCCACTAGTGAGGAAGATTCCTTTATGAGACTGCAGATAACATATTCCCTGAGGAATCTGCATAAGTTCTGATATTTCTGAATTCATCTGGATTGCTTTCTCTTTGAAAATGAGCTTAAAAATTCTTTTCTATTATTTATAATGTTCTCCCACCACTCCTTTTAATGTAAGCAGGCAGAGGAAACATCACAAATCATTTAAGTCACAGTGGAGAGTTTTCCCTTTTTCAGAGGTTTAAAATGAAATTTTTCAGAAAATATTCTGACAGGCTACCACCTCTTCCTGATCTGGTCAAAGCAGGACTTATCTGCTCCAAGCAGGACTTATCTGCTCCCTTCTTTGCCTACTGAGGAAATGCTGGGGCTTTAACTCAGCACCCAGAGTTTCTGCCTCCCTCTACTGAGCAAGAAACACCCAAGCCGTGACTTACAGGAAAGTGGAAAGGGAAGAAGTGACTGAATTCTGTGGCCCAAAACAAGACTGAAGGTAAACTGGAGCTGTGTATTGTTTACCATCAGTTCTACTTCAGATCATGAGCTGGCTGGTTCAAATTCTATATGCTTCTGCTGTTGCAGCAAGTCTGAGCTTCCAGCAAGAAGAAATGAGACTGAAGTGCCTTCATTTGCACTAATCTACAAAGGAAAATGCTCCCTTTTCCACAAGTACAACTAAATGCCTCAAGAAACACACTAAGTTAAGGAGTTAAGCAGGAAATACAGAATTCTTTTGGTCTCCGGCTCTTATTCCCTAAAGAGGTACTAGTTGCTTCAAATGTCTTGACACAGGAAGCAGAATGTAAGGGATAGTATCCTGAAAAGTCAAACACAGCCTCAGGACAGAGTTAAAAATCAGACATTCACTTTTATCACTTTCTGACTCAGAGTTCCACATTTCCCTAAACACACAGACACACTATGGTAGGGTGGGCTCGCCGCCATATGCTACTGTGAAGGCTAAGAACACAGGAGGGAACTTCAGGGCATGGCAGATGAAGTTCTACTGTACGTGATCTACAAAAGGAAGAATAAACTAATTCTAAAAAAAGGGGGGAGTATTTTTATTATTTTTTTAATTAGAGGAGCAAACAGTTCAGGAAATTCCTATACACTGCATAAGAAGGGAATAATATGAACCAAGATTGAAGGTGAAGCTGA
The DNA here is from genome assembly GCA_028020825.1 of Podargus strigoides. NCBI lineage: Eukaryota > Metazoa > Chordata > Aves > Caprimulgiformes > Podargidae > Podargus > Podargus strigoides. The sequence goes on along the minus strand of CM051619.1, from coordinate 34,903,124 downwards.
AGAAGACAGAATACATACTCAGTACAAGATTTGCTAAAAATACACTCTGGATAACTGATAGGAACCCTTCAAGAGTATCAGCCTAAAGCAACCAAGGCAATAAACATCTGTCCTCTAAATTGTCATTCCTAAAACACATGCTTGGCAAAAAAGGGTAGAGTATTGCATTTATGCCTTCTTAGGTTGGAGTAACAGCTGCAGGCTTTTCAGATCTCTTTAACAGATGCTGCCAAGAAGCAATGTGATCGTTGATTTGATGATCTGACAACAGCTAAGGAATTTGTCTTAGAGGACAGGTGCTTCAATCCATGAATCTATCAATTCATCAATGCTTTATAAGGCCTTTTGTCTTTTCATGTAGTTCCAAAGCAAAGTGACAACAGAATGCTCAAATCTTTTAGATTCTTATTCTTGGAATAACACCAAAGAGTTTCTCTACTCCTCTCCTCTCATGAAATTTCAATTTGAATCAAAGAAAGTCAAGAAACTTTGAACAATATGAAATTTGATTTTTTTTTCTACCCATGAGCTTAGTTGTCAGGACAATACTGGCAAGGTGAAAAATAATGAACATACAATTACAAAAAGATTTGCTTCTCCTCCTCCTCGGATGGCTGACATACAGCCAAAAGCACCACCATGTAAAAGGAATACCAGTGTCCTTGTATTCAGAAAGACTGCTGCACAGTAAGCCAAATAAGGAACTTCCAGGCACTGCACAGTCAGTGAACATATACCACAGCACTTTCATAAACCACACATTAAACTGTAACAACCCATACTACCAACCAGTTTACCTGTAGCAAAGCATGCTCTTCCCCCTTAGCAAGTAAACCCAAACATTTTAGGGTCTCTGAGGACAAAGGGCTGGTCAGGTGGGAAAAAATTAATTTAGACAACATATCTTTAAAAATGGATACCTTGTTCTCTCTCCTTCATGTGCTTGTGCATCCATGCTGTGTGCAACTTCAAGTGTAAAAGGAAAACAGGCATCACTGCTTCAAAAAGCTCACAGATTTCTCACATCATGGATTTAAAATTCCATGGGCAGCCTGTAATCATTCCTGAAGCCTCCAAAAGACCTACTATTATTATTACAAACAGCAGGTGTGAGAGGAAAGCTCTCACACTCAGAATGCAGAGCAGGGAAGATAAAGCTGCAAAGTGAACCCTGGCTGAAAGACTCAAACTCTTCAGCTCTCAATAGGCAGCAGCAGACACAAATGCAGTACCTGATCCTTACACTGCATGAGATTTTCTGGTGGTAGATTTTGTGATACCCTGGTATTCTTGCATCTACAAAGTTGCTGAGCAGAACACAAGAAAACCAAAGAAAAGCTGAGAGTTTGAAATTATAATCTTATCTCATAAGATGTTGCATTTCTTTAAGCAGAACACCAACTCCAAAAATGAGGCTGGAGGAACAAGTGGAGGAGGAAAGGGATCTGGCCCTAAGAACAACCTCATTTATCCTCAGCTCTAAAAAGAACTTCTCTGGTGTGGTATTAGGTAGCAAGCTTGGGTAATACACCATCAAAAACAAACCATAACAATGGCTTGATGGATCTAAAGTAGACTTCAGGTGAACAGGATGGAACACCACTTATACCACTTTTCCTCTCAACTTAGATTCAAGCTCCTTGTGCCTTCCTATCTCAGCAGTAGCCACCCTTTAGCTTCTACTCTCCATGGGCTTGAAAAATCTCAAAACTGGCACAACACACAAGAGAGGAATTTTTTTTTCTCCACAGCAGATGTCAGTGGTGGAATGGCCCCTATTTCAGGTAAGCTTTGCTTCTACGACCATCTCCCTTTACATGTCAACCACAGGTGTTCCGCTCTTAATATATATCATCAACTTGTTCACGAGAAGAGTGCACAGATCTCACCAATAGATATTCTGTCAGGTATCAGAAATGATCTTTCTTTACTGAAAAGCAAAAGACTGAGCATTTGTCTCCAATGCAACTGTAACCATGAATGCTCATTCAGCAGTTACATCTGTCTGATGAAGACCACTTTCTTTCCAAAACAACATATGGCTCAAATCCATTATCAGAAGAGTTCACATGTCATACAAAGGTTTAAGACAGAAGAAGAAAAAAAAAAAAACAACCACAAAAAAGTACATTTCAAAGTTGCACTCCAAGAGCTCAAAAGTTTCCTTTCAGTGTTAAGGAAAATCTGTATGAAGAAATAGAAATTATGATACAGTTCAGATTTTCCACACATTTTTGCTCTCTCACACCCCAGTGGTTAAGAGAAACTAAATGAGAAGACTATGCCCTACTTCTCTTGGATAGCATGTGATGCAGGTGGGGCGGATGTGAACTCCCAGAGATATTTCCATTGTCAAAATGTTTTCTGTCTATCTTTCTGCTTTATTGACAGTGTAATGATAAATATAAACAACATTTGAAGAGAAAAGCAGCTACACACTAAGCCTTCAAATTAGTAGGGTGTTGGTTTTATACTCTGGAGAAACTGAAGGAATATAGAAGGATTAGAGATACCACATACTCATCTCTACTATTTATGATTCCATTAGATAAACATAAACTGAAAATAAAGTTTGGCTTAACTGAAAAATGAGACTTGGTCAGATACCCAAGGTATGTTTGAATAGGCTGCTGAGACCATAAAAAATAAAAAGAGCTAGCTATGAAGAGCAGCTTACTGAAGTGATTTGGGAATCATGGGACATTTTCTAAGCCAGTCAACCTATTTTAGCAGAATGGAGAGGAAGTCTTTTGTGGATAATTCACCGTATCCATATTAGTGAACATTGCAATGCGCCAAGTGAACCATAAACTGTAGGGTAAACATGCTATTTCCCTGTACAGATAAGGAAGAAAACACAAAGTTTAGTGCAGCTGTAGACATCTAAAATTAGGCAAGATTTATCACATTTTAGGTCTGCGAACAAACTTCACTGTGACTAGGGCAATGAAAATTAACTTCCTTTGGAAGAGGAGTTACTCACCAGGGACTGTTGCTTTTCTCTGCCTATCTCACAACTAAAACTTCAGCAAGTGAGATATCAGTACTGCTCAGTTCAACAGCTTGGGGTAAAGAATCTTTAAAAAATTAGACTTCAAGGACAGAAGTTGCAGATGAATTGATTTCCTTTCTAGTGCTCGGTACGTTCTGCTTAATCCACAATCAGAATATCCTTTCCAGACATTAGATGTTAATAAATCTCTCCTGATCATATGCATTACCTGCAATCAGTTCTTCACAACATTAAGACACCTGTTGCAAACATCAGCTTGAAAAATACTTTTACTCTTAAACAAACTTCACATTTGGAACAGGCTGCAGAGAACAGACATACAAACAATAACTAAGTATGAATAGTCATTCAATCACTTCTCTAGAGAAAAAGGGGTATTATGAAAAAAAATAACAATACACCATTAAAACTTCTAGCTAAAGTCGAATACATCCATCCTCTCAGTCAAAGCTAGAATCCAGAAATCTTTTCACAAGGCAATAAAGAAGTTATCAGGTCAGTACAAAAGCATTCCGCTAAAGCCTAATCAAGTTTTCTATAAGGGAACCTTCTAAAAATCTCAAGTCATAAAGCAACAAGCAATATATTTTTATTTTAGAGACACCCTCAACAGTGAACTGTCTCTCTCCTTCAGCCCAGAGCATTTTGACCTCGATCTCCTGGGAGGAAACATCACGTCATAGCCTGAAGACATCCTCCACTGCCTGATTTCCAAGCTCATTGTGTGCCATTGATCTCTCAGGGCGAGAATGACTCACTTCACATGCATGATTCAAAGAACCAGTGCTGTTTGAGCTCATCTTTTTTTTTTCCCTGTCATATTCTTTGACTAACAGCTTTCTTGACTCCTACAATATCAGACTCACAATATTTTATCATATGTCATAATAAGCATTCACAGTATCCACAGTGTAAATACAATAACAGAAATAGCAGACATACAGTTCTTTGCTTGCCCAATCTTTCCGTTATACATATTAGGGATTCATGCTTTCAACACATTAGGCTTAAATTCTGATTTTAAGCATCTTTAAAGTGGTAAAAAAACACACAATATGTCTTTAAGACATGTTCCAAATGTAAAGAGAGTCCATTAATATTCTTACAAATTAGTATCTCCAAGGTAACACAGTAACATTTTGTACTGACAATTTTGTCTAGAATTATTCCGTATGATACATATTGATTCTAAAAGTTAAAAATGTAATTCCTGAGTAAGCATCAAATTCTCAAGCTCAATCCCATTACAAATGAATTAAGTATTCTACTACTTCAGAGCTCTTGGAAAAATTGAAAGCTGTACACTGAAGACTCTCAAATATAGGTACAAGAAACGGTGCAGACAACATGAAAATTGCTTGTTTCCTTGCTACTGCAATACAGTCAGAGATTATTTCAGAAATTTACCATTTTCCAAGCAGAACCTCGGACAGATCTTGTTCAAAAGAAGTTCCTGGCGTAATCTAAGAACTTCAGCTTCCAGTGCTTCAACTTTTGATTTCCATCCAAAATCTTGTTCAGAGACAGTTTTGGCAAGGTGCTCAGTGTATTCTTTGCAACTCTTCCCTGGTGGTTTCGAGTGGATAATTGCAAAAGCCAATGCTAGTTTTGATATTTTCAAGTACCAAACTTGATTTTCTCTTCTGCCTTTGATTTCTATTGCATTAAAAAAACAGAAAAGAAAAAAAGTTAGTTAACTATGACTTTATCAAGGAAATTATGCACAGTATTTTCTTGGCTTTGAAAACTCTTCAACAGTGAGACCAATTATTTTATTTCTAGTGCATTCCTAAATGATCAAGGAAAAGAGTAGAAATATAAGCATCTGTGCACAATGTGAGAATAAAACACACATGAGCTGCACTCCAGCTATAACAATAACATTCAGGCGGTGTTTGATAATAATTGTAGAAATAGGAAGAAGTTCAAATAGGCTTACTCTAGCAAAATTTTAAGTGCAAGTGTCTGCTAAATAAAGATGAAAACACTAAAAATACCAATCTCGAAAAAGCCCCTGACCCCTACCCTTCCCCAAAAATATCCTAAGCCTGTGACCGAAGAATGCATGTAGGGTTATTTATACTTAGCTTAAACACAATACATACAGTTTCTTGAAAGTTTACCAAAACATCCCAGTGCTCAAAAGATAAAACTTCTGAGGCTGTTGTTATTTTCTGGTTTTGGACACCTGGTATTGCTGCATTTTCAGTTCTAAGTCTACATTAAGCCTCAAGCCTGCAGAAAGGTTTATGCAGACAGTTTCAAAGTGATGCAAGTGGCTAGTAATCTAAGTGAAGGAGACAGTTTTATCAGGTCTGTTACAGTAAGGACGGGGGAAAGGCATTACAGGAGTCAAAAAAAATAAAATGTTTATCTAGATGATTGTCATGGGCAACAGCACAGGACCTATGAACAGAAAATGAAAAAAAAAATAAATTAAAAATAACTAATATCCACCCTATCTAATTAGCAAAATTTGTTTGTTTTTTTTTTCTAATTCCACACCATTTTCATTCAGTAGTTCACTGTATTTTTTTTTACTTGAAAAAAAAAAAAAAAAATTACTTCCACAATTTAAAAAAAATAATAAAAAAATTAAAAAATCACTTCCTATGCTTTTGTCCTGGCCTTGACATTTAAAAATTGTCCATACTACATTTTTTCTTGTTTTCCAAGAAAACTACAGGCTAAGCATTGTAGTAAGCTGTGTTGAGTATCTCTGAAATAGAAACAGCACAGATTTGAATGAGGTATTTTATGTCATTCTTTGACCAGATCACCTACTATCAGTAAGTTGATTTCTTCCTTTGGTTCTCCTCAACTTTGACAGTAAGTCATAAATCATCACATATGTATTTATCCATCAGAGTAAATCCATCAGTGTATCCATCATCACTTACAGAAAGAGTTGCCTTTAAATATTTTTCACCTTTCATATACTTCTGAAACGCACAAACAATTCCTGTACATTCCTTGCACACTGTCCATTCAGACATACTAGTCAGTTACACTTTGAAATATACAGAACACAACAGATAAGATTGCAAAAATTCCTTAGGATCTACCTACAACTAGGTTTTAAGCTACTGTTCTCCACTTGAAACACTATATTCCTGCCCTGGCTCAGGGCAAAAACACCTAGTCTAAGCCACCAGCACACTCTTAGAGCTAATGAAAGACCAAGCCCTTAGAAACTGACATATGCTATTAATACCCAATGCTTAAAGCAGTTATGCATTAAATAAATGGTACTTTTTGCAAAATGACTTGTAAAAAATCTCTTTCACACAACTTTTCTATTCATATCTAAGAATCCCGGTGAAAAACAGAAGTTAATTCTCTCAGCCTCAAAGGATCAGCAAGCACGTTTGTGGAACACCAGACTGATATAAGACTTCTTGTTTGCCTTAAACATCAAAGGAAATATTTTACAAATACAAAACCACACAAGTAATTGAATTGCTTTCAGGAACCACACTGAAAGAAGACTAAATAGCAACAGTAAGGTATCCAAAATCTTTGGCTTTGAACCTGAAAGGTGCTCCCCAGATTATCTTATTTTAGAAGTTTCACCCAGATATTACGCAGTGTCTGTCAAGCTCTATTCTTACAAAGTTTCTCTGCAGAGCAGAACCACAAATAAAGGCAGGCAGTAAGAAGTCTTACAAATGTTTTTCACTGCTGGTTTATCATTTTGTTATCTCCGGAGACTACTTTGCAAAAGCTCTCTGATGTACCTTTCTTTTAAGAAAAGGACAAATAAAGATTCACTTTGTGCTTTATAACATGCTTTGTCAGTACTAGCATTTTACTTTCAATTACATTCAGGGAAGTTGCAGAAAGACCAACATTCCAGTATGGGTCAGGGGATGGTATTTAATTTCAGCATTTCATGAATGTTCAGGTGCCTTTTATCATTAGAGAGTCACCATCAATACGTTCTTTTCTATTACACACTGTTTATTTCTACTCACGTAACATATTATTACAAAGAAAAGTCACGGTTAGCTGTTTGACCACTCATACCTTATCACTATGTACTTTACACATCTCAGCCCACACCTCTAAATCATTTAGTTAGGGTCAAAAAAAAAATCTCCAATAAAAATAATCTAGTAAGTAGACAAGTCTTACAAGGAACTAAAATGGGAATAGTTGAGATTGAATTTCTACAGCTCAAGGAAATTTAAGTGTGAAATGCTACTTTAGTAGTATTTTTTCACCACTTATTATGAAACTAGACAGCCAGTTTTCTACTTTGTTTTAAAGGAGACTACTATATTTTAAGCAGAGAAAAAATCTTAGTGCACATGCTCATAATACAGCACAGACAAGCAGAAGGTTCTTTCACCTTCAACATGCTAAAATGCTATTTTCTAAAGGTGTGTCCCTAATAAATCACATAAACCATGGTATCTTATATAATTTTGCTTTAAATCACAACCATCAAAATTATAAATAGCATTCCACCCTAATACTTACGACATACAGTTAAACAATGAAATTTGGATTTTGAGGGAGGCCTTTTCCTCTTTACCATCTTATACAGACTCACTTCTACAGTAGGACTGCCTTACACTGAATCAGTTTAATGTGGTACTCTTACTCTGGAGAAAAAGAATCGCTCCTTTTCTGAAACAATTACATGTAAAGATGCTATTAAAAAAAAAAAAAAGCAGCGCAGACCACAGAGTTGGTTCTTCTTGGGCACAAGACATAATCAAAGCAGTTTTTGGAGAATTAATTCTGTTGGAATCTCAAAATCTCTTGTTTAAAACCAGGTAATTAATGACAAATGGTGATATACCTGCAGGTATTTCCAGAAACAGTGGATTTCATAAAGATTTAATAGAGAACAAACAGCTCTTTTACCTCCTATCTATTACTGTCACTACCACCATCTCATCTTTTATGATCGTGAAAAGAGAAGTTTGTGGAACAGAAAGCACGAGTTGTAAAAGCTGACTTAGTTTTTTTCACAGTTCCCTAAAAGGACAACTGCGCTCTCAGAAACCACTGTAAAAATCTTATAGAAAATAACACACCGGATGACACTGATAGAAATATGAGGATGCTGGCCAACTGTGCATTAGTAAAAAATGCACAGCAATCTGCTGCTCTCTCTCAGGAAGTGCTGCACCAAAGACCACCAAACGCAAATGCACTCCACTAAAAGCATATTGGCAGCTACAGAGTTTTATCAATGATATTTTTCCTCATACCCGCACAGAAATTACACCAATAGCTAGGTAGAAAAAAAGGTTTAGAACCAAACCACAAATTTTCCTTGATTCGGAATAGTAGCAGGCCAAGAGTAGAAAGAAGTCACCAGTCTAATCCTAGCTGCTAATGCCAAAATATGTCTGCCAGGAACTGGAAGGATCAAGAATTATCCACCAAAACACATCTGGTACCCAAGTTACTCAGTGAGAATAACTACTTACTAACAGAGCTCCATTTGTGCATTTACTCAGTGTTAAGGAGGGAATTAGTAACCCCTTGTGAGCTCTGCTAGAAGCAGAGTACAGCAGCCTAACAACACAAACTGATATTGGAAGCGCACTCAGAGGACAGCATCGCGTAACATCACTGTCAAACAGGACTGGGTCTCGAGATTTCCAACACAAGAGAGAGACCTCCCGCTCTCGCCAGCCTTCTAACTCTCACTCAGGGAGAGGGTACTGAGGACCCACAGCTCTGCTGAGGTCCTAGCTGTGGAAAACTGTAATTATTCAACTGCTGAAATAATTACACAAGAAGTAATGAACTGTCCTGTACAGCTCTGTGTTAGATAACCAAGGGGAACTAAGAGCTACTGTAATAGCCTTTGAGGACCTTAGATATAAACAGGAAATAGGGTAACACAAAGAACCTGGGTAAAGCTGATTCATTAGCACCACTCTACACCATCTTGCCAGTCCTGCTGTTTTGCACCTGCATTTGATGCAACAGCTCACATACACCTGTAACAACAGCAAGGTACCTTTCTGATAAAGTCTCACCTTGTTTTTGATATTGTCTGGAACATGGGAAGAGGAAATAATTATTGTTAATTAGAAAAAAAAAAAGCACTAGTTTCAGATGATCACCTTTTTAGTCCCATCATGGAAACTTCATGTATTTAACTCCATTCCAAAGGTCAAAGGATTCACTTTATTGGTTAAAAAACCTAAACAATTCAAATCATTCACTTACTAAAAAACTGAATACATCCATTAAAAGCCATGAAACTTGCATCTAAACTTAAACCATTCATTAAAGTAATTTTAACAAGCTATAAAATATTCTATTTCAAAAAAAACCTGCAACCCCACAAAAGGTCTGTTAATGCACCTTGCTAGTCAGTGGTTCCCACTTTCATACTGGTAACATGTTGCCAAAGTCTGGAGGCTGAGGTCAAACATGTGACAACTTCAAGTAACAAAGACAATTCCTTGAGCCCACTACTGGCACGAAATCATCCCTTCCTCCCCTAGCACTCTCTTAGCTGTCAGAAGATGCTTTTCTGCCTCCTACCTCTTCATTGTTTCTTTTCTCACTTGCACAACTGAACAGCCCAGCCCTGAACGCACAGCAGCTGCTTTCACTGCTGCCCACAACACCCAATTAAGTCTCAAGAGGAAAAGAAAATACTCCTGGGTGCTATTTGGGTTTTTCTACCTCAAGCAGAATTGCACTAGTGTCAATAGGCTGACAGGGATAACAATAATTTTTTGTATTTAACAGAAGTGCAGGGATGATAACTTCATTATTCTTTGCATTAGTACACATGAACTAGAAGAACTGGCCTCCCAAACAGGATTAACTTGGAAAGGGGTACAGTTAAGTTTGCAGTCAGATCAAAATGGACTGCTCCCTGAATTAAAACCCAGAGATCCTGAGATGAGCCTCCCTCATCTCCTGGGACCACATCCATTGATCTCTCTCTCAACCAGCTCTGGGTTCCTCTGCCCAGAGAAACGTCAGTGTGTGCTGCACCCAGCCATCAAGACATAAGCTCATACAGGTTCGTACAGGTGAACTCTCAGCTCTAGAACTCAGTTTTCTTCACATTTGAAATAGATGGAACATATAAAAGGACTTGTCAGAACAGAAACAAATTGCCATTCACCACTACTATGCAGCTAAAAATCTTCAGGCAGTAACAATGGTTTTCCTTCAAAATGTAAGAGTATGGTATGTCTTTAAAGGCTCAAACACAACAGAAAAAACTGGTTTGTTGCTATGATTTTTACTTTAACTAGTCTGTCAATTACACACTGCAGATAAAGGTGAAAAAATTACCCATATCTTTGTAACCTCATTCTGCATTATACAATAGCAACCAAGATATTGACTCATTATAATGGAGCACAAAATGCTGTGAGCGCTCTAGAGGAACTGGGCTGAGCTGCAGACACATAAGGCTATAACATTAAGCCACAATAAAATAAACTCAATTTAATTGGTATGCCTAACATAATACTGTCTTTCATGTATATAATAAATAATGAAAATGGGACAGCTGCATAACCAAAATGAACTAAAGTATACCTTGTGTTCCAATTAAGCAGCTTTTATTCTAAAAATGTATATTAAACCAAGGCTTCTCCACAGTGTCATTTTTAAACAACCTACACTCATAATACACAAAGATATGAAATGTGGACATACTTACTGAGGGAAAAACTTGGTTTTACTACAAGAAGCCTAAACAGTACCTTCAGCATACTTTTTTAAAATGGATTCAAGATGCTAAAATGATACTGAAAATAATAAATATTTAAAATACGTTACATCAAAAGCACAAGGAAACATCATTAAAATGTAACATGACTTATTTCTTCAAACAATTTAACTTTTAATTAATTTTAGCTTCTAAAATCAAGCCTCATAAATTCTCCAAAACCAAGTAATGTTAATGAATTGAAAAAAATATTTGAGAGCTTTTTAACATTCCCCAATTATAAGCATTTCATAGCAGTTAAGAACATAAGAAAGCATAATTCCTCAGGATTTCAGGGACATTTTAGAGGCAGGATTTACCTCCTCTGAACTACAGAAATCTACAGTTTAGGCAGCTACAGTCGAGCTAGCTGTCTAAACTTCCTTTACGACCAATGGGGAGAAACAGAGATTTCTAATGTCAAAAATAAGTCAAGCGATTTGTACATCTACCTTCTGATGAAGTTAAATTGTGACCCAGAAAAACCTGTTTTCCTCCCTGGACTACAAAGAGAGTTAAGATGACCAGATCAGATGTACATACGTGTATTGTCAACAGCTAATTTCAGTGAGATGAACTGATGCACCATAGGCAGCTAAACCTGAGACCCTCAAAATACTATTTAAGTGCCTCACTAATGAGAAATTTTGGAAGGCTAAAATAAGCACCTTTTAAAAGAAGTTTGTATTCCTAGACCTTTTTTTATCTCTGTTAAAAAAAAAAAATTCTAGAAGAAAACCCCAAAATGATGGGAAAATTTTGTGAGAAAAACCTTATGAACACTTAAACATAGCACCTATATGCTATTTTGTTTGTGCATGGACTAAGTAAAACACATAAAGTATGCCCAGAATTAAATGAGCATACAACAATCGCTTTGGCCCCTCATAAAGTTACTGTGCATCACTTTTCACTGAGATCATGTGAGAAAATTATTTCCTCCCATTTGAAAATATGTAAGCTCCCAATTTAAGATACGACAAGTATATCCATATTCCCATAACTATATGATTAGTTTAACTCTTTCCAAGTTTGGACTGCTCTGGCATTTTGCTTTCTGAACAGAATCATTTGACAGGTTTTTTTAACTGTCTTTTTTCCAACATGCTGTTGTAGTGACATGTCTAGAAGAGAAATACCATATCAGATTTAATATACAAGAATCCCAAGACACTCAAAAGTTCAACTCTGTCAATCTTCTTAAAGAAACATTACAAAGTATTGACAGCAAGGACAGCTTATGCACTACAGGAGCCTTAAAGAGATGAAAGGATTCACTTCTGCTCAATTCCCATTAGAATAGGCCAAGTAAAAAACCCTAATGTAAGCCTGAGATTCCTCATAGTTTTCAAGTATGTATATGATCTCCCTACAAGCTGAGAGTTCTTCCCTTTGCATTCTTTTTTAATTCACCAACAGGCTTTTTTTTTTTTTTTTTTTTTTTGCTGTCACTTAAAATGATATCTAATGAATCTGGCACACAGTACTGTTAGCACTACCATGTTTTTCTTTACTGTTCCCACTACTGAAGACTTGAACATACTTGCACAACAGGGAATTTATTCTATAAAGCTTGCTGTTCAGAAATTAAAGTATAACTCAATTATGTAAATTTATCTATTCTTATATCGGCACAGATTTCTTCCTCTACCAAAACAAAACTGTAATCACTTAATCACCTGGGTGTAAATCCATTTGGTTTGGAAATTGAGGATATACTGTTCATTATAGCTTTATGAGATAGACCATGAAAGTCAGACCCTGAGTCATTTACAAAGTTTCACATGTGCTAATAATATTTAATTACATAAAGTATAAATTTACAGTTGACATTTTTGACTGTGGAAAATAATCCCAGTCTTTATATACTGTCAAGTTACAGCAAGAAAGCAGCCATATCTCCTAAATTTTACGTACTGCAATGACTGCATTAGTTCTTGAATGTAGAGTTCAAAGCAGAGTTCAAAAAAAGGCAATCATTAACAGTTTGGAGGATTATACAGGGATTATTTTGCATCTCTTCCCATGATAAAATATATCGACTGAAATATCACCATAGTTTTCCTTTTTAGTTTCACATTTCCAGCCTTCACATGAATAGTTCCATTTCCACATGTTTTAAATCTGCAAGACTGGTATCTTTAAGGAAACAAGTTTCCTTCAGGTAAGTTACCGGAAAACATCTGAGGTATTTTAAAAACCTTATTCTTGGCTTTCTTACACAAATTTTATACTTGCAGAATGATAGATGAGATTGTTCAAAAGAAAGCAAATGTTTGTAATACAAGGCCAGGGAAAGAGAAGAGCGGGAGTACTAGGAATATGGTACCCTAAAAAGCATAGAGTATGCAATGAAGAACAAAGTCTTATATATAATATATGTACTAACATAACTATAACCACAATTAAATACGCAGTGCATGAATATTAGTTGATGAAGCACTGGAAGTTGTAAAAGTCAGTGGACTATAGAAGTGACCTGTCAAGCATTCCTAGCCCAGTCCATTTAAAGGAAAAGTATTTTCTACACTTTAAGTCAGCTCAATGACTTGTTTATTCACATTAAGAAAAAAATGGGAAATAAAAGAAAATTAACCATTACTTTCTTCTGAAGGTCACTGGCAAAAGCATAGGAGACTGAACACTGTGATTTCTAAATTCCCAAGGACGGCGTGATCATAAACAATTATTTCAAATCCTGACATCAGAAATAATCAGTTTCAGGTAAAACTATTGATAATTCTTTGATAATTCTTTTTTATTGTTTCTGCATATTTAATGGCACTGTGTTTTAGCAAGCAGAGCACTAACAACATTAATTGCATTCCAGCATCTATCCAATACAACTTAGCAACAACACAGCATTCTTATTTGTGACTTGAGTAAGAAAAAACCTTCAGATTTGTATCATATCGGAAAAGGAAACCAGAACTCTGAATGCATGCAGATGGAAGTCATTCATTCGTCTTCATTAAAAATAAGAAGTAAGAGATGCAACTTTCATGTGAAGGTGCCATGTCCTTCCAAATAACCAACTAAACCGAACCTTTCTTCAGGAAACCACCCCCGAAACACCCGGGGCTGCCCACCCGGAGAACCGGCCCCGGCGGCCTGGACCCAGCCGGCCCGGAGGAGGCGCCCGCTCCTCTCACCACATCCACCTGTGTCTCCACCCAGAGACGCGGCGTTTACAAACACGAAGAATGTCCCCAAACGCAGCGACAGCAGCGGCCGGAGGCGGCAGCCCACCGGCACGGCGCGATGGCGGCGGGGTGGGGGCACATCCCCAGGCCCGCCCGGAGCCCTGGCCCAGCCTCCCTTGCCGCCTCCCCAGCCGCAGGGAGGCCGACACCCCTGGCTGCCCTGACAGCCCCGGGCCCTAACCCACCTGCAGCGGCAGCCGCGCCGCGGGGGCCGCTCTCCGGCTCCATGGCGAGAGGCAGCGCGCGGGCCCCGGCCGGCAGCCGGCCTCACAGGCGCCCCACGCGGCTCCGCGCTGCCCCCTGGCGGGCAGCGGCCAGGGGCTGAGGCGCTGTCCCGGTGCTGGGTCCCACCAGCCCTCGCGTAAGCCAAGCCCAGCCCCCAGGGCCTTTGGGGGGAGCCCTCCGATACCGACTCTGCTCCTCACACTTGTGTTTATGCCGGCTAGACACGGGTGTCTCCTATGAGTGCTGCCGGAGCCCGCTAAGGCCCCCTCACTGCAAAGACAAAGACTGCCTTGGTTGGGAAGGCGCAGGAAGGAGGAAGCCAGGGAGCCCCGCAGGAGATGTCCGAACCAGCAAGGCCGAAAGCGAGGGGAGCACAGCTGTTGGCAGGCGCTGGGCGAGGCCCGCACCTGCTCCGCACCTGGCAGCACCCCGGGCTTGCACCTCAGGGTCGAGGTGACGGAGCTCACCATCACCTCAGTCACCTGAAAGGAACCCCCACGCTGTTACACTGATCTGTCTATGATCTCAAATCTGTGGCATTTTTACCACTAGAAATTTCAATTTGCTGATTAATTTTGTTCTCGTTACACATTTCTTACATTTGGATATCCTAAGAGCAAATTAGATTGTAAAACTTCAAAACAGTATTTCTTTTAGATTGGAAATAGAAGCTGCCTTTTAGCTGAAGCACTATGATGAAGGCACACCAGTTAACTCAAAAAATTAGTTTTGTATGTACAATTCTATTCCTTACACAAACTGTGCTGAAAAGGCTGTGTTAAGACCTTCTCGGCCAGAAATGGAGGAATTTGAGGAGGAAGAACAAGAGGAGAGAGGAGAAATTAGTGATGAAGCAAAATGCATTAGGTGCAGCCAGCCTTACCACAACATATCAAGTTCTTCAGTAGCAGAGAATTGACCTTTTTGAACACAGAAGTACTCAGATGTGACAAACAATATATACTTTTAAAATTCTCATCCTCATTTTATGTTCTTGGATAATCTAAACAGCTTTATTTTTAACATGTTAAAGTAATTTATTCAAAAAGTTATTTTTTTATCAAGATACATAGTAGTAGACTTCTGAGCTAATGCACTTACTTTTTTTTTAATTTGAAAAATAAATTTACCATCTTGAGTACAGAAAACTGTTAACACATCGAAACTTTCATTTTAGACTTCAAATTATAAAAATAAATTAGACTGAATAATTTAGAGACTATTTTCATTCTGACAGAACTACTTATTTCTCAGTGAAACCCATGGAACAAACATAACAAAACATTCTCCAGCCTTTTATTACAATAGCTACACTTTATCATTTTCTGTGCATCTTTTGTGCATGTAAGTGATCCAAATGCTTTACAAAGTGGACAGTCATTATTTAAATTGGAACATCCAAGTCTTCACATAATCTTTTCTACTGTGACTGAAATAAAAGATCCAGAGACATCAGTGCTTTTACCTGCACACATGGGGTTTATGTACAAAGAGCTGAACCTAAAAAGCTGTATTAGGCAGAGGCGACATTACTACTGTTCTAAAAATGAAAGTGACTCTGCTTTTTGTGAGAGTTCTAGGCCTACTCAAAATTGTAGGCTTAGAGAGGCACTTAACAATCCTGAGACCTTCTACCATTAAACAACTGAAGGGATGTTTTTCACTTGATTATTTTGTACTTAAATATCTAAGAGCTGCATAAATTTAGTTTTAGATGCACAGCCTCTTTCTTTACATTTTTTTTTTATTATTATTATTTGGAGCTTGTAGTAGTTAAAAGGAATGTGTCTTAAACTTATAAACTTATTGTATTCAACTTTTAGGATGCCAGCCAAGGTACACCTTTTTATCTTTTTTAGGTTTGCCTTTAAAATAAATTGAAGCATCAAAGGGAACGAAAGCTGATTCCCCCCGCCAATAACAGAGCATCTCTAAAGACCTTTTTATTCGTTTGAAAGCACCAAAATCTGGGCACAACCAGCCACAGATTCACTGAGATGTGTGATCCTGTTCTTATTCAAAAGTAATGTATAGAATTTGTGTTAATTTTATGCACTGAATAATCCCAGTGATTACATAATCTAGTGTTATTTTTTCATAAATGTGTGTGCACACATGCATTTAAACTCATATGAAAATTAATGTTATATCCAATAAATAAAAAATAAGATACAATTCCCATTTTGATATGCAAACATGGGATGATTAGCACTGTATGTAATCTCAAGTGAACCAACAGTAAAATCAAGCTTTGATTTGAAATAAGCAGTTTGTAGATCATGAAGGGAGCTGATTCCACTAGTAGCAGATAAATTCTTTTGAACTTTGTTTCTGAAGGTGACTTTTGATCTCAAGAACAGTCAAAGGATATATTCGTGGCAAAAGGTCATACAAAATAATTAACTGCTTTAATTAATAATTAAACATAAAAGCAGTGCAGGTTAGATTAGAGGTCATGAATTAGAGGTCATGAATTCTCAGTATTTAACAAATCCACATGCTGAATAATTACAGGCAACTTAGTGGTCAACTCAGAACAAACTCTAAAAACACAGGATTCGATCAATTGTTAAAAGTAAATGGATTACAATGCTGCTGAACCTGCAGGCCCTGCACTTACTGGATGCCTATCAACAACTCTTTGAGCAAACATGAAAGAATAATTTTTGTTTGGAGAAATACAATCTTTCAGAATTCATCAAGCATCTTTATATTTTAATACATCTCAATTTACCTGAGAGCTGGAAGTGTCTGAAAATGCATAAGAAATATGCTGTCTCAACTGTTGTAGTCTGCAATTTTGTTTAGCTGATGTGGGGCAAGAGATAGAGCAGCTTGAGAAGAGTGTGTGAAAGTCACGAGCAGGAATGTCAGTGACTTCTCATTTGAGTTTTAATTCTTCTGTTTTACAGTGCTATATTTAATTAAAAATTTAAAAAAATTCGCACGATTCTTCATTACTCAGCATCATGCTCTTTTCAAAAATAGATTATGTTTGTGATAGCTCTATTTTCCATGTAATTCTGATGACAGAACTATGGTTCAAGTAGTCCCTGTGATCACAATCTGCAATTCTAAACAAATCATTTGATTTAGGATGCTCAGAGAGTTATGCGATGACTTCTTTGTTACTGTTCAGAAATAAAGCATTACCATCAGGAAAAAAGATGACACTTCAGCATCTGATGCAATGAAAACCTCATTCTACAAAAGCAATATGAGAAGTTAGACATCATATGAGGAGAACAGGGAAACAAGTAAAACTTACTACCATTTAGAGGCAACATACTATCAGTTACAATGCTATTGTCTGTTATGAATAGATACTTTACAGTGCTTTATTTAAGTTTTATCACTTATATAACACTGTAAAATTAGATGTACACACAAGATAATGACAACAGATTCCATTCTTTTCTATACAGTATACACTAAAGAAAGAGAAAAACTTTCCCTCAAAGAATTTCACCATCTGGGAACCAATACTAAAAGATTTCCACACCACCAGGTAAGAAAAAGAGTAAAAGCATGTTAGCAAGTAATCAGAAGGATGGTCATACTTTAGCACAGAGATGTTTAAAAATGAATGTGACAATATAGCAATGTTCTGCATTTGCATTTCATCATTGATCTAAGACTAACTCATTGTTATGACAGCTTTTTTTCTTTTTTCCCTGTATAGGACAACAGACATCTGGGAAGAAATAAAACTTAAAGTAAGGACATATAAAAAGAGACTTCATTTAATTTAGCACTTTTTATCGTAATTCCACAGGGTTTTCTTTATTAAATTTATAAAAAAGCAGAGAGAAAGAGGTACTTGCTATCAAATAGCTATTCTAGGATATAAAAAATTCAGATTACACTTCTATACACAAGGCTAGAGTCAAACAGCATCTGAGCAGTCCTCCCTAACTGCCTCATAATATAGAAAATTGAGTGCATTAAAATATCCACATTATTCTGATTTCATCCTGAGATGTTTTGCCTGGAATTTTTCTGTGAAAACGTTGGGTATCAGCTGAATCATGGGTTACAATACCCATTTCTTTCTATTGATTCAAATGGGTCTGGCATAAGTTTTGATGAAATGAGTTTCACTTCTTGGAACGTATTCACTTAATGACACTTCCCACACCAAAAATGCCAGGCGCTAGCCTGCTTAAGACACAGTGGTTGTGCTAGCACTCCCAGCACCTCACCTGTCTAACCAGTAGCTTATTGTTCAGAGCTTGAAGGATACAGAGTAAATTCTTTTTTCTGGGGGGAACTTGCAGCTTGCTTCTCACATGAGCATTGCACCCAGCAATCACAGTAGTGTTCTCGAAGATATTCGTCTCAATTCTTTTTGCTAAAAATGCTCTGCATTGGACAGAAGAATTAAATACTCTTTAGGCTACAGGGACCTTTATTATGATGAAAGAGCAATTACCTGGCAGGAAGATGGAGGCGTCAGTTTTGATCCCTGCTCCAGGTAGTGTGTATTTTTCTGCAGCAAGGACTGGAACTTGCCCTACTTTCAGGTAAGAAACCAAATTACCTTTATGTGAGTGGTCTTATATGATACCATGTGATATGCTGTCTAGGCCAAGGATTCATTCCTTTGATGGATGATCTGTAATTACAATATTCGTCTTGGTGATAGTCCTACTTGAATGGGGACATAAGACTGACTAGACAACCTCCAGAAGTCCCTTCAAAGCAAAGCAAAGCAAAGCAAAGCAAAGCAAAGCAAAGCAAAGCAAACAAAACAAAACAAAACAAAACAAAACAAAACAAAACAAAACAAAAAACAAAGCACAGTGCTCTGACTCTACCCTCTCCCTGACCACCTGAAGATAGCCTATAATCTGGCAAATAGGGCTGCAAGGTGAGAGAGGTGGACTTGAACACTGACTCAGAAATGAGTGGAGTATGTGTGCGCTACACTTCGGGTGAGTCCTCTGGCCACTGAGTTATTGGGCAGAAATTCCCTCGAGAAGCTCCTCACTTGGCACATGCCTTTGTGAGTCTCATTCTTCCCATGAACTGTATCAGGATCCTTGGTAGCAGTGCTGAGAAGTCTCCTACTAAAAATATCCAGAATCCTTGCACTGCATAGCAACATGGAAGTTGTTTTCTGAACCTAACAGCATATATGTGCCATATTGTAGCACTATCCAGGTCATGCACTGTGCAATATCAGTCTGGCTGCCCCACACAAGCACAAGGAAGCCCTGTGCATTAGGAAATCCACACTGATTGACCAGACTCCAAAGTACTCTTTCTCCTTCCGTCCACAAAGAACTATGTAGACATTTCCTCATTTTGTGGAAGTTGTATTGTTTACACACACTCACTTGCACACAGAGGCACACACATAACTAGTGACGAACAGACCAATTCTTACAGACCAAACAGTCCATTTTAGTCTTCAAAATTAGAGTGACTTCTCCCCTCTAAAGGACTGGACTGTGCTGCTAATGCAGGTAAGGAGAGACAGGGCCATCTGCTCAGCCATGTAAATAGTCACCATTTAAGTCACTTACAAAGAGTTTTATCAGCTTGCTGTAATTGTAAATGTGTCCCACTGAGTTTAACAAGCTTAAACCATTAATTAATTCATTTTTTTCTTGTGTGTAATGTAGGCTTCTGGTTAAATTATTAAAATTGTAGATTCTTGGAGACCAGAATTCCATGTATCTAGCAAATATGGAAAGGAAACTGGAGAAAGAAAAAACATTCCTCAGAAAAACTTAAATATAGTAGAACAGTAAGACTAATTTCTAATGCAATATGCAGTATAAATAGGACAGGTTGTAAATAGAAGTATACGCACATATATTTACACATTTATATGGACAGATAGACAGACACACAGATACAAATGATAAAGTGAAACAGGTTGCGGTAAAGAGGCACAGACAATAATTTTTGTTATCTGACTAACATGTTTCAACTTCCAAAGATAAAAGTCCCCTCCACACACAACTGTCCTTCCCTTAGAAAAATCCCATTGCATGTCCTAGTTCAGTGATTACTCAGTTTTACAGCTGAAGAGTTGACCATCATTTTAACAGATGAAGGGAGCTGCCATCAATACTGTATCTGCTTTGAAACTCTTATCCTGTGCTTCCTGGGGCTCCTGGAGCCCATCAGAGAAGGGCAGTGGACCTGACATAAATTCTTTCTTCCTGCAGCTGAGCTTCTGCTGCAGAGAAGAGCATCTGCTTACAGCGTGAGAGGGTCACATTACCATGGTTCCCATGCCTGAAATAAAATGGTGGTGATAAACGAATGTGAGCATTAGTAGATACAAATGAAGATGCCATTTAAAACTTGCATGGCATGACTCAAGTGACGCAGTTTTGAATTCAAATCAAAACCATACAAGTTATGTCCTGATGCAGCTGTCCAGAAACCTGAAGGTCCATATGTGGGCCTCAGACCACGGATTAGAACCACAGAGGCTGGGCTGTGAATATTTTAAGGGGAGAAAATCACACATCCCGTAAGTCTCCACAAATATCCATTCCATAGGAGGATTCAAAAGGCAATCACCCATCTGCCAAAATGTGTATGCTGTCTTTAATCATCTTTCTGCTGAATGAGGAAAAATCATCAGAAAAAAATTTTTTAAAAATATATTAACACGATGATTACCAACTTTGTTTCCCAAGTAATTACTAAGAAAACAAATATTAGGAGGAATTGACTGTAATGAAAGTGAACCTTAACTTTATGATATGTGTAATTTTGGAACTAGTCCAAGTTGTCATGAATTATGACATCACTAAAACCCCATCAGATGGAATGGCACTTCATTTAAATCCATGAAAACTACTGGATAAGTGTAGTTCATAAAATGAGCTAAACTCAGTTCTAACTAAATTTTATTTAGTTCAGTTCTAACTAAATTCTAGACTTTTGTTGAAATAATTCACTGTTTGATTTTTTCAGTTATGATATGTAAAACCAATGCACAGTTTTTCATTCCAACTGTGACATTTGGTTGCTCTTTACTATAATCTTAATTGATTGTATGTCTCGAGGATTTGAGGAACAATGAAAAAAAAAAGCACCAAGTCAGCAGAGTGAAATTCTTATGTAGGTTACTTGGATCATCAGCAAGTTTGCTGATGATACAAAGCTGGGAGGAGTGGCTGATACACCAGAAGGCTGTGCTGCCATTCATCGAGATCTGGACAGGCTGGAGAGTTGAGTGGAGAGGAACCTAATGAAGTTCAACAAAGGCAAGTGCAGGGTTCTGGGGAGGAAAAATCCCATGCACCGGTACAGGTAAGGGGCTGGCCTGCTGGAAAGCAGCTCTGTGGAGAAGGACCTGGGAGTCCTGGTGGGTAATAAGTTAACCATGAGCTAGCAATGTTGCCCTTGTGGCCATTGAGGCCAATGGTGCCTTGTGGCCAAGAAGGCCAATGGTGTCCTGGGGTACATTAAGAAGAGTATGGCCAGCAGGTTGAGAGAAATGATCCTCCGCCTCCACTCTGCCCTAGTGAGGCCACATCTGGAGTACTGTGTCCAGTTCTGGGCTCCCCGGTTCAAGAGAGACCAGGAACTTCTGGAGAGAATCCAGTGGAGGGCTACAAAGATGATGGGGGGACTGAAGCATCTCTCTTATGAAAGGCAGAGAGACATGCATCTATTTAGCCTGGAGAAGAGAAAACTTAGAGGGGATTTTATCAATGCTTATAAATATCTAAAGGGTGGGTGTCAAGAGGATGGGGCCAGACTCTTTTCAGTGGTGCCCAGCAACAGGACAAGGGGCAATGGGCACAAACTAGAACACAGGACATTCCATCTGAATATGAGGGAAAACTTCTGTATTTTGAGGGTGACAGAGCACTGGAACAGGCGGCCCAGGCAGGTGGTGGAGTCTCCTTCTCTGGAGACATTCAAAACCCACCTGGATGCGATCCTGTATGACCTGCTCTAGGTGAACCTGCTCTGGCAGGGGGGTTGGACTAGATGATCTCCAGAGGTCCCTTCCAAGCCCAACCGTTCTGTGAATCTGTAATTCTGTCATTCTGTGAATTCATATCTGAGAATAAAGTAATCTGAGTTCTGTGGAGAACACATGGTACTTGATATATGTGCTATATATATAAATTCCTTAAGGTCTATATGAAAGTTAAACTTAAGTTTAATCAGAATTTTGCTCTGCACTGAGCTGTGAGATCCTAAGGTGAAATTGGACCAAAAAATGTATTTATGGAGATAATCCTCTTGTATTCCCATTCACCTTGCGTTTAGAAGGGAGTTATTTTCTAATAGTTTTAAAAATTTTTATTCCTTCTTCAACTCTACTATTTTATTTATGCTTTATCGCCACATTCTACACACAGATATGTGCATTACTTCATTGAGAGTCATACAAATATGCACATATTTCTCTCAAGGGAAAATGTGGCATTTAATAAATATGCAACGTGGCACAGTCATGATTGAGGTAGGCAGGTTTAAGATGCATAACTTGATTATTTCAAAAAAAGATTTCTTCAAACATGCCAAAGGCAGGTATATGTCAAGCTAAAAGTTATGTGAATTGGAGTGTAAAAGGGCAACCTAAACATTTTTCAAATTATGCAGAAGTCTGCTCATATTCCATAACTCAGAACTAGCCAGACTGGATTTGTACCACACTTTCATAAAAATTCATATTTTGGTAGTGAACAAACATGAACAATATTAGCACAATAGATCATGTTCTTAAACCTCTAAGTGTCATATTAGAAATACCTTCCCAATCATAATTATGGCCATTGCAAGTGAGTTGCTATAAAAAGTTAAAAAAATACACTTGCCTCTTTGTTTCTTCATTTGAAATGTTTATTTAGGTAGCCCTCAGAACACTATTCCTTGCTATTAAATGTCTTCAAAGACTAATACTTTAAATGCTTCGGACTGCTCAGAATTTTGAAGTACTGTCAAAGTCCAAAGAAACCTATGTTGCCACTGGTGTTTTCTCATATGCTAAGAATCTCTTCCTCAGAAGTAATCACTTCTACACTTGTTTTCAGGGCTTGAAATTGTTCTACCAATATTCATGAAGACCAGCTTGTCCTCACTATTTTTATTTTATTTGTGGAAAACAGATCAGATAGACTGTCTCTGTGCTCCGGGAGTTTAGTTCAGTTAAAAGTCAATACTGAGCCAAAGAGATTATCCCAGTTTCCCACAGATAATTCCTCAGATTGTGAGTCAATATGATTTCACCTGTGTCTCTGTATCTAGTAGCGAGTAACACCGGGAATGGAAGCATACATCAACTGATAACATAAGAAGTGCTGCAGTGCATGAGAACAAGGGTTCATCTAGCCCAGTTTTCTCTCTCCTACAGCAGCATTGGGAAAGGCTGTTAGAATATTATTGATAGGTTGCTCACTGGCATCTGTTTTCTTCATTGTGTGTTGTTTTGGCTCTTAGACACTGTCAAGTTCATCATTACTGCCATAGCTGAGCATCCTTCTGTTTTCCTCAGCTCCTTCATGGTAAGAAAGTGCCATTGCTTAAACTTTATTGAACAGAGTGGCACAGGGAATCAACTACAGAGTGAGAAATTAAAGTTTAGTCTCCGGTTTCTTTACTAACACCCTATCTAATAAATTCAGTTATCCTATTTGTTCTATGTGACTAACAAAGTTATTAATTAGCAACTAACTTGGACAGAAGTCTTGCCAATTCTGTTTAACCTAGCTGCTTTCATAGATATTCATTTGTTTAGCCTTCTTCAGTGCATATTTATTTGTTTCCGAGATCATCCATTTTTTTATTTGTTATGTTGAAAGCAAAAATGCAAATTATATTTACTCTTCTAGGTAATAGTTTTTAACCAGAGCTTATTTCAAGTGTTAGTGATCATATTCAAGATGACTTCAGCTAATCTTCTATAGGAAATAGGTGACCTGTTAGCCATTAGACACTCCATTAACAGTTGAAATAGATCAACAGAAGATTGAAAAAATTTAAATTTAGATAGTAAGATGAAGAAACTGTCTTCAATGAAGCATAAGAGAGGAATTTAGCAAAGCTGACTGAGAACTTGGAGCAACAAAGAATTTGGAGGCATCCTGGGGAAGTCGGTTGCCATTAATTTGCCTTTCTCAAAGGGCTGCTTTGCATTTATATTGCCCTCAAAGCTTGTAAGCTGTAGCCTAAATTTTACAGGGCCTTACTTCACTCTTTTCCTGGAGGACTTATTTCAATGGGTTGAAATTACACAGAGCTTTTTTCTCCTTCTTTGGTGAAATGACAGCTATAAGTCAGGCTGTGGCCATATACATGATCACTGTTTATATTTTCCAAAGACACTGATGCAACAGATATGTTAATTCAGTTTCCAAAAACTGGGTGCTTAGATAAATTGATTTTAAATTGAATAGAGTAGGTTTCAACATGTGTCCAAACCACATTTCCACAATCCTAAATTTTCTGCACATTTGCAGGACAGAATATTTACATTTTTGTCAGAGAACTCTCAAATAAAGATACTTCACCATTTGTAACTGAAAAAATTGCTACCAAGTACTGTATCAAATGTCATGCCCTACTGATTTTCTATGCTTAAATTACAGCTTCATGGGTTATATGCAGTAAACTTGTACCACGAGGCTAAGAAAGCCCCTGTGAAATATTTAAGTAGCTCACAGAAATCTTGCAAAATCCTGTCAAATACAGGAAACCCTAAAAGGACCATTCAGATGTCCTTGAAGGAATTCAAAGATGATGTAAATGTCCTTGATAACAAAACTTTGTAATTGAAAATCTGACAGGTCCTTCACCATAAAATCATAAATGCAACTCAAATCAGACTTCTACAAGGGCTTAGCAAGCAAGTTTTCAAAGTAGATCCTTGAAAGCAAATGTTGTGTGAATAGTATCAGAAATCATGAACAATGGATTATTAGGTGACTAAATTAGCTCAAGCTAAAAAGAAAAATAATATAAAAAAGTGGATTTGTATTTTCAATTTAAAACAATGAAATTAAAATATCTTAAAATAATTTTGAGCCTCCACAAAACTCACAGGGAAAACCTGTGCATTGAAAATTTGTCCATCTTCTTCATTATTTTTCCTTGTATGATGGAGGCTAATGGGTAGTGTCAATTTTTAATCTCTAGGATTACATTTTAGAAGCTGAAGTGTCTTGCATGGTGATTAGGTGCTGCTTTTTGGTAAGAGTACCGTGAAAGATCCCCTAAAAATTTTGAGGAGAAAAAAAAAAAGAAAGCAGTATTCTGCTTAGTAACCAACTCTCCAATACCTCAGTTGAAAATACTATAAAAGCTACATTGTTACAAAATTTATAGAGGTAAATATACCTTTGATTCTGAAAGACGTTGAAAGTATTTGGTAGCATCTCATTTTAAAGTACGTTTTTCTATCTTCTCAAACAGTTCATCTTCTTATGTCTAACATGAAAACAACCCCAAACTCAAAGCCTCATAATGAAGGGTCTTCTTGTTTAAATAGTCACTAATAATAATAACAACCAGCCGAGACTCAGAAGCTGGATAGGAGGAATTGTAGAAACTTTCTGCACAGAAAGGAACAAGAACCAAGAATTATTACAATTTCTTTTATTAGTTTTCTTGATGCAAGTCTCTACACAGTATGTTTAAGCACAAATAAATGTTACTCAAGTACGACTGACCTGATTAAAAAAAAAAAATCAAAGCAAGGATCCTTTTTTTCCAAAAATAAAAACGTTGCTGCAAAGACATACACCTAAATAACCAGTGACGTGAAAAATAGCTGAACCTTCTTTTTTGATACCATTTTCTAAGGGGGTGATCTTCAATCATTTCAATCATGGGTCAATGAAAAAACAGGAAGAAATTTCACTTTCGATCAGTACATGCCATCTTTACTTGTTTGCTCCAGTCTGCTGCCAGTCTCGCCCAGACTGAAATGTAATCCTGAAGGAGCACAAGTGACACAGAGTGGTTTTGACTTCATTTCTATCTGGGACCCACAAACATTGGCAGATGGAGGACAAGTCTTAGGTCTCCTCAGTTACTCTATAGTTCTCATGAGAAAGATATAGCTAACCATCTTCATTAAACTCCTCTTAAACAAATTCCTTGCAAAATCTTCATGAAAAGGATCAACCAGGAATCTCCTGTGAAATTAACAGAGAAGGGGAAAAGGGCAGATACAGAAATCTGAAAAGTAATATGAAAATTGGAATCTTTTTACTGATATTTTGGAGACAATCCAAACTTCTCATTTAGATTCCTATTTGCACAGTTTAGTTTGTCAGTTTTCCTTTTACATCCTTTAAGATAAGAGATTAATGGGAAAAACAAGGCCACAGAAGAGAGTTACAAGAGTGCTTAAACTGACAATCCAAGTGTCATGCAGGTGGACTTCCCCAGGCAGTAACTCCTTGTTCCTGCAATCTTCTAACCCATGGGGAAGCCTCTGCCTCCAAAGAGCTTGGGGAGAGCCGCAGGATGCTTTGGATTCAGGATGACCTGTTTCATAGCTTTCTGTGCTGGAAGAGAGTAGTAATGTGCAATGGAAGCAACCTTTGTTGGTGAACTGGATTAATTTTATAAGTGAAATAAACTGAATTTAGAGGTATAAATACTGTACCTTTGTTTAATAGGTGGAGGTAAGAGCTTCACATCTAAACACAGCAGGCCAAGTTCTGGGGTTCCTGAAGAGCTAAAGCTTCTGTCAGGTTTAGTTAAAGCTTTGTATAAACTGTAAAACACAAACTGAAGAAAGACTTCAAGATTTGAATCATTGTACCTGTTAATATCCCACACCCTTTCCTTTTGCACTGCTTACCCTAGGCATGAAAGCTTGCGCTTTCGAGTTCAAGTTTTCTGGAAATTACCTCAAGTTTTCTGGCAATTACCTTTCTGAGGACAAACGAGCAAACAAAAGAACCATTGTAGAGATGCACAGAGGCTTTCAGGAAGCCATTTAGGAGCTTGAAATTCTGCCTGAAAGGAGTTTTCCCTTTCTCATTGACCTGATTGCTTCCTCCTTTCGTATCTCCTCCTCTGCCCTCCAAATGAAACATCCTGTCATGTCTTGCTGGAAAGAGCTGATGGATGAAATTGTTTCTTACTGGAAATGATCTCTACACTGCTAGTCAAGCTCTTTTTGTCCCATTTGGATTCTGCATATGGCTGATTTTCTCCATACAGAAAAATAAGTAAATAGAGACTGATAGATATTGGCTTTCCGTCATCTGCACTGTCACTTGATGTACATTAAGGAGTTATCTACGCCTTTAATTGTGAGTAGGAGAGGGATTTAGAGCTTGCAGAAGCATAATTGTTTCTCAGTAAATCTACCAATAAGCCCCTCTTCCTCACTGCCCACACACAGTTCCACTGACCTTAAAACATTAAATTGACCCTTTCCCTTCAAACACTGGTGCCTAAAGCAAGATCTGTTATCCTGAAGCTTTCTTTGTAGCTTAGGATATAACAAGATGCTGATATTGCAAACCAATAACCAAAATGAGGAGATACTAAAATGAAACATAAGGCTGCCTTTATTACTGCCATATTTCTTTATATGCGTATTTCTTTATTGCATTAATTTTGAAACATGTTTCTATGTTCGGTCTAATCCCAGTCTTAGTGTTAAAAGTTTTGATAATTGTCAAGTTTCTTTCTCCTGTGATATGTTCCTGGAGACAAGGTGTAAGCATGTGGGGGAGGGCAAAGAAGGGGAGGATTTTTATCTTTTAATGTGCCAGAGACCGAAATTTTCCTTTCCATTTACTTAATCAGATAAAATAGGCTTGTTTCGATGTCTAAATCTCAAAGTTTAGTGAATTGCATATTTCTTGTTATGGATGGGTTTGAATTCAAGTGAGCAAATAGCTTAAGAAAATCAAGTAAATTGTCCTGTGATTTAATAAGTATCTGCAGTCCCCCCAGGGTTGTCTTTGTTTCTTTTGAGCTCCAGCAATCTTGTCTTGTTCCCTCAGTGAAGATACAAGAATATGTGCCTATTTAGCA
This sequence comes from Podargus strigoides, assembly GCA_028020825.1. NCBI lineage: Eukaryota > Metazoa > Chordata > Aves > Caprimulgiformes > Podargidae > Podargus > Podargus strigoides. The sequence goes on along the minus strand of CM051619.1, from coordinate 34,874,995 downwards.
AAAAGTACTTGTGTAAATGAGTTAATGAACAGTCGCAGTTGTTTGTATTCCCCAGTCTGCCTAAGAAGACAACTGATTTTCCTTTTTGATACTATAAATAAAAGAGGAATGCACACCAGAAAAATGTCTCTGTTTATCCATCCTCTGTTCACTTACTGTGATTTACATTTCTCACAGATGTAATATAAAGTTATTTCTCATTTAGGGTAAGTCTAATTGTATTCTTTGAAAAAGTAGGTGATGCAAGAAACAAATATTGCTTGCAGCAGCCACAGGTAGAACATGCTGTTCCTGTTCTGCCTCTCTAAACAAGCAGGACAAGTCACAATCATGTCGGTCACACCTTTAGAGATTTCATGTGACAAGCGTGACAAGGTTAGAAGACTCAGAGATGAGGATAGAACTGAGCTCATCTCCAGATGGGCTTCCTGCTCCAAGGACCCTATAAAAGCTGGTAGTTTCTGAGCGAGATAATGCCTTCTCTATACCATTTATCACACAAAGCAGCCAATGTAAAGGATATTTGGCATTTTTCAGAGAGATACACGACTGTAGATAGTATATTTTTGTCTTGACTTCCATTTTTTATTCTTACTGGCCTCTTTCCATTCATTTCATGAAAACAAATCTCAACACATTCAAAGAGGCATATTTAAAAATAATGTCAGATAAATTACGGGACTAAAACATTTTGACAATGTGCAACTTCTTTCAAAATGTGAGGGTGCCGTAAATAGCATTTGGCTTGGTGTTTCCTCCAACAAAGAGGTAATCTACTTTCACAGCTACCTTACAGGATAGGATGATGTTAAAGGAATGTTTAATAATTTGTGGGATTTTTTGTGCTTGACATCTGTCTTTCTATTTTTATTGAGTTAATAGAATTCTCCTGTTCTGTGTGTATTTCAATAACCACTTAGTGCTAAAATTTTCAGATAGAATTTCAAATAGCTCAGAGTGGCATTTTGTATACTGAATAATGATGAAGAGAATTCTTTTTCTTTTCCCTTCCTATTTTTCTAAGATGATGAAGTAGAGTGTATACTGTTACAAAACTGGCAGAAAATACAAAGTCAGGATATGATCCTGGTATCATTTATGAATGATGCAGTCATGTAACTCAATGAATGTGCAAACATAAGTAGAAAAATAAGAAGACTTTGACAATAGCACCTGAGATTGACTTGACTCCTTATTTACTGGCCTCTGAATCCAAGCAATTTTTGTGTGCTGAAGCGAGTATTCATAATGACACTACAATTTAAAAAGAACACTATTCATACTATGCTTGGCTACAGGGAACAGAAATATATCTACATAGTGAGAAAACAGGCAAATGGAAGTTCAATAAAGCGTTAAGTGATATTGCTAATGACAGCCACAAAATAAGGTGGTGAAAAAAGAAGGGAATTGACCACTGACATTGTTCTACGACCCATAACAGTATAATATTAATCTTCAAGCACTGACATGTGAACTAGCCAGTAAATTGCATAATTACTTAAGGGCCTTTAAAATTAAAGGATTTAATGATTTACATCATTTGCAATATGCATCATGTCACATCCTATTGTAATACTCAGTGTGTTATGTATAACCCTCTAGCCAGGCTGTTGTTGCTAAATTTCCTAGCTCCTGGTCAGTATGTATATACTGAGAGAATAAAATTCCATCTTCTCATACAATTTAAGGAAACAAAATGAAAATTTAAAGCTGCATGGAAACCATTTGTTATTTTGTTATTGAAATTTCTCCTCTAAGAATCTATCTAGAGCCAAGAGTTTTCCCCGTCAGACACCAGGGCTGTTGATTACAACTGGTTGTCAAGAAGCTGACTAACAAAAAAGCAGATGGTTTCTCATAGTTATTAACTTTACTCACTTATGTCATCATTAACTTAGTTTAATAGCTTTCCAGTTTTACTGAGCACTGCCAAGTTAGTTGATTGAGAAAAAAGCCTTTTAGAATTCAGTCTTCTAAGAACTTTGAGAGTTTCAGACATTTCAATGACTTTCTTAACTGATGCTTAATTTGTTTGTATTAATCAGTAATATTATTGTTCCTTGACTCTTGCCACTGATCTCAGAATTTTTATAAGCAGATCAAAGAAAATCTTCAGATTCTTTGATATTTTCCTCACAAGTAAATGAAATCTGAACTGATGAAGCTGGCTGTTTACTGAAGTGATATATAACTATGGAACTTCATGTCTCTAAGACTTTGTTTTAAATCTAGTTTTCACCTACAGCAATTAAAACATTAATTTATGATAGACAGGAGAGCTATGTCAGTTATGTTGGTGATTGCAGTAAGGGGAACATTTTAAAAAAGATATCCTCACCTTTTCAGGGCATTTACATGTTCTCATGTCAAACAGTCGCTCTTTTAAATTTTGAGTGTAGATATTAGAGGACTGACTGATGTAAGTATGGACTATGTATGTAGGCATACGTATTATAGCATGTGTGTGTGTATATGTATGTGTGTGTGTGTATACGCACATTCACACTCAGACAATTCATTTTGCATCTTCTGGGATAGATGCAGTGTAAGAACAGTAAGTTTCTACAATAAAAACACAGAAAAGTTACTGGAACAGAAACAACTAGGGATGAGTTTTGCAAGATGCTGAAAACCTTTTCTCTGATACATGGGACTGGTGGTCTGCTTGGAGTTGTGCATGTCTGGTAAGTGTTTGTGGAGCTGCAGCTGGAAATTGTGTTTTGCAGGATCAAGCAAATCCCAGTGAGATTTCGCCAACAAAGATTAATTATTATGCAAACGGATAATATATACTCTGAAATCTTTGTCAGCTGAACATTTTTACAGCAATAATCTTGCCACATGCATCGACATAGTCATGTTTGCCTCAGAAGACAGTACTGATTAACCACTGGAAAAGGCAAAGGATATGGAAGTATTTGACCTGGAGAGCTATTTTTCCTCATTTCACTGTGCGGAAAGAAAAACAAAGGGAAAAATATGATGGCTACTGAAACTTGAAAGGACTTTAAATTACATATGAGCATGATGGGATATAAACATCCTGAAAGGTAACTAGAAATGAAAGAGGGTAAGATTTATGTGTTAAGACCCAAGAAATTCCTTGTTAACTTTTTTTTTTTATGAGCTCTTGCTGTCTTCTACACCCTCCTGAGCTCACAGCTATAAAATACCTCTAAGTTCCTCAAAAAGATGTATTTTCCTCATGTCACAATCCCATTTATTCTTTCCAGCTTGAATTCAGATCTACAAAGAAGGCAGAAAAAGTATTCTTTGAAAATATCCTATTTTTCAGTGTCTTCCTACTTTTGCATCTGCCACAGATAGTGGTTGGGCCAACCTGGGCACGAGCACTCTCACCATCCACAAAGATGGAGAAAGAACTCAGCCAGGGTTCATGCAGTATTCCCTTCTGACCCTTGGCTGGATCATCTATATCCTGAACAAAGGGAAAACCTCACAAGGGAAAGCACCTGCTCTTGGTGGATGCCCACTGCCCAGTCTGCCCACACTGGCCTCGAGATGCAGAGCATGGGATGTACATTTTCCCTTCTCCACCACCCCAGTGCTGCCAGCAGCACCAGGTATTGCAGAGTAACCTTCCCTCCCACCTCAGCCTCACCATATATGTGTATGTATATATATATATATACACATATGTATGTATGTATGTATGTATGTATGTATGTATATATTTGGGCTGTTGGACAGAGAAGTTCTCATTTCAGGCTGGGAGAAGTATCTACAACCACGTACTCCCAGTGCCACACCTGCTCCTTATGCTAACCCACCTCTGTCACCAGTCATCTCAAAACCCTTCATCCACAAAATACAAAGAAGGAAGCAGAGTTTGTCTCCTAAAGATTTTAAGGAGAAACTAAGGTGGGGTTTTTTTCTTTTGTTTTTTCTGCTTTTCTTTTTTGTCCCTGAGAAAGCCCTCATCTCCTCCCTCCACTCCTGAGTTCTTTGTTCATTAGCAGAAGAAAAGGTTGATCTGAACGTACTAAGACACATACTTGTACATTTATTTCAGCTTTAAGAAGAAAAAACAATGCCTTATCCAGGCTCCCGCTTCTGTGAAACAGAGATTTTTCACTCAAATCAGACAAAACACCTCCATCACAAAAAATAAAACAAGGTACAGAAAGTGTATTTGTAAAAAGTAAATGCTAGTGCTTAGAAAGAAAGTAACCTTTTTTCTCAAAAAAAAAAAGAACCTAAAAGTCATTCGCTATACTGGAAGGGCTTCTCAATTACATCCTGGTACCAGATGTGCCATTTGATGAAATGTATTTAAGCAAATTTCAAATTATTTCTTATTTGCAAATGAAAGATTTGACTTTGGCTTTCTATTCGGATACATCTTTAACATAAAGAATCAAAGAGCAGTGACATGAGAAAAAGTTTGAGAAAGTTCAATTTGGCACTAAAAAAGAGCATTATATTGAATACTGACAGATTTAGCTGATGGGTTTTGTCCTGCTGATTACCTTTATCTTCTTCTGGGCAGGTTATGAATGAGATGGATTTACTCAGTGGTTCACTTATTTATTACAAAGCCCTTCATGTAATGAGAGCACTGTTCTTCTATGCTATATGGCTTTTAAGGGGATCAATACTCAATGAAATTACTTATATAATATTACTTTAAATGTGCTGATTTATGAATAATACCGGTTTCAATTTCCCCTATGTATTCATAGACACAAATATACTTCCAGCAATAATCTTTGAGAAATGCAAATAATTTGCTTCTACTTTTCTTGGTTCCACCTTTAATTTTGCTCAGGTAATGTTAGTGTGGTTTTATTTATTCCATTATTTTAAAAAAAAGTGTTATTTATGGTCCTTTTGAGTTAGCTCAGTCTGGGCTTGCACCATTGGCAAACCAGTGAAAACTTAGAAAGTTATTTCATTAGCTTCTAATGACAACATTTCTTCATCACTGAGAACACTTTTTGCTTTTGCATCTTATAATCTGCAAAAGAAATTTGAAATATTAAGACCAGATGCTGGGATGACCATGTGCAGATCTTTCCTTACACAGAAAAATTTGCTTGCCAAGAAAAGTTCTGTTAACACTAAAATTATTTTGGTGCACATTAAGGTCAAGCTCTGTCTCTGCGAACTCCCAAGACCTAGCAGTGCCACATATAGTTAGTGTTAGCCAACTGACGTCCCTGTAGGTGGAGGACAGACGCCTTCAGAGAGCAGTGAGGTCCACCTGAAGCTTTGGCTCTGTGCACAGCTGTTCTGTCTCCTTCCATTAGCTGGAAAGGGAACAGACCAGTATCTAGACCTTTAACCTTTAGAAATATGGGGCTAGGTGACAGGAATTGCACTCTCAGCAGCTCAGTGTGTTACTGCAGACCTTGCCTTACTGGGGCACAGGTATGGCCAACAGTGTGGTAGTACCTCAGAGCAGCTGACCTGGGTGTTTGGAGTGAGGAGACAGGGAGTGACTGGTGAGGGCGGCTGATTCCTGCACACAATGGCATCTGTGGGCACCCCAAACTGTCCAACACCAGCCCCTGTGCCACTTCCAGCATGCACTGTCACCAGCATGTGTCCAGACTCCAGCTAGCTGGCTGAGCATGGGGCTGCTACAATGGCAAAAAAAATGGTTTGAGGTGAACATGGCAGGTGGGCGAAGAGATGCAGCTAGGTCACAGTGATGCCGGGGAGACAGATTATGTATCAGCATGAATGAACATAACTGATGGGTGAGGAAGGAAAGGACAGTGACACATTTTTTTCCTGAACACATGCACAGCCTGACTAAGAATCAGGAATTGCTGTTACCAGCACTAAAACTACCTTCAAATACAACTCACCACATTAAGTTTGAAATGCCCTGATATAATATTTTTTCAGTGCCTCTTGCTCCCAGAACACACATTAGGACCAAAGTTCATTTTCGCACGCTGAAAAATCCTGACATATGGTATAAAGTACTGCTCACTAGGATTTCATTAAATAACTAAGAATTCACTGTTGGAGCTGAAGTTATTATTCAAGAGTTGTGCTGTCATGGAAATGCTTTTTTCTCATCTTCAAATTTTCTTTTAGTGCTGTGGTTTTCATTCAGCTTGTTATAAAGAAATTACTTGAGTTGTCTCAATAAAAGTCTAAGCAGTCTTATTCTGTAACTAAAATGATGTACAAGAACAAATAATTCCAAAGATATATATCAAGTGTATGCAAACTCTACAGAATCATCTCTTTTGAAGAAATTTTGAAAAAACATTTAAAATAATACAAGACTTAAGTCTTACAAAAGAAACAGGTAAAATGAATTTTAAATATGCAGAATTAACTTAATTTATGCCTGTTTGTGAACATTTACTACTAAGAGATGTTAAAACAGAATGAGTAATATTTATAAACAGCTCACTCACTCTTTTAGCACTTCTAGCATTTCTGTAATGGACACAAATTTTTGAAAAATTATTATAGTTTTGTAATGAGTCATTTTCAGCTAAATTCAGGTATGAGATAAGTCGTACTTTTAAGTCGCTAAAATTGCAAGTGTGTGTTTCACCCCCCTAGGGTGAAATCAGCGTGCTCAGCTCACTCTCTGAAATGCCTGTACACCAATGCACGCAGCATGGGGAATAAACAGGAGGAGTTAGACATCCGTGTTCGGTCAGGGGGTTATGATCTAGTGGCAATTACAGAGACCTGGTGGGACAGCTCTCATGACTGGAATGTGGTCATGGATGGCTCTGTCCTTTTCAGGAAAGACAGGCCAGTGAGGTGAGGTGGTGGAGTTGCTCTTTATGTGAGTGAGCAGCTAGGGTGTATTGAGCTCTGTCCAGGGGCGGATCAGGAGCGAGTTGAGAGCTTGTGGGTGTGAATTAAGGGGCAGGCTGGCATGGGTGATACTGTTGGGGGTGCCTATTACAGGCCACTGGATCAGGGTGAGGAGGTTGATGAGGCCTTCTACAGGCAGCTGACAGCAGTCTCACAAATGCAGGCCCTGGTGGTCATGGGGGACTTGAACTACCCTGATATTTACTGGGAGGCCTACTCAGCCAGCCATCCACAGTCCAGGAGGTTCCTTCAGTGCACTGATGACAACTTCCTGATGCAAATGGTGGATGAGCCAACTAGGAGAGGAGCTCTGCTGGATCTTGTTCTCATAAACAAGGAGGGTGTGATTGAAGCACTGAAGGTTGAGGGTAGCCTTGGTTGCAGTGACCATGAGACGGTGGAGTTCAGGATCTCGTGTGGCAGAAATAGAATACCTAGCAGAACTACAACCCTGGACTTCAGTAGGACTAACTTTGGCCTTTTCAAGCAATTGCTAGGGGAAATCCCATGGGACAGGGTACTTGAAGGTAAAGGGGCCCAAGCTAGTTGGTTAGCGTTCAAGGACCTCTTCTTCCGAGCTCAAGATCAGTGCATCCCAACAGGAAGGAAGTCAAGAAAGGGTGCCGGGAGACCTGCATGGTTAAACAGGGAACTGCTGGGCAAACTCAAGTGGAAGAAGAGAATGTACCGGTCATGGAAGGAGGGGCTGGCCACTTGGGAGGAATATAAGTCTGTTGTCAGAGGATGCAGGGGGGGCAACTAGGAAAGCCAAGGCCTCCTTGGAATTAAACCTTGCAAGAAGGGTCAAGGACAACAGAAAGGGCTTCTTCAAATACATTGCAGATAAAACTAACACTAGAGGCAAAGTAGGCCCACTGGTGAATGAGGTGGGTGCCCTGGTGACAGAGGATAAAAAGAAGGCAGAGTTACTGAATGCCTACTTTGTCTCTGTCTATACTGCTGGAGGCTGTCCTGAGGAGCCCCAGGACCCCTGAGGCTCCAGAGGAAGTCAGAATAGAGGAGGAGTTTGTCCTGGTTGATAAGCACTGGGTTAGGGATCAGTTAAGCAACCTGAACATCCATAAATGCATGGGTCTTGATGGGATGCACCCGCGGGTGCTGAAGGAGCTGGCGGATGTCATTTCTAGGCCACTCTCCATCATCTTTGTCAAGTTGTGGGGAACGGGAGAGGTGCCTGAGGACTGGAGGGAAGCAAATGTCACTCTGGTCTTCAAAAAGGGCAAGAAGGAAGACCTGGGTAACTATAGACCGGTCAGCCACACCTCCATCCCTGGAAAGGTGATGGAACAACCTATACTTAGTGCTGTCTCTAGGCATATGCTTGATATCAAGGATAAGAGGGTCATTAGGGGCAGTCAACATGGCTTCACCAATGGGAAGTCATGCTTGACCTACCTGATAGTCTTTTATGAGGACATAACCCAGTGGATAGATGATGGTAAAGCAGTGGATGTGGTCTATCTTGATTTCAGTAAAGCGTTTGACACAGTTTCCCACAGCATCCTCGCAGCTAAACTGAGGAAGTGTGGTCTGGGTGATCGGATAGTGAGGTGGATTGTGAACTGGCTTAAGGAAAGAAGCCAGAGAGTTGTGGTCAATGGGACAGAGTCTAGTTGGAGGCCGGTATCTAGTGAGTCCCTCAGGGATCGGTACTGGGACCAGTACTATTCAATAGTTTGGATGAGGGAATAGAGTGCTCTGTCAGCAAGTTTGCTGATGACACAAAACTGGAAGGAGTGGCTGACACAGCAGAAGGCTGTGCTGCCATTCAGAGAGACCTAGACAGGCTGGAGAGTTGGGCGGGGAGAAATTTAATGAAATAGAACAAGGGCAAGTGTAGAGTCTTACATCTGGGCAAGAACAACCCCATGTGCCAGTCTAAGTTGGGGACTGAGCTGTTGGAGAGCAGCATAGGGAAAAGGGATCTGGGAGTCCTGGTGGACAGCAGGATGGCCATGAGCCAGCAATGTGCCCTTGTGGCCAAGAAGGCCAATGGCATCCTGGGGTGTATTAGAAGGGGTGTGGTTAGTAGGTGGAGAGAGGTTCTCCTCCCCCTCTACTCTGCCCTGGTGAGGCCGCATCTGGAATATTGTGTCCAGTTCTGGGCCCCCCAGTTCAAGAAGGACAGGGAACTGCTTGAGAGAGACCAGTGCAGAGCCACAAAGTTGATTAAGGGAGTGGAACAGCTCCCTTATGAGGAAAGGCTGAGGGAGCTGGGTCTCTTTAGCTTGGAGGAGACTGAGGGGTGACCTTGTAAATGTCTATAAATATATAAAGGGTGAGTGTCATGAGGATGGAGCCAGGCTCTTCTCAGTGACATCCAATGACAGGTCAAGGGGCAATGGGTGCAAGCTGCAACATAGGAGGTTCTACATAAATACGAGGAGGAACTTCTTCACAGTGAGGGTAACAGAGCACTGGAACAGGCTGCCCAGAGAGGTTGTGGAGTCTCCTTCTCTGGAGACATTTAAAACCCGCCTGGACATGTTCCTGTGTGACCTGACCTCGGTGTTCCTGCTCTGGCAGGGGGATTGGACTAGATGATCTTTTGAGGTCCCTTCCAATCCCTAACATTCTGTGATTCTCTGATTCTGTATAACTCTCATGAGGGTTCTGGTCCTGGGATGAATAAAAAAAATACAAACTCTGTTTCACTTCAATAAAAAAATTGAGATGTCACATTCAGCAAAACTCCTAATGTTCATATACGGCACCTGGCTAGAACAGTTGTGATAAAAAATAAACCAAGTTCAGGAAAAAGAATGGCATATAAGAAATCCTGATATTCCTTACCTTGTCTTCAAGACGGACAGCTTTTCTGGAGTCAGTCCAGACTCCTATTAGACACAACGCAGATCTTGGGAGCAACTCAGTTCACCCTAGAGTAGATGACTTAAATATGCTGTAGATACGTGTATTTAATCAAAAGAATCTATCCACATAATATGAAAAGTTTAGACTTAGAAACTCAGTCTCCATGTGTTCAGATTTCATTAAAATAAATCTGATACCAAACTTTGGAGGTATCCACAAAACATATAAAGCATACTAAGCAAAAAGCTGTAGTGGAAACCCATGCTGGCCATCCAACTGTTGAGACAGGTTTGGAGATCAGTCAGTTCTGTTCAGTTTGATTTTTCTATTTTTTGTAGGGAAATTGAATCATAGAATGGTTTGGATTGGAAGGGACCTTAAGCATCATCCAGTTCCAATCCCCCTGCCATGGGCAGGGACACCTCCCACCAGATTGGGCTGCTCAAAGTTCCATTCAGCCTGGCCTTAAACACCTCCAGGAAGGGGGCAGCCACAACTTCTCTGGGCAACCTGTGCCAGTGTCTCACCACCCTCACAGTTACAAATTTCTTCCTAATGTCCTCCCCTCTTTCAGTTTAAAATTACCCCTCATCCTATCACTACATGCCCTTGTAAAAAGTCCCTCTCCAGTTTTCTTGTAGGCTGCATGGCTACAGAAATTCACATAATTTCCAGCATCTTTGCGTTTCTTGACCTCAAAGAACAGGGCACTGAAACATGTACGTGGTGGAAATCATGATTCCACTGAAGTCAAAGGGAATGTTTCCTTGATTTTAGAAATGTCAGGGTTTCACCCAGGGACAAGGATGCTTGTGCCATGTCACCACAGATCCGCAGAGGGAATGAAGATAATCCCTCAAACTTCAAAACAAAATCAAACAATCCCCCTATGTCTGGCAGGTTTCTCATTTCACATTCCATCAAGGCATCTGCAGGCAACTCTGTCGTAGGGAACAGGGTGTCTTGTGCTTGAAATGTGAACAAAGAAACAAGTGCTGGAGTTCAGTGATGACTCACAGCTGGCAGTGCATATTCCTGTCACTTCTGAGTGGCACGGCCCTGCTCTGCTCCATGGAAACATTTTAAATTATGTGGGAGATATTTTATTTGGAGAAGCAAAGCGCTCTGGATGTGGCTCACAAAGATCTCATTATTATTTTAACCCTTATTCAAATTACTCTTTAGATCAATATTGTATTAATACTCATAATTAATTTGGCTTTACGTAATGCTTTTAATCCAAGTATTTCACAACACTTATTAAGCATTATCTAATTAAGCTAGTCACAATACCTCTGTGATGTAGTCAGGGAATCCACGTGGCTCGTTTCATCCACCGCCAAGAAGTCACTTCTGGGGTCAAGTAAGGCAGCTCTTCAAGAAAGCATAGCAGCATTGTACCACGCTTTGGGAGAGAACGTGAGAAACAGAATCCCTAATTGGAACTACAGGGGGATTAAGTGAGAAAAAAGTAATTATCTGTAATTTCAGATTTAAATGTGATAACTCATCTTTTCCTCTGAAGATAGTCAAAGGCTCTTTAATGTCCAACTGTTTTTTTAGCTCATGGTACAGATGTCTCATAAAACACCACAGGTCCTCTGTCACCCTCTAGTCAGAGTCTGAGAGGAGTGCCTTACCATGCCATGATTTCATTACCTTCATTTTACTTTCAAATTCTGTATCTGCACATATCATTTACTTGCCCAAAGTAAATAGCTAGACTGATTCTCTGATAAAAACCTATAACCAATGGCCAGTATTTAACATTTCTCCCCACAAGGCTTATTTCAAATAGTATTATTATCCGCACTGTACAGAAACTGAACCACTGGGAAAATAAATGATCTTCCTCTACATATCGAGAAAGCCAGTGATTAAAAGGTCACCAAATCTTATTTTCCAGGCCTATATTAGGTTGCTAAGCTCTCACTCGTCCTTCTTGCTGCCTGTTAATACATTCCTAATGTTCAGTCTGTATGATGAACTCTTTCTGCGTTTTTGATATCCTTGATTAAAATACAGCTCAAACACAGAGTCTAAAATATTCTGCCTAACAGAAGAGCTTTCACATATCCATTCTTATTTGTTTCTCTACTAAACCAAGATTTAAACAAAACAAGCTACTAACCCCACTGATGCAGAAGCTCCTGAAGTGCTGGGGTCTGAACCCCGAGCCCTGAATTAAAGTTGACATATGGGTGATTCCCACAGCCCTTCAAAAGGAGGGGATGAGTTTGCCTTTTGGTTTTCCTCCAAGGTGTGGCCAGCCTTGCAGGGAAAGCCCTTGGGTAAACAAGCCCCAGGTGTCCTGCTTTGGGGATAAAAGCTGGGACCAATTACAGGAAGAGTGGGAGTGTCTGTCTGTGGAGTGGATGCACTTTGCAGAGTTTCCTGTTGTGGAAGGACCTCCTGACTCCTCATGCAACTGGATCGCAGTCAGGTCTGGCACGTACAACATGGGGTTACTTCTATCGTATGTAATCACCTTATTGTCTTGGTTGTCTCCCATTTTCTCCGTGGTTACCTTGTATCTCTGCTTGTTCCATCTTTTATGGGTCATGCTGTGTCGTTTCTGGGGTCGCTGGGGTTGTTGTCTATCATTTGTGATCTGACTTGTTTGTACCCCCGGCGATCCCCTATATACTGACTTCTTTACGTGAAATAGAACTTACTCACTGGATTGTTTTTCTGCTGCTGGCTGTGTCCTTTGTACTGGGCCTAATAATTGGCAAAACAGCTCCTCAAGTGTCTTTTGGAAAACTGCTCCCCAAAGCAGGAGCGCCCCGTTTGTGCTGCTTAAGCCCAGATCCATTCCCATGGGGAAATGCACCAGACACAGATCCCTGGGCTCTTCAGGGCTTCACAGGCTAAGGCACACAGGAAATGGTGTTTGGGGAGTCTGCTAGATGGAGACAGATGAGTTCATGTGCAATTCCCTCTCCTTGGGAAGGGGCAAGAGGAGCAATATCATAGAGAGGGGCTTACCTACAGGATAGTCACTGAAAACAGCTCTCAAGTTTTCACAGATTCTGGCAGCCAGATGAGGCTGTGGTGATCTGCTTTAACTTCCTCTGTAGTACAGAACACAGCAGATATCACCCAGGAATTTTTGCATAAGATAAAAACCTGATATTAATTTAGATGCTGAGAGGCAAAGGACCCACTGTGTCTCTAGATAAAGTATTGGAATAGAAAATGACACTCACCACCGAATACCAGAGATTTTACTGAATCTGGCCACTAATCTCAATTATAAGAAAAGAAGACTCTTGCAGATATTTATAAACAGGTTTGCTGAGACTGGGGAAGAGACTGAGGAGCCCAGATATTTTTTCCAGGGCCTAGAAAAGCCAAGAGGGCTGGAGAATTCACCTTTCTCCATCCTGGTCATAGTATAACTGTTTTTCAGACCTTGGATTTTATGTGCCTTTTTTTTAATTTATTTTTCAGTTCCTCTGTAATAGAATGTGTATTCTTATGAAGCAAGAAAATGGAGAAAAAATTAGAAGGAACATACTAATGATTCCTTATGATTATTGAATTTTGAAAAAGCACAATCAGCACTGTAGCACCTGGAAGATACAGGCCTTAAAACACAGAGAAAATTATATAAAAACACTTATAAAACCAGTATTTTTAGTATCTAGTGATTATATATTCTGCAGTGACTTATACCAGCCTCCATTTTATGAAAACTGTGAGAACTGATGTACATTATTATCATCAAGGGAGCAGACAGCCGACATGACCATTCCCAGGATGAAAAAATCTTTGCAAGATGACTCCTTAAGTAGGGTTCCTATGAAGATGAAAATTCCAGTTCTTGGATGATTTTATTTCTCTCGAAATTTTGCTGGTTTCAAATACTTTATGAAAGAAACATTCTAGAATAAAAATAATCTGCCAAAGTTCATTTTTCCTGTTCTCTGATTGTAGAATAATTACAATTTTGAAATAAATTAATTCCTGAAGGAAAAAAAAAATGAAGAAATATTTCAGTCTGCAAAAGCATTGTAACAAAAAGTTCTGACATGTTCAATTTATCTCTATGTTATTTGGGTTAAAATTAACCCAGTTCCACATTTCACCAGAGCAGAACATCTGTCAAAGTTTTTTAATGGCTTTTGTTGTGTTTTTTAAGCATTTCTCTCACCTTAAATGAAGAAAAAAGAAAGAAACTTTTCATTTCAGGGAGAATTCTTTAAAAAGAAAGTTAAATTCTCTTTCCAGTTACACGCGAAAGTATCTACATCTCCTTCTCAGTAGATAATAAATTCCAGATGACTGTATTAATCGTGTTCATTATGGTGTGCATCATGAACAGCTGTAGCTTCACAGTCACAGTGGCTGCACATACATATTCTTTGCAGAAAAATGGATGCACTTTCTTCTCAAGAGAGAGGAAGAACATCTCTAGAGTCAGCTACTAGTAGCTGAAAAACGCTCAGTTCATCCCATTGCAGACCAGGGTACCATACATTAGGAGCAGGGACAAAGTTAACTTCAGGGGGCTAAAAGTTAGAGAAGTCTAGGTTGAGCTCTTCTTATTGATGAGAGATGTAGGATTCTAGCTGATTCATCTCACTCCATATTAGCTACCTAATTATACACCTTCCCTAAATTAGGGAAACTAATTGGAAATTGGAAATTCCTGTTATTCTCTGCTGACACTAAAGGGAACCAAATGTAACTAACTCCTCCTTGATAACTAACTTTGTCTAAATTTTGGTGAGATGATCCTACCCGAAGTGCCTACAGTTACCTTCAAATTCTATATTTAAACTGCTTATGGACTTTGACAACCATTGCAAGAACCAGCAGGAAACCATCCAGCCAGGGATTACATGTTTAAGGGTGATGCTAGAGCAGTGACATTAGGGTTGTGAAGAGTGCAGCGACAGTGTATTATAAACTCATATTCCAGGTTTATTTCTTCATACAATATTGCATTTGAGTGAATGAATGAATAAATGTGTTGTTTGAATATTGTTATAACTGTACCTGCTGCTGTACATAAAATGGATAAAACATCAAAGCACAGCAGATATAATGAAACACAGTGCTGTAACCAAAGCAGAATGAACAGATGTCTTGCCTTGGCACAGGTTTGTGAATACTTTTCTATGTGCAGAGCATATGAGACCTTTGATCTTATTTGCATGAAATTATACAAGAAGTTAAAGTATTATTTAGAGCAAGGTTAGGTTTTAAATGTGTGTGTGCTAATGCAAAAATCTAGCTGAAGCAATCAGTTGTCGTTAGAAATGTTAAACAAAATTATTGCTGCATTTCATTGCTCTGTTAGGATTTAGAGGCACTTAGGGGGAAAAGTATAGAAAACCAGCTGCACTGATACAAAGGGACTGAACTCTTCTCTTAAAGATATTGACACGTCACAGCTGGCAGAATAGCAGAAATACCTAATATAAAAGTTAATTTGGGTACCTCCACATTGCATGGAAGTCTGACAAATTCTAAGTTGCCTTCAGTGGGACTGCACAGATGTTACAGAGGAGACACTAAGCCAGTTCTCATAACTTTAAAGCATATGTTTTCCTGTGATCCTCAGATCTGCTTGGCTTTACTAACCAAATTCAAAATGCATGAAATGTCAGTGATTTCTCTCTGTTGTAACCATTAACTCCACAGCAAAATTGGATCACTGGTAGAAAGGGAAAAAAACAGGTGACAGAGGAATGTAAACATGAGAAAAGCAATGGAGATTCTCTGAGAAAAATGTTCAAGAGAGTTATTTGCACTGAAAAAATAAAGGGCATCTCAAATGCTAAACAGTTCAACATCCTACCTGATCAACCATACTCATCCAACCATACAAATTAAGACCATTATAAATAAATCCAGCCCCCATCCCCATACAGCATTAATCAAATATCGAATCGAGACAGATGGAACCCCAAGTACAAAAGAAAAGATCTTGTTTCTCAGTCATACTCAGTCAACGGGGAGAACAGTTGGCCCTTAATAGCATGCCCTGAAACATTTAATTACATGAGAAACTTGTATAGTTTTCCTGGACTTTTAATTGGTCGCTCAACTGTGTGTGACAAGAGCCAAATGTTTTAATAGATTAAATAATAAATATCAAGACAGACTGTGTTACACCACAAAAAAGACCTTGCTGGGTTATTGTTAATGTGGATTTAAAAAATATGGCAGTCCAGGGAGGGATTCAGCCCTGCAAGTCCAGACTGTCATGTATGCAAGCTATACTAATTTCTTTGGAAGTCTTCCTTGTAACAAGTTGGGTACCTTGCTCTCTCACAAAATACAAAAAAGATGTGTATAATAACAGATTTAGGGTCACTAAGAATTTAGCCTACATACGTGACATGAGAGGAGCAATGGCCAGTAACTATAGCAACCAATAAAACCCTAGGAGGAGAGGGGAATAGTCATTACACATCAGCACGGCAAACTGAAATGTAACAAATATAAAGATTAACAATATATTGCAAATATCTAAACTACTAAAATAATAAAATTTTATTTAACTATATTATTATAAGAATGTATATGTAATGACTGAGATATAGTTAAGAACCTAAACAGTAGCAAACTAACATATAATCAAGTTCACAAACTCTTGTTAACGAACAACAGGTAGAGAAACTAAGCATTAAGTGAGGCAAGAAAAAAAATCAGCAACAGCAAATGTGGTTTTCAGTATGCACTGAATTCAGAAACTTATCTAGATATACAGGATCTATACCTCTATTACCCAAAACCTTGCATAATGTTATATAGTAATATAGGCCATAGGAAAGCATAAGAGTTCTGCTATTTTGGTCAATTACATCATTTAATCTGGATTGCCATCATGCCATTTAACCACATTAAATTTTCTGCTGCAATTAGAAAAACTGTTCAAAAACATTGTTGCTCTGATGCTTAGAAACTTTCTTTTCAGGATAAATTTATTAATGACCAGTTTATACCCATTTGTTCTTGTGCCAGCAGTGGCTATTAGTTCAAATAACTTTTCTCTGGTGTATTAACATGCAACATTATAGACATGCAACGTTTCGTTAGGCTGTGAAAGCCAACTTCCTTTTAGAACACAGAATCATAGACCGGTTTGGGTTGGAAGGGACTTCAGAGATCACCCAGTTCCAACCCCTCTGCCATGGGCAGGGACACCTCCCACTAGATCAGCTCACAGCCCCATCCAACCTGGCCTTGAACACTTCCAGGGAGGGGGCATCCACAACTTCCCTGGGCAACCTGTGCCAGTGTCTCACTGCCCTCACAGTTAAGAATTTCTTCCTAATATCTAATCTAAATCTACCCTCTTTTAGTTTAAAACCATTACCCCCTTGTCCTATCACTACACGCCCTTGTGAAAAGTGTCTGTCTTCTTTTCTCAGCCTTTGCTTATAGGAGAGATGTTCCAGCCCTCTGATCATTTGATAACCTTTCTTTCCCCTAAGTATCTTAGAAGTCTTTCTCTACTTTTCTGCATGTTTAATTCACTTGTGTAACCATCTGTAACTGTACATTACATTCCAGGTGAACTCTCGCTAGAGTACTGTTTAGTGCTTCCCTGTCCCTGAAAATATGTTTTTATTTTATATGGCTGCCATCACATCAGTCTATTATGGGATTGCTACCTGCTATCAGGTTTTTGTTTTGTGGTCTGTTTTTCCAGTAGGGGAGCTAATTTACTACAGGAACTCTAGAAACTACTCCTTAATCCTTAGCCTCGTGTTTTGTGCTACAGAATGTTGTCTCATTTCTATTAACTTAATCATCAACTCGGATCATTGTGGTGCAGAAACCAATATCCCAGTTATGATTGTTATTCCATTATGCTTGTTATTTCTGTGCAAGTAGCTATGTAGTAATGACTGAGCCTTATCATTACTATTTATACATGTCCTGGAAAATTGTAATCCCAGTAACAAGAATGTACTAGAAATACAGAGATCTCTATTCACCTTTCTTCAGGATCTGTGGCAGTACTTCAAGGACTGACTCAATGAAATCTCTTTTGAAATCCTTCCAGAACACAGCTGACCAAAATCTTTTCTGTTTTCACCTGTCTAACCTTTATTTCACTCCTGGTTACTACCATGTTGATTCTCAGACCCACCAATTTATTCTTATCTTTCCTGGCCAGCATATGCCTATTTTTCACTGATGATTGTAATTTCCTTATGCTTCTTATTGCTGTACAGGAAAGAATCAGATGATTTAAAAAAATCTACACTGATTGGCAGTATTTTACGCGTATTTCCAAGAATGCAGAAGGATACAGGAAATG
Source organism: Podargus strigoides (assembly GCA_028020825.1). Taxonomy (NCBI): domain Eukaryota; kingdom Metazoa; phylum Chordata; class Aves; order Caprimulgiformes; family Podargidae; genus Podargus; species Podargus strigoides. Next base: position 34,857,060 of record CM051619.1, on the reverse strand, counting down.
AAAGACAACAGAGGATCACGGCCATAAGATCTATTGTGCTAAACTGAAAGCAAATCCTGTTCTGCACAGGTACCAAGCATTACAGAGGTGAAATAAGATTTGAAATAGAAGGTATAATGCCTAAAATGATAGTGTTTCCCCATTTGGTTTGCATAGTTGGCCAGTATGACACATCTTGTTAGCTATCTTTGCTATCTCCATATCTCTGCAAGGGAATCTGGTTGGATCTCTGTTAACAGTTGTCTTCAAAGGGTTTTTTTTCCTCTTTAACAGAGTACAAATCTCATGGAGTGAGAAAATTTACAGTGCTAGGTCTATTATGAGACAGCAGCTAACCCAAGAGCTCCCTCTCTGGGTAGTACTACAGATATTTCTGAACCATCTGTGGTGGTTTGTCCCTTAGATTCCTAGTGTTCATTGCCCAAATACTGTGACTCTCTATAAAGTCTACTCCCTGCCCTTTCCTGCAGATCCTAGTTGTTACCTGTATACGGACTGTAACTTTGTATAAGGGCTGGCTTTCAGGCACTGTCCCCTCATGCCTGTTTCAGGCACCCCTACCATGAAAGAGAAGCTGCATTTGATGGGGTTGTCAGCTGGGGCTGCAGCTCTGCAATGCATACCCAAGCACTCAGAAGACAAGGTGGTTATGTCTATACTGGTCCCAAGGTCCCCTCACTAATCCCCAGCCCAACTGGCTTTGATTGGCTATGCCCATACTGTTCATTTTTCTCACCTTCCATAAGGTGCCTGTGCTGTGGAGCTGCTCAGGAGCCTATTAGTTTACTCAGGTCAAAATGTGCGAGGGACTGGTTTAACAATTAACAATGCATACATTTGACTACATCAATTTAAATTATCATTGAAGACAAGGTCTGAGAGCTGAAGAACTTCTAAGATTATGGCTCCTGAAGTACAGAGACTTATGCTTGGCAATTAGCACTTCTGTGGCGCCAGATGTAACCTGTCACTGGCATACAGGCCACCTGCTTGTGGTGCAGGGACCTGTGGGCTCTGTCCCTTTGTGTAATGATTTCCAGAGCCTGGAAAAGTTTCCTTTCAAAAAGTCTGCAAAGAAGTACAACAAAGATAGCATTGTTTAAAAGCCTAAAGAGTTAAAAAGTAACTTCTGTACTCTTTAAGCAACATGGTAACTGTACTGCTAGAGACAGAGCTGTACTATTGGAAGTCTTCCAGGGCAAAGAAATAGGATAAGAAATAGGGTAAGAGAAGTAGAATTATTAGTATTATTCACAGGATGCTTGCTCTGCAAGATGTCCAAAGGAAAGAAGATTGCTAAAGTGATGACTAAAGAGGGAGGTAGAGGAAAGCTGAGCTTGGAGGAAAGAAAACCAGTATCAGCAACCCCAAGATCTTCAAAATACTTAGATATGTTTTCCAAGTTGTCCTGTTCTTATGCTGAAGAGAGGGTCAGACCATGGGAATTCAAATAAGGAATTTTTGAAGCAGTCAGAAAAGGCCACGACAAAGCAAATTATAGATAAGAAAAGAATAAAGTTATTTGGAAATACTATTTTGCATGATAATGGACAAGCCAAATAACATTCTGAATGAAATCACTTTACACAAATAGGGAAGGTGAAACACAACAGCCCTATAATTGAATACAGTCCTAAATAAGATGACTACTTTTGACAAGTATTCAGCACACAGGATTGTAAGTTCATAAAAAAAAACCAAGAGAAAGCACATTGCAGAGACACCTACATGTGTGATCACTGTTTAACCAATTAAGCGGATGAATAAATCAAGTGAAGATTAAGTATCTTAAAAATCTTAGCATTAGATTAGAAAAATAACAGAAAAAAAAACTTGTTTGCAAGAGAATAGATTTATTCCTATGGAATTAGAAATATGAAGGAGTCTTCTTTGTAAAACTGTGAAAAGAGTTCTTAACTAGCAATACATAGTGTAGTTCTGCAGGTAGCTATTCTGCATTTAAAAAGAGCAGAAAGGAGGATCCTGGAAACTGTCATACTGTCAGCCTCACCTCTGTGCCTGGGAAGATCATGGAACAGATCCTCCTAGAATCACAGAATCACAGAATGTTAGGGATTGGAAGGGACCTTAAAAGATCATCTAGTCCAATCCCCCTGACAGAGCAGGAATACCTAGATCAGGTCACACAGGAACATGTCCAGGTGGGTTTTGAATGTCTCCAGAGAAGGAGACTCCACAACCTCTCTGGGCAGCCTGTTCCAGTGTTCTGTTACCCTCACTGTGAAGAAATTCTTCCTCACATTTATGTGGAACCTCCTATGTTCCAGCTTACACCCATTGCCCCTTGTCCTATCATTGGATGTCACTGAGAAGAGCCTGGCTCCATCCTCATGACACGCACCCTTTACATATTTATAATTAATGAGGTCACCCCTCAGTCTCCTCTTCTCCAAGCTAAAGAGACCCAGCTTCCTCAGCCTTTCCTCATAAGGGAGATGTTCCACTCCCTTAATCATCTTTGTGGCTCTACGCTGGACTCTCTCGAGCAGTTCCCTGTCCTTCTTGAACTGGGGGGCCCAGAACTGGACACAATACTCCAGATGTGGCCTCACCAAGGCAGAATAGAAGCTATGCTAAAGCACATGGAGGACAGGGGGGTGATTCAAGACAGCCAGCACAGCTTTACCAAGGGAAAGTCCTGCCTGACCAACCAGTGGTTTTCTATGATGGAGCAACTACATCAATGGACAAGGTAAAAGCAATGAAGGTCATCTATCTGGACTTCTGTAAAGCCTTTGACATGGTCCCCCACAACATCCTTCTCTCTAAACTGGAGAGAGATGGTTTTGATGGGTGGACTATTTGGTGGATAAGGAATTGGTTGGATAGTCGTATCCAGAGGGTAGTGGTCAATGGCTTGATGTCCAAACGGAGATCAGTGACACGTGGTGTCCATCAGGGGTCTGTACTGAGACCAGTACTGTTTAATATTTTCATCACTGTCATAGACAGTGAGATTGAGTGCACCCTCAGCAAGTCTGCAGATGACACCAAGCTGAGTGGTGCAGCTGACATGCCAGAAGGATGGCATGTCATCCAAAGGGACCTGGAGAAGCTGTACAAGTGGGCCTGTGTGAACCTCATGAGGTTCAACAAGGCCGACTGCAAGGTCCTACAACTGGGTCAGGGCAATCCTAGGTATCAGTACAGGTTGGGGGATGATGCAATTGAAAGCAGGCCTGTGTAGAAGGACTTGGGGGTGTCGGTTGATGAAAAACTCAACATGAGCCAACAATGTGCACTTGCAGCCCAGAAAACCAACTGTATCCTGGGCTGCATCAAAAGAACTGTGACCAGCAGGTCGCCAGGGAGGTGATTCTGCCACTCTACTCTGGTGAGACCTCACCTTGAGTATTGTGTCTAGCTCTGGAGCCCTCAACACAAGAACAATGTGGAACTACTGGAGAGGGTCCAAAAATGATCTAAGGGCTGGAGCACCTTTCCTATGAGGACAGGCTGAGACAGTTGGGGTTGTTCAGACTGGAGAAGAGAAGGCTCCAGGGAGACCTTATTGCAGCCTTTCAGTACCTAAAGGGGGCCTATAGGAAAGATGGGGTCAATCTTTCTAGCAAGGCCTGTAGTAACAGGACAAGGAGCAATGGTTTTAAACTAAGGGAGGGCAGATTTAGATTGGATATAAGGAGGAAATTTTTTGCAATGAGAGTGTTGAAGAGCTGGAACAGGTTGCCCAGAGAGGTAGAGGAGGCTCCATTCCTGGAAGCATTTAACACCAGGTTGGATAGGGCTCTGAGCAACCTGATTTAGTTGAAGATGTCCCTGCTTTCTGCAGGGGGGTTGTACTAGATGACCTCTAAATGTCCCTTCCAACCCAAAGCATTCTATGATTCATTCTATGATTTAAATTAGATGTATGCAGCAGTTAGGAGTTGCTATGAAAACAGGATAAGCCATTTGGGTAGTGTAACAATTTCCTATCTAGTTGGGTATTTGCTTTGCTGTTTTTTAGCTTTCATTCCACATCTCCTCAGCTCTTGCCTCCTTCAAAATAAAATAGGTAGACTGATGCAGAGGTATTGTTTACTGGGTGCTTGTTACAGAGTGACTCTTAAACAAACTGATTAGGGTTTCAGAAACCATAACACAACCAGTCTAGATCAAGGCACAAGGTCACACAGTTAAATTAAACCTTGTTTTCTGTGGTTTACAATGGTTAACTGTGGGCTTTCAAATTAGACAAGACAAGGAATCTGATTATTGCAAGCCCATTGCATTACAGATCGGTATTACTTTAACTGAAGTACCTGTCCACTGAAAGGCACTTTATGCATTAGAATAGTTTCTAGACCTTCACATTTTGAAAGATACCCTTTCTTCTCTATACAATGATTGAAAATCTATTATTTCAGTCTGAGATCTTGGTAACAGAGGTTCCAAGAAAACAGTTTTATATGCAGTAAGTTGGACTCTAGCATAACTTGATGTTGTGAAAGCAGAAGATAACATAAAAAATCTGAAGTCAAGTTATCAACACATTGAAACAAGGGGCTATAGCAAAAGATTTTTAAATTATTTGTCTGCATTTCCAAAAGTTTAAATGGAGTTACTGTGGGCAACATAGTGTTCACAACATTTTATACACAAATAATCATGTAATTATACAGTGATTATGTAGTTCTAGATGCTTAGAATGGTCAATGTCACAAATACTATGACTGCTTGACCTTATATCAGTGCAAAAATGCATTATTTAATAGCTTCACAATATTCTCTAATGGCCATGGAATCATAGAATCACAGAATGGTTTGGGTTGGAAGGGACCTCAAAGATCATGTAGTTCCAAGCCCCTTGCCATGGGCAGGGACATCTCCCACTAGAACAGTTATGAAATCCTCTGCTCTGGGTTTAGGATGAAGATATATGTATCCGCCTGTGTGTGTACATACATGGAAGTGCACACACACTTATAACTGTGTGTATATATAAGGAAATAGGACATTCTTTGGGATGTTCTCATTTACCTTTCTATCAGAATTAAGCAGTAACACACGAGTCATGTAGACCCTTACAGAAACTATTAGTGTTTGAAGAAAACAACAAGCATGCATAATAAAAAGGTGGTGTAATAGTCATGAAATTATCAACTAGAAAATATGTTTGGACATGATAGAATTTTACTGTAATAATGGAAACAAAAGAAATTGAGTATGGAAGTACAACTGAGTCCTAAAGAGAAAGATATACTATTGCATAATTTCATTATTCAATTAAAAAAAAAAAAAAAAGAAGAAAGAAAATAAACAGAAAAATATTTAATCTAAGAATTTCTAAATATTCTTCATTATAAATTCAAAATTATAATCAAAATTCATTATAAATTCAAGAAAAATAATGGATACCAGAAACATTCTCCTGTACTTAGATTAGGAAGCTGTTAACATCTCAGATATAGCTCTCTTAAGTACTTGACCCTGGTTAAAACTGGAGAAACATGAATTATAAAACATCTCAACTGCCTGGCCAAAATGAGTATGACATTTAGCTCACTTAGAATCAATTCAGACTAAAGAATTACAATCTCAATCTGCAAATAAATAAACAAGTAATGAAATGTGATGACCCAAGATTATTTGTGCCTTTCCCGCAGTACCAAGGAGCCTTTTTAGATGACCCTGCCCAGCTCTCAGGAGAGGTGGAAGCAATCATACAAAGCCAGCAGGAGAGAAAGGAAATGCTGTGAAGAAGATAAGGAGAGAGCACAAATAGGGAAACAGGGAGTCAGGATCCAAAAATGGCACAGTTTTTCCAGGAATTGAAGCAAATCTCTAGCTACAGAAGGATACTCAAAATAATAGTGTGGTATTGAAAATGTGAGGTCTCTGTTAGATACCTTAGACCATGTTCATAACTTAGTACTTTACAAAGACAATACTATTACAGTGAAATGAGGAGGGGGGAAAAAAGCATTTCTGTAAGTCAAAACAGTGTTAGGATGTTTGGAGATTTTTCCCAAGTTTCTGGATGATCTAAGATTTATGTCTAAATTGGGAAAGCATCCCATGGGAGAAGACATAAATCAGTCCCAACAGTAGTGTCCCATAGTGCCAGGATAAAAAAAAAATACAGTGACTGTTAAATAACTTGAGGGTTTTCTTCCTGAGGAACACAGTAAAAAATTCTTGCTTAAACTAAGCCCAGTATTTTTATAAATGTGTAGAGTTGATTGGGAATTTTTCCAAACTAAAAAACAACCAAACAACAACCTCCAAACCCAAAAGCAGAGATTGAAATATTTCAGCTTGCCACTGAGAGATGAACTATTTTTATGGATCTGGGTTATGCAGCACTGAAATGGTTAAATGTCATAAGTTGGGTTAAAATCGAGTGGAGGCACAAAGACCAGCTCTTCAGAAGAGAGTGCAGCAGCTCAAAATCCAGTGTAAATTGAAGGAAGATGAAACTAAAGGCTTTGATTAAGCTCACAGTGAACCCAGTATCTGGAAATGTCAAGAAGTGTTGCTTAGCTTAGAATGACAAAACAAAACAAAGGAATGGGATGCTCTGAAATTTTATTTCCATGTAAAAAAAGTGTCAATATTTCTTTGGTCTGACATGGCACAAATTTTGAAAACCTGGCATTTTCACAGGATGTAAGTATTAATTTGTAGCCAATTCTGATAAATTCAAACACTACGTACTGTTAAGCAAAGGATGTGTGTGCAATGGTGTGAGAGGAGGGCCAGATAAAGCTCTCAGATGCATATTTTAACCATTGCCTTAGGATGGAGACCAGAAGACCAAAAAGCTCTTTCAACTCAAAGTCAAATTTTATTAAAATATGACCAAAAAAATTAGCCTTTTAAAGAAAGAAGACTTAGAGTAACTAAATGTGATAGAGCAGAAATAAAATTGTATATAAACAAATCTGCTCCATCCATCGTATACTAACATGCAAGTTCTTGCTTCTCAGCTTGATCACTGTGATCACAGTAGGTTTTGATTTGCAGCCAGCTCCCTCTGATCCCTAAAAAGTTCCTCTCTGCCACTGTGGAGGTTGAGTAATGGGTGAGTCAGGTCCCTGCTCCTTTCAGCACTATCTCCACGGACTGCAACTCTTGCCTTGTTGCCATGACTCTCTCACCTACAGACATTTTTTCCTTCCCTGGTGCTGGTGACCATCTCTCAGCCCTCTGGAGGCACCACCTGAGCCCACCACTCTCTGCTGAAAGGCACATCATGTTACAGGCAGTCTGAGAACAAATTGTCCAGCACATGTGCCACAATCTGTTTTTATTTAGTTTTAGAATGTGATATTTGGACCACAGAGCTATATACTGTTTGGCAAGATGACAGCTTTCTGATTTAGTGAGTAGAAAAGTTTTCTTTATTTGACTATATGAGAGGAATGTTGTTTCCTCTTTGTGAATATATTGCCTAAACTAATTAGCTTTTTCTCCCCCTTGAGGTTTTTTTCTCTAAGAAACTCTTTTGAGAAAGTCTTTCAGAAGTTGAAAGACTTTATTTAAACTGCATTCAAAGTATTTAAGAGCTTTTATGCCAGCATGATAAATTTTGACTTTTTAGTGGGTACCATTTTTATAGCAGCAAATTAAGGAAATAGCTTAAGAGCTGTCACCTCCAAAGGAGAAACAATTTCAATTTTATTCAAAATAGCAAAAAGAAAATAGCCTGAACCAAGAAAAATAACATAAGTGTATACTGATGATCATACTGGCAGCTCGGAGGTGATGAGAGCAATGATGAGTGCCAATATTCTGCTCGTGGAAAGAGGCACTGAACAAAAGACTCAAAGACAAAGAGTCAGAAGTAAAGACTCACCACATGCAACATCCAGGAAGATGTATTGAGTTAATGTGATCTAGGCCCAGTTCAGGCCACTTACCTACAAATAGTTAATTACAATAAAAGCTACAAATTTTCTGAAGAACTTGGTTACACATATTAAAAATGTTTTCTTGCTATTGTAGATTACTTCAGCAATTATCTGTAACTCTTGTTCAGTACACAGACTAGAGACAATACTATCATGTATAGACACCCTTAGTGAGACATTGTACATGCAGTATGTTTAAATTTATGAAAAAAAAAAAAAGAAGAATGTTCCCATAACTTTATTCACATAAGTAAATTTAAACATCTGAGTCGAAAATACAGTCCCAAATTGGGAACATATTTGTGCAGTCACCAAAACTACTTGCAAAATCAAGTGTTCATTCACACAGATTTCCATTATAAAGGAAAATTATGGTATTTCTATATAGAAACAAGCTCACTTAAATTTGCTGTCTGATGATGAGATTTGAATATCTAAAACCAGGAATGCAGTAGATGCAGAACTCATTCTTCATTAACATCTTGTTCAATGAATGGACAAACCTTTTGTGTTTTCAGAGAATATCTCTGGAGTATCTCAGAGGATAAATTGGATTACCAGAATTACTTTTAAACAGATTATGAAAAAAGACATTAGAGTATGAAACTGACCATGAATTGTAAGAATTTGGTTATTTCACTGTTTTGTGGAGTATTTCAAAAAGAAAATGTTGCATAGTAAGTCCAAGTAACTAAAAGGTATATAAAATGGACACATGGTGCTAAAACCTCAAAACAAATATGGATAAGAGATCCAGGAAGAAAATATTGAAAAAATAAATGAAAAAGAGCTATCTGTACAGCCATATGGTTAAAAGCATTAGTCATGTTTAGACTACATCCAGTATTGGCTTGAGCAAACAGCTAACCTATGCTCTAGAGAGAAAACAAGGCAAGCATGTTGCAATTGAGTAAAATGGCACATGGTGACAGATTAGAGAAGCTTCCACTTTTGTTGCACTAATCCTGTCAAGAAACCCATGATGATTAACTTACTAAAAGTCTCATTCTTTGCTGGATTTTCTTCCAGTGGCCTTCCATCATGAAAACCTGTTTTTCTTCAGGAATTCTCCTGAATAAGTGAAATATTTATTCAGAGTGGTACTCTGTTGGAATACAATATGAAAATTGATTTAAATCATCTTTCTGTAGATACAGAGGTCCCTTCCAACCCCTACCACTCTGTGATTCTGTGGGTGGTGTCAAAATACATCCACATTCCAAGCTGCTTCTGAGCCTGGACTTGCTATCTGCCTCTGACATTTGCCTAGACCTTTACGGAACATCTACTCAATGCAGTCTATTGCCATAGAAAGATCACTGAGCACTTCTGAGTGTCACACCACTGTCAAGTAGAGGTTCTTGTTCAGATCCTGTGATCAGCCACACTTGTGCTTTTTCAGAAGGACTAATTTATGAAGGTGGAGTGGCCACTATGCTTCTGCTTATAGACTAAGCTCAGGTATCTGTGTAGCACTACACTGGGCAATGTAGATTTATTGTTTACATTCCACAATCAATGAGGAGAGATAGGTGCTTCCCAAAGTCAATGCAGGTTATCTGTCTTCATGCTTATCTCAAGACAGGTTGAATCACCCCCTCAAACACAAAGTCTGGGTCTTCCAGGACCTTTCCAAAGTTTAGGAAAGTTTATCATATTTGAAATGAAGGGGAATGATGTGCAGAAAATAATTCACTGCTTAGAATAAGTCTGAGTAGAGCTCTTTGTAATAAGATGCTCTAGCAATTCAAAATGGGGGAAAATAGTGACTGGACAGAAACACAGCACAGACCTATAGAGATGAGCATACTGGGATGACATATTTTGACCCATTGAATGAAGAATATGGACAATTGTTATACCTTGTAAAAATGACATAAGATTCTAGAGGGAAACTGAAGGAAAATTGTGGTCTAATGTTTTAATTTGCTACTTAACAATTTGATTTTTTTGACCACCTATTCAATTAGTCTTTAAGACTTTTCAAACTGATGGCTTATAATTATTAATGAAACTCTGTTTAAATGAAAAAAATATGTCAAGGTATTTAATGCCAAATCAGCACTAAAGCATAAAGAGTCATTGTTTTATAGGTTGTTTTATGTATGCCAGTGTGCTGATAAATGAAGAAAAATGAGAAGCCCATGTAGCAATTGAGGGGTCCCAAAGAAAATCTCACCTAAGTGTCAGTAGTATTTTTCTACCAAACAAGATTGATGTAACTGAAAACACCAATAGTACTGATATGTCCTATACAGCTATCTTGGTCTAAAAGATCAACATAACACCATGTGGCCTCCCCTTCTAATGACAGCACAAATGACTTGCAGAGGGGAAGCTTATCCTCTGAATACAGCAAGATTCCACAATGCCTAAAATTTTTGCTATTGAGAAATAAATAAACAGCATTAAATTTTCAAACACATTTATTCTTATTCAAATATAATGTTCATATCCGAGGAATGTATTTATTGGAAAAAATCTCATCTCTTGAATTTGTACTTTGTGAATTGGTTATGGAGAAAATTATAACTGTAATTATTTGTCCTCTAAAGCCTCATGACCATAGGGTTCAGTGACAGTGAGTATGCTACAAGGGAGATCATCTCTTCTTACCTATTTAGCAGTCTTTCAAAATGATAGGAAAATATTTTACGGGAGAAGGAAAATTAACTGACATCGTTCATTTAGATTTTGAAGCTGCCTTTGACAAAATTCCTCACATCAAACAGATAAAGAAATTCAGCAGGACTGAGGTGAGAGACAATTTGTTGCTATGGACTAGAAACTGGCTAAGAGCCAAAAAAAAGGGTGACTACTGAGGTACAGCAAATATATTCATAAGGTTTGTGCAGTTATATATGTGTAGCGGTGTTCCATGGAGGGTGATAAACAGAAAGACAGCAAAATTATACAGGTCAAGCAAACCCAGGCAAAACTAGAAGGATTAACATGGGGAAACAGGCAATGTAGTGAGGTTACAATATGAAATTCAATGCTACAGTAAATCTGGATGCAATCCTAAATTACTAATCACAGGTCTCTAAGGATCACTGCTCAACAGAGATGAAAATCAAAAAGCAAATGTTAGGCTACAAAAGGCTGGTGTGAAGAAGAAAAAGATCATAAGCCCATTTATAAATCAAGATAGATCTGCTGTGCTAGGAATACTGTTCTCAGGTTATCCTATCTCAAAATATAGTCTTTCTAAGGGTGCACATGGGAGTAATAAGAAAGATTAGGAAGAAACTGAAAAGTCTGTGCTAAGATGAGAACTGTGTGCTTTACAGAGATCTCCTAACCTACCTTGTCTTATTGAAGTGAGGACTAGTGGTTAGGAAGATAAAAGGAATGTAATCTTACAAATAAGGGTGCTTCTCCCCTTCATGCTTCTGACACAGATTTTTGAGGAGGAGGATGAATACGTTTTTTAAACAAGGAAAACAATGTGAAGATCTATAAATTTTAAATCCAGGCTTGTAAGGAAATCAGAATTGTCTAATATAGAAGGTGACATTTTTCCTTCTGAAGTATCTTAATCATTGTTCCTATAGTGGTAAGCACCATGCAGAAGCAGCATCAGGTGTAAAATGCGATGAGTTCCCATTAGGACTTGCTTATGAAGTTGATGCCTATTTGGGAAACTCACTGAAGGTGGGAAACCAATTTGGACCATGCAGAAGTATCAGTGCAGAGACCCAGTTGTACTCCTCCACTTTTACACAGAGCTGATCTTTCACATTTTGGCTAGATCTTGTGTCCCCCACGAACTTCCTAATACTGACGTATGCACTATTTCCTGCCCCTAGGTCATGTCTCTGCCAGCATCCCATAGAGAGTGTGAGCAGCTGATGAACTCTTGAAGAAATGTACAGGGCCACTTTCCTTTTTAATCTCTCTCCCTAAAACCTGCTGATACCTTCCAATCCACTCCAGTTTAGTTTATCTTCACTCTTACTCATTTGAAAAAAACCCTCAGTGTTTATTTCACTCAGGCCCTTCTTGCTTGTTCCCTCCCCAGCTGGCACAAAGGGCAGGATGAGGTGAGATGAGGTCTTTTTATACAGATGGTCATATTCCCCGCATGAGGGGGAGTCAATCAAATGCAAGAGATCTTGGAGAAGGCAGGTGAGGTTAGGGTCCCTACCCTGGATGTCATGAGCTGGAAAGGCACATCAAAGGCTGAAAATCTCTTTCATTGCTACGGTATGATATCTTGACACCTAAACTTCACAATTTAGAAGAAACAAATCCAGGCTTTAGTCCTTATTTTCTGACCCAAGCACGATATAATTCTTAAGTGGAAAATGAAGCTTCCCTTAAAAACAAACTCAGCTGAATTTGTGCAGAGCTTTGGGATCATTCTAAACTAAAGCTACTTACCAAAAGCTTGTTCATTTTACATTAATTTTATAGTCCAAGAAAAGTCAAATGAAACACATTCCTTTGCCCAGACAAAATTTCCCAGCCTTCCTTCTCCCGATTTTCATTATTTCTGCTTTAGTTCTCAAATAGTTAAAACACACTCCCCTTTCCAGAATAGCAGTTTTCCTCCCCAGCCTGAGTTCTCAGATTCAGATTACAAAATTAACTAGGAAGACGATGGTGAAATGACATGGAAAATAAAGTAAGTGTATTAATGCTAGGACTGGCTGGAAAAGTAGTGACATCTTTATGCTACATCCTTTCTGTACTTCACTTTCCACTGCTTCATTCTGCTGCTAACCTTTGTCCTGTGCTGCTCAGAAAGTGCCCATATTATCTGAGTAAGGCTCTGAGCCTTAATAATTTAGCTTATTGGTTTGAGCTGGCACAGAATGTGGCAGAACTGATGGCAGAAATAAGACCAAAATAGATTTGATGGAATTAATGGAGCACTTGTGGGTAGGAGTTTGCTTAATGCATTGAAGATTTTTTTCTAGCTTGACAGTGAAATGCAGGACTGTATCTACAGGGGATGGAGTTAACAGGGACTGATAAATCAGTGTAATGCAATAGCTAAAACCACAGCTACATGGAGAAGATCCCAATGAGAGCTAGGGCTGTATAACACTTGCGCAGCACTGCTGGAGGTGCTCTGTTTAGGGAAGGTTATGAAATGGGCAGAGCATAAGCATAAGCAGCCATTTGCTGCAAGCCACTAAAAACCTCTTTGATTCCTACTGGAGCACAAGACAGAGAAGGACTGAGCTATCCATCCCCTGTCCCTTGGACTGACTGCGCCATAGGTGTGGTGCATGTGGCATTTACCTTTCTGTGAGCCACAGATGCAAGGGGCCTGGGGACAAGGGTGAGCCTTGGGCTTCTGAAGCTCCCAGGTGGAATCAATGACGTCAGGCGTCATATGGCCTCATGCAAATGTGGGGAAGGCCTCCAGATCTGTCAGATTTTGCTCATGATCAAGGCAGGTGCAACACATAACTCCATTCTCTTTGGGAGAAATTTTTTTGAGAGGGAGAGGGATGACTTCATTTCTGAGGGAAGTGCCAGGTTGTCTTGTGGGAACACCTAAACACAAGGTTGCCCTGTCTGAGTACAGCTTAATGTCCAGTTTGCAAGTTCATCCAAATAGAAACAAAACTTTTCTGTTCCTACGTAAATTTATAAGTGAGCCTGTCCCAGAGACAGATTACAGAATCACAGAATGGGGTTGGAAAGGACCTCCAAAGATCATCTAGTCCAACCCCCCTGCTAGAGCAGAATCCTAGAGTAGATCACACAGGAACACATCCAGATGGGTTGTAAATGTCTCCAGAGAAGGAGACTCCACCATCTCTCTGGGCAGCCTGTTCCAGTGCTCTGTCACCCTCACAGTAAAGAAGTGTTTTCTTACGTTAAGATTGAACCTCCTGTGTTCCAGTTTGTGCCCACTGCCCCTTGTCCTGTGACTGGACACCACCAAGAAGAGTCTGGCCCCATCTTCCTGACACCCGCCCTTGAGATAATTATAAGCATTAAAGAGATCCCCCCTCAGCCTCCTCTTCTCCAAGCTAAACAGAGTCAGTTCCCTCAGCCTCTCCTCATATGGGAGATGCTCCAATCCCTTCATCATCTTAGTGGTCCTGTGCTGGACTCTTTCCAGTAGCTCCATGTCCCTCTTGATCTGGGGAGCCCAGAACTGGACACAATATTCCAGATGAGGCCTCACCAGGGCAGAGGAGAGGGGGAGGAGAACCTCCCTTGACCTGCTGGCCACACTCCTCTTAATGCACCCCAGGATGCCATTGGCCTTCTTGGCCGTGAGGGAGCATTGCTGGCTCATGATCAGCCTGTTGTCTACCAGGACTCCCAGATCCTTTTCCCCAGAGCTGCTCTCCAGCAGCTCAGCCCGCAGCCTGTACTGATACATATTTCCCTCTTACCTTCTTCCCCTGGGTAACAGAAGCAAGATATAATATTTCCAGCTTTAAAGAGCTGCAACACATTTCACTAGTTTCAACTGTGACTCCCTAAGCTGCTGCTCCAGGATGGCCAGTACCCAGCCTCCAACTTCTGGGTGACCTTGGAGCAATACCAAAGAGACTCAGGGATATTTTTCAGGGAACAGTGAAGTCCTCCTTCATGTGAGCAGTGAGCTAAGAGAAGAAAGCTGGGCTTTGAAGAAGGAAGTTCTGTGGATCTACCCCTTCATAAATCATGCTATCAGTATCTTTTATTCATCACAACTGTCAAAGTAAAAAGGAAAGAGAATCATCTAATAATATGGCCTTCAGTCTGAGAACCTTTAACAAATTCACCTTGGTAAAATACCCCATCCATGCTGTGGCACAACACATCAGCAGGCTGGCTGGAAGATCTGGCCAGTATGGCTGAACAGGCAGTTTGAAACCCATAACATCAAGTGCCCTCGGTTTTGCTGCTCGTAAGTACCCTTGTCTTATTTTCCTTACTAAGCAACAATTATGCAGGTCTGACTAAAGACCATGGAAACTATTTTCCTGAGGTTTCCCCAGTGTTTAGAATAGTTTGTTGTACAACACACTATCTGTAATTGCTGGCAAGCAAAATTACTTTGAGCAACAAAAAAACCTAAATCAAATTTGAGAGGGTAATTAAAAGAGTCAGAATACTCAAGAGAAAACCTTGCTTTTTATTTTTATTTTTGGTGGAGATAGAAAGTAAGGAGGAGATTCTTCTACCCATTTTAATTCTGAAATACTGTTAGAAATGAGACCTTAAAGGATGCTGATGAAAAGAAAAAAAGAAAAAAAGAGGCAAAGCAGATTTTAAAAGTAAAGACTTTTTGTTAGCAGAAACCAAAACTAAACAATGCAAAACTTCCACTACAGAAAAGCTGGAATGATGGAGTGATGACATGTGGAGGAAGCAATGTTTTAACTGCTTTGTTTTTATAATGAAGGTAGATCTTTCATATTTAGCTATTCATACATATTGTCCATCAATGTCTGCAATTTCATATAGATCAAAACATAGCACAAACATGAGAGGTGTGTAAGGGATCCAAGATTTGTTTTGTGAGGAAAGGGTGATTGTGAAGAGATTCTGCTTATCAAGGAGAATGCAGGTCACCATGTACACAGAAGAAAGAGAAGTAGGACTGGGGTGCTAGAAAAAAAACTGGTATCTTTTTCTCCCATTTTATTTCTTTCCCTTTACACAAGAGCCTGTATTTACATTCCACATCTGATGTTAAAAGTCTGCTTAGCAGACATTGCGAGCTACTGATGATCTTCCAGTGGAGTCAAGGAACACCAAAGATGGACACAAGCATTTATTGAACAAGAGGATAGATCGGAAAACATCCCTCTCCACATACACCCTTCCATATCCCACTCCCTTTCCCCACCCCAAATCAGAAGAATTACAGGACCTGTGCCTAGGAAAGAACACCTTTCTTTTGCTGTCAGAGACTTCTGGCTATTTGAGTAAGTTGCACAGGTGGGTAATGCTCCCCAATTTGACTGTTCCTGTGTTCCTTATGAAGAGAGTCCAGAGGGCAACAAAAGAGAATTTCCCCAACCAACTCTATGACAAGGTCCTTTACATTTCCTTGTGCTGTGCTTCAGCACAGGTCACAGCTGTGAGGTCACAGGCTGAGTCCATACATGCAAAACCCAAGAAGATTAATTTTACTGCGTAAGAAACTCAAGTGCTGGTGTGATTCATCATCACTCACTATCAGTTCCTGTTTCTACCAGAGCTTTAAAGAAACTTAGCAACAAACAAGATATGATGTAGGATGAGTTCCTGGTCCCTGACAGTGAAATAAAAGATTTTGGGAAAGTTAAAATGCTTTAAAGGAAGAGATTGCAAAGTGACTTATGTAGTTGCCCCAATTTGGCTGGAGAAGTGTTTCTGGCACAAAGGTGGGACATGTTTGGAGAAAAAAAGCGGTATTAAGAATATGGCAATGGTAACTGTATTTGCTAACCAACAATTTCAAGCATTTTTTGATGAAAAAATTGTTGAATGCTGCCTAAATCAAGGCATTCTGAGGATCAAACATGCCCATGGCAAACAATGTTCATTGTGAATACTCAATGCCTGTGCAAATTAGCATACTTTTTCAGCAACTAATTACCTAAATATAGATTTAAGTACACATGCTTAGAACAGCTCACCACTCTGCATTTATGTAGAACCTAATTCTGCCACTCTTAGTGATAAGAAATAGTTGCTGAATACATGAGTGATCTTATTAAATACATTTTGCTTTCAGTATGAGTTATACGCTTAGGATCAGGTCCAAAGATATTACAAAAGAAATATCAACAAATATTTATTAAAGCAGAACAGCATAGAGAGGAGCATCCAAAGTTTGTTGTGTATTTGTAAACTGACATGCAAGGCAAGTGAAAATAAATCTAATCCAAACCCAAAGGCAAAACTGGCTTTCTTATTGATACAACAAATGCAATGACTAACAAGCCGCTACTCTGGTCTTGCATCTCTAGAACTTATATTTCTGAAAGGTTGGCATCACTGAATTTCTCACAAAACACTGAAAAACAGAACTTGCCAAGCAACAGTTTGCTGGAGTGGGTTTGGGTTTTGGGTTGGGTTTTTTCTGTATTACTGATGAAATAAACCTACATCAATGACCCTGCTATCTTGTAATCCTAGATGTGTTACTAGGCAACCGTTATATGTAACATCACCTAGCTTGCCCCCCTCTAAAAATAACCCAAACCTCTCAAATCCTTCCACTCCATGCACTAATGAATTTGGCATCTTTCTACTGCTAAATGCTTACTCAGGTATTTTCCTTAAAAATTTCAGAGTGACAAAATGCTCAATATCCTTTCCTGAAAGTGCTCTTCAGTTCACAATGTGATTAGTTATCAGGCTCTAGCTGCATATACACATATTATCATTCAACTACATACTTCAAATAAGGCTATATTTGAAAACTAAAGTCAATTATTTAGAAGATAGTAACAATGTCAACAAATGTAGTATAAGTAAAAAATGTACGAAATCTGGATGATTATACCAAAAAATTTATCAGAAGCCAAATATACTTTTGTATCTTCAATGCTATGCAACTCTGAAACAGTAAATTAGAACCATAGAAACACAGAATGGTTTGGGTTGGAAGGGACATTAAAGCTCATCTAGTTCCAACCCCCCTGTCATGTGCCACTTCCCAGTAGACCAGGTTGCTCAAAGCCCCATCCAGCTTGACCTTGAACATTTCCAAGTGTGGGGCATCTACAGCTTCTCTGGGCAACATATTCCAGTGTCTCACTGCCCTCACAATCAAGAATTTATTTCTAATGTCTAATCTATATCTATCCTCTTTTAGTTTAAACTGTTATCCCTTGTGCTGTCACTACTGGCCCTGGTAAAAAGCCTGTCTCCATCGTTATTATAAGCCCCCTCTAAGAACTGAAAAGCTGCAATAAGGTTTCTCTGGAGCCTTCCCTTCTCCAGGCTGAACAACCCCAACGCTCTCAGCCTTTCTTCACAGGAGAGGTGTTCTAGCCCACTGATCATTGTGGCTGAAATTTGTATGTAGCTTTTCTGAAGTATCACCAAAAGATGCATACTTAGCATTTAGATAATGAAAAAGTGACAGTAATGTTTTCTGTACATTTTCTTAAGGCAAATGTCATGTACATGAACTCCTGAATTTGGCAGATCAAGACCAAGAATAAGCTGAAGAAACTGCAAAATTATAACTAATTGTGCTAGAAGAAATAGTGACTAAATGGTAATCAACATCTTCTTGCCAATATAGGCAGTCCTACATAAAAGGAGAACTTTCCAACAAAGTCAAAGCCCTGCAGTTATTCACACATCACCTCAAGTTTCCACAGATAAGCTCTAAATTTAATGCAGAGGACACAAAAACCATTCTGACTGCGCTTGACTGAGTAGACTTCAGTCAGATTGGAAGATGAGGTCTAAGAGACTTCTGTGTACACTATCCATCAAAGCGTGACAACCTGAAACTGCTGTGCAATTAGCAGCTACTCACAGTCTTTCTGATGGATTCCCAGCTAGCAATAAATCCAGCACAAGCAAAGAAACTTCCACCTATGCTGGGCAAAAGATTTCATAAGAGGAGAGCAGCACTGCCATACATCGTGTCTTTTGCACCCTGAGGTGAGCTTTTTCTGTGGAAGAGTTTCTGTGTTTCTGCATGAGTTTCCGTGCCACTAGGAACTCTTTACTAGGATTAACAACCTAAAGTTTTAAAATTATGAATATGGATCTTCACACAATCCTGCAAGCCTGAACAGGATGTCCTATCACACTGCAGAATGATCTCAATCCTTGATCAGTCACTCCTATTGAGTATCCACCCAACCAATGCCTGAAAGGGTCAGTGGAATTTTACAAAACCAGAGACGCTCAAAGCAACAACCATCCAGCAGCAGCCACAGCTAGGGCACGAAAATGCACTCAGGAGCAAGGAACAGCAGTGCAATAAGCAGAGTACTTACACAAGCTTAGCAAAAACCTTCAAGAGAGCTAGCAATGATACTTGAGAGGCAGGTAAACACTTCAGTAGAACAGCAAGAGGCAGATAAATGAATGGCACTCTACATGTAGAAGCCAGCCTGCCTTATGGTACGTTTAGACTCCAAGGTAGATTAACCAACAAAGAACAAAACTTTTGTCCTCTGAAAAAACTACTGAGAAAGAACAAGAGGAATAACCAAGCATTCAAACCTGCCATTTTTTAACCAGTCAGTATAATTCCATTTTTTCCCTCATTAGCACATCTGTCAAGTGGAAAGGCTCCTCACATGGGCATAGACATGAGCAAAAAGGGACGTTCACAGGCTGGATTCACCCTAGGCATAAAAGAATGCTCTTAGAAGCAGAGCTCTGCTGTTACTCTGGGGTACCCTGAAAGATTACAGCTGGCTAGAAGGGAAAAAAATAGTTTTCACTGGAACAACCTGGCACCTGGGAAAACATTGCATCCACTGTGTAGCCCAGAAAGCAGAAAAAATTATCAATAAGAAAATATGTGCTTTTGTAGAATTAAAAAAAACCCAAAAAACCCTAAAAATATATTTAAAATAAGTACTTTTCCAATAACAGGAACTTTATTCCCTGAGATGTGACTTGTAGTCACTGAACTCAGTGACAGCTCCTGATTCTGTTGAAAAGACTAAATGACTACATGAAGGACTTTCCTGCTCTGATTGTCTATGAATCTATGATAACATCTATGATAACTAGGAAGGCCAGTTCTAAGCATTTTGAAAATCGTTAGACTTTCCATCAGCTTAAAATGTCTTCAGTCAAGTGCTTTTGTCCTGAATTTTGAGATAAGTCATGGAAATTATAGAAACATGAAGACAACAGCAGGGAGATATGTTCCTGATGAGTTTTATTCATGGCAATACCTTTCTAAAAATTTGAATTAATGTATGCCAATTGAAACTAATGCAATATCTTATAAAACAGAATTATTTAATTGGCTAACAGGAATACATTTATAAGATCTAATTGAGGCAATAGTAGAACTGTTCACAGTGACATTCTAATCTACGATAAAACCCAGAAACTTAATTTTAAGTGTATTTGTGGCTGAATTGGAGTCATAGAATTATATGAAACAGAGGCATAAAATCTGATATGTAATTATCCATTAAATTTGCCCATGATAACATATGGAAAAACAAAGTCTTCACAATACTATCACAGATTATGTCAGACCACACTAACATACTGCAATTTAGGTAGTATAGCTGAGAGAAGAGCTGGGCAATGAAGACAGTGTTGCGTCAGGTTGAACTACTTTCTTAGCCTGTTACATATGTTTTACAGTAAACCCAGGAAGCACAATTTGATGTTAGTCTCACATAGCTAAACACCAGACTGTATTACAACTACATTCAAGATCAAACGGTGCCCTGCTTAGAAAAGCTAAGACCCAGCCAGTTCTAGAAGCCAGTACAAAATATATCATTTCTTGTACCATTGTGTACCACAGTTTGCATTTCCCTCTGAGAGAGGAGGAGTTCAGATGATTTCTATAATGGAAGAACTCGTACCCTTCATCAGACAATCTGATATACTGCCTCTGAGAACAGTAACAGTTTACAGTTTGAAGAAACTAGGTGCATAGTATGTATGAGTGCATGTGTGTGCCCATACACAGGCAAACGAAACGTGTCATTGATACCTCTTTGCTGATCTAATATCTACCCAGTTATTGAAGATCAGCAGCATTGTTGCAAGAGCCACATTCACTGGCTTAGTAAACCCACCATCTAATTGTAACAGCTTATCTAATTTGTAAATTTACAATATTATTTAGACAAACTCAAATACTATAGTGTACATATGACATGACATGACATGACAAAATTGTAAAGTCTGGCTTACTGAAATGTAACACTGCTTCATCTCTGTCCAAGGTATTAAAAAAAGAAATGTCTTTGAGAATCTGCATGTCTTTTTGAAAGTCTCATCTCTCCCTGACACTACAGATCTATGGCTAGAATGTTACTATCTGATATTGAAGGGAAGGAACAATCTGGTTTTGTCAGGCTTTGCATCACTTTTTCTTCTGTGACATCTTCTTTTTCTTGTTGGCTCCTTGGGACTTTTTCTAATGCCAAAATTTTTCAGAGAGCTTTATATTTAACTACTATAAAATGCCTTTTCAGATTCTTTCTTTCCTTCTCCTGTATTATCACCAGCACTGGTCAAATTCCATTTTTTGATACATCTCAGCCATCCTCTCTTATTATGCCTTAGTAGCTGCATCGACTCTTCTGTTCATGGTAAACAACAAAGAGAAGAATTCACTTTTCTCTCTTGTTTGAATTGACTCTGAATATTGCTCGAGGAACTGCTACATAGATGCTACAGCAACTCTATTTTCTTTCCTTCTGTCCTTCATTAATGCTGAAACACAGGGCAGGTTTCCATCTCTACAAAAATCTTCCAAAAGCATTAGATGCAGTCTGAGTCTCAAGACTTCTGCAAGTAACACTCTGATAAATAGGTGTTAATAGTTTCCAGTCAACTTCCAGCAAATAGTGTAAATTGTAAAAAGCATATAAATGGAATCCTGTAAATTACTTTGAATGCTATTGAAGACTGTGGATAAATTTTAAATAAAAGCTATTATATAGTAAACCTACTGATGCTGCTCACACAGAATCTCCACTTTGTTGCTGTGATACATGTTAAAATGCAAAAGTTTCAGCATTTATGCCTTTATATCTAGGACACGTACGTAAACACATTCTCTTGTCTTCTTCCAAATAAAATCTCAGTATTTATAACCCTATACAATACATAATGTCTGTTCATTTTGCATCTTTTTGTCTCTGTAAATCTAGTCTTTTTTATGAAGATCTTGCTTTCTTATGAAATACACAACTGGAGCTTGTTAAAACAAAGTCATGGTTTAACTATGCCCGGCTACTCTGCAAAGACAAGGCAGATGCCACGGAGAAGCCATGCCAGCTCAGAAGCAAAAGCCACACAGACGTGTCAGTACAATATGTGGCTCTTGCTAACAAGTCTACACAGATTTGGAGACTGAGCTACTATCTCTACTAAATGTTCTTCTTTGTGTTAGGCTGTATTTTGGTGTGGGCAAAAGAAATTTGTTTGTCCTTAGCTAAAAGACAAAATAGCTCCATTAAGTAGAAGCCTCAGTAAGGGACAAAAGAATAAAACTCCTCAGATCCATCACAGGCTTTGTACTTTCTGCACGTAAGTCATCAACTAGTCTGGTATTTGTTAGATGCCCTGTATTTTTCTGAAAGAAAAAATACTAAGAGAGAATGCAAAAATGTGCACTTCTGAAATACCACACAAACACTAGGTCATATTTTGCCCTGGAGCAATCTCACTGGTTTTGCTAGCAGGGAATTTGGTTCCCTAAATAATTCCCCTGAAGTCTTTCTCCAAGAGACAACGCTAAACATACCTGTCTGCTTTCTGGAGATGAGGGAATCTCTGGTACTGACATAAAGCAGCACCCATAAATGGAATGCCACATCCTCCTCACGTCCAGGCCCACAGTCCTTCTGTGAGGGCACACAGACTGATGAAGTTTAACTTATTAATGATAGTTGTCCAAAAATAGACATATAACAAACATCCTAATCTGTAAAAACCACAATGTGCCATGAGCAGGAGGAGAAGGAAGGAATCAGAAAGCGAGGCCAAGGAACTGGGCATAAGGAGAGGCCAGATTCAGTGTTTCTAAAAGATCAAACTGTAAATTGAGGGGGAAAAAAGGATCCAATTAGTAGATCAAAGAACAAAAAGTCTACCAGTAAATTAAAGAGATGACAAAGAAGTAAAAAATGGCAGTGGTGTTAATAATGTGCATCCTTGTGGGATTGTATGAACCTGAGTGAGTGAAAATGATTAGTGAAGTGGAACAAACCGAGAAGTCCTGCAGGACCTGTGGGAGGAACCCGGGGCTGAAAAACATACAAAAGAATGGGTTTTGCAGTTGTTTTAATATCTTTTATTGCACAGCTGCTGGTTACAAATGAATACAGTTGTCTTGTCCATATCAAATCGATTAGAAGTGCTTTGCTGATCTTTTCCTCTCTAACCTCAGACTACTTAACCTCATACTGAAAAATTTTTAATTACTGCTACATCCTGAATTCCTCCTCCTGGCAAGGTCCAAGTTAGATCAACTCATGTGTCATGTTTGTTTTCAGTGCTGCGGAGTTCAAAAAATTATAATCAGAAATGGGATAAATACTACAATGGGATAAAAATGGACATCCTCAGAGGGGCAAAATTCCAAGAGATGGGAGATCTGGCACTGGCTGTGGTTTCTATTCTGAAATACAGTCAGATATGCAGATGGCACCTACATGTTCTCCAATATGTTAATAGTAGCCATCAATCTTTTGTAGAGCTGTCACACCGTTAAAAGCAGAGAGCATTCCACAAAGTAGAATATCAAAAGCCTTTAGAAATGCAGATGAAGAAGTTTAGGACAAACACATAGCTATGAAATTGCTTTTCACTTTCAGTAACTAAATACAATCTTTCTAAACAGGCCCAGATTGCTTAACAAACATACAATTTCAAAACAATGTTTCTAATTTCAAAACATTTCATTAATTGAATGTTGTCGCCATGGAGTTTGTATTTTACTCATCCCACTGGCCTTGTGAAATTATTTATGACTTTAATTAGTCTAAAATTGAATTAAGCCCTAACATTAAATCATGCTTTGAAGCACAAGGATGGATCACGCAGGGGCTCCTCACTTGGGAATGAAAGCTTTGCAGTGAATGGAAGTTACATTTTACTGTTCATTGTCAACATCATTTTCTGCTTACCTGTACAGTTGAAGAATCTGTGGAGACTTTCCTGAAGATACCCTGGTGTTCTGCTTTTCTTCATGTATGGGCTTGTTTCTCTCTAACTGTTGTTCATGCACCAGCCTTGGACTTGTAAGAATAATAATAATAAAAAAAAACAACCAAAAAAACCCCCAAAACAAAACTAAAAACCTTTTCCCTTGCCAATGCCTCCTATTTTTTCAATGAAGTTGGAGCTTTCAGCTGATGTGGAGAGATGACTCTGTACAATTCACCAGCTACAGGCACTGATAAGGAACAAGAAAGTTTGAAAAGGAGACATGAGTCAGGAAAACAGCAATGAGAAAACTCCATGCAGCTGTTTTAGAGTTATTCCTAAACATACTAAATGGACCAGGCTTGCTTCAAGCCAGTTCAGCAAATTTCAGCAGGGCAAACATTGGAGAGTGCTTCTCAAAGCCAGGAGATTTAAAGGCCTCACCTAAGCTAACAGGGAGCTAGAAAACGATCTCAGCACAATGAACGCTGCTGAATATGGATGAGGTGACTCAGCCTGCTGCATTGCTCAGAGGCTCAGAGAGGCCCTGATGTGGGTCCTCTGAGCCCAGGTGCTGATGGCTTTATCAAGGAGCAGTGCCAGAGGAGCACCCTGCGGAGAAGTTTGAGAAGGTGTTCAACACTGTCATTCTGAGAAATGGTGACAATGTGTGTGCTTTCCTGATTGTGTCAAAGGGCAACATACATATGTGAGTAGCTTTCTTTGTAGCATGCTGGAAAATTATTCCTATGCTCTGGCCTGCAGTTTCTTACCATTCTACCTGAGGGGGATAGGAGGAAGAACCAACAGCCTCTTAAGAAAAAGAAGAAAAACCCATGCAGAACTGCACCTGCCTGAGACTTCTTCCTTTATTTCAGTGGGTCTTGCCTCATGGCTTGTGCTGTTTGCTTTGGCTCAGAGAGCATAGACGGCTCTCTCTGGGATGCCTATGTCCTCCTCATACCCTTCCTTAACAAGGATATCACAGGGCTGATGCCTTTCCTCCTTCTCCAAGGTCTTCAGGATGTTGCCTGCCCTTCACAACATGGATATGTAGCCTTGCCCAGCCTACTATTCAGTCTCAATACCATCAAATGCGGATAGACCCTCAGGTCCTCTGAAGACTTCTTGTGTCTGTGGCAAAGCTGTCTTAATTCTTTCCTGTCCTTTATCTCCTTTCAGTGTTTTCACCCAGAGGCAATTCTGTTGGTGGACTTTCTGAAAGAGACAGGCAGAGAGTGGTTATTCAGGAAACGTTTCCCAAATAAGGCAATCACTTAAGACTGCAGTAAGATGCTCCCAATTTTGCATTTGTATTCTCACAAAGCTGGGGGTGGAATATCTTGAAGAAGCCAGGAATGGAAATAATCATTGGAACATAAGAGATGCCCTCCTTGGACAGACCAATGGTCTGTCTGTTCCTATTTCTGACAGTGGCAGCAGGAAATGTTGTCTAAGAAAAGCATGAGATCCTGACTGCTTTCTGCAGTCCATTCCTTTGTATGCTCAGGGGCACTCTCACATACCTCTAATCCAAGTAACAGACAGTCTTGAGGTCACTGTTACCTCAAGGGAATGAAGTTCAAAATTGTGAGCAAAGCACCATGGCACAACCGTGGGCATAGGGGCCTGATGGGGTTCCCAGTGTCTCTGACCTCAGAGCTGTACCATAAATTCTCACCTGACTCCGTGACAGTGATACGTCCTGCCATACCTCCAGCCTCTTCTCAATAAATGCTTATTCTAAATGAGCATAACCAATTCTGCAGAGGTGGAAAATACAGCGTAAAACAGCTGTTGCCTCGTTTCCAACCATAGAACCCCGGCAGGTGCCCTGAGACGCACACGGTGAGCAGGCACACATGTTCCCCCTGCACCTATGGCAGCAGACCTGTCCCAGGGAGCTGGAGAGGACAACCAGGTGCCCAGCACTCGCCCTTCAGCTGTGCACAGCAGACATCTGTTTCTGCCTCCATTTGCAGTATTACACGGCATTTGTAAGCCATGGTTAATCAGCCATCAGTGTGGCAAACATCTAAAAGGACGTATAACACCATGGCCATGTTCCAGTGGTTTCCCAGTGCAGGGAGAGCAGCAAGTGAAGAAGGAAATTAATTTCTCTAGGCACAGCCCTGATAGGCCTGTGCTATGCACACTGTCCAAGCTACTCTCATCTGTCAAGTCAGGTGCATGTCTTCCACGTAAGCCACCACACACAGATGTAGCTAACTAGCTACCCTGGCTGAGCTGGAGAGTGCTCGAGGGATGTGAATGTGGTTCAGGCTGCAAAGGGCCATGTATCTCTACTACAATGAAGGGTCTGTTTTTTTGTAGCCAGAAATAAGGCTGATGCTACCTGCATCCAGAAACTGCTGACACATCTATGAGGAATGGCTGCTGAGGAGCTAGCTGTAGCTTTCCAGTACTTCAGGTTTGCTTTATGCTGAGGGGCATCACTCAAAACCCTCTCACAACCTGCTCAGCTTCCCCATTCCTGGGGACGGCAAATACCCAGACTGCAATAACCCAGGAGTTTCCTTCTCATCTCCTGCATGGCAATTGCCTCTCTGTTGGTATTGAATGCATTTGGCATACACTAGCTGGGTCTTTTCAGACCAAGGGAATGAAGAGCAGTATAATGTTTCTGACCTCTTGATACTGTCAAAATGGTGTAAAGGAGCAAGGCTGCAGAAGGTAACTTTCACTGCTGTTACTTATAAACACCTTTATGCCATGCCCTTGTAAAGCTGGTTCCATCACGTTGACTTGTTAGATGGAAATACAAACATTTCCTTCCCAAAGGACAACCATAGACTCCTGGATTAATACAGGATTTTTTGGCCTTACCCTTTATCTGAAAAAAGGATCAAAATTTCCTTTATCAGACAACTGCCTTTTATCACGTCTGTTTTGCTCTATGCCATAACAAATGCACAGCCCTTAAGGCTTAAAAGGATAGCTGTGTGTACAACTACCTCTGTTAAGAGACTGACCTGTGTTCTATTAATATTTATAGATTTAAATTTTTAATACACAACAATTCTGCATTATTGAATAGGTGACTTCCTGCATTTTAATGGTTATGGAGTAAGAGTGGGCTCTTCATAGTTAACATTGCAATAAATTTTTCATGGCTAAATAAAAAGTTGTTACCTCTAACCTCCTCAAACAAAATCCCCTTGGAGAACATGTTGGTGCAATGGTGAAGAATTCTCTTAAGAGACAGATGATATTATATTTGTGGCAAATTTGCTCACGGGATTTAGATTTATGATACATAAGGATTTCTGATAGCTGGAAATATTTAATAAGTTTCTTTTTAAAGTTGCTGAATTATTCAAACATCAATTTGGAATTACTTACTCAGTTTTGGAGACAACTGGATTCTTATTTGCAAAATTGATCTTCGTGTTTTAGAAGGTGGATATTGACAAAATAAGAGATTCAAAATGTTCACCTGAGTCAGCATCTTGGACTAGGACTGGGATGTAGATTCAGGCTTCCATTCATTTATTTTGAAATCAAGACTTTTGATAAAAGCTTTAATAATAGCTGCACTGTAAAGAACTTGTATTTTGAAGGACAATGTGGTATTTCAAGACCTTTTAGGTGTTACATAAAAATATGAACCATTTGGCATAAGATGCGGTCAGGTCATTTCTTAGGAAAAAAACTGTGAATTTAGTGACCACAGTCACTGATGTTTCTCTTCTTTTCAATCAACTGAATATTGCCAAAGTCTGGTTTGTGTGTTTATGTGGTAATAGCACCTTTAGCAGCAGCAGAACACATGAACAGTGAAGAAGAGTTTCTCTGGAATAGCAAACCTGGTACTGTTTCATCTTCAGGTGGGTCAGGATCATCACAGTGTCACTCAGGTGGTCTGATATTGCATTAAGAAGTACTTTGCTCTTCAAATAATGGAGTGAATCCAATGAATTTTCATTTAGGAAGAAAGGAATACTGCATGTGAATACAGGAATCACAATCTAGTCTACCATCATCTAGTATAATTTTCTCAGATTGTTTTTTAATGTAAAATTTTTACTGCATAAGACTTAGTCATATCAAGGTTTTTGGTCTCAAAAATATGAATATGATTTGAATTAGGGTTATTTGGATTATTTTAATAGTGCAATACTCAACTTGAAAAAACAGTATGAAACCCAAAACCCATTTCCAATATCTGCTTTCTTTTATATCTATTTTTATTTTTAACTTTTGAGTAGAAATAAGTCCAGCTCATCTAATATTATTGTTGGAATATAGTTATGCCTGAGCCAAGGATTCATCTGATGGATTTGCCACCATAATTCTTGATTTGCAGGATACCATGGCTCTATTTACCCACAAAGTATGTAAAGAAATACATAATTCTTGCAATCTGTGCAGAAGAGTTGGTGTTGCTTTGACAGCATCTCACACTAATTGAAGAAAATTGGTCACATGTGTGCTTATGAGGTATATTTCAATATTCGGAATGGTCAAGAGTGGTCAATAATTGTTAATCGTATATTCTGAATTTGGATCATGGTGACATCACAGAAGGTGCATCACAGAAGATTTCTCCAGTTTTAGAGAAGAAATGTTTACTGAGGAATTTGGAAACAGGGCAACCCAAACAGTTTCATTATCTGTCCTGTGGTGTATCTACGTCCCAGTGACAGTCAGATCAATGTACTTAAACACAGTGGCTGAAACAGCTAATAAACATTTCATGGCACTCGATGAAAGGGATTGTATTATTTTAGATTCCTTCCTGATGTTATTCTCATGTTGACTTCACTGAAAGCAATGTTTGTCAGTAGACAATTGAGAAATTAAATATGTTCCTAAAGCAAAACAACAAATACCACTAACCCAGTTAAGCTATACTTACAGCAATTATAATTATCAATAAAATATTTAGGATGCAATCTTTCCTTTTGAGCTCTGATTTCACAGCCCCGGAGATCCATCTCATTCTGTGAAGCTCAATGTAATTTCATTTTTTATCTTCATTTGCAAATAAATATTTTGTTTTCCTTTTGAGCGTGAGTCAATTTAATAACCTAATCGAAGATCAGAGCTTTCTGGAGTATATGTGGAGTATAAGAAATGTATGCCATTTTCCTGAAAAAGTACAGCAAAAGAGAGTAGCACTACAAGACAGGCACTGCTACATTTCCTATCCGGGCATTATATAAAATCGCAAGACACCCACTCTCATTAGACAGTGCTGTAAAACATATACCAGGCAATAACATTATTTCCTTGCATCTTCAAAAATGCAGGCTGGCAAACTCTCCTAGGATGTGACTAACAGCTTGTCAGTTGGGGTACTTACAAATGAAATTATTTCTTCAGCTATTAACCTTCAATGACATCAGTAATTCCCACATCCAGGACACAACAGGGTCTGGACACAAAGGAGGAATGCACTCCGACTCACAGTCCAAGCAGCCTCACTGAAACACAGACCTTTTGATGGATTCGGCTTCCAGGTCAACAGCTAAGCAAAAGCCAAGTAGCAGTCAGTAGCTCATGGCTCCTGCAGTCATGCTATAGGGAGATTTTCAGAAATGTTCAGACACCAGCTCCTCTGAAAAATCTACTTACTGCTTTAGGTGCTAGAAACAGCTGCATTCTTCTAATGAGCTGCCCCTTACAGACATTTCTCAGCCTCAGGGAACAGCGGCTCAAAGGCATCGCCTTACTTTGCCATTCCTCTGCCATTATTTTCACTTACCTCTTCCCTCACAAGCTTTTGGGGCCTGTATTTTACTGCTGTCACCGCTTGTTCCTATTTACACGGTGAGGGTGGACTATTATATTTTGTGGCAGAGTGGCATTCCCTTCCTGCTCAAATCCTCTGGGCAAAACTCCAATACAAGAGTGTCTGCAAATTACCCTAGCGCAGGGAGACAATGATATATGACCTTTCACAATATTGGGTGAGGTATTGATCAAAGCCATTGATCCCACTTTTGAGTGACTGTCTCACCCAGGAAGACAAGTGAAATAAAAAATCTGACAGTCTCTGCAAAAGCCTGTGCCTGTTTGGAGATGTCAAAAGTTTTCTTGCTGACCTTTCAGCCTGATCAGGATTAACAGATAATATTGTTCACCTGTTTTTTTAAAAGAGCCTTCTTCTATGCAAATAACTTGTTTGCTGCTTGCTTGTTTTGGTTCTGGATAGACAAGAGACAACTGGATATCACACAACCCTTTACTTGTGTAAGCAACCCTCAATGATAGGGCCACAGCTCCCCCAGGTAGGAAATACTTTGAGATGTGTTGTGCAGCATTTCTCCATTAGGAAACCAAAAGATAAAAATACCATATTTCACTTTGTTTTCCCCTTTAAAATTAAATATATGCATTTAGAATGGTATAAGAAATCCTTCTTTGTTAGGGTCAGCAACTCTACAGTCAGCCTTCAAAAAACAACTCCCTTAGCTTTTCTGGATAACTCTGTGCCTCGTTGTTTCCCTTGCCAATACTTTAGACTGCAAACCATCACTCAGGTTACCTGAGTCAAACCAGTCCAGTCTTTGTGTCCAGTCAGCATTTCCCTTTAGCCTCATCCTTAGGCTCCCTGCTCATGATTCACAGAATCACAGAATCACAGAATGTTAGGGATTGGAAGGGACCTCAAAAGATCATCTAGTCCAATCCCCCTGCCAGAGCAGGAACATTATTCTTGATTACTTGATAACAACTGACAACTGATAACAACATTTTAAGGGCTGAAGCATGTCACACTGGAGTTCTGCTTTCGTTGTAATTCTGCACCTTTAGAACAAAACCAAGCAAATGTCTCAATGCAGCCCCATCATTCAAACATTCAGATGTCTGGAATTAAGCCACAAACATACCCAGCCATATAGAAAGGGTATAATCTGTATTCTCTCCCCTCTCCTGCTATTGCCCCCTAATACTCAACAAAACAGGCACAACAGAATTGTACAGCAAGTTTCTCTGGTTTAGTAAATGCAGAGTCATGTTTTACTTATCATCTAGCTACCAAAGTGTTAAACAGGAATTTGGGACTCCCATGTCGCTGAAATCCCTGATTTTTAGCATTGTTGATAAAATAAAGGCAGCACAAGGCATAGTTGCAGCAGAGCCTCCCCAGCTGGGACACCTCCCAGGTTTCTCATCTCAGAGCTCTGGCTCCAAAGCGAAGCCAGGACTCACCCATCCTGCCACCTGCGATGCTGAAGCAGCACCAGCCCATGCAACCTGGGGATTTTATAAAAACAGCACACTGGCAACTCATTCTCCGTGGGAGCAACTGCAGGCTTCCACTCACCTCTGCTGAAGAAGAAGAAGATATTCCCTGTATTGGCATCTCCACGGTCAATGAACTCATCCAGTCACCTCTCACAGCACTGTCAGGGAAATATGCTGGCGCCAACCACATAGAAATGAAAGCAAAAGCCTTTCCCTGCTGGACCAATCAAGTCTGACAATTGTCTTGTGGTGGATGCCAGAGAGATTCTGAATATTTTGGCAGAAATGCTGTTTTTTTTCTAGGTGAGAATCTGCCTACATAGGATTTATGCAAACATTTCCTCACTTGGTCTGTAACCACCCCTGCGCAATAAGCAGTTCAGCGTTATCGCCAATTCTTTACATAGTTCTGAGTTTAAAATACTGACACAGCCTAAAATAAGAGGAATTTCAATTGCAGTGCTCTCTGAAATGAAAGAGGTGGAAGCCAGTTTGACAATTTAAGCTGATAGCTGAGACGATACTGCCTCGCCAGCATTTTTGGCACCCGGCCTAGGGAGGAAGTAACGAAAGAAAGGGAAGGACAAAGAGAAAGAAGGAATAAAGGAGGCTGAGTGATCCAGTCCACTCAATATAATGACATATATTACCTATAAAGGGAGCTTTATAGTCAGTGGAAAGAGAGATGTGCTTTTCAAACACTACAGAGGGCATTCTCACACATCATAGAGGCATTTCTTTCTCTTAATCAACAGCATAGGGGACTGGGGTGTTTTCAGGGAGTGATGAAGCCCACTTGAATGAATTGCCTCTCTTCCTCAGAGAGTACAAGAGATAGTGGAAAATATCAGATACTTTCACTCACTTGGAGAATGGTCCACCTGATGCTCTTCCGAGAATGGGCACCTGCTGGAGCAGAGCATACTGTTGAGAGATCACAAAACTTGACTTGGGGGAGCAGGGGTAGAAACTGGGTCCCAGACCAGAGTTGCAAGAAAGCACTGGAGGGAACACTGATTTACACCTACTCAGAACAGGCACTTCAGAGCCTGTATTGATAACAGGCTCAATTATTCTAAACAATCAGTCTCTGGGAGTGGTTGGCAGGTCAGAAATTACGGGTAATGACGGTTACAAATAGGACTGTGAGACCAGAATGATGATGCTCTGAAAATAAATAACAAAAAAAGACAGTTCTCCGAGCTTCCCACTGAAGCAACAATATTGCCAGCCTCACTGGGAGCAGGTTCCCTGTTGTACAAATGATACAACTGCTCAGAGAGAGAACATGATCAAAAGAATTATATCGAGCATGATAAAAACAATCAAACCTGCAGGTCAGAAATGTAATTAAGGATATTACCTGCTGAGCCAGAAGTGACTACCTTGGCTGGTAGCCAATATAAAGGGTGGGTCATAAGTCTATGTGTAGGTGAGGTAAAAGTCAGGTAGGAAATAGGTATTTCTGCATTCCCACCTGAACTGAAAGCACCAGTGTGTGAAAATTGATTTGCCACCCAGGCAGGTATACAAAACACCTAAACAAAGGATTCCTGAGACCTCTGCAAGCATAAGATCAGGCATACAAGAGAACAACATTAGCGTCAGCAAACCATCTCTTGTGGGTGCAGAATTAGGTGCAAACCATCTCTTGTGGGTGCTTGCTGAATCAGGCACTGGGAAGAACTGTCCTGAAAAGCCCCAAAACATCTTCTTAAACTGAAGCAGAAGCTGTGCTCTCAGACTGAAACAATCACTCTGCTGCATGGAGGGTTGTGCAGGGGTATCAAGCATTCAGAAAGATACTAAGGCACGAAACTTGTAGACATTGCTGGGCTACCTAAGCATGTGAATGAAGCTGAAGCAAGAATATTACAAAAGCTGAGGTACATGGAAGTATATGAAAGCTAGCACACTTCAAATCAGTATTTAGCTCACAGTTACACCAAATCTAGCAGCACATTAGGACAGTCTAGAATGCCAAGCAGCATTACTGTTCACAGCAAGGAGGTTTGTCTCATCAATACTAGATACGTGAAGTTCTCCCCTCAGTGCAAACAGCCGTGTGGAATCACACGGGAAAGCAGCAAAATATTCCCAGGCAAGACCATATTTGTAAATGCATCAAGCAACATTTGTCTGAAGCTGAGGGAAACATTTTGCCGCAGAACCCAAATTGGCCAATGTAAAGAACTATTAATAACTGCAAAACATGTCATTTAGAAAGCTAAATAAAAATCACTTATGGATTATACTGTCAAGACCAACATATTCAGGGCCAACACATCAAACAGGAATCATCTGCAACTGATCTGCAGGATGATGGGGAGGGGCAGAGCCCAGCAGTGGTTCCAGATTTATTACTCTCTGTTGACATAGACTTCTCATTTCCACTATGCAAGAATTAGAGACAGAACAGAAGGCACTGAAGCTCCTTTGGCCAAGCTGTAAAGATTGCCAAGCACCAGCTGTGGTCTTATCTTCCAGTCATTTGAACAAATGTCTACAGCTAATGCAGCAAGTCGACCTGGTATTCAGGGCTTTCTCTGTGACCAAGTGGTCATGTGTCCCTTCTGGAATTGAATTGGCCCAAAAGAAACTGGCCTGTGGGAGGTATGTAATTTGTGATTTCTCAGGAAAGAGGTTTTCTTTGTTTGTTACTTTAAATGTCATCTATTCAGATGAGGTGTGTGATAACATGGAGAGTATCTTTTAAACCATCAGTTTTGTCCAGTAATACCCAGGTTTCCCTCAGTGATATCAGACATGCTGCAGTTCTGTGCAGGCGGTGTAATTGCACTCAATTGAGAGGAAAAACATGGATAAAGGCTTGATTCTTCTGGAATGGCCATGGGAGTCTCTGTTCTTTTCCCTCACATTTCTTGGAGATTAAAATCCTGGGAAACGTCTGTTTACCTAGTGGGTGCTGGTTAAAAAAGAAATCTGTATGCATGTTACATACCCTGCACATCAATCCCACAACAAAAAAAATAACAAAACAACAACTTCAAAATGCAAACTTGGTGAAGACAAGATGTCTACACAAATGTGCCATGCCACTGCCGGCCTCGGTACCTCTGTGGGCTGGAATAAACTACGCAGTTTGCCATCTCCCCCACTGCCTTTGTCATTACTGTCTTTTCTGGTAATTTCTCTTTGATATTTTTTAAGATGAATTAATCCCTCTGAGCACCTTCCCTTGTTTTTACAAATGCAGATCTTCAGATTCAGTTTAAGCAAGCTGTCTGTGCAGCGTGCAGAAGACAGATGATAAATTCTGTCTCGTTACGGTAATTTGAATCACTGTGGAGTAGTGATTTAAGATTTTAATGTAATCCTCTACACACCTACAATCAGCAAATGCACATTTAGAAATAAAAATTGTTTCAAAGTGCCACCAACTGTTGTTTTTGCAAACTGCAATTCAAATAACGCATTTTTAAATGCTTCTACTGGATACTACAACATTTTCTGGTGTAGCACACAACTTACAAGAATAAGCCTACAGTACCCTTTCCCAAGCTAGACAAGCTGCACATCCCATTATATCTCCCCTATGACTATGTTTCAAAGGCAGAATAATACAGTACACTACGCGCACCTTTTCTGTTGTTCGTAGAATATTTTTTTCAGATTTGTGTGTTTTAATGACAAGCCGATTTCCAAAACTTTCAAGAAACCTCCAAAATTTTCTGAAATAATCAGGCGCCAGAAGTTTGA
This sequence comes from Podargus strigoides, assembly GCA_028020825.1. Lineage (NCBI taxonomy): Eukaryota > Metazoa > Chordata > Aves > Caprimulgiformes > Podargidae > Podargus > Podargus strigoides. The sequence continues at coordinate 34,822,477 of CM051619.1, read as the reverse complement.
TTTTCTTTTAAAATATATTTCCTATTAATGATGTGTGAGTTCCTAAGCATGAAGTATGTGTTGAATGCACCATGCTCTGGTGCTCTGCTTTCACGTCCTCCAGACTTTCATTTTCAGTCTTCTCAAATTTTGCTTTCCTCAGTTCCTTCACCCCTGCATTTTGACTTCTCCTGAATCAAGCTGGACTCCCCACAAGAAGAAACTCTTCTACGATCCACTGACGGTGAGCAAAGAAACAGGATGATAAAGTTTACCAGGAAGGCCTAATGGTACTGATCTGTTGGTACCATAAACAGGGTAAATAATCACAGAAGTTTGTCAGTCTGCATTGCATGTCAGTAATACAGCATAAGACAGTCTTCCAGGAGACTGAATGGTTACAACTCCTGGTGAGCCAATCTCCATAAATAGCAGCTCTAAATCAATTCTGTTTGCTTGCTGTGATCATATGAAATGCATCGACCATTGAATAAATCAGTGTGATCCCAAAGATGCCTTGGCTTAACATCTTATTATTTTGTGGCTATAGGCTGATTAGGCATTTAAATAATTTTCTGTGATAGCATCTGCGTTATTTGAATATGCCAGATTGTGAACACAAACTTTTTGATTTCTCCACTGCTTTATTTGTCAGCAATAACAATAATTTAAATAACAACATCCCTCCCTTCGTTTTGTTGATACCTTTCAGTTTTTTCTAGAGAGGAAAAAAAGTAGGCATTTTACTGGTTTGAAATGAAATGCATTCTGCAAGGTCTGAGTTATTCAGCTATCGACTGGTGGGAGCATTCATTTCAGAGAACAGTAAGTTACTCCAATGTTCTCAGTCCAAATTGATCCAACCGAATGAGACCCCCTTTGAAGTCTGAATTCCTCCACAATTTTTCTTTCAGAACTGCAGGTCTGCCCCCCTACCTTCACCCCCCCAGCACTTCCCCATAGATGTAGTGGGTAATCAGTGTTGATTGATTTCTGAGTGTGTGGATGGAAGAACAGGGAGAGAAATAAGGCAGTGACAGGAGAGGATGCAAAGTTCAAGAACGTCATAGGCATGTGCCAAGGAGACCTTTCACAAAAGCAACAGAGTGACTGCAAAAAAAAGCCAGTGAGGAAAAAAAAAAAAGGAAAGATACAGCTGAAAGGGGAAACAAGGAGATTGCAGCTCAGAAGACACTGTCGATGTGATGACTGGGGGAGGGAGGAGTTTACAGCAAAACAGCACATAGTTAAATGGAGGAGGTGAAGGAGAAGAGGGTGCAGATTTGCAGAAGTTCCTAATCACATGGGAAGAAATCTGCTCAGCTTTCTGTTCTGAGAGACAAGGATCCCAAGGCAGCACATACTGACAAAACACTAGCTGTATGCCAGTTCCTTTTTCTTAAAAGAAGTTCTAAAAGAAACAAATTAATAGTTTAAGAAAAGCACTGACTTACAATGCCCACTTTTTTTTCTTATAAGAGGAATTTTGATTTTTAAAATTATCTCAATGATTTGAAATATTTTCTGACTGTTTCAAAGGAATAGTGCAACATGACTTTCTACTTTAGTCTTACAGGTGTAGACTATATAACATTCATGATTGCCATTGCCACATAGAAGTATTACATTCAAAAAAAAATAAAGCTGGATTTTGCAACTGCCATTACAAAACCAATGGAGAACAGAATAGCAGTTGGCAAAACAAAATGAAGTCTTGCAAATTTGCAGGGTAAAATGTCAGGTTTCTGTGGTCCACACTGGTGAGGTTCTGCAGTTTTGTTTTCCTTTCCAGTTTAGATCAAGGAAGACCTAATTGAAATTCATTAAATGACTCTTCTGGTGTCAAGTTAGGTGACAACAAATAAAGAGTATATCCTTTTCCTTAATGAGGAGTAAATCTGAATATTGTAGAGCTGCAGCCAAAGCCTACTGCTCTTATTTTAAGTTGGTTTATAAAAAATATATATTTTCAATTTTCCTTGTTTTCTAATCAATTCCTTCAGCATCCTTTCCCCATAGTGCTTTCAAGATGGATATGTCTCACTATTTCATTAACACAGCATTGAACAGCAGTGCTTCCTTTTGTAACAAATTAGCATCACTATGGTGTGCAATGTGGGTCTGAATCTCATTTACATTAGGATCCTTTCTACGATTCTGGCAAAAGAAGCATTTTTATAGGGAAAATCTAACATGCTGCAAATATTTAGTTGCAGAGGCAACTAGGCTAAGTTAGCTTCTCTGATTTTTTGCTGCAGTAGACACATGTGGCACCAAATCCTCTATCCTGCCCTGGCAGAGGCTGTAATGTTTTTAACAGCACTCACCAGCACAGATCAGGCTCTCCACATGTACTGATGGCTGAATGTTGACCCCCAAATTCCTCCTAGCAGAGAGCGATTGTGAGCCTTTTATTCTCACTAATGAGGGAGCAGACAGGGTGAACAGGTTTGGGATTTTGCTGAGACTCCCATACCACAAAAAAAGCATTTTGCACCATACAGTAATGTCACCCATCACAGAGGTGGTTATCAGAGAGAAGCTGAACTCGAATGTGTTATTACAGACTAATTTCCAAGTTTACCAAAGACTTGAATTTCTGACTTGTCTGCAAGAAATGAAGTAATTCCCTATTCTTTACTTCATTGCTCTGATTGTTACAAACCCACTTCTACTGAAGGGGTCAGGTGTCCTTTAAACCCAATATTAATCTCAAACTACAAACCATTTAACAGTCCTCATGGCTTTTTGAGGAGCAAATAAATATCCTGCTTTTCAGAAAAATGCCTCTGCAATTGAACCTTTTACTAAATCCTTAGACTAGTAAGAGCTGTCCTGTCATACAAATACTCTATTAGCATGAAACGAAAGTTAGAAAAGAAGCCAATGAGTGTTCCTGCTAAATGAAAATTCTTACAAAGATCATGGGATCCACAGGGTTTGCCTAGCACAAAAGCAATATTTGTCGAGTTGTACTGGAAAACTAATAGGAACAACAATAACAGTAATAGAATTGTAACACTTTGCTGGCAAAGGCAAAACTTTGCCTTGATCAATAATCTAAACAGATTTGCTTTAGCCCATCAATTTTGCTTTCTAGCACATTGTATCCATCCTTTAACTGCACTCAGATGAGTGACATGCTGCTATTTCCTGTTCTGCTGGGCTCTTCCACATTCCTGCAATCCCTCATGCCTCTTACTTGATTAGTCCAGTCCCTATTTTCTCTAATTCCTGTGATTTTACAGAAATTCATTCTGAAAACCAAACAGCACATTGCCAGAATCAGGTCACCCATGTATTGTTAACACATGTTGCTGGCCAGCACAACAAAGCAGGGATTTTAACTCCAATGGTGATTCTCCCTATTCCGACCCATATAGAATACTTAAATTGGTAAGCCTATATCAAGGCCAAAAAAATCTTCATTGCCTTGATAGTTAAAGCCACCTTTCCAAAATTTGGATGCTACTATTTATTAATTCCTCATGGCTATATCCCAAAGTCCTGCTGCATTAACGCAAACAAACATAGAATTGTTTCTGGCTGGAGAAGGATCCTCTGGAAGTCATCCAGCCTGACCTCCCCTGTGGAGGTGACCTGTGCTAGTGCTGGATCAGGTCAGCCTTGGCTTCGCCTTTCCAACAGCAGAGGAAGAGGCAGCTCCTCTTTCAAATTGCCCCCTACCTTGCTTCCACTGATTAATTTATTAAATGGTAGAGTACATCTGCAATTTACCAGTGAACAGCTATGTTTCATATGCATATTTTAAAATAAAATGTGCAGCTCTACTTTTACACTAGTTCTTTTTTGTGCTTCTCCTAGAAGACAGCTTGAGAGCTTCACTATTCTCAAGGTAAACTAAAGAGTTTTCCAAACATGTAAGAAATTTCCTGACTACAGCTTCCCATTACTTCTTATACTAACCACTATAATCATGAACAATAGATTCTTCCCTTCCTTTTTGTGACTGCCTTTCACATGTATTTATATATATCACACATACACATATTTAGATACCATACATAATTCTATTATATACATACCTATATATAAAATCTATATGTAATCGTGTATGTGTATATCATATATATCTGATATGTATCCATATCTTTCAATCCCCTTATGCTAACTTCAAGTAATGTAAGGTACACAACTTAGAAGAATGGTGTAGGAAGAACTAATGAGACCACATAGTCAAACATCACAAAAAGGAGGAATGAGGATGTAAGGAGTTGAAGACAAGAAGTCTGTTTTACTTGTGGAAAGGGGGTAAGAAGGAAGCTTGATCACAGGCTATTTGATTGCAGGCTACAGAGAACTATATTGGCAGAATTCGTTTGATACCAGATAGTCTTTAATTGAACAGACAAAAACATGCAAGGACCAACTGCTGAACAGTAAAGTCATCCAAGTTCATGTTAAAAAGAAGATGGAAATTTTTATCAGATGAAGCAATTTACCAGTGGAGTAGATTAAAAAGAGATGTGGGAGAATGAGTTGGGATGGGTCAGCACCTCTCTCTTGTGTCCCTCAGGATTTGTCTGCTTTTCTTCCAGCTATCTCAGTTGGGCTGATAAAATATATTGCCTGTCTCCCCCCTCCATGGCCTGATTCTCACTCCAGTCACAAACTGTTGAGTCACAGTAGGGTTGGTGAAATTGTGTGCCCTGTGATTATGGTAGAAACCCCTAATACTCCTTGGGTCTTTAAAAATCTATTACTTGACCATGGGTTACAAGAAGCCTCAAACAGGCAGACTTATTTCTCCAACTTTTATATTGTTTCTGTATATAGACAACTCCTGTTTCTTAGAACAGATTGTAGATATGCTCAGTCTGCCATTCCGTTATATCATCCTGCTACATTAGCATTACACTGCTTTTCCCAGGACTCTTTGCCACTACGATTGTTCACTTCTCAACGAATTACATTTAATGTTTACTTTATTAATATTATCTGCATTGATATCTGAGTATTTTATAATCAATGAAGGATTCTCTCCTTGGAGAATCATGTTTACTTATGCTTTTGATTTCTGCTATATAATTATGACAACATGTAACTATGGTGACCCTTGTATTATCAGTGTGAAGGAATGTGCATCCCTAGCAGCCCCTCTACTCTCTCATCTTTTATTGTGGATAAACAAGGAAGGATAGTATCATAGGAGTACCTAACCATTTTCTTTCCCTGTGTAAAAATTATGGTTATGGATGAATGTTAGATGTGTTGGTCAAAGACTTTGTCTTTATCCAAACCTCTTCAAGCATAATTTCCACTAGCCTAGTTATGTATGACCTCCAGTATTAGTATTTTTTTTCCACATTAATTACATCAGTTCCTAACAATCTCATCCCACGCTGTATCAAGTTCAGTTTGACTCCAGCCTAAAAAAATTGTCTGTCAAGACATTGCCATTATCTCAGACTTTTTTCTGCCTGCAATAGGTGGATGCTCAAATTCTTTAACAAGTTTCAAATATTCAACAAATGCTATCCAGTATGCAAGTAGTGCAGGTAGAATTTAACTGCAAATGTACATAGTTATATTACTTAAATGATAGTGAGGTTTGGTCCTTATTTTGTCAAAAATGTTTTTTGGTTCCTGAGATAATTTGCTGTTCATTTTCCATACATTCACATCCCTGGCTTTCAGAGTAACCCATGCAAATTTTTCCTCCAGAGATATGTCCATTTGCAAATCACCTCCATTTGAATATTGAATAATATAGTGATTACTGCTTGTGTAATCTACTATTGTCAAGATGCAAAGACTTAAATTATCTAAAACAGTTGAATAAATATCCTCAAATTCCTCTATTGCTTTCCTTGCATCTGGTTGTGACCACCGAGTGTTCTTTAAATTACAAAGGGTAAAATCATGCCCTTTAAGCTTCAAATATATTAAAAAGTAGAAACTTCGCCAAAAGAGTTTTAAAGCCATTTCATCCAGTCTTCCATTTTCAAGGTCACATTAAGCATGTTTATGATTAGATATCCAAATAATTAGTTTCTTCATTTCTCTTGCTTTGTGTCCTTGGTAAATCTGATAGGTAATTCAATGGAAACTGCTGACACATCAGTGAAAGTCAAAAGAGTTGAAAAGCAGCAGTCTGTCCCTTGTAAATGAAAGAAGAATTGGGTCCAGAAAAAGGAGTGAAGTACTGAGAATCATAGAATTGTAGAATGGTTTGTGTTGGAAGGGACCTGGGCATGAGTAAGGATACCTTCCACTAGACCAGGTTGCTCAAAGCCCCATCCAACCTGTCCTTGAACACTTCCAGGGAGGGGGCATCCACAACTTCTCTGGGTAACCTGGTCCAGTGTCTCATCACCCTCACAGTAAAGAATTTCTTCTTAATATCTAGTTTATATCTGTCCTCTTTCAGCTTGAAACCATTACCACTCATTCTATCACTATATTCCCTTGTAAAAACTTCTTCTCCAGCTTTCTTGTAGGCCCCTTCAGGTACTGGAAGGCTGCTGAGAAGCAGCAGGTGATTTTAAAGTATGCTTAAAATCTCCAAAACAAGCTTAAAGGGCTCCCTCCAAGAAGGAAAGGAGTCTATCTAAACATGCTCTAATATTTTTCAGGTAACAAATCCAAGAAAGGGAGCACACATGATCATCAGCTCCCAGATATATCTCTCCTCATACTGTTTCAGTCAGACAATATTAGGCTGTCAAGATCTGACTGACCCATGTTTCACTGCTCCTCAGAGGACAATGTCTCAGAGGACTTTGTGTACTTAAGGGCAATCAAAATGGAGAAGACTGAGCAATGCTACCAAAATGCCGCGTTTTAAAAAGGGAAGCACTAAAATCTTACAGCTTTCTTTGAGAATGTGAAATGAAAAACTCTTTTTGCAGGAACTGACAAACTGTCCCTGACCTAGGAAACGAACACTGATGAGATCTTACCAGAGTCATATTGAATCAAGTAGAAAAGCAACCTGCATTACTTTGCCACTGCTAGTACAAAGGCCATTGATAAGCCAGCACAGTGGAAAACAAGAGTAAATTAACATCTAATGTTATGTATAGTACTCAGCCACTAAGAAAGTCTGCCTCACAGAGGCAAGGAACATAGCCCTAAGGAAAGAGATTTCCTAGAACAAATGTCAATATTTGCACCACAGCCAAAGGGTAGAGAAAGAGGCCTGGAAGGTCATGGAGATTAGAAATCCTGTCTGCCACACTCAGGTGCCTAAAGTTTTATCCACTTTAGGCAGAGGTTAGGCAGGATCACTTAGGATGAAACCCCAAGTTTTTATAATCAAAGTTTAAGTGGGAAGTTCTTGTTGGGGGAAACTTTGGAGAACTTGGTCTATTAGGAGAGGTAAGGAGCAGATGCACAAGGGAAAGGGTAATCATGCTCTCTCGTACAACCCCCAGTCTTTGGGAACATCTTTTCTAACAGGTTTAGGGTTTTTTTTTCCACTTTTATGTCAACAGCTCAGAATTCACAGCTGCAATAGAAGCGAACAGCTGGGTGCACATTATACATTAATAGTCTGTTCTTTTACTATCTCTTATTTCTGGCTAGTTGCATAAGAGAAATAAGGGATGGAAGGAAAATAAGGGACAGTTCTTATCTTTTCCAAATACCAAAACATTCCAGGTTTCCTCAAAGAGAAAATGAGGAATTTTTACATTTTGTAGATTCTGGCTGATCTTATTTTGAACTCTGCTGCACAGATCATGTCACTTTATAAGGATCAGATGTATCAGTCATTTGTTGCTAACGGTATGCCTTGTATCGTTCCTGGATCACAGACTGATTTCTGAACTGTACAGAAGAAAAACAACAAAAGAGAAGATGTTAGTAGTTACTGTTGATATAAAAGCAGTTTATACCAAGCCACTCAAAGCCCAGGATCAGGACTGTCTATGCTATTTTTAAGGCTTTGCAAGCACTCGGAGCACATACGTAGTCTCCATTCTAAAGATCTCCAGTCTAAGATTAGTGCTAGCAGAGGCACACAGGTGGGAGACCATCAGCAAACAAAATACTACCAGGAAGAAAAATAGGTAGCAGTCATAGCTTAATCAACAGCCTGACTCTTGCCAAGTGTGTTCTGCGGACATCACAGCAAAGGAGGATTTTTAGGTAAGATAATGAGGATATCTGTGCGGGTTGCAGGAAACTTCTCTCAAGCCCGGTAAGGCATGAAGATGCCTGATTGAAATCAAATAAAACTCTGGGAGGGGCCAGCATCAGAGGCTAGCGGGAGGCAATAATTGACCTGAACATGTGATGAGAAGTAGCTAAACTACCAGAAGCTTTGAAAGTCATGTAAAGAAAATTCGCTTGTTAGTGAGGTATTAGTGGAGGAGTGAGATAAGGGAAGGGATGCACAAAGAGGGGACAAAGAGAGAAGGGGGTCATGGCCACAACAACAGGCTATGGAAATGTATGTGGAAATGTAGAATTTGGGCAGGTATAGTGCAGCTTCCAAGGCTAAAAAAAAAGTAACTGAAACATGACAGAAACCAGGCCAGCAGTTTCAGCTACTAAACCTCCTTAGCTCCACTTTTAAGCAGAGGCAGCTTGGGCAGCAAGGTAACTTCACCTGAGGTTTTTCCAGCATCTTATATGGTTTTGGAGTGTAGAAATACTCCATGATTTAGTATTCTGTTTTAAACATGAGTGAGGCTGTGAGTCTTGGAGGGATATGCAAGGGTGTTCTCCCTCCTTCCCAGTGACAGGAGTGTAAACAGGGTGGGGGAACAGAAGACTGGGCTCCCGTGCACAGATCTGCCCAGCTGCAGAAGCAAGAAGTGGAGAAGGCAGCTTGGAAGTGAGGGGGAGAAAGTTCATGACTAGGACGAAAAGTCATGGACTCAGGGCTTGTGGAGACAGACCTGGGCCAAGTCCAAAGAATGTTGGAGAGTGATGAGAAAGCCATGGGAAACCCAGAGATATTTGCATGTTAGTTTTTGGGTTTTTTTTTTAATTGTAGAAGCATATTTTTCTTGTACTTGGCAAGAAGAAGACTGGTTGGGTTTGGAAGCCTTGGCTTGCTCTTAGAGAGGTGAACTGTACACTCAATGTGCCTTTGAAGACCTCCTGGAGTGCAGAGATGGGACTATGAGGAGAGTAAGCACTGGCGAAGGGGCATAACAAGATTTTCCCAAGGTAGGAAAGGGAAACCTATGAAATTCACAACTGAAATATAAAAATTACAAAATAAAATTGTCTGATTCTGCTTCCACAAACACAGATATGATCTTGCAAATGAGGATAAGACCATGTCTCAATTATTAAAAACCCATTAACATTTTAAAGGCTACACCCAGAAGCAAAGTACTTTTAAGATCAGCTCAAAACGTCTATTTGGGCATGTTCTACCTGAGACCTGAATCCTTTAAGACTGACTTCTTCCTGTAATGAAAAATAAAATGTACCTTTTTAACCAGATATCACACCTATGTTTTACAGCTAAGTATTCCCTTCCCCAGTAAACACACATATACACTAGGCATGAAGAATTGCAGTTTTACAGGCTTCTATGAGACCTGTCAGTTACACAATCTTTGGATAATGAAAAGACTAGAAAACAACAGGCCACCCCTTTCAATGGCATTGGCTATAGCTCTCTTAAATCATTGGGTCAATGCTGATCCAGGCTGCTGATCTCGCTCTGTAGTTTTACTTCGTTACTTTTCTCAAAGTCAGACGTGATACAGTTCTGCTTCCAGCCAGTGGGATGTACCACTGGCGTGTATTTGGCGGAAGGTTGAAGTGACACAATTTTATTTATCTACCTCTTCTGATCCTTTTGCTTCTCAGAGTCTTTGTTTTCTTCCTCAAAGGAAGAGCTACACATAGAGCAGTGGTAATACTGATGGCCTTTGCTGGCTGGATTATTCTTTGGTAGAGTGGATTTCACTCTTTGCAGCATCTAGACCAACAGTTCCATTACAGCCACACTCCAAGACTAGATTATGTTGAACTTAATTGGTTCACAGAAACTCTCACCTGTCACCAGAATGAGACCTTCAGCCGTGTTCTACCTAGCGGTGTGCTGCTGAGAGTAACTGCATATGTCCCAGATCCCTCCAAGGGCCTCCTGACCTTGCAAAGCTCTGGCATTTGGATGATGCCATGGCCACTCACTACTGCTTCAGTCTTGCTGCTGTACTCTGCTGTAGGTCTGCAAGATCTTTGTGACCTTCAAAATTTCTTCCTTTCCTGAATTTCAGCATGTTGTGTCTCTCTCTGAGCCTCTCGCTAAGCAGAATAGACAACTAAATTTTGCAATTAAGTCTCAGACTGTGGAAGAAACTGTCAACTAGTAAACACTGACATCCTAAAAAGACTCAAATTAATGGATAATATGTTTTATTAAATTAGCAGCCCATATCTGCATGCCAGCAAAAGCTCACAGCTTCTGTTTCCCTCCAGGAACAAAGACAACTAGAGTATGCTTATAAATAGTGGCAATGGGCTCAGCATATGTTACCTTCTTTCCTAGATAAATATTAATTAGCTATGCAGAAGAAGCAAATCCTTAGGAAGAAATCTTTGTAGCTCCCCTTAAATCATTGTTGATGTGCTGATTTCACAAAGAAAAGATTTGACTCTTAATTTTCATCTATTTTACTCCTTTGCTGTGATTCACTGCATTGCACAAGTTTCCACTACACATTCTGCATTAATAGCTTGCTGCTTTAAAGTGTGTGCAGACTTTTTTTTGTTTTTAACACAGAATTCAATGTTTCATTTCTGAAAACTTGGTAACTGGGGCCCGTTTGAAATCAACTCTGGATCCTGAAAGGAAACCCTTACAGATTTCAGCCTTTAAAGGAGAAAGAAAGATCTGAACATGCTGAAGTGGGCCAAAGCTTTAAACTTGATATAGGTCCATATCTGAAAGTGGAGGATTTATCTTCTGCTAGGTTTGAGCACAGAACATGACATTTTTTTAATTTGAATCCCTACAGAGCCCAAGTGCAGAGTCCTTTGCCTTCATGCTGAACAGATGCTTTTTTTTTTTATTCTTATGTGACAGGCAGGAGTTAAAGGTTATGCCATCGACTTTCAGTCATGGTAGACTGAAGCTGTACCTTTATGTCGTACTGTCACAGCTATTTCCTACGGTTCATTCCCCAGTGGATCTGCATGTATCAGAAATGGTGTGACCAGCAGGACTGGGGAGGTGATTGTTCCCCTGTACTTAGCACAGGTGAGGCTGCACCTGGAATACTGTGTTCAGTTTTGTGCCCCTCACTACAAGAAGGACTTTGAGGTGCTGGAGCGTGTCCCAAGAAGGGCAACAAAGCTGGTGAAGGGTCTGGAGCACAAGTCTGATGAGGAGAAGCTGAGGGAAGTGGGGTTGTTTAGTCTGGAGGAGGCTGAGGGGAGACCTCATTGCTCTACCTGAAAGGAGGTTGTAGAGGGGTGGAGACCAGTCTTTTTAACCAAGTAACAAGTGATAGGACAAGAGGAAAAGGCCTCAAGTTGTGCCAGGGAGGTTTAGATTGGATATTAGGAAACATTTATTCACTGAAAGGTTTGTCAAGCACTGGAACAGGCTGCCCAGGGCAGTGGTGGAGTCACCGACCCTGAAGGTATTTAAGAGAGGTGTAGATGTGGTGCTTAGGGACATGGTTTAGTGATGACTTGTCAGTGCTAGGTTAATGGTTGGACTTGATGATATTAAGGGTCTTTTCCAACCAAAACAATTCTATGATTTCATTGCAGACAGATCCTGGTGGGTTAAAACCCCTTCAGGTGTACAAGTAGAGACAGCCTGAACTGTAGGGATGATTGTTCAGCCAGACCCTCTGGCAGCAAAACAGGCATTTGCACTGATTTTAGTGTGACTAAGAGGCTCCAGCAGCCTCAGATGGAAATCACGATAACAAGGAGGCAACAGCCCTTTTCACATGAGCAGTTGTCTCTTCTGCTTTGTAATGATGCAGGAGAATAACTGGCAGCATGGAAGGGAAAAAGATGGGGCAGCATTGAAGAGGTTTCCTGTGGAGCATCTCCAGTACTATCATTAAAGAGCAAACCTCTTATAGATGAATGAGGAACAGTCACTAACTTCAACTGCTGCCTCCATGAACTGAAATGTGTCAGGATGGGTGCAGTGTCTAGAGATGAAATGGTAAAGAGAAGGACTGGAGTTTCTTTTTGCTTGACCTCAGTTGCCTACTTAGAATAACTGAATACTCTTCAGAGGGTATTTGAGTGCATTTTTCAGCAACTGTGCCTGACCAGTATGAAGAATAAGGAGATAACTCGATCTGGCTTTACTCCCTTGGGCTGAGAAACTTGCTGTATGTGTGTGCCTATTGAGTCCACAGGCTTGTTTCTTCTTCTAGGTCCTTACAGTCAAAATCAAAACCAGGCCCAGCTGTACCTTATAATTAAATTTCAGTAACTCAAGCTGGGTGTTTTTATTTTGACTAGTCACTTAAAACTGTTGGCATTTAAATGGCCTCAGCTATATTTCAAAGTTAACATTGAGAAACTTCACACATATATTAGTGTTATTTGTCTGTTGGCAAACTCAACAAAATACCACTGTGTTGATTTACATAGTGAAGGTTATCTTTGCTAACAGGACTCAGAATTTCATTATTTAAAATATGAGGATGAATATCATCACAATGCAGAAGGTTACAGATGACATTACACACAACTTGCCACCTGAGTCAAGGGCAGAGGTGAAGTTTATATTGCGCGCTGAGCCCTGCGTTCAAATATACCTAAAAGATCCAAAAGCCAAAACCCACACATTATCTGCAGGCAGGACAGATCTGACTGTAGGATGAGGACTTTTCCTTTCTGGTCTTTGTTTCTATGTGTCTGTCTTCTCTCTCTAATTTATTTATAAGTCTTTTATGACATTTATACCATACATGGGCAGTTTGTGATGCAATAAACCAGTAATAGGCTCAGTTTTCATTGCAGTTTCTATATTTGGGTATTTTAGTACATTAAAATCTGGATATAAGAAGTATTAACAGTCTTACGCCAGCAGAAAGAAATTAATTTTATGCCTGCCTCTGCACAGAAGCCAGAAGCTTCAGGAAATGGGATCCTTTCCCATAAGCATCTTTTCAGATCCAGTTAGGAGAGTGGAAGCTAAACAAGGAAATGCAAGCTTCAGGGTGACAGCACAGCAGTGAGATCCGATCATTCGTGTGATAATGCATATGATTCACAATATGTTTCTGACTGGCACTCCAAGACTCCAGTACTTATTGATGATCTAGATAGAACCTGGTTCCTGCTTTCATCAAACCTTGTCCAATGGGAGCCCAGCCATGGCACAGAGCTGTGTGCAGCCTGGATGGGCAGGGATGAAGGGTAATTTTTGAAAGTCTGAGTATCTCTTGCTCTGACACAAATCCTGGGAATCAGCAGGCACAGCCTAAAGAAAGCAGCAGCTCCAGTGTCTTCAGCATGCCCCACCAGCAGTGATGCACAGCACTAGGTCCATGACACAGAGCAGTACTAGAAAGCTGATTTTACTTTCTTGCTACATCTATTTCTAACCCAAAAATGAAGCTCCAGAGAGAAGCATGGGGAATGCTTACTGAACCTGCCCAGGATAACCAGGTGATCCTTGTGGGAAGTCTAGTGAAGTCACCACAGCTAGACCCGGCATGTCCTGGGTGAATGTTTTTCTGACCACTGGCAGCAGTACTACATAACTGAGTATGAAACAAGTGAGTACAACAGAAGAAAACAAACAAGGGAGAAAAAAGCATCTTCTTGCCAAGACAAAGAGGGAAGCAATGAATGATGATTACTGATGAATAATAACCCAGAATTAATGGAGAAGGGCAACAGCAAAAGCTGTGCACAGAACACAAACATTTTATAATGAGGGTAAACAGCGACATTAGTAGGGTGCCCAGAACTCATCATCCATTCACATAGTACTTGTCTGCATTACACAACATGGTTGACGGGAATGTCTGGGGCTAGAACATTACCCTTGGAAGGCTCTATAATTTTATCAGAAGAGCCTTTCCACAAGAGGAAAGCTGCTCCAAAGCTGAATGAAGGGACTAGGTTTTGCTCTTGTTATTATTCGTGTTTTAAATTTACATCAGTCTCAGATACGTAGCCGTATTTGGCAAGAATGTTGAGCTACAGAGGCTTGAGGGCAGCTGCCAACTTAAGCCCAACTAAATTCAGCCAGAATTGTCGAGCAGAAGTGGAAGCAATGGCATACAGTACTAGAAACTGGGGCTGCAAAATATCTGGCCATCAAAGAGACCAGAAGAATGTAGATAGCTCTATATTATTATTTTTAATGCAGTAAAGCCTAGAGGCTCCAACAAATTACCAGGCTCCACTGAGCACAAGGAGGCACCACAAGACAGAAACATGGAAACAGACCAAACCCTATCCCAAGTCCTTTTGGAAAAACAGAAAGGTTTATTGACATTTTTATCTTCCTCTCAGTTCGGTGAATGTACACAAACCTTGACTACAATGCCTTGATTAATCTAAGGCAATCCTCTCCATACCTCACTTCTTGAGAGAACATAACTATAGAGCAGGTATGGGACTGATTTTACAAAATCTCAAGCACCATCACTGCCTTTTGATCTCAGGGGATCTGTGGGTGCTTGGCATATCCCAAAAACAGGGCACCTTGCCCAGTACTTGAAATAGGGAGGGAAAGGGCTGTCCCTAAAGGGCTCTGGCTTTCCTACACTGCTGTGCAGCCCTGGCTCACTCTCAGTTCAATGTTTCTCTTCCCGGCGTTTCCTCATGCCTGTGGGCCATGATGGATCCTCTCCAGCCTCCTCCTGCTGTCCTTCCTTGACCTGCATCCTCTCAGGTGTGCCAGTCCCTCTTGCTCAAGGATTATCAACGAGGTACTGAGGTTTGCAGTTTTTCACTCTGCCCATAAACTCGATGTCCCAGGCAGAACAGTGCAGTGCCTATCCTCCCTGTGTGATGCTGAGCACGGCCCAGGAAGGACAGAGGCACAGGGGAACAGTTTGCCTTCCCACCAGATGAAACCAGCCAGGAGACACCTGAGAGGGGAGTGCTGAGAGTTCACAGGGATCTCAAGCAGCTTGCAGCATGTGCAGATGTGCACAAACATGCCTGCAGACTTAGACTCTTGCCTCCTCTCTACTGGGTTTGCCGTGGCATCTTCGAGAGATTTATTCGAGGGCTGGAGCACAGACATTTCACTGAGCTTTGAATTACCCTGACCCGGCAAAAAGCAAGCTCGCAGCTCCCTTTGTGTGTAAAACTTTCCTGCTGTAGCAGAGAACAAATGCCGGCAGGAGCTGCACGATCCAGACAAATGTGTGCTCTCGGTGCACCTCCTGCCCCCCCGCCCCGAGCCCTGAAAGACCCTGCGGGGCACGGCGGCGCTGGACTGCTAAAAGCCCAAGTGCAAAGCAGGTGATGTACCCCGGTGGGACGTGCAGCCCCCGCCGCAGTGGGACCCGCGGTGCAGAGCCGGGCAGGGCGGGCGGAGCGGAGCAGAGCTGTCTGCCCGCTCCCTTTGCGCCTGTCCTCCGCCGCCCACCCAGCTCTGGCACAGGCACCAGGCGGCACCCGCAACGCCGGCGGCGGACGGGGCACCGGGGCGGCCACCTCGGTGCGGCCGGCGGGCCCCGAGGGCAGCCGAGCATCGCCCACCCCGCGGCGCAGCGGGCACGGTGCGCGAAGGGATGGAGCAAGGCGAAGGGCCACGGAGCACCGCACCCCCCAGCGCCGTGGCATCCCCCATCGAACGCCGGGGGCGGGGAGGAGGTGCTCCCCGCGGCGCTGCGGAGGGGCTGGGGCGGGGGCCAGCCGGGGCTCCTCCCGACGCCAGCGAGGGCAGGGGCGGGGGGCGGCTGTAGGGCGGTGCGCGGGGCCGGGGCGGGCCGGGTCCCCACGTCGGGCGGCAGGTGGGTGGGGGAGGGAGGGAGAAGGGCGGGCGGAGGGAGGCGGCGGCTCCTCCTCCGCGGGCAGGCGGGCAGCCGCCCGGGAGCGGCACCGGTTGCTCGGTGCCGGCGGAGCCGCGCCGCGCCGCCCGCTATATAAGGGGTGGCGGCTGCTCAGCGGCCCCTCACACGGCCCCTGTCCGCGGCTGCTGGTGCTGGGCCGAGACCGGGCCCCGACAGCATGGCCCGCGGCGGGGCGCCATGGGCGGCGGTCTCCCCCCTTGCCTCCCGCGGACCCTCCTCTTCCTCCTCCTCCTCCTGCTCCTCCCGCACCCGCGGCGGCGGCTGCAAACTTGCTGCCGCGGGCTGCGTGTGAAGGTCGGGCCCGGCGGGGCGGCTCCGCTGCCCGCCCAGCCTCCGCCGTCGCGTCCGCAGCCCAGGGGGAGAGACCACCGCCCGCGGGCATGCGGCGCCGCTGCTGCGCCCGTCGAGACGCGGTGCGGAGCCGCCGGCGGCGGGACTGCGCCTAGGGGCGGCCCGGGCGGGAGCCCCATGCCCGGGGCTCGCCGCGCTTCGCGGGGCGGCGGCGGGGCCATGAGCTGGCGGGGCGGGCGGGCACGCTTGGCCCCCGGGTTGCCCCGCTCCCTCGCCCGCGGGGAGTGAGGCTCCGCGGAGCCCGCTCGGTGCTCCCGGAAGGGCGGGCGGGCGGGCGGGAGGTGGTGCCGGCGCGGGGATGCAGCAGCCCTCCCTCGGCGCCGACGGGGTCCTGCCCGGGTAGCGGCCGCGCCGAGCCCCGCCGTCTGCGGGGGCGGCGGCCGCGGAGGGATGGAGCCGGCCGGCCCCTGCCAGGCGCCGCTGCTCCCCGCCAACGACTCTTACCACGGCCGAAACTGCAGCGCCGAGGAAGGGATCTACCAAGATGCCACCCCCCTCTCCGGGAAGATCGTGCTCGCCGTCGTCCTGGCGCTCGTCACCCTGGCCACGGTGCTCTCCAACGCTTTTGTCATCGCCACGGTCTACCAGACGAGGAAACTCCACACGCCGGCCAACTATCTCATCGCCTCACTGGCCGTCACCGACCTCCTCGTCTCCATCCTCGTCATGCCCATCAGCACCATGTACACTGTGACCGGCAAGTGGACGCTGGGCCAGATAGTCTGCGATATCTGGCTGTCCTCGGACATCACCTGTTGCACGGCGTCCATCCTGCACCTCTGTGTCATCGCCCTGGACCGCTACTGGGCCATCACCGACGCCGTCGAGTACTCCACGAAACGGACTCCCAAGCGGGCAGCGGGCATGATCGCTCTGGTGTGGGTCTTCTCCATCTGCATCTCCATGCCCCCGTTGTTTTGGCGGCAGGCGAAGGCTGAAGAGGTCTCTCACTGTGTGGTGAACACGGACCACGTCCTCTACACTGTGTACTCCACGGTGGGAGCCTTCTACTTCCCCACGCTGCTGCTCATAGCCCTCTACGGGAGGATCTACGTGGAAGCCAGATCGCGGATTTTGAAGCAGACGCCAAAGAAAGCAGGTAAAAGACTAACGCGGGCTCAGTTGATCACAGACTCCCCGGGGTCGTCCTCCTCCGTCACGTCCATAAACTCCAAGGCCCCAGAGGGCTCCAGCGAAACGGGCTCGCCCGTGTACATGAACCAGGTGAAGGTGAAGGTCTCGGATGCGCTGCTGGAAAAAAAGAAGCTCACGGCCGCTAGAGAGCGGAAAGCTACAAAGACTTTAGGGATTATTTTAGGAGCCTTCATCGTCTGTTGGCTGCCCTTTTTCATCATCAGCCTGGTGTTGCCTATTTGCAAGGACGCTTGCTGGTTCCACATGGCCATCTTTGACTTTTTCACGTGGCTTGGATATCTCAACTCCCTCATCAACCCCGTCATCTATACTATGTCTAACGAAGACTTCAAACAAGCTTTCCACAAACTCATACGTTTCCGATGCACAGGCTGAAAAATTTTGAATTGCGATGTGTCCTGCGGGGCTGCCCCCACGCACGTCCGTGCCCAGCGCCACAGGTAGGTGCGCTCTCCACGCCCCGCCACGGCGAGCGGCGATGCTCGGGGTGGGGAGGGAGTGGGATCGGGAATGGGGCGAGGAGGTACGGCCCCGCAAAGAGTTTTGCCATCCCGCCTCAGGCAGGGCCGGCTGCTTGCAGCCCGCTCGGCGGGGCGAGGGCGAGCCTCGCGGCGGGAGGGGGGAGCGCTGTGCAAGGCTTCATGCGAGCCGCGCCGAGCCGAGGCGGCACGGCACTCCCCTGGCTGGTGTTCAGCCCCTTTGCAAGTGTCGCCAATGCTGCACGCTCCTGGCATTTCACGGCGTGTGTGTCGCTCCCCCCTTTCCCCCTCCGGAAAAAAAAAAAAAAAAGATCGCAGGGAGTGACTCACGGCAATCTGCTCTTTATATTCTACCTATTAACTAATCTGCCGCCATTTCCTATGCTAATGTCCTTGTTTAGACTAGTTAGTGCTAAACAGCGTTTTCTTTCCATCCCGGCTGTCGAGCTCCCGGGGGAGCAGCGGGCCGGGCCAGGGCATCATCCCGTGGCCCCCGCCGGCAGCCCGAGGCATCGCTCGGCAGCCGGGGATGCACGCAGGGAGCAGGATGCAGCCCCGGTGCTAGCGTCGGGTTGGGTTGTGGGTTTTTTTTCTGGAAAGGAAGGAAGGTATGAGAGTCCCCAGAGTTAAGGCTGTTTGTAAAGTTCAGCCGACTTTCTGTCCTCCCTTCGGCTCCGGCTGCTCCTGCGGGGAGTGGAGCCGGCCGGGAGCTGCCATACTCCGCGGAACCCTGCCTCTAGCCACCGTGCAACGCTCGGCACCTTTGTATTTTTCTTCACACGCGCCTCTGACAAAAGGGTCTGCCAGCTAATAGGTGCACTCATCGCCACCTTCTGCAGAATACACACTTGCCTTTATTGTGATACTTTAATAATTCTGCCAATCTTTTGCTTTTTGTCTGCAGAATCAAGTTGCTATTGTAAAGACCCACTGCTTGAAACTTCCCCAAGCCCAGTTGCCAGACTCATGATGCTGCAAAAACATCAATACATACTGCCACCAAACTGCTCAGCTCTGCATTTCAGTGTAATGACTCTGGCAGAGATGCTGTTCCAATAGTCACGCAGATCAGTTGCAAAAAAAAACCAACAAGAGGGCAGCCTCGAATCAAGGTCTATAATTCCTCTGGACTGAAGAAAAAGTTTGAGAGTAAACTCCATTTATTTTGCAGGCTTAACTTCTTAATTTGTTCTCCAGCCGGTTGTAGGGGTGTGCACAAGAGCACAGTTGTCTCTGTCTGTGTTGGTAGCATAGTTGTACTTCTGCACACCTGTAATTTCTTTCTTTCAGTGGAAAGAGTTGCTCCCTTCACTTCTAGGACCAAGAGGAGAAAAAAGCAGCATTTAAAATAGGAGCATTGCAGTAAATTCTGCAAATGACTCCTTCGGCTGAACATGTGTGAGAAGTGACAGTGTGCAAAAGTTGTATTTGTATTTCAAAACAATAGCAAATGCAAATGCTGTAGAAACAAGAGTTGTAGACCTGTTCAACTGCTCTGCATATCTGTAGTCTGTCCTCATAGTTGCCTTTATAAAGTAAATACTTCTTGCTTCTACTCCATAACTTGAGAGCAGAAAACAAGAAGACCAATGACCTTTTCCATAAACCAGCTGGGAATAGAAGTAGCAGTTTGATGTTGTAACCATGTTTTCCATTTTGTGTCAGTTGCACACCCTTACCGCATGAACCACTGCAAAATTTAGAAATCTCTAATTACATTATTTAGTGTATTTTGTAAAGAAGTGAAGCAGACTGCTCTTTCAGAAGAGCTGTATCACCTGCAAAATAAATACCCATGAATCGTGAATTAACTGATGTTAAGTGAAATTACTCTCCTCCCTACTTCCCCCCCCCCTTTTTTTTTTTTCCTGAT
Organism: Podargus strigoides; assembly: GCA_028020825.1. Lineage (NCBI taxonomy): Eukaryota > Metazoa > Chordata > Aves > Caprimulgiformes > Podargidae > Podargus > Podargus strigoides. The sequence goes on along the minus strand of CM051619.1, from coordinate 34,802,693 downwards.
CAGACCTTCAGACAGGTCTACACATACCTGGCAGACAAAGTTAGAGTTTCAGGATATGGTCCACCTGCTGTGATAGAACTGCATTGATTGTTCCTCCTATGTGTAAATGAAAATGAGCATAAACAATAAAATGCTTTACTGTGTTCTCAAGAGTGTTTGGTAGCAATTGTGTGACTGAAAGGAGTATTTATTGGTTTACCCGGTTTCTCAATATTGACTTTTTAGGTAACGCTGATTTGATGAGTCACTCAAGAAAGCAACTGATGAAGGCTGAAATTGCAAGCTTCAATCAGTGGTCAGATTTTTAACAGGCAGCTTTGCTTTCATCCTAACCAGTACTGTTAGGTATAATTCTTACTATTTTCATATAAACCGAGATTAAATTTTTAGATGTTTAGTTTCAAATATTTTTCTTACTCCTTTAAAAGCAAGCAAAACTTTTTTTAGCAGTCAGTGGATACTGTAATCAATGTACTTTTAAAACTGTATGTATGTATTCTGGCTGGGGGCCGTTATAAAAACTGGAAAAATCTTACATGGTTTATCTACCTGTCATTCTTCAGAGAGTCATTCAAGTAATAAGAATTTATTTGCCTAATTGAATAGTAAAGAAAGAACCTGACCCTCTGTGCCTCTGAAACTCCCATTAACTGTAAAGACCAAGATGTGGTCATTGCCAGGAAAGAAGTCTACAAAATACAAGTTCAAGTAGTGGAAAATAAATATTTTCAGTAATTTGAAGAAATCCAGAAAACTTGCCTCAAAATTGCATATGTCTAAAAAAGAGAACTACTATGCTATGCTTGTAGAAAGTACCCTCTTAAATTATTGAAGACAAATGTGATGAGAGGAATTTTCTAAAACACTAGCTTATTTGATTGAAATGCTTATATTACTTTTAATTTTTTTTTTTTTTTTGCATACATAGGATGAAAAAAGCAAGGAAGATAGCTTAAAAAAATGCCTGACCTATTCTCATTTGTCATTTTCCAATCTTGTAGAATTAATTCTGTTTACCCCAAATTCTCAGTGAAATCACTAGGCTTCCTATATATCTAAAAAAATGGAAAAGCAGACTGTAAAATGAATGTTTTCAGAGTTGAGTCCTCTGTCAGTTTTACAAAGTTACGTGACTTGCAGAGCACGAGGTTCAGGAGTTGGACTTTCCCGGTCCTCATGCTGCTGGAGTGTACCTTCGTCTTCAGCATCTGGCAGCAAATACTCTTGGCTCCCTGTTGTGATCTGAGGATTTTGCTGAGAAGCAGTGAAGCTAATTTATCAAGAAATTATCCTTCCGAGTTTATGCTGAGGCTCTGAACTTTCTGCACAAACATTTCAGATAACCGTGCTTGCTGTTGGGAAGACAGTCGATGTGGAAGCTGCGCTGAGTGACTTGGGGCTAGAGGAGAAGCGGCGAGCTGGAGCCCTGCTGAGATAGATACCTGTTAGTTAAAGACATTGCATGAGCTGAGCAGCCTCATCTAGTTCAGAAAACCATTCCAGCAGGGAAGTAGGTAGAGTGAGGACAGGCATCTGCTTGCAGTGAAAGAAGAAATGTAGGGCAAACATCACTCAGTGCTGGGAAATATAATTATGTAAAACACATTCCAAGATTCACATTGTGTGTTTTAGAACAGGAAGGGTAGCCCATGTGATCTATTCACTTCTTTGTGACTGGTGGAGTGTGTCCTGGCTGAACCTAGGTTTTAAAAGATGTTAGGGTTCAGGGATGCAGTGGTAAAGTTTTGACTCTGGAGAGGTCTGAGGATGTTGCCCTTCTGCCTCTCCACTCCCTCACTGTGTCTGGCCACTCATGCTCTGCCTCTGGAAGGATGGAGCGTCTGCAGTTTTCAGCAAGAGAGGCTGCCCTTTCTGTCCCCTCTCCTCTCTGTGTCTGTACTCCCGTGGAAGGGGCCCAGAGGACCCTGCCTTTTGGCGTTATTTTGTCAAAGGAACCTCTTCATGACCCTGCAGGTAAACTCCAAAGGTACTCAAGCCCATGCTGTTTCGTTCTTTCACTACAGAAGCAGCATGCCTTCCTCTTACCTATTTATTTGTTGCATTGGGTTCAAACATCAAATGATGTTGAGACAAGTCTCTGCTGGGCACTGAGGTTTGAAGTTGATCACACATTTGCAGACTTCATGTTTCCTGCCTTTCATGGCAAGGGATAAGCACATGATGGTGTTGGTGACTGCAAGTGCTGTGAGATGCGACTGTTCAAGAGTAGCTGCAGTGGTGGGAGCGGCCATGTGCAGCCCCATAGCTGCACTATTTTCCTAGTATTGCTCATTTTTTTTAAAGAGACATTTCTCACTCTTTTAATTAATGAAACACAGATGCAGAACATAGAAATTAAGAGGGGAAATCCCTTGCAATGAACCTTCATACAGCCATGAAGCAGTGTACGAAGTTCCACCTGCATGCATAAGAAAAAGAAAATGGCTTGACTAATGTGCCAAGATTCCACGGGACAAAAGGGATTTCAACTAATACTTTGGACATTTACACCATATTCACTGCCAAGGCATTTGAGGAAGCTGGCCTGGCCTTCAGCCTCCAGCAGGGCCATGTAGAGTAGGAATGACAGTTAATACTCCCATTTGGAGCAGCTGATTTCTACCCTCCTCTGCCCCTGCCTGCAAAAACTCAGTCTGCCTTCCATTAGGCCTCCCATGGCTTTCTGATTCACAGTTGCTGCTGTTGTGTTCTCTTGGTCAAAAACAACTGGATATTGTCAGAAGTAAGCATTTTTGCCTGAAAATCCAGATCAGTCTAAAGCTATTCTTTCAGGGAATTAAGTGAAAAAAACCCAACAAACAAGTTTAGAATGATCATATAGAAAAGCAAGCAGAAAATGAAGCTTTTTAATTAATCACATATTAAGCTTGAAAGATGTAATATAACAGGCAACTCAATAGGTGAGGTGAGGAGGAGATCCACAGGATATCAAATTTACAATATAGAGATCAAAATCTCTTACTGAGTCATTTTCAAGAGCTGGAGAAAGAAAATCTCTGCTGTTCCCAGAGATCAAACTCCTTGCAGTCATCCTTATAAAGGAACAAGACTTTTTTTATTGTCTTTATACAAATAATACTTTGAAGGCTACAAAACAGAGTTCATTGCTGCAGGGCTTTCACTGAGTAATTACGTGTTCTGTCATTTAGGCTGGATGGTCATAGACGAATAGGAAAGACAGGAACAGGGAATGATTATGTAGAATAACCCTTTTTTGGCATTTCTTTCCTTATATGGAAACAGGAATAACAGGAAAAAAACAAGATTTGGAAAATTTTAGTATAATGAGGTTACATTAGATTTCAGGAACATGTTTAGGGTAGAATGAGGCAAAAATAATAAATACATTTACAGAATTCAGAAATTAAATTAGATGTTTCCTTCCATTCAGATACCTCTCATTATCCTAATATTAGTTTCATAATATAATTTCTAAAAATCTTGATATTCCCAGATATGTTCAAGCTAACACTTGTTAATACATTCATACCTTACCTGCTTTTATATTAAGGCACACACATCCCAGGCTCGTTCTCTTTTTCCTGTAGATTTCAAATTTCAGTTACGTTGTGCTCTTTTCTACCTGTGTGCTCTGTTTAGAAAATGAATCTTATTTGGACCCAGCCCCCTGAAACAACGGGAAACATTGCTTTCAAAAGGAATATTAGGATCAGTGCATTTAAGAGAATTAGTGCAAAAGCAAGCGAGGTTCCTGTTTTCCTAACTACAGGAAAAGGCTGTCCTTCCCTGAACTCAGTTACTAGAAAAATCTGCTGTAGACTTGAAGGACACAGATATGACATAAGCCAGACCATAAACTAGTGCAGACATACAAAACAGCCAGGTGTTTGAGCAGCAGAAGGAAAGCATCAGTGCTGAGCTGGAATGGGTCTCTGCCTGACAAGGAACATAGCAAAAATCTGCATTTGATTGAGTCCAGAAAGATTCAAAAGGTCTGGCAAGGAGCGAAGGGCAGGGAGAGCTCCAGAAGCAGTTTATAGGTAAGAGATGGTGAAGGAAGCTGTGTGCCCATAAGGCCCATGGGCTATCTCTTCTCTGGGGCTGGGTGGCCCTGTCTCAGGGCAGCTCTGACACAGGACAGCCGTGTGGCCATGGATCCAGCTAGTGGGAGGACTGTGTTAGGGGAGCCGAATCCAGTAGCCTGGTAGAGGTGAGGCTGCACAGCTCTGTGCCCCAGGTCCAACCAGTATTGAGGCTTAGCATTTCCCAGGTACATGCATACACGTGCAACACATGTATACACATTGCCAGCCACGCAGATCAACACAGACAAACACACTCTCTGCTCACACCACCACAAACAGCACCAATGGCGTCATAGTGCTCACCTCTCTGGCAATCAGGATGGAGGAGGTCCACTAATAAGTATATATACACACATATATACATTACATATATACATATATTCATATATACAAAGGGCATCCCTCCAGCAGCTGGGCTCAGACACTGGATACCAGTGTCCACAGCTGTTGGCACCTGAACATATGAGCCCCCAATGCTGTAGCCCCACTCCAGCTGCTGGTACAGTCCATTGTGTGTGCAACACACACACACACATTCATGCACGCATGCATGCTCATATATCCATTAAGGATACCACAATAGCTGGCCTTGGATACCCAGTCCATCCAGCAGCTTGCTCTGGATTCTTGTTCTTCCATGATGCTGAGCTCTCTGTCAGTTGGCTGGGACTCCCCATGTCCCTGTGGTGGCCAGCTCCTCCTGTGGTCTCACCCTTAGAGGCACATGCGTGTACACTCACATGTGTGTATACACACACACACACACGGCTCCAGTTGCAACTTCCCTTACTCTCTGGCTGCTCTGGCTTGACCTTTGTGAGTGATGGCACATTCACTCATGCTGGTCTGTCCAGTTTTTGTACTACAGACACCCGTGATCCCACTGCAGTTACTGGCTCTTAGACCTCCAGCAACACACATGCACACAAAATTGAGACCCTCTTCCAGAAAGAGTTAGAAACAGAGTTTAATAAGGAGACATGACAGAGCATTGATCAGTCACAGGGTATGGCTAGGCAACCATACCAACCAGCCCTTGTTACACTGGCCCAGCCTGTTTCATCCCTTTATCACTGTCATGTCATTTGTTCCTACACTTCTTCCTACCCAAACAACCTTGAGCCCTCCCTTTCCCCACCTTTGGTTCCTCCACTAAACATCCCACTGTAAGTCTTGTGCTATCCCCAAATGCTCTTCCCTTGCATCTTATGATGTGTCCCATACCCCTAAGTAGTAGTTACCCCCAGTGCTCCTGCTGACTCATCGTGATGGGTTTCATGCCTGGACACAGGGGCTGAGACTCCCCTGGGACAACTCTGGGAAGGTCCCAGACAGGCTGTACCTTCCTCTGCGTCCTTAATTTGCAGATCTCAGAACCACCTGCCAGCGTGCCCCTCTGCTCCTCCCAGCTTGTGGAGATGGGCCTTTGACGGCTCTTTGACCTCTGTGTGATGGATCTGGGAGGAGCTAAGGGAGGGTCTTTTTTGGCTTCTCCCGCCTCCCATTGCCTCTGTGCTCCTTTGTAGGTGTACAGATGAGCTTTTTAACATGTAACCTAACATTCTATCTCTTTTGTGAAAAAAAAATGAGAAGGGAAGTAGCTGGCAGTCACTGTTCCAGATGTCAGAAGACTAAATGTCTAATGTAAGTTGAACTGATTAGAATGTCACATACCACCTAACAAAATACAGCAAGAGCATAAAAAAACCTGTTGTGAAATCTTCATGCTGAATGAATGTATAGACTCCATAGGCAAAGCATGATTATTTAGATGGCCACTAAACAATCTTCAACAGCTCACAAACAAGTATTTCAGAGCTATTATGTTTCAGGACCTTGAAGAATAACGGTCTTTGTGTGTCAGGTCAGAGCTAGATCTTGCATATCCCAAGTTGAGTTATTACATATCAGGTAGCTAGGTCTGAAGTGCCTTTGTGGAAGCTTCCTGTACTTTGATGACTTCCACACTAATGGAAAAGATGATCGAATGAGTCATCATGATAAGTTAATCAGTCTCTTTCATTTTTATACTTGTGCTTTGGCTAAAATTTTAGCAGGAGCTACCATTAGTTCCTTCTGAGATTACCAGTAAGGCAGTTAAGAAGTTTTGGTGCCTGGGCAATGTATTCACATACTTAAATATACTTCTAAGCAGTACATTTGCATACAACTAAACCCAGAGACCAGTAACTTATTTTCAAATAAAAGGAAGAGGTGATCTCTAAAGTCTGTGATTTGGAGCCTCACAGGAACCTTGGAGAAAGGCACTGTCCTCCTATTGGACAACAGCCATGTCCCACAGATATGTATGAGACAGACACTATTCAACATTTTCACTAGAGAGGCTGGAAAATCAGTGCGCAAAGAGAAGTGGTGCTGAGAAGGGCAAAATAGTGTAACATGGGGAAAAATAATCCCATCTTGTGAATGCACAATAAAATCACAAAAATACTTCTTTTAGACACACTGGGAGCACTGTTCTGTGAAAACAACCACAGTCAAAAGAGCAGACAAAGATGGCATATAGAAAACAAGGCAGAAGACGACATTGTTTCACTTTGTAAATTCCTGTGTTCTGTATCCTGCATACTACGAGAAGGTCAAACCTGCCTCAGAAATGATGTAGTAGAACTAGCAAAAATTCAGGAAAACAAAAAGTATCATCAGGGTGTGTCTGAAGCCTCTTTTGGACACAGGCAATCCTGCACTCTAGCTACCAAGATAGCTGAGATGATGCTTGAGGCTTCCTTTTTGTACCACACAAGGACAACTCAACAGCAAGGCAAGGGAAAGCAGGCACGTTCAGAGTACTACCATTATTACAGGCAACAACACATTTCTAGATGCAGTTCTGCTCAGTCTGATTGCACTGTGCCTGAAAGTCCCGAGGAAGCATTTCTGACACTATTCTTTTCTCTAGCTATACTGAGAAATGCTGATTCCCCAGCCCACCCTGCCCTGCTTCTGCATTATTCAGAGAGGAATTAAGACCCTTGGCTATTCTGCCAGTTTCCCAGACTCCTCTATTAGGTGTTAAATTGCAGATAAAAATGGACACTGAATGGTGCAATAAAGACTGCCTTCAAAGGAAGCGTCACCTTAGGTCTTTCAGAGTGGGCATCCAATGAATGAGATTTCTGGAGCTGGTAGACTGCTTTGAAAATCTGGGGACGAATTCCTGATGCCCTGGGTTATTAAGTGAGTCTCTACATGTACAGAAGAACTGAATATTTGAAAAAAAAGTCATCCTGCAATTTCCCAGAACTGGGGACTCCAGGGTACTATAAGGAAAGATGGCTCACACACTTCTTTGTATTCTTCCTCATCTATACACAATTAGAGGGCATTAGCTTTCATTTATGGAGGAAGGATTTTCTCTCTTCTGTCTTTAATTAAATCACAGACCTTTGCACTAGTTCATAAATTGGCACTGCTACAACTCAGATCCCACAGAAAACAGTTGGATGTCAACACCCTGTAGGATACTTTTGCCCAACTGGTTTTTTAAACTGCAGTATTTGTTTCAATTAAAGAAGAGTTAGTAGTACTGGAAGTTTTACATTCTGCTACAGGAACAGAGAATTGATTTCTGCCTGAATGACAGGTTTCAGTCACACTTCAGTTACAGTACACAAAATATTCTGAGAGTTTTGTCAGCAGATATAATTGAGTTCCTTTAATGAGGCTTGGGGTAAGGTCCTAAAGGGATTCCACCAGGCTTTTTCCAAGCTGCCTGGTTACTAGTTCATTTAATAGAACGAGGTTCTTCACATTCTTTCAACTTCCTTTACATAGGGGATTTTTGCCTCAGTAATGTATGTGGCTTAAATCCTTGAATTGGCCAGACACAATACTCCTGCTTAAAGGGTAAGAATTCAGACTCATCATTTGAAAAGATAGTAGAAAGAGTGACACAGTGTTTTCCATTGCATTTGATGGAGCAGTTGTTCCTGAGCAGAGGAGCAACACTGGGATTTGTGTAGATGCAAATTAGATTTGTAAGGAAAAAGCGAAGATTTTTAATGTTTTTAAAATAATCCTAAGTGTTCTCTTCAGTTGTTTGAAAAGTTTTCAAACCCACCTTTTGCAAACTCAAGCTTCATGCTTTCCGAGTATCTCATGTATTCCTATAAGAATTTTCAGAGCAGTGAAAATTATGAGAAAGAAAAATCAAAAAGAAGCATCAATATTGGCAAGGAAAATGATAGCTTCTTTAAAAGATTGTCTGAATGTGGCAGTAACTCTTTATCTGAGGGACCTGTATTTATCAACAGGAGCACTTCTAAGTCACAAGGAATACTTTTAGGGCTAAAAGACTCATTTAGCTCAAGACTTCACATTCTCTGATCCACTAGATTAGTAAAGGAGTACAGTTTTTCAGTACTGTTGCACAGTTCATGTTGGCAAGTATTGATTTCCTTTAATATCTGAGATTACTGCAATTTTACTTTCATGTAATGCATAAAAGGCTGCTGGAGGCAGTGGAGGTGATACCTCTCCCTTTGACCGAGGGAGCATGTGCTCCATTAGTGACCAAGGTTTGCTGTTTGGGAATCATTTCAGACAGTAAACAGTGGTATTACAGCTGTAAATGAGTCAGCTCTCTGGTCAAAAAGCTGTGGACTTTCAGGAGTGAACACCATGTCAAGCAGCTGTGCTTGGGCTATATGTTACACACCACAGAGGGGATGACATGACTGCTCTGCCAGCCTGATCACTTTGCTAAATCCGTACAGCCTTGGGCGGCACTGCTGGACTTCAGGATCTGGCCCACAGAGCCAGGCAGCCCCACGCAAGGCTGGGAAGGTGCTGTGAATGCTGGCAGGGACAGGAGGGGGAGGGAAGGGGTTGATCTCTTGCCCTCTGCCATGGCAGCCCATCTCAGGTCAGTAGGGGTGCCTGAGGTGGCTCTATTGCTGCCAGGGGAGAGGTGCAACCAGCTCCTGTATCCCGAGAGGCTCAGGGATTTGGGAAAGGACTTGGCGAGCAGCTCAGGAATAAGAACGGTAGAAAAAGATGCTTTTTTCCTTCATTTAGTCATCACCTGGCAGAGGCAGGGCAGGGTGCCTGTCTGAAGGACAGGCTGAGTTTAGTAACAGCCATGTGTTTGAGTGTCTGGACATATATTTCATGATGTTTTGATCAAAAGAAACAGACGGATAAATATATTTTTATTGCTTGACCTCTGTGGGCAGACTGGATTAGTTTTGACCTTCTAAGTGTCTCTGAGTAACTCTGTGCCTTAGATCCCTTCTGTTAAGGAAGACAATGATACTAGTCTTCTTTCTTTGTGGAAATAAGCATTACTATAATCCTATACTTTTCAGAACATATTAGTGTCAGTCCCAGGAGAGCTGATTTCCAAGGGAGTAGGAATTCATCTGACTACTCACATAACACAGCCCTTAGTGTTTCAGAAACAAAAATGATGACAGTTGCAGACTCCCACCCCATCCACAGTTGCAGCAAACATGATATAGGATGACAAATAGGATTTTTAATATTTTTGGATTTCAGATGCTGTTGTTTTCTGGCCTGTTGCAGGCTAGACCTAAAAGTTCAGGAACCACAGTGCTTTTTTCAGTTCCTGTCACATCCTTCTGTGTGACTCAAAGTGAATTCTCTGCCATGAGCTGCCTTTTTCCATGTTTCAGGGTACAGTGCAAAATGATGCTGAGAGCAGCTGGTGATTTACCTACAATCTGACAGAGATACAGCAAAATACAGGTGATACAGAACACAAACCTATGCAGAAACCTGTATCTTTACTGCACAAGGTGATGGAAAGTTCAGGCCTGCTTCATTGCCAGGCAGAGCAGTCCACTAGTCCTCTGGTTTGCAACTCCATAGCACTGCCACTGATTTTCAGGTGCGAGTGCCACATGCTATCTCAGGACTCCCCGGGTCTGTGCATATTCTCCTCTACCCTGCCATATGCTACAGAGCATTCTTAACTACATTTTCTCTGTTACCAGCTCTCAAATCATCCTTCAAGTGTCCCAGGATCTTGATTTTGAGGAGTGTCAAAGCTGGAGGGATAAAATGCCATTACCTTTAAAGCCCTTTAAGTCAAGTTAAAATAAACAGAAATCTTTTTATACATATGGCAACATTAGACACAAAATGGAAGAAGCTTTACAAAAATGCATGTGTGCAGACGTGCGTGCAAGGAAATAGCTCCACAGTTAGAATAGCATAGCATAGCACAGCATAGCATGCCTCTTAAACACCAACAGGCTTGGGACATCAACCACCTCTCTAGGAAACCTGTACAGTGTTTGATCAGTCACTTCAATTAGCTTTAACACTCTTCCTTACTCTGCATGTTTCAGCTAGGAGACTCACAGCCATCCTTGCTGAGGACTGGGATCCACTTGTCTTTTGTCAAACTCCAAAAGTTTCAGGTCCTACTTTTTTTTTTTTTTTTTTTTTTTTTTTTTGTGTGTGTGTGTGTGTGTGTATTCCTTGCATGGATCTGGACTTTGCAGTCAGGTCTGACTCTTTGGAGTTAGACAAGTGCCTGTCACTTCCATCATTTGCTTCATCCCTAACTCAGCCAGGAAAGAGTCCTGACTCCCTTCTTACATCCTGACAAAACTGTTATCTGTTCTCTCTAGCTTTGGAAATGCTACTTTCCTTTGGGGGTTGAGCTGGTGTAGTTCTTCACTTTGTCTAGGTAGTAAGTAAAGACAGTTCTCCAGGACTTCTATGCTTAACTAGACCATTAAGGAATCATGAATCCACTGAAAGTACTCCTATTCAATAGGGTAGGAATAGAGAAGGAAGGAATAGAGAGAACAGAGAAGGAATCCTTTTCATCCATTGATCCTTATTTTTCATATATATACATCATAGAGTACACAGCAATAGTAATACAACTTGATGTGGCAGAAGAAAATCCATGCAACCAAAAGCATGCAACTGGATTTGCATTACTCAAATTGTTTACCTATTTTTATTCATTCAGAATAAAACTAATAGATCTAAAAAGAAATTGTATCTATATTATTTCCTGTATCCATTTGTTTTCATATGTGTTTTAAGATGCTTGTTAAACAGGCAGGATGAATGTGCTAATTGAGAGATACAGTGGCAATCTTCATCATGGAACCTTAGGGAAGAGAGGTGAGGAGAGACTAAAGTAATTCATTGTTCCTCAGTGTTTTGTAGCATCACTTACAAGCAATGAGGAGGAAAGCTTTCTTCCCGAGATGAGAAGTTCTGTATTGAGATGAGTCAGAAAGGGGTTCTCAGCTTTTGCTGTGCTCTTCCATGCCCAAGTGGGTATCAGTGTGGGGAAGGAAGGCCTGTGGCAGACGTAGAAGCCATCATGACAAAATCATCCCATCTTAACTCAATAGTGGCAGATAGGTTTCCAACTAAATCTAAAAGAAATTGTGGTAGAGCATAGCTGCTCTTTGAATTCAGCCAGGGAGAACATGTATTGTTAAATGTAATCTTAATGATGCCATTGTCATTTTATCTTTTGTAATTTTATTCCATAGCTGAAACCTTATGTTTCTCAAGTACCTCTCTTTTAATCTGTAATCTTGTTTAGCAATAAATCTGCCTAGTCATATGGCAAAGCATTCCTTATCCCAGTTTGTTACAAATCTTAAAACCATGGCACTGGACACCTTGAAAAAGTGCTGAGTTATCCAGTACATTACATTTCTGTTATCCAAAAAGCAGTAGGATAAATCTCCATAGACGCCGCATGGCAGTTTACCATGAGATTAAGAAGAGGAAGAACTGTCTTCTTGGGACCAGTGATAACTAGTGAAATTCTCTGATCAGCAGTAAAAAGCCAGGAGTGTGACTAGTGGGCTCCCTATTGGATTTTAACTGAGACCAGACATGATAATAATCTGTAACTTCAGGGTAATAGTGCATTTGGGGTTAACTGTGCACCTGATCTCATCTTTGAGGAATACTCTAAGAGTCATAATGTCACCTTTGATCTCTATATGCCTTCTTTCTCTCCAACGCTTTATTTATTATGACTGCAAAATCTTTTGATGTGTCCAGTCCTCTTCTGTACATTATCAGAGAGATTAGCCCAGCTGGGGACCAAATTTCAAATGCCAATTTTAAGGACCACAGTAGTATAAGGCCAAAGGTCCATCAACTGAAATGTTGTTGATCTGGTGTGCCAGTTTTTGCAGCCAGTAGTGATGACAGACTGCCGTGCCAGAATGATATAGAGATCCCCCTGACTGCACAACCTGCACAGCCATGTACCTGTTAACTGGGTGTACAGTGTGCATTCTTGGGAAGAGCCAAACTCATTAATCTGGAGCCACAGAAAGAAGCCAAAAGGGCTTTCATTTCTTATTGATAGAGAAGAAGTGTTAGTAACAGTCTGGGCAGAGTATGAGGGTTGAAAGAAATGTTAAAATTAAAAAAAAAAAAAAGGTATTTTCTTTCTTTTGCTAAAGAAAAAAGAATAAATGACACTTTAAAGAATCATTTGGGATATTATCTGAAAATAATTACTTGGACAACAACATATTGCAGACAGACTACAGACACACACCAAAACCAAAAGAGGAAATATTTGTGAGTAAAACATCTTGTTTTGGAATTCATTGGTAGAGCTCAGATTTTGCTAGCTGCTACATCACCCTCAAAAACTACAATAGAAGATCTATAGAAGATAAAAAATCTATAGTGAAGAATATGTGTTTTAGAAGAGCATAATACAGACAGAAAAGTGTGACAACATTTGCCTGAATGCACCTCTGCCCATGAATCAAACTCTGAGTAGGTGCAAGCAACAGATGGCTTATACAATTTTGCAATTTTGTTTTAGTATCAATACTTATAGTATATAGTGTACTTTTTTCCTTATCTCTCTTTGATTGCATTTAGCCCTGGCCAGTTCTTTCTGTCTTTTTACAGTCCTTAAATTAAATTTACCCTTAATTTATTTCATTTAAAACTACGCATATTAATAAAGAACCCTCTTTCCATTGAGCTCTTGTTTTTTTGTTTTTTTTTTTTCCATCTAACACAAGATTATTTTAACTTTTCATCTCATGTTTTTATTCACCATTTTGTTTTGCAACTGTCAGCTAGAGAAACAGCTACTCCCACTGAGTCAATGGAAAGCTTGATTTGCGTCACTGGAAAGATGCCATGTGCAGGGAAAATACTGAAAACTGATAGCTGATGAGGGGGAATGAAGTTCTGATGTCTGGAATGAATTTATTCCAACAAAGACCAAAAAAAGACTTAAAGTGTGGGACAATCTGATGATTATTAGCTCTGAGAGAGATCTGGACCTCTATACTTCAAGGAGTTGAATGTGGTGGCTATTACGTATCATACAATACAAAATATCAGTAAAAGTGTGATGAAGAGAAGACCTGTCACTGTTGGGAAGTCCTGAGTCTAGCAGAAAGGCTGCCTCTTCTTGTGCGGTGTTGTAGGTTACAGGTTTTAATCCTAAATTGAGTTTTAAATATATAAGTCCATTTTAGTCATATTGAGGTCAATGGTGAAACTCTCACTCGCACGGTACAAAGCAGGCTTCTCAGGTAAGAATATGTCTGACTCTTCTTTGGGCAATAAGAAAATAGGTACCACAGCTGGAAATGTCAGGAATATGGGGAGAAGGAAGGGAGGGGGAGATTAGATCAGCAAATTTATACTGTGACTGGCCTACTGAAGCATCGGTAACATTCAGTAATAATCCTCATCACAGCCTTTGGCTTGGCCAGTCTGATATCACATGGCTTGTAGCTGAGGTGGAAAAGATGATTCCACACTTGGGCCTGCAGAAAAGACCAAGCAAGCAAGCAAGCAAGCAAGCTGGGTTTTGATGTTCAGTTGCTAGAAATCTGGCTGCAGATATCACTGGATATTTGAAATGGATATATTTAGGTGAGTTTTGTGGAGGGTAATCTGAGGTGAGGTTGTTTGCTTGAGTGTGGCCTTTAAGTGTGAAAATATGGTAAATGAGAAAGAACAGATCAGTCACAAAGCCTTGGAAGCACTCGGAGAAGCTCATGTTTGTTGCTACAGAATACAAGAAGAATGGCATAGTCAAAACAATGAGCTAAGAAAACTTAACTTTGCAGCTGACAGGCTAGAAGCAAGGCAAGATGGTATTTGTCAAAGCCAGAGAAAAGAATGTTGTAGGAAACAAGTAATGAGAGAGTGAGTGATGCAGTTATAAGTGTCAGCTGTGAAGAAGTGTTATGCAGAGAGAATTGCAAGGTAGACAACGATAAGGAGGTCAAATCTAAGATGATTCCTGGTCATAAGTCTTTGTGGCATTTCCCAAAGTGGTAAAGCTAAAGGTAATGGGAAGAAAGACGGGATTTTGCTTTGTACATGTTGCATTTAAGCTTAAAGTCTTAAGTCGAAGCACCAAGAGGAAATGTCAGTGCAACAGACTATTAATTTCGTTCGAGTTAGATGAGACACATCTATGGATGGGTAATAAATCTGTTGGTCACTGACCTAGAGAGGGTACATAATTGTTTATTTACCAATGTGTCTTATTTGCAGGCAAAAAGCATAGAGGGTATAAGCCTGCAAAGTTTCAGCTGAGTGATGGGTCATGGAGAAGATGAATAAGCATCTTCAGTGCTCTGTTACAGGAGCAATTTGTGGGGGGAGGAAGTTAACTGGGAGAAGGTGAAGTTACAGACATCAAGTGAGAATACTTCTGCCACTCATGAAAAGACAATAATAGGATGGTAAATACTAGGTTTGCCATTTGACCAAGAAAATAGTTAGAGACTGTCTTGAGAGGATTTTGAGGGGAGCACAGAAGGCACAAATTAATTTGTAGGGAAGAGGAATCTCAGCTACATATTGTAGGCAGCACTGAAAGATGGACGACTAGTGATGAAAATGTTCAAGTAAACATTGAGTTTCCCTAAAATGAAAGAGACGAAACCATGGAGGCAACATCACTTTTATCTGTCATGTCTCTGTTGCACATATGTTTGTTTGGCAAATGTTTCTTTCCTTATGCATGTATGTCTCTTAAATGGAGAACTTAGATCGTGCTCTAATACGCCTAATAGTAAGACTGCTGAAAATCTGTTTCATACCTCAGGAAACCATATACCTTATACCCATATGTGCTGTCATCTCACAGAGTACCTTCAAAAATAAAAATTACAAAACTATTTCACTGCTTTTTCAAAACAAATATTTAATCCCTCATATTCTGTTATGTCATTTCACCAGTGACGTCTTCAAGATGTGGCCTTATTGATGGGTGATGGACATATTGTGGTAACACCATGGTATCAAAGGCATGTATTTACAACTCTCTTACCCTGTCAGAGAGAGGTCAGCAGTATCTGCAAGGCCCCTCTGCTCTGCAAGGCTACAAGCCAGGCATGCAAACTGACCATGCTTCCCTTGCCCCCTCGCTGACAATGCCTCTACTTCTCTGCAGAGAGTCAGAGGTGTTGCAGAGGAGTGGTGCGCAGAAGTGGAGCAGCTTGTGCTGGGCCAGGGAATTCTATGGGGATGGGAAAAGCAGATTCAGTCCACTGTCTTGTGACCTTGAGGTCAAAGGCCTGTGGGAACAGTAGTTCCTCCTCCTTCCCCAGTGAGATTGGATTGGCAGGGAAGCTGTCTGAAACCCTATTGATTGCTTCTTCAGAAAGTTCAATAGTGTCAGGAAAGTTGCAATACCTTTTTCTTCTCTTTGAATTGAAGTTGTGAAAGGATGAAATACTTACCTGCCCTGAGAGGAGTCCTAGCTCAGTGATTCTCAGTTTTTTCTTTTTTTTTGAGTAGATACACTACAAATTTTCTAGTTTGTGTATACTGAGTTCAAATCTATTGGCAACAAGCTTGCCTTTCTTAAATATTTTTATTGTGAAACCCTTAGAAGTAATCACCACAGCTACAGAGATCTACAGCTTGGAGGCTGAATAGCGCTAGCCTATACATAGCCTACACTAGCCTATATTCCTCTTGCAGCTCCTGCCTACAGAGGAGGTGAACATACTGTTGTGCTTGCTCTTTGGGGATGACATGCATTGTCTGCCAGCATGATCACCTGGACCACAGCATCAGGGGACTCAAGAAAGGTGAAAAGAGCGTCACATGGTGCCTATTCCTGTAAAGTCCGTGGGGAGAACTGCAACATGGACTGCTGTTGTGACTGACTGCTCACAGGGGTGAGAATGGGATTCCTTATGCACTCTCTTCACCACCATTTCTAAACACAATCTGGCATCCTGTATGGCATCCAAGTGTGCTGCGAGTGCATAAGGCGGAACAACAAAGTGAACTGGGAACTGGACATCAGCTCCATATGCCACATTAAGTCTGACCCAAACTGAACTAGAAAGAGCAACTGGCATCCTAAATCAATCTGCTCACCTTTTTGTAACCAATTCCCTGCACATGCCTCCAGAAGCACTTCTACAGAGATAAATGGCCCAATCCTGTTTCTGATTTAAATGAACAGGAACTTTTGTGTGTCTCTCCACTGTAACAAACCAAGTTTAAAGCTGAAGCTGATGATTTTGAAAGCATCATCAACAAAGACAGTAGAGCTATAAACAAGATTTAGAGGGATTAAAATACTGGTTTTGAGGACCCCATCTTTCAAGCCAAATATTTTCCAAATACAGATTTTGAGTTACTGGATTGTCTGATCCTATGTGTCCTTCTGGCCCTCAGGTCCTGTGTTTCTGGATCTAGGCACAAGACTTTTCACTGGGGCTTTTTCTAGTTTGTTTGTTTGTTTGGTTGGTTGGTTGGTTTTTTTTAACTGTGATTTTTCATTTAAACAGTGGCTGATTGTGAAGAGGCTGAGACTTGTGTCAGAGTGCTCGGTGAGACATTTCTCTTGGGGATCTTTTGAAGCACTGTAGGAAGTACTACTCTCAAGTAAAGCTGACTCCCTCAAAGTCAAGATGCCCCAATGGATGACGTGAGTGCTTGTTTCCGCAGAAAGACAACTGGGTCAGCTTAAATCACCAAGAGAGGTTTTTCTTAAACCAGTTCTGTAGGAGGACACCTGCCCAGGCCCCAGGGACATGTGCTTACGCTCATTTTTAATTTAAATTGTTTTGAAGGAGAGCTAATCAGAATCTGAAAATATTTGATGTTGATTAAATTTAGAATTCGTGGATAATTAGCCTGGAGGGGGGGAAAAAAAAAGCTATCTGCAGATGCTGAATTCAGCATGTGTCAGTAGAGCTCCAAAGGCAAATCCTTCCTACAGTCTTCAGAGCTGCTTCTCTGGGGTTGTCATGCAGTGTTTTGGGTAGACAGTGCCTGAGCACAAAGTACAGTAAGTAAAGATAAGAGAGAACATCAGGGCTTTCCTTAGAGATTTCTCTTAT
Organism: Podargus strigoides; assembly: GCA_028020825.1. NCBI lineage: Eukaryota > Metazoa > Chordata > Aves > Caprimulgiformes > Podargidae > Podargus > Podargus strigoides. The sequence goes on along the minus strand of CM051619.1, from coordinate 34,785,298 downwards.
TCCTCTGACCTTGTGAAGCCACCTTTCCAGAGCTATTCAACTTTTCAGAAATCCATTCCCAGGTAGAAAAGAACAGTTCCTACTGGGAGTTTTGCTGTGCTCCAAGAAACTTTTGTCAAATTCCTGAATAGTGGGGAAGTTCTTAATTGCTTTTAACGGTCTCTGTCCTCCCCCCTGCTTTGTCAACTTTTCTCTGCTTTTGACTCCTGAGACATTCTGAAGAGCCTCTCACATCTCTGAGGAAGCACTGGAGCTGGTACAAAGATCTCCACAGGCAACACTATTTTCAGTGTACATGCTTTATTGATCTTAACCCAAAGAACCAAGCTACATATTCTCAAGCACTCCCTCCTGGGATCTTATCTCGTAGCCATTTATATAACTACAAATAAAGAGAATTCCTGTCACAGTTCCTATTTTTGCCCCCACTACAAATGATTGTATTTTTATTTGGATGGGATGCAATTCTGACCATCCTGTAGTCACCCAGCAGCACCACAGTAGCTGCACTGCTGTTCTAATGGACTCTGTAACAACCTCTGTAACAGGTATAGGTGTTGTGGAGCTTACCAGCTGCACTTTGAAGCTGCAGAGCCTTTACACTGCTTTGGTCTTCTCTCTGCAAACTGCTTCTTTGTCTGATGGAAGGAATCAGCAGCATTAGCTTCACGAGAAGAACTAAACAAACACAAAAGGCTTTTTAAATAGGATACATTCGTATTTCAGATTGAGGTGACACTTAAGAAAGCAAGATATCAGTCAGTTACCAAAATAAGCATGATTGCCCTGTCTGATACTGAAGAAAAAGACGACGGCAAAGGCTCTTTGGTTATATGGACAGAGGAGGGACAGAGGGGCAGTAATGACCGCATCTGCAGAATTAGTGATGCTGTTCCTGGAAGATTGCCCTCGCTTCAAAAGCACAGTGAAGAACTGAAGAAAATTCAGACAAGAGCTGCATAAATGGCTTGAGATCTGCAAAAGCAGGCTTTTTAATGAGAAACTAGGGATGCTTTATACATTTTCAATCACCAGCTCAAGGCTCATTAGTTGAGTAGACAGACATTAATTTTGACATGCCAAGGCTGAGCGAGCAGAGCCTGTTTTCTTCTGTTGTGGAAGTTAGGTGTAGCCCCAGCAGCAATAGGAAGACAGCCCTGGAGTTTGGGTACGCTGCTCCGCCTGCTCCTGTGGGACAGGAGGAATGGGGCTGATGACTGCTGCTCTGGAAAGGGTCTTTTTCTTACCCCAGCAGTATTTGTTTTCCCACAAATGATGCCTTTTCTCAGCAGAGGCAGAAACCTGGTGGGTTTACATGGTCCTAGACATGTAAATGCTAATGTCTGTGATGCTATTGCCTTTTTGGTTACCTTCTCTGTGCTGCCCTCAGAAACTGCTTAATCTGTCTAAGGGGACGTCCCCACAGCTCTGAAGGGGGCTGGGGTGGTACCTAGGTCTCCCAACATGGAGCTGGAACATGGCCAGGGAATACTCAGCAGAGCAGGCCTGCAGCATACCCTGAGGAGTGAGCGAGTCCTATGGTGTATACTTACTTTTTTCTCTCTTGGGGAAAAGTTCTATCTCTTATAAGAAATTTCTCCTTTGAAATATTCTAGGGAGCCCGGACAGATCTAATCTTTCCTCCTGAAACTTGTTCTCTTGCTTCATTATTTAAGAGACCATCTGATCATTCTTCTCAATTAAAATAAGTGTTTTTACTTCAGCTCCTTGGAAATGCAAATGTCTTTTGCTAGAGTAAAGTCCTTGACTAGCTAATAAATAACTCCTTGCTTCTGTGAGTGGGGAAAGATCTCCCTATTCCTCCTCCCTTTTTGACTGTTACATGGTGAAATGTATCTTAAACTTATTTTATATGCTCCAACGCTAGGTATGTGACAAAGGTGTCTGATGGAAATATCTAACCACGATAAATAGCCTCTTGACTGAAAGCAGACACAATAGTGGTTAATCGTTTTGGGGTGATGGGACCCCAACAAGCTTCTACTAAGCGTGTGTACCAGTCTCCTGTTGCATCCAAGGAGGCTAGAGTGTGGTGATGGACTCAAGAGATTTTGATATTTCAGTGGCTCTGTGAAGGCAGACAATTAGCTATTGTTGTGGCACCACAAACAGAGTGGAAGATTCAGAAATAAGGTTATATCATTATGTAAACCATAACCAGTGTCAGCAAACGGCGTTACAGCATCTCAACAAGCTTTGTTAGCTGAGACAATTCCAGGCAAGTATAGAAGCAGCCACTCCTCTGTAAAACCTTTGGTGTAAATTGTGTACTTTGTGTCATGTCTTTTATTCTTGTCTCATATGGAGGTGTTTTTCAGAATTAGCAGACATGTAATTCAGTAAATGTGTTACTGGAACTATCAACCTGAGTAGTGCTTATTGCTAATAGAGTTGCTGGTTCGGGTGGTTTTTGTGCTGGGAGTTTAGTGACATTGTTAAGAGCTTTGTACCATCATGTCTGTGCTGTTTGTCTCTGTGGTATTGTCATAGGGAAGTTCAGATTATTAAAGAAATAGTAAGATTCTGGGTTATTTCTCCAGATTTTTTTCTAACATCAGTGAACAAACCAGATCTTATCTTAACAAATTGTGTACCCTAGTGCATCAGTATTCACCCATCCTGTTTTTTATAAAAAATTACCATCACCTCAGGTTTCTTTGGATCTTTCCTGATCTGTAGTGTCTTAGCTTATTTCTTTATAGTCTTACTGACTTCTGCAATGTAAGCAGCACAACAATGGAAATATTAAAGAAAGTGAAAGATTTGTCTTTGTTCTTCACAAAGTACTGAAGCGATTTCTGCATGAACTAGCAAAACCATGCAGGAAGCTATCTGGAGTCCCCATTTGGGAGCAAGGACCACTCTCCACTTGTAGGCAGAGCAGGCAGTGCTGGGGAAGCCAGCCAGCCATGGCCCATCTGCCCCTTTCACCTGTTGTTAAGCTTTGCAAAACCAGCTGGCTGCTGTCACTGGGGAAGGGCTAGTGATGGGACCTCCTGTCAGCATATAAACAACTTACAAAAGTATGATATAGCTGCCTAATTATTAAGCAAGATGCATATTTTTAAAGGCTGAATTTTGTGGAGTTATAGAAGACCCATTGACATTTTTTGTCCTTTTCCCTTTTTTTTTTTGAAGAGCAGCTAAATTCTGTTGACCTTTTTAAGTGATTGAATGTAAAAGTTTTAAAGCCCCAGAATTTGTTTTTTAAAGTCAATCAAAATTTTGGCATTTCAGTATATCTGGCATTTCACTATCCTAATTTTCATCACCATAAAGATCAATACTACCATCCGTCTCTGTTTGTGGTATTTTCTTTCCTCCTCAGAAGCTGACTTGAGTGTCAAAGAAGATCTCTAGATCTCTATCAAGTAAGATTTCAGTAAGAATTAGTGGAAAATGTTTGTTGTGACTGATTATTAGCTATCACTGATTTTGGTGCGACATTCTGACTTCATTTCTCTCAAATCTTCCACTGCAATAGGTACAGAAGCTCATGGGCCTAGTAGCAAACATAAATTCTGTAGCAGACAAGTTACCTGAGTTATTGAGTTTTTAAATGACATCATTCTGAGAGATGGTTTTCTGAAATAAAATGCCATCTGCTTCTACTTACTTTTCCTTGTTTCCTTCTCTAAGAAAACACTGAGAAAACATGTTTGTTCTGAAAGATAGGTCCTTTGAGGCCCATTATTTTGTTTCATCTCTCTAAAAAGACAAGGTATGAATTTGTTAGCGAGTTACCAGACAATTCAATATACAGTGCATCCAAGGAGCCAAATAAATGCACTTTTGTTTGATACATCTTGATGTAGGTGAAAGTTTGAATTTTGAAGTCAGATTTACCAGAAGGCTTCCGGGGCCACAGCCAGGAGCAGCTAACAGTTGTATTCTCAAATGATCTTCCCTGTTTTTTCCAAGGGCGATGTATTCACATTTTGTAACACTACAGTGTGCATTGCAACTGTCTATTAATGTGATAGGGGGTAAGGGGTAATGTGACACATCCTGGACAAAAATAATCAGAATAAACCAAGGTTTTCAAGCTTTTCCATCTTTACACCAGAACAGGATCATTTGACAGCATTTCGACAATAGAGGAGGGTAGCCAAAAGACACATACACCAAATCAGCATCAGGGCTTTAATAGCTCATAATATTTTAATGTTTTTTTATATATTAGATTATTATAAGGGTGCTATGATATACCAACATTATTCTCAATTAATATGTAAGAAAGATATTCCCTGTAATTTTCTCTTTCTATATTCTGTGAAATTTTCCAGTCTTTGCCTTACTCTGAGGGAAAGATTTGATTTTCAAAGGGCTTTTGCTATGTGTCCTTTTGGTTGAAAGAGAGCTGTAGTATTTGCTCAGAGATCAATAGCTGTGGGGCAATATTATCACACAAACACAAAGGGATCTGATTAGAAAAGGATTGCCTAATCTATAATCTATTTCAAACTGCAACTAATATTATAGGTGGTTGCAATTAAAAAAGATCTGGATTCTATGTTAGGTTTGGATAACCATAGGAAAGCTAGTAAATGGAGACTGGTTATTAATCTCAGCTTGCCTCTTGATTGCTGAAGTCTATTTAAAATAATAGTAATAATTTAATAATTTAAATTGGGAGTTTTTCCCAAGGACTGAAGGGTGTGCCTTTTAAAAATCTCATGATAAAATTGAAATGAGATCCATTATTTCGTAATTCAGACAGAGCACAATGACAGCAAATTTTTCTATGCCATAGAATTGTTAAGGTCCTTTGATATTCTAATTCAAGTTCACTACAATCAAAATTAAGGGGCAAACTGTGCAAAATGCTAGATAATGTTCTCCTAAGCATCAGCATGAATTTCATGCCCCTTGCAACTGAGATGCATGAGGTGCAGGCTTCAAATTATAGGAGAACATGCCTGGGAAGAAAGGTAGGGTAAGATACTCTGCACTTGCAGTAAACTTACTTTAGAGAAGGACTATACTCAGTGGGGCATTATAAGGCATCCTGTGTGACAACAGACTTTTTAAGTCCTTGGCTGCAAATTTTGCCCCATGTTGGACATCTGTTTTGCCTGCAGCCCTCTCACAGTCAGAATCTGAAACCAGAGAGCACATTGGGCATGCTGGGTGAGAAACCCAGGCATTGCAAGGAGCCCCACGGCTGCAGAGGTTGTCTGGGTTTTAGGAAGTGGAGGCTCAAGCTGAAGAAGTTCTGCCCACTTCAGGGTCATGAGCATGTGCCCCCGCCCCCAGCGAGGCAAGCAGGGATGCCCAGGGCTGCTGGTGGCTGGGTAGTCAGTGTCTCCAGACTTGGCTTGGTGGAGTCATTGCTTTTCTTAAAAAACAACTAGCACCTCTTGTTGTGTCAAAGGACACTCTATAGTCTAGGCACTCAAGTGGCATGTGGGAACTCAGGATGCAAGACCACAATAATAAATATTTAATACTCACCATCATATTTTGACACTAATTCAAGCCCTTGTTGCCAGGCTTGGGAGAAAGGCTGATGGGTGAATGGACATGGAAAAGGAAGTGTCTTCTTATGTCTACAAGTGGTCTGACCAGTTCAAGGGCAAAGAACTTTGGTGGGGTTGAGAAGTTTATGTTATCTCTGCATCTACTCTGGATGTTTTGCAGATAAATAGAGTTCAGAATATAGCTGCTGTCAACAGATTTTTCCAAGTACTAAATCTACAGTGCTGCACTTGGAAAAGTGCATTTATCATAGACAAAACTGAGTTTCTGAAAAACATTTATTAAAAAAGACTGACTACAGCTTTCAGTAGACTTGTCAAGATTTCATATTTTGCTTTTCATTTTTACCAAGTGCATTAATAACTCTTAAGACTAAATGACATGAGTGCTAGATATCTCAGAAGTGCATTAGAGATGGAGAAAACAGAATTTTGTGGCTTTTAATGTATGCCCCGTGATCAGGAGTAAAAGTACAGTGAACAAGACTGTTTGAAAAATCAGGAATTTCCCCCCAATTCAAACAGATTCATAAAGAAGGTTGTGATTAAACAGCTGTAATTCAAATTAAATTTGCATTGCCTAGCTGATATTCCTCACTGTATCTTAAATATTTGAATGGCTGAGTGTTCCTGAAAATATCTTCAAATCTGAAAAAAAACAAGAAATCAGTTCTCAGGTTGTGTTAGTGTGCATTTCACCAGTTCACCATTTTTTCTGTTTAGGATTTTTATTTGCCTGATCAGACACTAACAGCATACCACGTGGGCAAATATCCAGTAGTGAGCTGCAAAAGTGAGCAATCGGTGAATAATTCAAGCTCTGAAAAATCATTTAGTCTCACTAGCTTATGAACATTTACAAACAGCAAAACTTAACTTGAATGACTAGATCTAAACCCCTCAGAATCCCAAAACACCGACAACACATCAAAGCAATGAAGCAAGTGGCAAAAAATTTACAATCTTTCCTAAAGTCTTTTCCAAATGCAATCACTATTCAAAATTGATTAATGTTTTTATTAGGTGAATGTACCTAATTCTAAGCAGCCATTCGTGTCTTTCTGCTGTGGCTGCATGACACAATATGGCTGGTTGCCTAACAGAACTAAGAAAAATAATAGCTTTAAGTAATATAATTTTCCCATCTAAGCCCTCGATGAGCTCTCACTGATCTTACTTTTGCTTAAGTTAAGGTAGTAGTTTTCATACACATTACATTTTTCATTCAGATGCAACAGACTTTTCAAATGAGTTGCCCAAGTGAAGTGCTGGGGTCAGAACCCCAAGCCCTGAATTAAGGTTGACATATGGGTGGCTCCCACAGTCCTTCAAAAGGAGGGGATGAGTTTGCCTTTTGGCTTTCCTCCAAGGTGCAGCTGGCCTTGTAACGAAAGCCCTCGGGTAAACAAGCCCCAGGTGCCCTGCATTGGGTAAATGAGTGCCAGGTGTCCTGCTTTGGGGATAAAAGCTGGGACCACTTGCAGGAAGGGTGGAGTGTCTATCTGTGAGGTGGATGCACTTTGTAGAGTTTCCCTGTTGGGGAAGGACCTCCTGACTCTCCCTGCAACTGGGCCCCAGTCAGGTTTGGCATTTGCACACACGGGCTTTGTGGGGAAACAGTATGGGGCTACTTCTATCCTATATGATCAGCCTATTGACTTGGTTGTCTCCCATCTCTTCTATGGGAGACTTTGTTTCTTTGTTTATTCCCCCTATTATTGGTTGTGCTGTGTTGTCCCTGGGGTTGCTGTCTATTATGTGTGATCTGTTTGACTTGTTTGTACCCCCAGCGATCACCCATTTACTGACTTTCCTGCATGCTAAAGAATCTGGTTACTGGATTGTTTTTCTGCTGGCTGTGTCCTTTGTGCTAGGCCTAGTGACTGGCAAAGCACCAAGGTGCAACATCTTTACTTAGAAGCAAATTAAGCTACCTTCTACATGAAGATTCAGGGTTGTTTGTGCATAAGTGTGTGTGTGTGTGTTTACTTGGTTGCTGCCATTGCACCATTTAGTTTGCTTCTACTATGGGCTGCTATTCCAGGCCCTGCACCAACATAGCTATTCGTACAGGCCAGCACTAGTGACTCACTTGTTATGGAAGCTGAGAACATGGATATGTGGTTGTCTTTCCATATTATCCAGTTTAGGGCCAAGGAGCAGGAATTCTGGGCTGAGCATTGGGTTTCTGTACACAGAAGATGAGGGATGTATGGGAGTCAGGCAGCAGAGTTTATCTTCAAAGCTGAGTACAAGCAGGTTGTTTCTGGGAGAGTAAGCAATGTGTGTGAGAGCTTCCAGGAAAGGGGTTAGCTGGTTCCTGGAGCAGGTGGCATTGGAGGTGAGTTATAGCCAATTATGTTAGCAGCTTGATTGATTGAACCAGAGCAGATTGCCTCCAGCATAGTCTTTAAGTGCTAACTGACAGCCATTTGGTTTCATGTTCTGCAGACTAAGCATACCACCCCTGCAGACAGGCAGCACTTCTAATATCTTGAGACTAAGGTCTGCTTTTGTCCACACTCTATTGGAATAAGGAAAATTTGCATCTGATTTTGACAGTGAGCTCTGTCTAAAGAATGCGCATAAAGAGTACTGTGTTTTCGTCAGTGTGCTCAAAGCAGATAAACAAGCATGTTCTCCACTGTGGCAGTTCTGGTCTCAAACAGGGATAAAAGGAGTTTGGTGGACACTTTCTGTTGGGCACACTTTCAACTTTGCAGTGACATAATCATCAATCTCAGCCCACCAGTCACACCTGGTGAGTTGTTCAGAGAAAGAACACAAAGGCATTTACTGAACAGGACTAGAAATTGTTTGCACTGGAAGACACTAAAGTGACCAATAAAGCTGTACGCACATATTCCAAACACTCCTTCCGCACCAACCAGATATGATGTATTATGTCCTTCCTTTGGTCTTGATTCTGGGCATTTTGAACAGCAGCTTTTGAGAAGACAGGTACTTTAGGGAAGCTTTGCAGATATTTTTCCTTCTGTAAGTCTTGCTGAGATAGACTAGGAGTACTCTCATGTATGGGCAACTCCCTAAAATATAGTCCAAGCAAGCAGAAACAATTATTAAGTTAACCTCATTCCTCTCTGTGGAGCCTTTCACTCCAACCAGCTGAGTGCATTTTATTTCTATTATATTAGAATCTCCTATAAAGGGTTATGTTGGAGTGATTTCATTTTTTCAACAATCCTACTCACCATCTGCATTTGACAAAACTCGTTGACATCAGTCTTTGTTGCTTAGCAATAAATACTTGTGCTGACTCCAGTCACAAAGAGTGTTCATTACGTTGTCATTCAGACATTTTACAAAGCCTTTATGGCCTCAGAAATCATTTATTTACACTGTCCTTCATGGAAGAGAGGGGGAAGAGCTGAAAAACAAATGTGTAGTATAAGAGGAAAGGCAGACAGATCTTGAAAGGCATTGGACACAAATAGCAAAGAACCTGTAGCAGATCCACAAGCTTGATAAAGAGGAGAAAAATACCTAAAAAAAAATCAATGCAGTACTATTACTATAAAATATTAAAGCAGTTGTAGAACTTGCCAGACATCAACTATCTTGAACACTATTAAAGTGTATGTTTTGTAATGGCATCAATGGCCACATTCCATCAATTTATGCTAATCAAGGTGTACTAATCAGCAAGAATATCTGATATAAGAATGTGCTTTGTGCATATATTCTGTCTGTATGTAACCAGGTGTTCTAATTTGAGCAAAATGCCTAAAAAATTTACATTTCTTTAGAGTTCTATGGTAATTGTCTTCTTATGCATAACTTGAGAATTATTTTAATTTGGGAATAATTTCATAATTAGTATTAGCTCAGAACTGAACTGTATTGAAACCTTTGAGGAAAGTTTTTATTTATGGAAAGTTAGTAGAATAAATGCTTAAAGCTGCACAATTATAATAGCTCATTTAGCAGTCACTATGGCCCACTTCTGTTTAGATGTCTAATTGTAAGATATTAACCTTTGGCACTGAAACTAGAAAAAGGTGGACTAGGAGGCTCCAAAAAGGCAAAATTAGAATTGAAAATGAAACAGGTCACTTGTTATAGAGCATGTTACATTTAGTAGATGAACAAGCTAACAAATGAATATGACAATGAGTCATCTGAAGTCAGAAAACAGCATACTGTTGGAATGTCAGATGATTTATAAAACACTTAGTTTTTGCTTTTATTTGTGGACACATTATGCAAAATGAGTTGATCATTTTACATGGGTAGCAGCAAAAATGCAGATAAAAATCAGAATATGTGATAACAAATCTGTCATGGACAGTGTCCACTGCAAAACATATAAAATACCTGGGATATTTTTCAGGAAATGGCAAAGAAAAGTTCTCAAAGCTGAACTTCATTCAGGCATTGAATTTGAGACTCAAAATCTCTTTTTACTTTAAAGGCGATGACTTTGATTCTGATCTGCCAACAGAATTTTTCACTTTCAGTCTTAAGCAAAATAATAATAAAAGTAGTCAAGAGCTATGAACTAGGCATTTAGACTTATGTTGCTGGTGTAGTACAGTGACCTTAACAGATATTCCAGTCACATAAAAGAGAGATTGTGCCTGAACAGCTGATATGGCATGTTGAAAGACCACAGCTGCTGTGCAACATTAAAGACCAGAGATTGGAAAGTTAATATTGTTATAAAATTCACACTCCTTCAAAGTGTGAAGCAAGCTTAGAAGAAAAAGTGTCTCTTCCATGTTGACCTTAAGTCAAGAGTAATTCAAGTTCCCTACTTGGAAGGGACAATGCCACTATGTTGGTGCAATATTGACCTGAATTGCTTTGGTAGGAGCAAGATCATGTTGCCCAGACACTCCAACATGGAAATCCTGATTTTGAGCTTCACATGGCTGCTCCTGCTCACCAGGATTTGCTTTGGGAACCTGTAAGGCAGCAATGCATTGTGTTGCGTGGCCATGCTCAGTCTGCTGAAGTGCTGTGAAACAGGGAACCTTTATGTCTGTCTGAATGGATGTTCAATTCAAACATATGCAGCCTTTAAGTGCTGCTGCAAACTTGAAAGTCTGACCCTCAGCCCTTTTGGAAATGTGTCCTATTAAATAAAACACACCACTGAAATAGAGAGCTAAACATAAAAGGAGTTGCACTGAAACAACAAGAGAAAAACTTTTTTGCTTCAATATAAAGGAGAAAAATGTAAAAGCAACTGGACGGAAGGGGAAAAAAAACCCTAATCAAAAAGTCACATTCTGACAAAAAAATTATTTGAAAGATGACAGATGACACTCTGAGGAGTCAGAGGCTGGGAGTAACAAGAAACCTAAGGCTCCTTTTGACAAGGCTGGTATTCTTCAATACCCAAGAGCATCTGTAAAACTTTTCTCAAGCAAAATGCTGACTTTCCTAAAAATGCAGTCAATGTAGGAGGAATAGTGCATTCTCAGGGAATGACAGGTTAGGCTCTGTGCTCCTGACAAATCCAAGATAAAGCTGAATGACCAATTGCCCTGATACAGGCTTGGAACAGCTCCACCTCTGCAGTGCTGATTATATTGACATTTTCCTTCCCTCTTCTGCTCCTTTCCCCTCTCTCTCCCCAGGACGTGTTTTTCTTTTTGCCTGTTTCTAGTTCCTTTTTCACTATTTTTCCATGGTAAAGGTAGACTCAAGCAGAAACATTAAACACTCTTTTAAGGAAGAAATATGCCCCATATCAAATTCTGAATCCTGCATCACTTGGACAGCTTTGAAATCACGTAGAAAAATATCACCCAACTCAGTCTGAGGCGAGCCAGCAACCATTTTTTTTCCTGGTTCAATAGCCTGAGAAAGGTCAACCTGGATAATCTAATGGCCTGGTCTGGACTTCAAGACTGCAAAGCAGATTAATGAAATGGTAGGAACCCCAGGTTGTGGTGACAAAGCTGGCACAGCCCCTTCTCAGCCCTTCAGGAGGAAGCAGTTCTATGCAGGTCCAAGAGGGAGTCAGGGAGTAAATGGTGCAATTTGATATTCGCCTTTCCATGGTTCTCTGGGAAACACCAGCTGCATTGGTCGCTCTCCCTCACTGGGGCACCTTGGTGCAAACTCATGGCATTAGGGAGTGGGTTAGGTCTAGGTGTCCCCTCTTTTGGCCATAAACTTGTCATCAGCAGGCCCACAGTTAAGGTCCTCGAGTAGGAAGAACTACCTTAAGGTAGTAGGGTGCTGTAGGGGATTTAAATAATGGCAAGAAAAACACATAAGAGGTGTCTTTACATGCAAGTTATGCCATCAGGGAACTGTGCCTATAGCTTTTTAATGTTTCTAAAAGATAAGGTATTCAGCAAATATTTGCAGTACTCAGTGGAATGAATCTGTGATATCAGGAGACCATATACTGCCTTTAGTAATAACATCAAATCAGGCACTCCAAACATAAAAGGGGCTCTTGGGAAAATGTAGTTGATTAGCTGTCATTCCTTGACTATTTCTTTTCCATTATGTGTATAAATTCATTTTTTTTTACAGTGGTTCACATGGTCAGGTGCAACAATACAAAGAATTTTGACCCAGTTAAGGGTAAAGCTCCAAAGTCAATAGTTTGTTTCCTCCTTGAGAGATACTTTTTTCCACGCTGTTATCAACAAAATGGATCAATGAGTCACTGCTTGCCAATGCAACTTAGCTAGGTTTGCTCATTTCCCTAGAACCAAGATGCTCAGAATAAAAAGAAATGTCTGTTCTTACCACTTGCTGTCCTGCTTTCAAAGAGAAGTGTTTCAGGGATTTAATTTCTCGTCCCTGGCTTTCCCAGTCTCTCTCTGTTTATTGATGGGAGGGAGAAGGCCCTGTCACTTAAGCTGCAGTGTGTTAAGGACTCCTTCCAGCTGAAAACAGGTACCAGAGCTATTTTCTAGTTTTTTCCTGTTGTTTTGTATTAAATTCCAAATGTCAAACGTAATAGAGAGCTTAAAATAAAGTCAACCTTTTATGCCATTTAAATGCAATAAACTGCTTCTAACATCCTGCTTTGCAAACGCGCTTGAAACCTTATTAAGTGTTTGCTATGTGGTTCATGATGTGTCCATGGCTCAGAAAGAATTGGTACGTGATGCATCTGCTGACTTGTTTTAGAGATTAATATTGCATTATAGAAACAATTAGTTGACAACCAAGAATGAGGCCATACTAGGATCAGTGTATGTACTTATTGCCTTAGGTCTTCAGAAGGGAAATACCTTTGAGTTAATGCTTCACTGTCTCAAAACCTCAGTGGGTTAATAGAAAGCATTGTACATCATTAGTGTTGTTACGAGTGAAGTTCATACCCAAAATGTATAATTGTACATTGAACCACTATTAATCACCGTAACATTCAACACCATGTATCTGGGTTCAGATAGCTCATGTTCATCCTGTACATGAAAAATATGGTCTAATTAGCTTCTAATAGAGATGTAAGATATGCCAACAAAGCACAGTGCTTGCATTTATTGTGTAAAATATTATGTAATTAGGTAGCCCCTGATAGTGAATGGCTTGGGAAAAAGACTCAGAATTAAGAAAGTCAGGTTCTGATTTCAGCAGTGTCTAATTTTATTTGGACACAGTTGTTACTTGACCTCTCTTCTCTGTACGTTAGTCATTATAACTGGAAAACCCATTAAAAGCAGGGCTCTTCAGAATGATTTCTTCAACTTGAAGACAAAAATTTCTGGTTAAACACATCCAAGTGTAACACTGTGAAAACAGTCTCTCTCTTTTTTCTGTCAGTTCTTTAGTCATCCAAACTGAAGCTGTGGGGAAAAAAAATGCATGACACCAATGCCTTTTTAAAAAAATACCTATTAATAATTATAGCTTTAATGAATGGTGTGCTGAACATTTCAAATCCAAACTCAGTGGAGCAGCACTAACAGTTTACTCCTCCCACCACCACCATTAACGGGTCAAGGCTGAAGAGAGGGAGAAAAGTTTAATTTCTGGAAGTGAGCGGGAGTGGAGGTTCTGACTGCATGGCCCTGCAGGCCTGACACTCTTGAGTTTTCACTGAGAGTGCAACTGAGGAGGAGGACCTGTTTCAGACGATGGCTGTGACAGTGATGAAAAGCAAAAGGAACACTTAAAGGGGAAGAGAAGGTAAATTTGACAGAGAGAGTGGGACACCTTTGCCAGTTTCAACAACACCTGCCACAGCCAATGAACATCAGCTGGCCAATACAACAGAAACTTCTACAGCAGCATCTCAGTTCAAGCCATTCATTACCGGTACAGCTGCTGGGGTTGGCTTTTTAAAGAACAGCATGTTGAACATGTCAGTTTTGTCAGGATTTTATTTCCTTTTAACTTTTGATCTACTGCGGTTGAGCTCTGTGAATTTTTTATTACAGCGTGTCTAAATCTGCCCCTCCCCACATTGGCAGGCCTCCCAGTGTGCCCTCCAAACCATCTCTTTGCATCCTGCTTATATTCTTGCCTTTCTTTCTTCTGCCTAGCCCTTATTTTTAGAACTGCTTATTCAACTTTGCATGTCGGATGTCCGTATCTTTCATTCATCTTTTTCTTACAGTTCATTTCTGTCAAAAGTCTATACATCTAACAAAGACAGGACACTACTATCCAGTTTTTACCTCTATTTTTTCCTTTTAATTTTTACTTTGGTGTGATTTTGATAATCCTACATGTAAGCTGCAAAAATCAAAATAGAAATATTTTTTAAAATATTATTTATTAGATCATAATGAGCATAATTTTGATTTACAAGATCAGGCAAGTGATCTGAAGCTATATTACAGTTTCTAGCCAATGTTAGACAAATTACTTAGCGACTTGCTTCTAGGCATATACAAATTTTATTTCACTAATGGAGGGTTTTCACCTTCTGGACTTCGTGATTAAGCTGATACAGACACAAGTACATCTCAGTCTGAAGATAGTGTGTGGTGGGGTGAAATTCGTTTACCTCCTGCTATGTTATACCTAGCAATGTTAAGTGCAGAATTAAGATGCATGTCTGCACAGTTCCTTTGCAGATAAGAATGTTTTCTTTCCTTAAATGCTAAAATGGTTCCATGGCATGAGGTAGAAAATTTGTGGTACAAAAACCTTGAGAAAATAATTGACTTGGTGAATAATTTATTGAATTTGCTGAAAATATTGACCTAGATTTAATGTTTCCGCATTCAAAACATGGAAACTGAGTTAAATTGGTGTGTTGAGTTAGCCTAGAGTGAGGCTGTTGCAGCATGATTAATTTACAAGCGTGAGTTACTACTCAAGAAAAGCCATTTAGCTGTTAAATGCTCTGCTTGGGTTATGTTGGCATTTTCTTCAAAGTTGATGACCTGTGATCTGATCTTGCCAACCATTAATGAGGACAAGACAAGATACTTAAGGATTGCAATTCTGGATCTTCTGGCTCTTCACTTTTTCTCCATCATCTTTGAACAGATCTGATACCAGGTCCTAGCAGCCTGCTACCTTGTCTTAACCACTTCTTCTTTATTCAAATTGCAGAGGCCATTAGAGAGCCTGGTGTGCTGAAGTTTAAAGTACCTTAATTCAGTGCTAGCCTGCTTTTCAGAAGAGTGGCTACTAGACATGCTTATGCTTGTGGTAAAAAAGCATCCAATAGCAGAAAAAGTTCAGAATGTAAACATCTTGTTCAGCAAGGAAAGCAAGAGCTGGAGATGGGCAACAGGACAGCTGGGTAATACAGAAAGAAGATGAAATAAAAATGATACTAAGATGAATATAGTTTTATATTCATTGTGTAGACTGATGTAGTTTCTTTTGGCAGAAACCCCTTCCTTTAATGGACATCAGATACTCAAGCTGATACAATGCCAGGCCTTCCAAAGAAGCAGAATATATCAGACAGGATACACAGCTTCCAGACTAGAGATTTACTGCACCTATAGGCATCTGCCTCTGTAGACAGCGTTTTGCCCTGCCTGATTTATATGAATCAGGCAGTTCTTGGGTATGTATAGCAATTGCTCAACCAGCCTTGCCCAGCCCCAGGCACTAGAACATGAATGTTGGCAAAAATCTCCAGAGAAAGAAGCTACTTGCTGCAATCTGTCAGCTCATTGAAGCTTTTAACAAATATAAATTTGCAAAAATATTCTCTGTAGGAAGAAGTTCACAAAGGGGTCATACTATTTTTAAGAAAAGGAAAAATTGTGTCAGCAAATGCTGGCTACGAGGGAAGGATTTTAAGGCATAGGGGATTTGAAGACAGGTTGTAGTACTCATGAAGGAAGAAGTTAAAGGGAGACAGCACAAAAGTGGTGGGGGAAGCAGCAAAGACCTCCAGGAATGTAGAGGGATGAAAGACCAGGCTTGGATGCTTTCCAAAAAGGGGTTTGATTGGAGTTGAGGCTACAATATCACTGTGTTTTCAGTCACCCTTTAAACTGCCACTTGTAACACACTAGTCCATAAGCAGACAAGGAAAAACAACTCTGTGCTAGTAGCACAGGGTTATGTGTTGTAACAGGATCATGGGAAAGAGAAAGGAAAAGGTGCTTTCATCGTCTTTGCTTCATAAATAAGTGTTTAGGGGTGGGAAGAAGGATTTAGAAATACCAGAGTATCCTCTGCTTTGCACAATAGTACCACAAGCACTAATGTACAGCAGCATTAACTCCTACTAAAGCAAGTCCCGGTCAGTGCAATGATAACAGGAGATTCTGAGAGGTGTTCGGTTTGCAATTGAAGACAACCAGTCCCAGTTATCTACTTATAGGTATTATTTCAGAGGCAGGTGTCTGAGCTCTCTTCAGAGTCAGTGGAGAAAGCCCAGGGAGTGAGTCTCTACCTCAGGGTGAGCTGAGTCATTTACCAGACTCGTTGCTTTTGTAGGTTGGATCTCATTGACTATTATGCAAGGTTGGACACCTAATTTCTTGTAGACATAAAGATCTTAATCGTTCTCAATGTCAAAAATGCATTATGAAGTTAGGCTAAAGGTATCTATTTTTGGGGGGATGTTGAAATCTGTTAGAACACCACCTGCAAAACTTATCAAAAGCAGGAAAGCAAGAGTTAAGGTAGTCCAAGCTTCTTTGTGCAATGCTGCCATGCACCAGCAACCTGCATGTTTTGTGTCTGAGCTCTTCTGAATGGGAACTACCACCTATAGGTAAATACAGTCTCCTCCAGACAGAATACCAACCTCTGCTGCAGAACTGCAGATCCTATTTCACCCTGACCTCTGTGACTAGACCTGTCACAAGCCAAACATACTCATGGAGACAGTCCCTGCTCTCAGACTCTTGGCCCGTGTAACCAGCAAGAGCTGCAAAAAGTAGAAAATAAGCATCCTGGATCCTTTCAATGTGTAAAAATCACTTTTCTCTGATTGTACGTAGGGCAGTCAGCCTGAGAGGATCCTCACAAATTGAAGGGAAGGGCGTGCCCAAACTGATCATTTCCATAACCAGTCCTCTGACACTCGGTGCCTTTTGTGCCGCAGAACTGCTGCTGGCATGTCAGTCAAGTTGCAACCCTTGCAAAATTTCAGGAATGGCTGAGGAACCTGTCACTGAGCACAAGCCACTGAATCTCTTTTGCAGCACGCATCCTTTTAGTTCACAGGTGGCATGTGGAGAAAGAATTGACTTGAAAATTACATCAGTTCTGCAATTTCTTCAAATTGACATAAATCAAGGAATGACTACTTAAAATAACCAAATCCTTACTCTGGTACATGATCAGAGCTAGGAAATTATGTTGAAGCTGGGAAGATGAAGAGATGTTTGGATATGCTGCAATCACAGTTTTCAGCTATAAGCATGGGAGTGCACTCTGAGATGCTTCCAATTATCTGCAATAAGGAGAAGAAGGGACATTTGAAAATGTAGCTGGTGTTAGGTGGCTGTTGGAAGGCTCTTGGATAAGGAAGAAAAGCATGTAATCAAGTCATTTTACTTTCATAGCACATTAATTTTCATAGAATCATAGAATGGTTTGGGTTGGAAGGGACCTCAGAGATCATCTAATTCCAACCCCCCTGCCATGGGCAGGGACACCTCCCACTAGACCAGGTTGCTCAGAGCCCCACCCAACCTGGCCTTGAACACTTCCAGGGAGGGGGCATCCACAACTTCCCTGGGCACCCTGTGCCAGTGTCTCACTACCCTCACAGTAAAGAATTTCTTACTAATATCTAATCTAAATCTAACCTCTTCGAGTTTAAAGCCATTACCCCTCGTCCTACCACTACATGCCCTTGTAATAAGTCCCTCTCCAGCTTTCTTGTCAGCCCCTTCAGGTACTGGACGGTGCTATAACATCTCCTTGGAGCCTTCTCTTCTCCAAGCTGAACAACCCCAACTCTCTCAGCCTGTCTCCATAGGGGAGGTGCTCCAGCCTTCTGATCATCTTCGTGGCCCTCCTCTGGACTCGCTCCAACAGGTCCATGTCCTTCTTGTGTTGGGTGCCCCAGAACTGGACACTGTATTCCAGGTGGGGTCTCATGAGAGCAGAATAGAGGGGGAGCATCACCTCCTTTGACCCACTGGCCATGCTTCTTTTGATGCAGTCCAGGATACGATTTTAAGACACTACTCTACAACTTGAAAAACTTGTCTGTATTCTGATGATTGCAAGCAAAACAATAAAACTGGAAATCTTATTGTAGTGGGTTTTTTTCCTATTTTAAACCATGACAAACTTTAGTCATGAAATATTATTTCATTGCTGTTCTAAAATGTTATTAAAATTTAAATAGATTTACCTGTTTAACGGTGGCTACTACTTGTTAATTTAGTGCTTGCATATGAACAGAAAAAAAGATTCCCACAGAAAGGGACAGCTTGTGAAATACAGTACAATGTAGAGGAGAAGGTATAGAAATGTAGCCCTTTTATTCAGCCTTTTGTAATTACTGCCACATCCTGGGCCACGTTTCTGATTTGCTACATGCTTAACAAGGTGATGTTCAGGAAGTCTGAATGGCGTGCTAAAACCATGCATGTGCTGAATGGCAAATTCATATCTTGTCACTTGTTACTCAATCTATACTAGCTCAGGCTGCCTGCACTGTCTGCTGATGGCATGCCTTTCTTTTTTTCTGACGAGCTTTGTGAAGAAGACAAGAACCATAGACAATCTTTCTCTCGAGTGAACTTGTTTTAAGCATGTGTGCCAGCCAGACCTTCGCACTTTCCCACCACTCTGCTAGTCTGGCTGTTGGGAGCTTTTCCATGTGACACACAGACATGTGAGGTGCTATCAGAAGGCACAATGGTAAAGGCAGACACATGGGGTTTGGATAAGGGTGCCCTGGACGAGCTAGCACTGAATGCAGGATCTGTCCACATCCACCCATGCAGCCAAGCACTTTGACCATATCAGCAGCATATGCCAAATGAGTCAACAATGAAGCCACAGTTCTGAGTTTGTTCTCCTAGACAATCTCAAATTCATTTTAATCTGTTCAGTTCCAGAACTCTTCTTTGCTTCTTTAATTGTCTGGGGAAATAAAAATAAATGTGCAAGCAACTAGCTAGATGTGAAAGTGGCAAGCTACATCTAATTTCCTGGGAGTGGCTCACTGCTACCTGGCAATAAATACATTGCAGCTTATCTGTCCATGTATTTATTTTGCTACATCTGGGACATCTTGAAATGCATAATGGCCAATAAAACAGAAACAAGCTTTCAGCAAAAGTTACAGCAAAAGTTTCATGCTCTTAGCCTTGTTTTTATTTAAGATTGATCCGTCTTGGCTGTATGGAAGGCACTCATTTCAATTTTCCTCTGAAAAAAAAAAAAGCAAGAAAAATACATTAAAGATAAAATTGTTAGCAAAATATGAACTTATTGACAACTGAGATAACACTCTCCTGATAAAATAAACACCACTTTTTAAAAGGACCTCTTTCACTCAACTGCTTCTAGATGTGATTGCTAATTTATATGCAGTACCTGCACACACTAGAGCTTATCCAAACCTCAGGAGCGACTTCAAAATCCCATAGGAAAATGCTCTTTTCTTGGCAGTTTGTGCAAAGCCTCAAATACTAATGACTGAAATTAATTTGAAAATAATTGTTTTGTGACTACAAGCACTCAGTAGTATTACCTAAAATTCTGTCCACAGACAGGAGTGTTGAAATTGATTTAAGGTAATACATTCTTCATTCAGCGAACTTCTTACTGGTTTCTCCAAGTCAGATAATTGTTCTTACTCACGATGTTAAATTTTGAGTTCCCTAGATGATTTGACATTGGCCTTTCCTACTAATTTGTGGTGGCCTGTAGAAAGTGTGGATAATGAATTCAACACTGCAATTACATGCCTCATTTCATTCTTCCTCAAGAAGCACAGGAAGCTGCTCAAAAATTACAGGGAATTAAAGGAACTCTGAGAAGTTGGGTATCACCTCTTCTTCCGAACATTGATCCACTTTGGGCAAGTCAAGGAAAGGTAGCTGTTTGCTGATTCGGATGGATGGACAGAAGTCTTGGGTCTTATTGTTAAGACTTCACTATTTCAATGTCATTTTGTAAAGAAAGTGAGTCCAAGTCAGCAGATTGGGTACACCATAAACAAGTAAGATCCTCTGTCCTCATTTACCAGCTCAATTCAAGGAAGCAAATCTGAAATGATATGATTAAAAAATGTGTAAAGCTTCTTGAAAACCTTTCCAATAGGGCTTTTAAAATATGTTTAGATGTCTGAAGTTTGTTGACCCAAACAATGTTCAACAATGGTTACTACAAGAGGCTAGAAATTCAAATGCATGGTCTGCTGAAAGTGCTGCCAGTATTACACCCTAGCTCTATGGACTTCACATACCAGTCTCTTCTGCCTTGCCAGTGTACACAACGTACATTCCTTAAAGTACTGTCTCTCAAGAAGATTAAAACAACAAAATAACATGAGAAAATAAAGACAAAAATTAAAATATAACCAATGACATTATTTTAACTTAAATTTTAATTTAAAACTTAGTTGTGTTTTAGTATAATATCAAGAGTACAAGGGGCGCTTGGAGTTGAATTAATGGGCATTTAGTAGCATTTTAGACATCGTGGAGTATCTGAGACACCTGCACATGGTTTACTATGTAATGTAGGACCTATGGGAGACTTCTGTCCTTCTGGAGCAAGGAAGTAGGAAGGATGTCCTAGGATGTCTAAAATGATGCTAAATATAATTTTGGCTAGTAAATGTCACCTTTTTTTTTTTTTTTTTTTTTTTCCCTAGGATTACATTGGAAACACAACTACAAATAAAACTCTTCTGTATATCTGTTCTTGTCTGATTTTTACCATATATAGCTGCTAAGTAGCCTTACTAATACAGATTAGTAAAACAGTGAAAACAAAAGTATCGAATTTTCTTTTCATTTTCAGAATTGGCAAGAGGTACATTATCTTCTGAAATTCTGCATAGGGATATTGCATAGTTAATATTCTTTAATGACAATTCTGCATGTTAAATAGAGGTGCTGAGTGATTCACTATATAAGTAAAGGTAATTTTAATCTCAGCTGGGCACCATTCACATCTACTGTCATGTGACTGACAAAATGAAAGGTCTTCAGAGGATCCAGCTGGGACTCCTCAACAAAAATGCCAGTTATGTGGAGGCTGTAACCTTCTTGTTCTTTCATGTCAAGTCTAAAGTAAATCAGGAGAGGAAAAGAGTAACGTTAGTGATATATATGATTGACATACAGATAAAGGGAGTTCTCTGCTATTATGCATGTAATTTCTTTAAAATGATATCATGAGTATGTCCCAGGTAGAGGGTTATGGGAAAGAGCACTTTATAGTCTATTTGCATATTTTGGAGAGCACCAGCATTTTAAAGGCCATTTCAATCTACCGCTGGTGTTTCACTGGGGTTTGTCAATACATTTGCACCAAATATTTATCAACCAATTTTTAAAGAGAAAAATTATTCTCCTACAAAGTTGGCCACGATGAAGATATCATAAATCCACATCCAAGCTAAGAAGTAGAGATCCAAATTTAGATGGGATTATCAAAACCAAGAAATGATAGCAAATTGAAAATTAGCAACTGAGCAGATTTCCTCTGACTAAAGTGCAAGTGGGACACAGTGCAAGCTGACAGCAACTGATTTTTGAACATGATACCTCGTTGCTCTATTCAGTCACTCAAGCAAAGGAAGTGTTGCGACTCATTTTCCCACTTTCTAGTTTGACTACTAACTACTGCTAACTTTCTGAATCAGATGTTCATATTCAGGTGGATAGATCATTTCTATTGCACAGAACTCAGGGTAAGGAGCAGTAAATACTGTTAAGCAGAGGCTGAGGCTTTGTTGCTATAAACAACTTATACCGTAACACAACTTGCTATATAAAATTGTCAAACTCAAGAGAAATCAGACACACACATAGTACTATCCAAATTCAAGATTGAAAAAAAAAAAAAAAAAGAGTCTTTTAGAGCCTTATAGAGGACAGAGGGACAGAGACTGACCTCTGGCACTGCCTGAAGGACCAGGATGTGTTTTGGATAAGATATGAAGAACCTAAAAGTAGTATGACATGATCAACAGACAAACTTGAAACTAAAATCATGAGATGAATATTTCCTTTGTGACAGCAGTCATTTGTATTAACCATTTTGTCTGTGTACATCTCCAGTGTGCAGATTAATATCTTGGGTGGAGAACCTGGCCATCCCAGAGACTCCCCAGATGGTTCGAGATAAGATGCTTGACATTAGTCAGTAAAAACTTCTTTCAAGTGTTGAAATTGTTGTGTAGGACAATCTTACGGACATAGTTAAGATAGTTAGGATATGCTTTTTATTTAGGTTAAGGTACTCAGTAGTGATGGATCAGGCGTATGCTGGAGGACCATGGTTCAACTGGCTGTAAGAATTGAACAGAACAGCAGTTTGGGGTTCTCCTGATCCAATTGAAGGTGCTGCTGGAAGGTCCTTTCCAACAGACACTCTCATTACCCCCAGACTCCAAGCAGTATGCTTCATTGTGAAATTTTTTTCACCTATTTACTCTATGCCAAAGGTTTTTCAACACTCAGTACATAAGTGCCTGTGCCACCCTGCACTTCTTCTCTGACAGCAAGACAAAGTCAATATAAACCTAGATTGTGTAATATAGCATCTAGATGTGAACAGGCTAGCTCAGGCACTGGAGAAGTACAGTTTAGTAGGGTGCTTTCCCTAGGCGAATGGTACTCCCCAGCCAGATGAATAGGCCTAGGGAAGTACTGTGCAAACACAACTAAAGCAACTCTAGCATCCTGTGTTGGCTGCTTAGAGGTAGCCAGAGAATTTTTTTTAAATACAGATATTCTCTCTGAGACAATAAAAAAGATGGGCCACATTTTCTTCCTTTGCAGATATTTTTTCTTTTCTTTTGTGTACAGATTTTTATTGCTTTGGCTTCAAAGAAACAGGACAGGATTATTTAAAGTAACTTTATTCCTTTTTCTCCATAAAAGGGCAATTATTATCTTCCCAACACCATCTGAAAACCACCAAATGGTTTCACTTGATAAACCTTTCTTTGTAGAAAGGCATAAACACAGAGGGAATTAGCAGTACTGGTGAAATCAAAGCCTTACATTTCAAATATTTTGACTGATGTATTTTTTCTAATTCTATACGTTGAACTACGTGTTACTCCTCATAGTAGCTTGCCAAAGGAAGATTCAGGTAAGATCTCAGTGTTTACAGCCATGAATCTTGGTTAATTTAATGCAATGATAGGCTCACATAAAGACCATTTATCCTTTAGAGCCATCTTCTTCCACCAAAATTAAGACTGCAGTGTGCCATGGTAGGGTTTGTCCTCCCTTCCCTGCCCTCTCCTCTCAGCCCTTGCTGACCTGGATGTTTGCCTGGGCTGTTGAAGCCCTTTTTAATACCCATCCTGGGCCTCTCATGTCACCAATCCCTCTGTGACACAGCCACCACCAGCATTCTACGTGCAGTGACACAGGTGAGACAACACTGGTGCCTGTAGTTAGTGCTGCATCACTGTGGCATGGATATTATCTTCCACTATTTAAGCAAGAAGAAAAAAAATGATAATAATTATAATAAAACCTGAACAACTGCTGCTGCTGGGGAGGAAAGTTAAGTGGCTGTAGCAGCAACTTAAAGGACAGCAGCTCAGCAAAGGTTGAAAGAGAATGAAAAGCAGCAGGTTCTACCTACTGCCCAGTTTTAAAGATTTATGTGGTACTTACTGCTGAGATTTGTGGGTTTGAAGGCTGAATACTGGAAGAAAGATGCTTGCCGAGATGACTGAAGGTAATATTTCACACCTTTCGAATTAAAGACATGTCTGATACCAAACCCTGCATCCATGAGTGGCTGACAGTGCTTTCTTTCCCAGAAATGAACCAAAGATTTTGCCGGAGACTCTCGTATGCTACATGCAGCAGTTGGACACTAGAATGAAATACATGAAGTAGCTTCCATCTACTTGTTTCACTGCAGGCTATTACGTCTCCTTTAAATAATGGGACAAGAGGCGATGGGCACAAACTCAAACACAGGAGGTTTCATCTAAACTTCAGGAAGCACTTTTTTGCTATGGGGGTGACTGAGCACTGGCACAGGTTTACCAGCGAGGTTGTGGAGTCTCCATCCTTGGAAATATTCAAAAGCCATCTGGACACAACCCTGGGCAACCTGCTCTAAGTGACCCTGCTTGAGCAGCGGATTGGACCAGATGACCTCCATAGGTCCCTTCTCACCTTAACCATTCAGTGATTCTGTGATCTTTGGTGCGTGAAAGTCATTGCTTTCCCCATATTTAATTTCTCATTAGTTATTTTAGTTTGGTGGAAGTTAAAGCAAAAATGAAAGCAAGGAAAACTGACCATGTGCAGAAGAGAGGTGACCTTTAAATGACCAAGCACAACTACAAATGATAATACACTTCTTCCAGTGAATTATTGCAGATTTTTTAAATGTTTCAACTGCTGTGTGTGTCAACTTTACCTACTGTTGACATTCAGAGACAGGCAAGCAGGGAAGTGGTTGGAAATTACAGGATCCTGTTGGTTAGAGATAGGGTAGAGGAGTATTTAAAACATGTCCCAGGACTTCCTGTGGGATGAAGTTTCCAGCTCGCTCTGCTGTCATGCAGAAGATTGCTAATTGGTCTCCCTTCCCTGCTGTGTTTGACATTGACCCAAGAGGACACATTGGGTAGCAAGGTCATCCCAGTTTCCCCTTTCATCATTCTTTTGCTTCCTTTGCTTCTAGGATACCTTGTCCAATGGCATCCAGTTACTGAGTTGCAATCAGCTCCAGATATTTTGCCTGCTATCAACTGCATTGTACTTTATACACACTACACTAGATAAGGCAAAAAATGCATTAAGAAAATCACTTGTTGCTGTTGGCTACCATATAATGGTTTCACAGTAGATCCAGGGAACTCATGTGATCTAGTGATGAAGTGTGGTGCTTCACTTCCAATAGCTGTGATGATCTTGTGATGATCACTGTGTCCTCAGCCCATTGTCAGAGGCAGCATATAATAATCAGGTGCTTTATCTCCCACCAAGTATCACACCCTTTCATTTTCTAGTTTAGTGGGCTCTTTTTTTTTTTCCTTTTTTTTTTTTTTTTTCTGGTCAAGGTGGGATAGGACAACTTTTAAGCAAGCAAGCAAATATAGAAATGAGAGAGCAAGCACAATCCAGTGTTTTACCCCATTCCTTAGTTGCCTCAGTTGCTTAACATGTTAACTTTATCTGCTGCTGGCATATGCAAACAGTCTCTGGCAATGCGGTCACTCTTCAGGAAGCAAGAGTTCTGCAAAAATAGTCACTGTAGTAAGTAAGTAAGTATAGTAGATGTCTTCCAAGAAAGTGAGAAACATGTATCTGCTACCCACAGGTCCCTGCAGAGTTGTATTGATTTGAGAGAATTTCAAAACTCGCTTATCAGAGCATGAAAAAAAAAAAAAAGAGAAAAATAATAATGTCTCCAGAAGGGCAAGGGTGGGACAGGATATAAACAAGAACAAAACAAAACAGAAACCACAGAAACCTACTGAACAAACTATTCGTCTGTTTTGTTTCTTTTGGCTTTAGTTGTATTCCCATTTTCCTCCCCATTTATGGATGATTTGGCTCTTGGGGCAGTTTGAGAGGTGGTGATGTCACCAAAAGCTGTGACCTACTTCAATCCTCCCTCCTTCCTCTCTTTTCGGAAACTTGTATTCTTTCAAAAGGAAACAGGAGAGAAATGGGCCTGTCAAGTTTTAATGATGCAGAAAACAATAAGGAAAACATGCTTTAATATGATAGTCTTTGTATTTTACATAGGAAATACAAAAAGGTGAAAAGGGATTTAAAAGATCACCTTTAAGGCATTCAATTCTAAGGTTTCAATAAGCAAGTACACTGCTTACTGAAAAAACAAGCTCTTTGATTATTTTTCTAGCCCCCAGTAAAATCTAGCTGCAGTAAAATCATGAGGACCATTATAAGATGTGAGTAAGAAGCAGAACCCAAGGAAATGAAAAAAATATTAGAATTGTTATTATCTATGCTTACAATAGAAGTATTGCATATAGATAAGAACACTGGAAGGATGCTTTTTTCCTATCTTGCATTATATCTTTCTGAACAAAACCCCTGTGTAGACAACAGAAGCTTGTTCTAATAACAAAAATGTTGCCTGAAATGAAATTCTTGACATACCAATCATTCTCAGTAGCAAACCCATTTTTCATATAAAGCATGTTTTGGAGTAGGCTTTAATGAATGTCTCAAAGCAACTCATCTAGCTTATTTTCTCAAGAATGGGAGTATTTAAATAAATTTAATAGAAAATCTACCACAGAGACACCACAAATGTGCCTTGCCAAATCAGATTATGTATTTTTAAAGGACAAAAGGGTAAATGCTTTCTTCAAAACTACTTGGATATACATATTTCTTAGCTACAGTAGTTGATGTTTGATTAAAATTAATTGCCCTCTGTGCAAACTCCTCCCATTGCACCACAACCAAGGAGAGGGTTTCCAAAGTAAATATTCTTCAGAATAATGTTGTGAAAAGAGAAACTTTTTGCTGCTATAGCTACCGCTTCTCTCTCACTCTGAAGGAACCCTTATAGACTGATATAACATAGTTGAATAACGCCTTATGTAATCTGTTATCTCAGTCTGTGAATTTGTTTGCCTTTATAACTTAATGGAAAATTTAAAATGATAACTTAAAAGTGAATTTACTAAGGTCTGCATTGCTAAAAGTGAGTTTGGTGCATGTTCTGTGATACACCCCCAGGGTATTGCTTTGCAAGTGCAATATCTGCTCATCCGTGTTGTAGTTAAATCAAACTTTGTAACCCAGCAGTGGACAGCAAGGGTAAAAGATCATGTTAAGGATCTTGTCTTAGGGTAAAAAATCTTCAGGAAATGACAATGATTGAGTTTCCACTTCTGTAAGTGCTGTTTTAGATACACACACACATGCACGCACATGCTTGCGCGTACACGCACACACACACGTTTATTTGTTGATCAAACAGTGCTGTTACTCATTCCACCCAAAAATGGTCTGTTCGGTGTCACCAGAATGGTATGTAACAATACTTTTTTCCATAATTTGTTCTGAAAGAAAGAAAAAAGACTAAACACATAAAAAAACGTAGTTTGATTTTTACATGGATAAACAGAATGCCAGATCATCCCTCAGGTAGCTCCTAAAAATTCACAAGAAAAATATATGTGTATTTAATCTTACCAGAAAAGTTAGCCTGTATATGCCAACCAGCCCAGGACAAACAAGTGGTAGAGTGATCTTTAGGTTCAGCTTCATTTTCTGTCAGTGGGTGATTCATGAAACATTTGAAAATGGGAAAAGAAAAATAGAAGTGGAAGGTTTTTTGATTTTTCAGCTAGCTCAGCAGTTTTCAGAAAGACAGAAAACAGAAAGACAGAGGTGAATTCCATTCATCTCATATTAAAAAGGAAATCGCATTTCTTATATTCCCTAAAAAAGAAAGGAGAATTTTAGCTTGTGAGCTATAGCTTTGTTGTACTGTGTGCCTCAGACAAATGAATGCCTTCACGCTGTCTATCTCAGCACTTCAGCACTCCTCAGGAGGGTGAGAAACCAGCAAAGATATAAAGAAAATTGCCCTATGCCTTGAGGCTAGCAGAAGGCACCAGAGACAGCACTGACAATACATGCAATGGTAGCTGCAGCCTCCTGACCCCACAGCATTCAGATGGCTGTCTGTATTTGGCTCACAAAGCAACATTTAACACGCTCTTTCCCTGGCCTGTGCTAAATTAGAAAAGCATCATTAAGACAAAGCAGTGGGCTTTTAAAGGCAGGGTATCAAACCAGCTAGCAGATTGAGGGCAAATAGGAAGGGCAGCAGAAAAGGGTGGCAAAAGAAGCAGAATTTTCTGTGGTAGAGATTCAAAAAAAAGGAATTTAAAAAAATCTAAGCAATTTGAAAGGGGAAATTGCTTAGTGTCACATTGCACTTATGTTTTACGCTGGAAAATAAAACACGTCCCTGAAACACAACAGTTTGGCTGTAGCAGCAAATTCTTCCTAAGCTGAGGAAAAAAGCCAGGTGTCTTATAGACAGGCAAGCAGCTGCCTTCCAGCCATTTAATTGCTATTTTATATCCGATGTCTAGCTCAAATGTGCCACACAGCTATGATTTGTTTATATCACATGGCTCTTACTTTCAAGTTGGAATCCAACTTGTAAGTTATTGTTATGCATTTGTGTTCAAGCCTCTTTCACCTGCCCTGTGTTACACTCCATCTGTCCTCCTAAACCAGAGAAAAAAAACGTTTATGTTTCCCTATTTAATAAAATGTGTAACTCAAGTTCTTACTCATCTTTCATCTAAGGTACAAAAATAGTCAGACCTCCCCTGACAAATGAAACTGTTATTATAACTTTCATTGTCACTGGAATAACAACATATTACTTTTTATTGATTTTGATTATTGGCAACTTGTCTCAAAAATATAAAAATATCTCAGTGTAGATTTTTCCTTAAGAAAGTTAGTTCAGTCCCATATCCAATTATTAATTATTCTCCTAGTTGGAGATATGCACAGAAACACACTGGGAATAAAGTAGAAGGAATATTCAGGCCTGCTGTGCTGATCTTTATGTTGGCCCTAGGCAGCAGGTTCATTACAAGGACTTCACCTCAGAGTGACCAGCCTGGCAGCTTGCAGATTCTTCGAGGTCAGGAAAGTTTTGGTGGGTGTGCTGCTCTCAAGCTCCTGCTGAAACAATACACAGATTTTCATAGTTGTGATAAATTTGAGTTTCTCAAGGACTTTCAAACAGTTCCTGAGTGCTTCTGATTCCCCTTCTACAAACAGAACATCAAAATCAAGAAGAAAATAGTATTACTTTATCTACTTCCTTTAGAAATCCTGGTTTCTAAATGTCTTTTAGATATAAAATTTGACATTACCTTAAATTTCAGGGTCACATGACAACAATTCAGGATAGCACTTGATCTCATCTACCCACTGATTCATCATCTCTGATTAATTTAACATCCTAACCTCTTAAGCAGCTTGCAAATGCTTCCAGATTTAAAATGATAATAAGACAAATGTAGAAGTTTGCCAGAAAATGTATTTCTCATTTTCTTATCGAATACACTTCTTTTCCCAAAGACATGACATCAGCGTGAGGACTTGAAATGGAAGATTTAATGTGACTTATTAATGCAAAATCCATTTGTAAGGCCTTAGTTCCTCAGTATTAGGAGTCAGATCCATTTCTGTAGTAGGCCTTAGACGACTTCTAAGGTTGGGGATGGATAAAGTAATGCATTATACAGTGACTTGATCACATATCAGAAGTGCTTTCTACCATTACAGCACTTTATTTCTCCTTCAGACTTGTTAAGCGGCACTGAAACTAAACCAAAATCAAAAATTATTGCAATATAATTCATAAATACCTTTAAAATTTTCCTGAAAACATTTACTGCATATTACATTTCACGAACAGAACATATGGCAGACCGGTGTGCTACAGTAAACCTCTAGATATCAGAAGTACTGTGAAAGCTTATCTCATTTCTGTTACTATGATCTAGATGTGAAATGACAGTGGCAGAATCCTTCAAAATCTTTCATACTTGGTGAGCGGCTTTGCTGGAGTTTGGAGCAGTCTGCCCCAGTGACAGCTCAGCTATCTGTTATTGAATTGCTCTGTATCACTCTCTATTGTCAGTTCTTCCATCCTTTCCCTGAAAATGACATTCAGCCACAGTGGCATTTTAGGGACTGAAATACCCAGGAACGGTCTTTGAGCTAGGAACTGCTTCTGGAAACTACTTAATGGGCAGTGCTGGATAATGAATACAGCTGTGCGGGATGAGGATAATCAACTGCTCAGGGACAAGTCTTAAACAGAAACAGTAAGCTCCATGTGAAATGGTTTTAGGTAGTTCTAAAAGTGAAATTATACAGTATTTACAAAATGCTGCATGCTTTTCAGCAAATCTGAATCCAATCCTAAAGCCCTCGTTGCAGGATGCTGTGACTCCTAGGCAGGAATAAGCATAAATATAGGATGGAATATTTTCCATGTATTTAACAGTTTTTAAGTAAAGGATTCAGACCTTTGGTAGATCAGAAGCAAAAGGAGATAAGTGTACAGTTCACTCACAAGGATGCCTACAGTCTGAGATGTCACAGGAACTCACCAATGCCCTGTATCAAACTGCAAGGGGCAGTGGGAGGCTGGGTCATGCCAGGACAGGCAGGTAGCCCAGGGAGCTGGAAACCTATCTCTTTTCCTCCAGAATTATCACCACAATGCAGGACAGCATGTGGTTTTTCACAGCTGTGTGATCTTACCAACTGCTGTTCATCTCATGATTTTCTATAAGCTCCTCACTCCTTTTCTGAAAAAAACCCCCAGCAATGTGGGCACTCTTGCACCTGTGCATGGGTAGGTGGCTATTGTTGCCTAAATTCAGTCCCCCATGTTTTTTCTTATTGAATTATGTCCTGGTTTGTCTCGGAATTTTTATCTAAAATATCATGAGTATTTTGAGTTTTAATCCTCTACCTGCATTTTCTCCTAGCCAGGTATCATTTACAAATATAATAAACACCCTCCCTTTCGCATCAGCCAGCTCATTGAGGAAAATATCAGCTGACTCTGGAACAAGGACATATTCCTGAAAAAAACCACTCAACGCATTGCTGTAGTTTGTCTTTTTTCCCCCTTGCAGCATTTTCATC
Source organism: Podargus strigoides (assembly GCA_028020825.1). NCBI lineage: Eukaryota > Metazoa > Chordata > Aves > Caprimulgiformes > Podargidae > Podargus > Podargus strigoides. The sequence goes on along the minus strand of CM051619.1, from coordinate 34,754,580 downwards.
CAGACCATATGTTCCTAGCTTACTTATGAGAGTGTTCTAAGAGACCATGTCTAGAGCCTCACTAAAATCAAGATGTGATATCAACTGCTTTTCTGTAGCCATATGAAGTGTTATCCCATGACAGAATAGAATTATTTTGGCTTGACATGATTTTATTGACCACTCCTTTCTCTTTATATACTATTTTCTAAATGGTCACAACCAGAATATTAACTATTTTTCCCACTCTTTCTACAGGAATTGAAATTAACTATTTGGTTTATAATTTTAACCCCTATCTTCTATTTATTTTTAAAGATAGGCACTCTTTCTACCCTTTTCTAGACTTTTGGAATGTCATCTTGGACTAGGCTGATGAGAAAATATCTCATTTAGTTGCATTAGTTTGAATGTGTTCTTTCCCCTCTCAAGGGAGTTCTTGCCCTTTTTGTCATGGATGGCAGTTTTGTGATACCATCTGTCCACAAATGGCCTTTTCAGTGAAACAAAAATGGAACTAAACCTATCAGCTTTCCAGGCATTGCTTGTCAATAGCCTTCACTCTGCAGAGAAGTGGACCAGGTCTTTCCTTAGCTTCCTCTACCTGTTACTGCACTAACATGCTGAGAAGGAAATGTCACCTATGCATCACATGCTTACACTGTCTGCTTTTGACTTCCTCTCTTTGGCCTAAAATGTTCATCCATTCATCTTTCTGAGAAGTCTTTTCCTTGGTGAGAGATCTACAGTTCCTATCCTTCCTCCGCACTGTCATAACTTGCAATTTTGCATAGTTTCTTTTACATAGTTTTGCATAAGCTTGCATTTAATATAGTTCCTTTAAAAAAATGCCTACTGTGCTTAACTGTCTCTCAGAATTGTCTCCCACAGGATCTCACTTACTAGTTCTCTGAATTTCTATAATCTGTTCTGCAGAAGCACATTGTGGCTCTTCCTGTTTGTCATGAATTCTGCTGCTTCATGATCGCTCATGAAATGCCCAAGTTGTTTTTAACTGTTATTTTTTCCTTTAGGCTCTACCAAATTATGAGAATCAAATCTGGAAAATGTCATCTCTCTTTGCTTTCTCCAACTTCTATATAAAAAAAAATTTTCACTTAAACTTTTCAAAAACTAACCATACTGCCTGAGGGCAGCTGTATTCCTTTCCCAACATGGAAATTTTTGTAATCAAAGTATGCTGATGGCATTGAGTACTGGGGTTTGGAAAATTCTGCTCACAAAAGATTCATCAACTGATTTCCTTGATAGGTAGCCCACTATGTACTCCCATCAGAACATTAGCACTTTTTCTCCTTTAATGTTACTCTGGAACTATGAGGCAGCCTATGTCCCTCTTTATTCTTAACCTCAGAGCAAGTGACACCTGCATGTAAGGTGACACATACGGTTAACACCTACATCTTTTTCTGTTGTCTACCTGTCCTGAACAAGTTATACTGTTTATATTAATGTTCCTGGTAGATGAATCATCCCATCAGGACTTTATTAGGGCTATTAAGTCATAACTTTGAACTGTATTTGTACTGCTACTTCCTCTTGCTTGTTCCCCATGCAACTGGTGTTCAGACATTCCAGAGACAGAAAAATGAACCTGACTACAGACTGAGACTCTTAGAGAAGAGCAGACTTCTGGCTCTAAGAGACACACAGAAGGGCAAGAATGTCTGGTACGACATTAAGCATGTGTGGAAGAAACTACCATTTGGGGTCCTGGACAACCTCCACCCATTCAGACTAAGCAGAACTCAGCCTGGCTGCAGCCAAGTTGCAGCACCTGAAGCAGAACTTGTTACAACCAGTTTATGCCTAGTTTTGATGCCTGTTCAGATTGTCAGTGGTGACCCAACACCCTATATTAAATTTTCCTCCACCTGAGAATGAAGGAATATTTTACAGCAAGAAAAATTTGAAACATCTTCTGGAGATAAGCATTATAGAATCATAGAATCATAGAATACTTATGGTTTGAAGGGACCTCCAGGGTCATCAAGTCCAACCTTTATCCCATCATATTCCTAACTGCTAGATCACTAGACCATGGCCTCAAGTGCCTCATCAACCCATTTTTTTAACACCCCCAGGGACGGCAACTCTACCACCTCCGTGGGCAGCCTGTAACCACCCTCTCAGTAAAGAACTTCTTCCTAATATCCAACCTAAACTTCCCCTGACGTAACTTGAGGCCATAAAACAAGCCCCAAATCCCTGAAAATTTTGAACCATCTGGTAACCTAAAAAGATCTCTGTTGTTAATTTATAATAAATCTCATAACATCAGATAAATCTCAAAGATTCAAATGTAGTGATATAGCACAAAAAAAGATTAAAAAGATGACAATGATACTTACAGGTTAGCAGTTTGCAAATGGTATAAGCATAATAATGGAAAAGAAGCAGGATTAAAAAACAGACATAAAATTAACGACAGCACCAACTATTAGACACTTCTCATATGTACATGTATGAAAAAGATACAATAATGATGAAAACACTCTTGTAAATCAAAAGAGAGTTATACTGGATCAGTCCTAGATTCACAGCACGATCACTGTGAGCAGAAGCTGACCAGCTGTTTGATTTCATTTACTGGAATAATCTGGTGCAATCTGAGAGTCACTCCAGTGACATCAAAAGAGTGAAGAGATCCAACAGCACAAAACCACAGTGAGACTGAAATCAGATCTAGACTGTGCAAATCAGACTTGCAGATCGGTAATTGCAGTTAGAGCACTTAATGTCACATGATGGTCCTTGGCCCTGGGGGAAAGGGTGGTTATTGGCTTGACAAACAGTCACTGACTCAGGGAGACTGAGAGATTTCATTTCCCTTCCAAGATTTATGGAGAGGAATCCCTCTGCAAAGCCCATCCTCCAACAAATGAGAAGGGAGTCACCTTCCATTCTGGAGCACTGGAATATCACCAGAAGAAATACATGTTGTATCTGTTTCCAAATATTGAGTTTGCTTACATGTTTATCAGATTTTACATGCTTTCATAGAAATAACATTATTTTAAATATCATGTATGAGAAGCTGCTACTAATTACTTTCTCTTAAAGGTAAATTTGAGAATTCTTTTCATTCCTAAAGAGATAAAGGTGTGTACACAAGAAAACTTCCATTGTGCCTTACATTAACATATTTTTCAAATTCTTCAGTGTTTTGGAAAACAATAGGTGTTTTACTGATTTTGAAATACATTTTTAAAAGTATGTAATTCTGTGATGTTGATAATAATTCAATACTTATACCTAGCAAAATGTAAATATCATCTTTTATAAACCAACGATTTTTCACAACTTGAAATTGCTGCTTGTGAATCTTACTGTATCTTTCCAAACTATCTACTAGAAAAGACCCAGAACCTACTGGATTGAATTCTTTATTTTAGAGTTAAAATTGAATTAAATATTGCTAAAATAGCCTCAGAAGATTCAATGCACATTTTATTCACTAGATACTAACAATTACATTAAAAATATAGTAAGCAGAAAGAAATCAAATGTCTTAGAAGCAAACTGTATCTTTCCACACTCAGGATGTTTGAAATACCTGATTAGTGATAAAAGGCTTCCTGCGAAGACAGGTTTCAGAGCGTGCTGTGGCTGCTCACTGCAATTTATAAGTTACAATGCATCACCTTCCTTACACTCTTACTGATGCTGGACAGCTAGCAAGCAGAGCAAACATGCCAAACAGGTGTGTGCTGCTGACAGTGTCTCCCAGGAATTCGCTCCCAGCTGAAGGAGGTGGCTTCACTCTTTGGATGCCTTTAAATGCAATGTTGCTGGATGCTTCTGTAGCAAAGACACCAAAAATGTGCCAGCTTCTGTCTTAGGCAAAACAGAAAATAGTACTTTGTCCTATCAGATCTGGCCACAGTAGTTATGTTTGTGTAATTTATATACATGTATTATTAGTATATGTATCTGTTAATTTTGCATGCTTTCAGTAACCTGTTCACACACACGTAATTCACACGGGCAGAAGGATACAAATGAACGTTAAAAACATCATAACCTCGTGAAACAACACTTATCATGTTTTTATATGCAAATAAAATCAACATTTTGCAGGCAGCTCTATAACAAAAATAAAAGTATGTAGGGTACTGCACGACCCAACAGATGCTATGCCAGTTTGAGTAGTGTCGTCCTTCCCAATAGCTGAAGCACAACAATACTAGAACTTTGTTCGATAAACAACTTGTAACACATGCTCATGAGGGGGTGAATGTACTGGAAGATTTATTTCTATCCATCAATCATGTTTTGAATTGATGTAGATAACAGAACAGGCTCTGTTTTGAAAGCTATATGAAATTCATTGATGATCTCCATTCTTAGTAGATACAAGTTAAAGCCATTTAGATACCCAGTAGCAGAAGACATCTGAACTTGTTAAATAAGGCAGTAATTCAATGAAGGCAATAGAAAGGGAATTCATCTTTGGAGCACTGCAAAGAAGTCTGAATGACTATCTTCCCGTAATCATTTTCTTTGGTTAGTCAAACATGTCAGTCTGGATTTCATTCTGACATCATGCACAAGCACTCACTTCACAGTCATGAGAAGTTCAAGATTTAGTCTTTTACAGAAGCTCATGCCCCTCTGAGATTTAAATTTGATCACCAGCAAACATTTAAACATATAAAGTCTTAGACAAACATATAAATTCTTCAAATGCTCTCATCTCACTCTTTTCTTTCTCTCTTTTTTTTTTTTTTTTTTTTTTTTTTTTAAGTAAAATAAACTGTTTCAGCACTATGATTTATTTTCTTATGACAATGGAGGGGTTTTGGCTTTCATAAAATGTCTGGTTTTGAACTCTGCCCTTGTAATACTGTTGTAACCAAGTTCAGTAGGACCTGTACGACTGTAAATATGACTTGACATTGGCTACTGTAAAAACAGTTTAACTTTTCTTAGTTTTGCTCTCAAGTATTCCATGCAGAATGTCCATTATTTATTACAAAGACTGGTCTAATTCTTGAGGAACATCATATGAGTGGGTCATTTCCTCGACTCACTCCCACTAAGCCCCATAAGTGTTTGTTGAAGCAAAGATTTCGAGATAAGATTCCATTTATAGATTGATCTTTCCACAGACTTTATTGTAATCTACAGTAATATACAGTAATATTATAATAAGGGTATAAAATTAAGCTTGAAAAGACAACCTTTGGAGCAAAAGATGCATTTGAAACTGGCCAGAACCTTGTCCAAACATTTTTTTACCCTTAAGCTGTCATGATCATTTGATATGTACAGTAGTTTTTGAAAAGTTATCCAACACAACACTATCCTGTTGATAAATTTTGTGTGGGTTGGTGATTCACATATATTTGTATACCACCTTGCTTTCAGAAGGCATTTGCCAATTATCACCATATATCTCAACTGATATACAGAAGAGGCTGAGAAAGAAAATGCAGCAGTCATCTGACACTTTAAATGTCATTAACACTTCACAAAATCCATCATTCCCACTAAAAGATGAAGATTTGGAGTTTACCACCTAGTTTACCTCCTTCAGTTACCTGAATAGCTATCTAAGGTTTGAATCGTATTTTTCAAACCTTAAACCTATGCATAATCCACCAGACCTCAGTGCAGAAGTGATTTATCCAGCCCAAACCTGAATATATCTGCTACCTTAGCTGCCCTATTTGCTGCCTGTAATTCTGCTGTTTCTAGGCATCTGCTCCACTGTAGTCTTTGGCTAAGTCTGTACCAATAAACAAACAGGACCAGGGGGTCTGTCTGGGCATTGGCATGTAATTGTTCACACCATTAATTTGTTAGCGTGTTCCATGGTTTTGCCCCAGGCCAACTAGCGTTCCTCTCAGGTGCAATTTTAGGTTTAGCATGGGCCAGTGACCAGGTGCTGTAGGCAGAATGGATTCTTCCACTTTGTTTTGGGGTGTAAGAGAATTTGGTCCTGTGGACACGCTGTGCCAGGTAGCCTCAGGGACAGAAAGCAGCCCTTGGCCTGCTTTATTTACTACTGGAGATGTCGCTACCTTTTCAGGAAGTTCTTATCCTTCCACAAATCTATCAAATTCCACCCCTTTCAGGAATTAGTGGAAGAGTTTGTAAACTATCTTTCATCCTCAGTACAGCACATGCCTCATCCTATTACATTTTTACTAAGGGTCTTTAGCTCTGCAATGTCTACTGTAGCAGAGCTCAAAACCAAACTGTCCCTAGGCAGGCTGGTTAAGAAGGACTTGAAAATCAGTGGTACAACCCTTATAAAGGGTTAACTCCTTTCTGTTAACTCCTAATTTGTGCTTTTGAAGGGTCTCCCTTTATCAGTGGAAGACAAATCACTTCCAAAAATGTACCCCACAAGCCTAGGACTGTTTCTAAAGGGACTAACCTTTGAAACCTGGCTACATAGCTTAAGGTTTTTCACTATCTGAAGCACTGATTTCCTTAAGATGCATACATTTAAAGTATTCTCCACTGCTTATAGCCAGAAGTGGTGGTATGAATTGAACGTCAGTACACTAAAGTAGTTAATGTCTCTAAAATACTCTAATCCATAAGGCCCCTAGATAGGGTGCTGGTGCTTGCTGCTTTATACTGAAAAAATATCAGATTGTCAGAGGCTATTTGAAAAGATTTACTAGTCTGGAAGAGTTTTTGCACAGTTACAAAAGACCCTAACTCACTTCTGTGTTTGTTATGAAAAGTCATTTTAAAATGAAAGGAAAAAAATGCCTAATGTACTACTGCAGTAATCATCAAAATCTCCAGCCTCCAGTTTAAGCAAAGAAAACTAAAAAACTCCAACCTACTCAGGGTGATAAAATGTGCTAAAGCTACTGAGCCCAGAAGAGGATGTAATTTACATAAAACAGACTCAGAAATAATTTTGAAAAACGTTATAACCTGGACTGTCAAACTCCTGTAATGTAAAGACTGGGGACTCATAATTTCAGAAAGTGATTTTAAGATGCTGTAGTTACACTTCAGTTCTAATATAATTCCTTTTCTTTGTTCATTTCCTGCATGACATTTACCACACACAAAGTCATCGTGGGATGTATAGTTATAATTATGTATCTGCTGGTGAATTACATGCAGTTAGACTCACAGAACTGTTTACCCAAAAGAAGTGACTGTTTTATAAAGGATGATTTTACGTATTATTCACAGGATTGTTCTTTTTAAAGGACAGTGAATCTGATAACTCTTCCCTGGCTTCTTGAACAAGTGTTTAAAGACATCTTGTGTCTTGCTCATACCAAGCCCAGTACTGAAATCCCTGTCATCTTCAGCCGCTGCATGAAATATCATCCTCTACTTTGTAAATAATTCTCAAGCAGATGAAGAAAGAGCTGAAATTGAATGCCAGAGACATTCATTATATGATTAAGAGTAAATGTACTTCTGTGTGAAATGCACTGATGCTAATTATCCATACACAAGATTCTATCCAATTTCTACACTATCTGTATCTGTAATCCTCAAAGCATCTCTTTCAGTTGCTACTTTTTCGTTCTGTTTTCTAGAAGGATATATAATTTTTCTGTGCCATAAATATTATGTACACTGATGTATCCTATTTTCTGGCAATGATGTAATATTTCATTAACATCTCCTTTACCCACTCTTTAGAGCACCATTTTGCTTCATTTGCTGCCAAAGTAGGTCTTAACTAACCTCTACCACACCCTTTTCCCCATCAGTAAGGATTTTTGTGCAGACTGTCCTGCTCTACTGCTCCCTCAGCCCCCAGATAATTTTTCTTGCAAACAATTCAATTACACCTCAAGCTGTAGCTTAACAAGCATTTCTTTAAGCAGCAGTCTCATTTAAGTAGCTAATTTTCCATTCCCTTCCTTTGCTTATTCCTACTCCAGCTTTTTGTGCAGCTGCACAGTGAAACATTTCAGCAAAAGCATTCACATTTTCCCATGTTCTTTCTAGCCCTGCTCAGCCCCCGACCTCACTCACTGTACAGCCTCCCAGCGACTACGCCAGCATAAACTGAAGCGATACATGAACAAGGGCTAGCGACCAAGGACCAAGGTTTTGTAAAAGCTGGCTCTCCTATCATAAGATTCCCATCAAATTGCACCCTTCACTACTTGTACTTTACTGACATTTCAAATACTACCATATTGGAATATATTAGTGTTATTAGGGAATTTCCCTCAACAAAAATCCTGTGAGATAGCTCTCTGATTCATGATCTATATAGGAGAAGAGAAACTCAGAGGGAATAAAGATTTTTCCTACATATTTAGAAATCAAGGACCGGAAAGGCATCTTTTACCTTATCAAGTCATGATGGTGGCAAACTCCTTATGGTGATGTCTGAGTTGCTACCCAGCATGCAACTGGGTTAGAGTAATAGAAAATATATATAATCTGGGATGGGAATAGGAATATCTTTGGTTTTTGTCAGCAGTCTCCTAATTTGTCAAATTAATCTGATCTTGTTCCACAATTAGACTATCTCTGTGTAGGCATTCACACGGGCAGCTACAGCTCAAGTTGATTCTCACTGGATACCACAATCATGGCACTCAGGCTGATAGCCTTATTTTGACAGAGAAGTGAAGTTGTCACTCCTTCAGTAGGATGCCCTTAAACATGAGAAGACACAGAGAGAGGCCCAAAAAAACATGCATGCACTTATGTACAGAGTTTGTTTTAGGCAGACTCAAATAGTCATTGGTCTCAATAGTCCCCTCTGAGGTCTGCAGAGGCGAGACTGTGGATACACTTTTGAGTTGTATGCTGAAATCATGGCAGCAAGGGAACACCAGGCTGGGGTGTATGTTGGAGCTATTGTGATATGACACTGCTCCACTCTGGAGGCCTTGTCAGATACTGCTGGGAGCAAAGCTAATGACAGGTATTTAGTTTGCACTAGTTTGTTGCTTCTGCTTGTCAGGAAATTTTTAGTATTTAAGGCCATGAAGAAAGGCCAAAAGAAAAAACGGGATGTGCTAGGAGTTTAGTACCTCATAAGGTCTGGAGCCTTTATTTTTCTCCCTGTCCCTTGTCAATAATCCTGATAAGTAACTGCCTACTGTTGCCAGTGCCTAAAGCCAGCTCTGAAGGCAACCACATTGCATAATCCCTTTCATAAACTGATCCACCGAACTCCACTCTAAAACTACTTAGGCTTTTTGCCCAGCTTCTCCAAGTGAAAGGTTGTTCCTGCATCACAATAATCTGATAATTAGTAATGTCAGTCAAACTTCCCACCTAGATTTATTCATGGGTCATTTATAGATATATATATACTTGTGCCAAAACTATCCTTCAGTTAAGTAGCTCTTTTCCTTCCCTGGTGTCTCTGTCCTCCTCAGTGCATTTATGGACAGAAAGCATATCCTTTCAGTCTTTCTTTTCCTTGGTTGAATAATCCAAACTCTTCTGCTCTTCTTCCTTAGCCTCCCCATTTACCCAAGCCTCATTATAACCCATCTCTGTACCTGCCTTGGTCTGAATTCACCTTTCCTGAATATTGGAAACTAGAGGTTTACGGATCTTGAAGGGGCAGACACCAACAGGATTTTGACAAGTTAGGCTTTATCTGCCAGGCTGACTACAGCCCAGCAATTTACAGTCACAAAGACAGTCTCTGTGGGAGATCAGTATACAGCACAGAGCCTGAAGTCTCTCCCCTACTTCCCTAACATGTTTCTAAAGCAGATATCACCCCTCTGAATCTTCTGAAAGAATTCCTGAAGTCTGGCACCCAGTGTTTTTTTTTATAAGAGCTTACAAAGATTTGAACTTTCTTCAGTACAAGTATTCTTGATCCTCCCCCTAACAATATAAATTATACTTCTTTACTAGAGTGCTTGGTCCAGATCAGTGTTTGAAGACTCAAGCAATACCATGTAGGAAAATCTACCAGTCTCTTTCTCTGGGTTGGGTTTTAATGAATATTAACTTTAGCAACAGTTTGGACAAGGAAAAAAAAAAATTGAAAGGAAATTAAACCCTGTAGAATTCTTATCCTTTTTTCTTATCTATTATTCCCTTACTGTTATCTGAACTCATACCCTTTATGCAACCACAGAAGTCTGGGATGTGATTTTACTGTAGGTGCTTTGACTGCTTGCCAGAGCTGTAAGTAGAGGAGTGACATCTTCCAAGTTCAGTATCTGGACAGTCTTGCTGAGACTCAGCAGTCTGAGCTTTCCACTCCAGTCTTACTGAAGCTGCAGAGCAAGCAGATGTATCTCTGCAAGAAAACAAGCTACCATTTACATACAGTAGTGAGGTGATCACAATTATAACTACCAACTTCCAGTACAAGGATTGATTTCTTGGTAGGAAGGTACAGTCTGACGTAGCATTCCAAGAGCAGACCATCATGCCCAGGAGTATCAGAATACAACCACAACTTTTTTACTATAAAAGTGGCCCACTCATTTTGAAGGCATGACTAAGAAAGATGAAAATTTGGTCCCTCAGGTTTCAGAATGAAGCTGTCATTTCAAGGATAAACCATGACATTTCTTAATCTCTTTCCTCTGTGAATTTCAAAGAATCTAATCAACACGATAATGCAATTTAGTTTAGTAAGGTATACTAGCTAAATGCTTATTTTCCGTTCCCTTTGTATTTAAATCAGTCTTGGCTGATAACTATTTGCTTCATTTTTATCAGAGTAAATACATCAGATGACATTTCAAAATGTTATAAAGGAAATGAAAATGACTTAAAAATAAATCAGAAGCAAAGCTTGTCCATCAAACAATCAACAACTAAATCTACCCAGAGACAACAATTTGACAGGAAAATCTATAAAATAAGATGTGTGGACACGGTTTCAGGTTTTGGTTGAAAGTCAATCTATAAACTCAGTGGAGCAATTTAAAGAGGAAAATCAAATTCAGCTGAAATAAACACTGACTACTGTCAGTACCCTTTAAACTAGAAATAGCTTGAGTCACTAATTATGGGTTTAGATCTATGTTTTACGTTTTTTTTGGTTTTGATACTTTGATTCACACAGAACTACTTTTGCATGAATTATTTCTCTGCATTCCTATGCATACTACACTTTAAAACCCATGTTGATAAATGATGAAAGAAATAATTTTAATTGCAACAGCAGTCAACATCCATGCTCTACCTGGGCTACTGGAGTGCAACTAAAGACCAACCTGAGACTGTTTCAGTTTCCAGCTTGAATAGGAAATTATTCTGAAGCTCATAAGAGTTACATGTTATCCTCAAATCTGTAGGTTTTTTAAGATGCAGCAGGAAAAGCTGGCATTCCCTTTTGCTATAGGAGACCATTCAAAGAACTACTTTTAAAAAAATCCCTTTCATGATACTACCACACAAGCTCCAATTGTTGAGATCACTTCTATGCTGACAATAAAAACAAGGCCAGGGAGTGAGTTTGGACACCAGATTACTGATTGCCCAGAAGGTTTGTTCTCCTGCAACATGTCAGTTAAGGTTCAGGCTAACTAGTGATCTCTGGGCAATACTAGACATAGTCTGAGGGACACAAAGGATCAGGAACGGTTTCCAGTAGGCACCAGAAGCTGCACTGGGTTTGGATTACTCCACCCTACACAGTCCTCCAAGCACTGCCCCATGAGTCTTAGCACCACCAAATATCCATGAGGATCCTAACATCATTTCAGTGACTGTGAGGTTAAAATAAAGTAAACCAAAAAAACTCCCTTCCCATCTGAGAAAGCCAGATCTTACATCTTAGGTCTGGAAGGGCCCAAGAAGACAAATGGAGACAAATGTGACACATCTAGCCTATATAATCTGGCAGCAGGGTCAGAGAAACATTAATGATGTGTTCTTTAAGCAGAAGTCAAAAGGAGTTCCACATGATAAATCTCTGAAAGCTGGAAAGAATATCAGGGAATTTCTGAGGGTATGGACACAATAAAGATTATATTCTATGTAAAAAAGCATTTTCATGCTGGAAGAAGGCAGCTGCTTCTCCCAGAGAAGTGAATAAAAGATGATCTGTTCTTTAGATGCAATACGCAAGAAAGGACACAGAGCATCCCTGTTAAAATACTTACCCCACACGTATTAGTCTCTGTAGTTTCAGTGAATATGATCCTATTTGTGAAGAGATCAGAGGAGTGAAAAGAAAGAAGGGGAGAGAGGTATAGAAAGAAGGGGAGAGAGGTATAGAAAGAAGGATCAGTGTAAGGCCACATTAGAATCATAGAATAATTATGGTTTGAAGGGACCTCCAGGGTCATCAAGTCCAACCTTTATCCCATCATAGTCCTAACCATTAAACCACTAGACCATGGCCTCAAGTGCCTCATCAACCCGTTTTTTGAACACCCCCAGGGACGGTGACTCCACCACCTCCCTGGGCAGCCTGTTCCAATGTCTAACCACCCTCTCAGTAAAGAACTTCTTCCTAATATCCAACCTAAACTTCCCCTGACACAACTTGAGGCCATTTCCTCTCATCCTATCATTAGTAATTTGGGAGAAGAGACCAATACCAGCCTCACTACAGCCTCCTTTTAGGTAGTTGTAGAGGGCAATGAGGTCTCCTCTCAGTCTCCTCTTCTCCAGACTAAACAACCCCAGTTCCCTCAGCCGGTCTTCATAAGGCCTGTTTTCCAGACCTCTCACCAGCCTCGATGCCCTTCTCTGGACTCACTCCAGCACCTCAATGTCCTTCTTATACGGTGGTGCCCCGAACTGGATGCAGTACTCAAGGTGTGGTCTCACAAGTGCCGAGTAGAGGGGCACGATCACCTCCCTACTCCTGCTGGTCACACCGTTTCTGATACAGGCCAGGATGCCATTGGCCTTCTTGGCCACCTGGGCACACATTCCCCTACTATTCCCAAACAGATCTGCTCCCTGTTAACTGAGTCATACTATCACAGAAGTTGAACAGTTCCAGCACTCTTCGCTGTCTCCTGCTCCAAGCCCTTCATTATTTTAGTGGCCATTCACTGGACTTGCTCCAGTATCTCCATATCTGTGTTTTACTGGAGAGCCGAGTACTGCACCTAGCAGGCCAGATGGGTCTCACCAGTGCTGAGAAGAGGGGAAGGATGACCTCCCTCAGCCTGCTATCAATGCTTCCCCCTTCATGCAAATCAGGATGCTGTTGGCCACTTTTGCTGCAAGGGCACATTGCTGGCTCATGGTCAACTTGCTACCAAGAAGATCCTCTATTTTTTTTCTGCACAACTTTAGCAGACTTAAAGCAAGATGGCAAAAGAATAGTTTGGGAACTGATTTAAGAATCATGGAATATTTGCATGTATCTCTCTGGCTTAGCCTTAAAGTGATAAACCTGCCACTGAACCAAACGTTAGAGCAAGACACTCTGCCTTCTGGCTACTTTCAGCAAGTCTCTAATGTGCCTATGCAATGACCATTATGCAATGATGTGACATAGTTTGGGATCTAATCAGAAACTTTTACTTGAGCGAGCAAAAACAGCTGCACACCAGTTGTTCCTTTTCCATTAATAATATTTGCAAAAATTTTAGTTCATGAATTCTCTTCTTATTCCATTAATAATATTAATGATAATAGCTAGAAAAACTATAAAACAGACAGAAAAGGTCTCTGAGTATCTTAAGAGAAATCACAATTTTCTCATTGCTGAGAGCTGTTAAATTTACATAATTCTCCAGGTAAATACGGAGATCTTGAAAAATATTCTGTCATTCCATAATCAAAATAAATAACACCCCCCCCCAACATTGGATTTTCTACACATTAATAAGAAAACTTTTTTTCTTCAAGTCCATTGGTGATTGCCATAAAAGTAAACCGAGTTCCAGATCTGATAATTTTCTGTAAAACACTAAAGTTTTAATGCATTATGAAGGCTTCAGTAAAGTCACTTTGTGAGCCTTCAGCAAGTCAATATTTAACGGAATGTGTCTGCTGGTGATGCTGTAGTTAGAGTGCAGTAATTTTCATGATTATAGTATGAACACTTAAAGAAAAATATTTAGGGAAATAAAATCTAGTTGTTGTGGAAAAAAAATCAACCTAAGGGATAGTACAGTGTTGCCTGAAATACACAAGTGCTTGTCTGTATATAAACTATAAAATTAAAGTGAAATCAGTGTGCAGTTCAGGGTGCTAACTTGAATAAGTTAAAGAAGATTTTGGCTTCAAAAAGCAGCAGTAGCAGCACAGGATCCATGTTCCCACAGGCTTATAGGGCTGCTAGCTAGATATGCCCAAAAGCCTGTGGTCATCCCAAAACACAAGTCCACTTTGCAGAAGCAGTGGGAGTCACAGCTATTCTTACATCACTGAGAGGCCAAGTAAGCTGGCAAACCTGACCAGAGACCTATAAAAGAAGACACAGCAAAAGACATTTCAAATGAAATATGCTAAGCAGGTCTTATAGGTATACAGAAAAGAACATGACAGAGCATTCATTTGAACCATAAGTTGCTCTGAAGTGGTACCAAGTGATTCTGGGACTGGAATAGCTGGGCTAAAATTCATATTTCTGGAGTGTTGCTTTATTTCCTAACTAAATTAATATTGTTCCAGACTTAGATTTGCTATGTGTCATCTGCATTTATAAGAAAACTGCTTTTTTTTTCCCCTCATTTTGTTTTAGATCTTTTACAGTTTTACTCTGCTGTGTGTTTGCAGAATGCTTCTGCAGACTAAGCACTGCCACAATCTGTACAGTGAATACTAGGAATACTAAAAGAAACATGAGAAGTGTGGTAATTGTATTGTATATGCAAAAGCACCATTCCAGACCAGTTCACATATATTTACACAGTCTTCTGATGTTTTGCAGACAAAAGTTTTTTCTCAATAGGAACAGAACTTTTTTTGTCTACCCCATTTCATTGATATTGCTTTAATTGGTAAATTAATAACATTATACAGTGCAAGAACAGAGTGGTCACACAAGCATCAAAATAAAAAAGGAAAGAAAATATAAATGTATGTTATTAATTGTTGGTCAAAGTAGAACAGTTGAAACTTCAATTGCAAAGTATGTAAATCATCCTCAAAATAGGTATTTGTTGCATTTGTTGCATAGAAGAGAGGCAAAATACCTTCTCTGCTGAAGTCACTGGAAAAATGAAATGAATAGGAAAATTATCCATGGACCCTTATAGACTTGCTAAGAGGCTGGATTTTCCCCAAGTGATTTCTGCAAAGCGATGTCCTGGTAAGATATGAAGCTACATGGGATGAGATTTCAGACCCAGGCTAAAGCAGAGGTTTACTCAGGCAAAGTTTTATGCTACATTTAAGTCTTTGAAAAGATCCAAATTTTTCAAAAAGGTATAATTTTTACAAATTCTCTTGAGTGATATTTCTGTTTGGCTCAATCTGTCATACAGAATTGTTAGGATTTGCAGCTAAGAGAGAGTTTAGCTCTGTCTTCAGCAGAGGCTATGTGTTTTGTTTCAGCTTGCACACTCAAACAGAAGACAAATAGCCTCTGCAATTGCATTTTAAGAGATCTTAAGTAATTTAAAGCTCCTAGGAGAAGTCATACTGACAGTCCCTGAGCATGCAGCATCCCTCAATTGGGGCACAGCACCGTCAGGGGGAACGCCGGCTTCTGCTAGCTGCCTACATGAGCACTATTTCTTCACTCCTAAGGAACACAAGGTTTTATTTCTGCTACGGAAAATAAACTTAGTGAGATTTACTCAAAGGAGACAGCTAGAGTATTGCCAGAACATTAGAAGAAGAGAGAGCCTCAAAAGATAGGCTGAAGAGCCTTTCCCTTAGAAAGAATTGCCCTTGTCTGTGGGATATGCCTATCCACACTTGGCAAAGATGCTGTCAGGTCTTAACTTGGTTTCATTGCCTTGAAATGGCTCCCAAGGACAGCTCCTTTTAAAACACTTTTTGAAGAATAAAAGCCTTAGAGAGCAGTGCCACCTACACAGGCTTGAAATAAAGAGGCCTAATGGCTCTTCAGGGCTTGGGAATTTTATTAACACCTTTTCTTCATGTAAGAAATGTCATAATTTTTTTATCAGCACCCTTCTTAAACATTAACTGGGAAAGGGAAACATTAAATAACGTCAGTGATGCTATTAATGAATTTCAAGAGACAAGTAAGTGGGTTGTTGTGATGTTAAATGCCTGATGAAAAGAGTTTGTTCATTTCTTAATGTGATGTACGTCCAGCCTACATCTTACAGTGTTTTGAAAAAAGATGTAAACCTCAAGAAAAACACAGAACAAAAAGCCACAAAAGTGAGACAAATAAGTTCTCCAAACATTTTATCGTATTATTCTCTAATATATAAAGAAAAATTTGAAATAACCACATGCAAAAATAAAAGCAAGTGGATCTTCATTAGGGAGAATATTTTAATTTTTAAAACAAACAGGAGAAAAGGTTATAAAATTTGCCATGTCAGTAAGGGAAACAAAATGAATATTTGTAAACTCAAAACCATAAATGTTTTGAAGAGTAAATTAAGCTCATAAAGTTTAATCCTTGCCAGTCCAGTTCCCAACTGTCAACAAAAGTATATTTCAGTTCGTTCAAACTTTACAAAGAAAAAAAAAGCTTTAAGAAAATGCTTTGCAATATTCTGGACCAAATGGAGCATTCAGCATTGCCATATACAGTAAAAACCACACTGAAACATGAATGTAAGCCCATATGTGAAATTGTGTTTCAACTTTATTTTAACCCCATGTTAAGGTTTTGTCCTAAGTGACTCTTTTCTACTTACTAGCTTTGATAAGCCTCTCCCTGAACATTCCCAGTGCTGTTCCTATGTGTGCTGGGTCTGGCCAGGATGGAGTTAATTTTTTCATAGCAGCCCATATGGTGCCGTGTTTTAGATTTGTGACAAAAGCAGTGTTGATAACACACTGATGTTTTAGCTGTTGTAGGCTAGGGGTGTACAACTGGTTGGGAGGAGACACGGCCAGGACAGCTGACCTGAACTGACCAAAGAGATGTTACATCCCATGTAGCGTTGTGCTCAGCGATACAGCCCAGGGAAGTTGCTCCAAGACTGTCTGGGTGTCAGTCTGCTGGTGGGAGCTGGTGAGTGATTGCCTTTGTATTTTTGTGTTGGTCTTTGGTTTTGGTTTGTTTTTTTTTTTCTTCACTTATCAAACTGTTTTTATCTCAATCCATGAGTTTTTCCTCACTCTTGCCCTTGGATTCTCTCCCCCATCCTGCTGTGGGGGTGTGTGAGCAACTGGGTGGAGGTTTAGCTGCCAGCTGGGGTAAACCCACCACACTATTTTTGTCTCTAATGATGATGCTAAGTCTTTATCAGAGTTGACTGTCTTCTCAGGAGAGCACAGAAGGTTGAATTTGGTTGCCCTAAAATGAAGACCTGTGATGCTCCTACTCCCCCTTTGCGGGAGCCAAAGGGAGCACGAGAGGCTCAAGAAATCCAGCTTGTTCCTCCTGCTCTTTCCAGACACCTTCAGGGAGGTAAGCACAGCAATTGCTGCTGCTGTTGGAAGGGTGTGCTCCCATCCTGTGTCCCCATCCTCCTCCAGGAATAACCTGTTTTGCACACACTCCCACCCATGCCTTTGCAGGGGCATCAGCAGCCAGCCTGGCTTTCCAGGGTTCAGAAACAGGAGAAGTAGGCAGCAGTGCCTCTGCTGTGCTGCAGCCCCAGCAGCCTGTTCTCCTGGGGAGCAGGGTGTTCTGCCCAGGCTCAGAGCTAGCCTTGAAATTCAGAATGGTTTTATTAGATGGAGTAACCTTCCACTGCCTTCAGGGTGCTGTTGCCCTGAGAGCAAGGATGATACATCACTAGACCCTTTTTGTAAACTCTGTAGCAGAGAGAACACCACTGCTTCTTGCCATTCAGGGATTTCCCTCTTCACAGAGCATATTCTGTTATGACAAATGAGTAAAAAACAATAATCGTCATAACTGCATGAGTCCCTCTTGACATGTAACTCATTAGCAACAGACAATCTGGCAATTTTATGAGCTCTTAAGGTTTTGAAATTGGTTTGTATTTCACATTAAAACAACTCCTGTATCTTTTTGGTTTAAAAAAATGATATGCTGTCAAAACCATCTTTCTCAGATCAATAATACCAGGTTTTCATTTCGGACCTCTATTCATATCTGCCATCAGAAGTGACCAGAACACCCTGGATCTCATAAACCTTTCTATTGCAAAAACTTCCTCAAAATCAATACCTCATTGCAAAAATGCCTTTCCAGACAGCCCTATGTTCTCCTGGATATTCTTAAAGTGGTAGGAAAAGGTTAAGAATTTATTTTATTTGAACTGATAGATGAATATTTCAGCACTGGTAACATGCTTTAATAGACTTGTTCTAATACTTACCTGAGGTACTAGTGAAAGGCTGTTTGGAGGGTTGAGTTTGTACTTCTGACTAACTTGTTCCTGAAAATGGGTTGTCACTGAAGGTTCTCCAAGCTGGTGAGGCAAAAGAGAAAGAAGCAGGACAATAATTCCTGAAAATTAGAAACAGAATGTGGAAATTTCACAGTGGTCTGGAAAGCCAGGGAGAAGAACCAGACCAAAACCATCCAGGTGGCTGCATTTAAAACAAACAACAGCTCACAATTCGGACTGACATATGACTGACACGTGGAGAGGAGAGCTAAAATACAGTTAAAGTAACTTGGACAACTTTCCAATGCAATTTTACCTGGAACGAGCAAGTGATTGCAAATTCCAGTGATTGATGAATTAATTCTTGACACAGCCAGAAACACCCAGAAAGACTGAAGGAATTCAAAGGCAGAGTTACTAATGAGATTATTGGAGCAAGCAGGATAATGACGTTCAGCGGTGTCGTTATATTCCTGATGTTTGTAGTGGCAGACTTTGACCAGTCAGGCACATCTATATACAGTAACACAGAGGAACATTTCTTGTAATTTTTATATCACCACCTACAGATGATGCTCTGTATATTTATAATGAGATTCTCCAGCCCTTGCTGTTATCTTTTTCATCCTCCCACTTCTTTTACTCAGGAAGAGAGATAAACTAAAAGAGACATGAAAAGGTTCACAAGTTTTTCAAGAATGCAAGAATTTAAAAGTGCCTCCTGTACGTTTTGTAAATGTGACTGGTAGACTGTTCACCAGTTAAGCCACTGGATTTTTAA
Organism: Podargus strigoides; assembly: GCA_028020825.1. Taxonomy (NCBI): domain Eukaryota; kingdom Metazoa; phylum Chordata; class Aves; order Caprimulgiformes; family Podargidae; genus Podargus; species Podargus strigoides. Next base: position 34,735,500 of record CM051619.1, on the reverse strand, counting down.
TGCCAAGCTTCTGGTGTAGAAACTGCAGACAGAGGTGATCATTAATTTCTAACACACATTCGCTTCCCCTCATACCTCAGAGCACAGGGTCTGATTGATACAGCCACCTTCAGAGCAAGGAGTACTTATTCATGCTTGGAGAGGTGTTGTCAGTGGTTATTTCTGCTAGACTAGGTGGTGCTCTGTGTCCTACCATCCTGATCCTGGGAATGTGCCCTCTGCCATCACTTAACTCCAAACACAGATATAGGCCATTCCCCTAGTTCTCTAGAGAAGCAAGCCTGGGTGAGTGCAGAGATGGGGAGGTGAGTTGTAGTGCACATCTGGGGCACATGTCTGTGGGGAACACTGGAGAGTGTATTTACTCTGTGCCATAGCCACTCTTCACTGCACTCTTTGCACGTTACTGGTGACTCACCTCCTCCTTTCCATGCCTCAATCATGCTGTCAGAGGGGAATACAACAGCCTGGTGGAGCAGATTGAAGGTACACAAGAGAACCTGTGTTGGTATACAGGAACTTTAGCTGCTTACCTTCTCCAGGCCTCCAGCCTTCTACCAGCCTGAGCAGAAAGTCAAATGAATGGTCCTTGCCTTCCCAAGATATGATGCATCTCTTGATTTTTTTTCTCTCTTTTTTTTTTTTTTTTTTTTTTAACTTGTCCCTCTCTTTCCTCTCTTAGTTTTGGCTTGGCAGATTGTATTGGGTTTACATGGCTCACGTGGCTCAGCTCACAAGTCTTTCATTGTATTTTCTTCTCCCTCATCCAGTTGAGGAGCAGGAGTGATAGAGCAGCTTGGTGTGTGCCTGAACACAGCCAAGGTCAACCCAACACATTGTATTGCTGCAGATCCAGCTGGTCATCTGTTCGGAACTTTTTAATGTTCGATAATGTCTAACACAAACAAGGTAAGTGCTTCCACTCTTTTTGAATCCTCATGGAGGTGCAATTGTTTAAGAATAACAGCATTTTGAACATTTTAGCATGAGGTAAAAGAAAGTGAGACACTTCCTGTGTTCTAAATCACAGAATCACAGAATAGCCTTGGTTGGAAGAGACCTCTAAGATCACCAAGTCCAACCATTAACCAAACACTGTCAATTCACCACTACACCATGTCCCTCAGCACCTCATCTACATGTTTCTTAAATACCTCCAGGGGTGGGGACTCCACCACTGCCCTGGACAGCCTGTTCCAATACCTGACAACCCTTTCAGTGAAAATTTTTTTCTCAACATCTAATCTGAACCTCCCCTGGCACAACTTGAGGCCATTACCCCTCGTCCTGTCACTAGTTACCTGGGAGAAGAGACCAACCCCTGCCTCACTACACCCTCCTTTCAGGTAGTTATAGAGAGGAATGAGGTCTCCCCTCAGCCTCCTCTTCTCCAGACTAAACAACCCCAGTTCCCTCAGCTGCTCCTCATCAGACTTGTGCTCCAGACCCTTCACCAGCTTTGTTGCCCTTCTCTGGACACGCTCCAGCAGCTCAGTGTCCTTCTTGTAGTGAGGGGCCCAAAACTGAACACAGTATGCGAGGTGCAGCCTCACCAGAGCTGAGTACAGGGGCATGATCACCTCCCTACTCCTGCTGGTCACACTGTTTCTGATACAGGCCAGGATGCCATTGGCCTTCTTGGCCACCTGGGCACACTGCTGGCTCGTGTTCAGTCGGCTGTCAACCAACACCACCAGGTCCTTTTCCACCGGGCAGCTTTCCAGCCACTCTTCCCCAAGCCTGTAGCGCTGCATGGGGTTGTTGTGACCAAAGTGCATGACCCCGCACTTGCCTTTGTTAAAACTCATACAATTGGCCTCAGCCCATCGCTCCAGCCTGTCCAAATCCCACTGCAGAGTCTTCCTTGATCAAGCAGATCAACACTCCCACTCAATTTTGTGTCATCTGCAAATTTACTGAGGGTGCACTCAACCCCCTCATCCAAGTCATTGATAAAGACATTAAACATGACCAGCCCCAGCACTGAGCCCTGGGGAAAACCACTTGTGACTGGCTTCCAACTGGATTTAACTCCATTCACTACAACTCTCTGGGCCTGGCCAGCCAGCCAGTTTTTAACACAGTGAAGAGTCCACCTGTCTAAGCTATGAGCTGCCAGCTTCTTCAGCAGAATGCTGTGGGAAACAGATTCAAAGGCTTTATTAAAGTCCAGGTAAACAACATCCACAACCTCTCCCTCATCCCACTAAGTGAGTAACATTGTCATAGAAGGAGATCAGGTTGATCAAACAGGACCTGCCCTTCATAAACCCATCCTTGCTGGGCCTGATCCCACGGTTGTCCTGCATATCCTGTGTGATCTCCCCCAACATGAACTGTTCCATAACCTTCCCCAGGACCAAGGTCACGCTGACAGGCTTGTAGTTCTCTGGATCCTCCTTCCAGCCCTTCTTGTAGATGGGCATCACATTGGCAAGCCTCCAGCCATCTGGGACCTCCCCTGAAGGCATGAAGAATTGCATGCCTTCAGAAATGTGCCTCCCCCAGCATCTTTAGTGGCTTAATCTATACACTTTCCCACCTCTTCAGCATCCCCAAGTCCCCATGTGCAGTATGAGAAAAACTTAAGTGATTGAGCCTATGGTGCAAATGCTACTTCTGAAGCTGCTCCACACACAGGGCTGGCACCAGGCCACCAACGACTGAGCATTGCAACACACAAATCTCCCTTGTAAGCTTGTCCCTGGTCTCTTGGGATGATAATTCACCTACTCTGAAATTCACCTCCTCTGAAAATTTGCTTTCTTCTTCCAAATCCTGGGAGACCTCTTGCTCTGAACAGGTGTATTTTCGGAAAAGGTTTTAGACTTGAAGAAGCTACTTTTATGAGGTAAAATAGTTTTGCTGAAAAAAATGCAATCCACATAGGACAATGATGTATTCTTTCCTCCTGCTTGCCTCATTCACTAGAAAAAATAGAAACCAGTTGGAAAGAGTTGGATGTCTTTTTGTGAGAAAACCACTTGGGAGCTTCCTGCAAACAGGAAAACATGAGATGAAGAAACTGTGCTGCCTTTCTCACCTCCTCTGTAATATGCAAGACTGGATTCTTGTTGCCACCTACCAGCACAATTTGGTGCTGATGTAGTTTACAGATTTTCATTTTGTTAATTATATTTGTCTTACCAGCCCTGTGCTCTTGTCTGCTTATGGCAGGTGAGTCTGGTCAAGCCTCAAGCAGGGTGAAAACAGTGTTAACACAAATATGAACAAAATTGTCATTGAAATCAAAAGCGTTGTTCTGTTTGCAGGTCAGAAGCCACGTGACTTTTCCATCCTCTCAAAGACCCATTTATACTATTTTCTTCTTCCTGAGCTATGGAGTCTACGCAGCTGCACATCTGTGAGTTCTCAGAGGCTATTTGAGCAGGTCTTCTTTTGTGCTTGGGACATCATCTCAAGTTGTTTAAATTTAGAACCAGAACATTCTACTAACAATAACTTTAGTTGCATTAAACAGTAGTTATTAGCAACCACAGACTCATCAGGGAAGTTCTTCTCTGTGACCAAGATGAATAGCACTGGAGAATTATTCTAAAATTTCAAGACGCATGTCAAGTCTTGTCCATTTCAATCAATTAACTCAGGTCCCTCTTAACACTAGTTCTGGTTGATAAATTACTGTAGCTTTGGGACTACAGTAAGGGCTGTACCTCTCTTTTATTTTTAAATTATTTGAATTAATTAGTCTTCTACAGGTTATACAACTGCACTCCCAGGAATTCTGCAGTTGGGCAGTTGGATGGCACATCTGACTTTCAGAGCTACTAAAATAATTCAGATTAGTTATACCGGTATTTAGCTAGTCATCATAGTCAGCTGAAATGTTAAAAACTCAAAACACTGACATGTCACATGCACAAAGAGAGAGAATAAAGAAAGCAGCCTAAAATATTAGATATCTATTGTTCATATGCTAATGTGAGATAGATATGAAGATTATTATGAATAGTACTATTCATTCTTATTATCCCCACTAAGTATAGCATTATTATTTCCTGAACTTTCTTTAGAATAAATGTGAGGAAAAACTTTAATGAATTCCCCTTAGAAGTTAGTTTTGGTGGAGCTACTGTTAAAAAAATGTAGCACGGTTTTCTTTCTCTGACATAAAGACAAGGAATCAAATGATTCATAGGAAAAAAGTCATAAATTTCCCTGTATTTCATAGAGATACTCTACATATTCTAGAGCTGTCATAGAGCAGAGTCATATCTTAAAATACACATAGTTTACAGCATTTACTCCTGTAGTTTAGGAAACAAATACACACTGCCTTCTCTCTGGATCCTCTTTAATAGTCTGCATAATTCGGTTAGGTGAGCTTTGATCATAAATGTAGATGCCCGAGTACTTTGTGGACAAATTAGTTAGCTGAAATGGAAACTAATTTGTCACAACATTTTAAACATATTTTCTGAGACACAGAAAATAGAAATCCACATTTTGATTTTGAAACCAGAACATGCTTAAAACGCCTAAATAAATGACGTTTTCAAGACATACAATTGGATTTTGAAGGCGAAAACAAACAGCATCAGTAGCAAGCTGCAATATTCCATATCCCTACTCAAGTGGTTTTATATGTGTTGCAGTTTTATTTTTTCTGACAGATCTTACTTATGCTTTTTCAATTATTAAAAAAAGGCAAGACAAGAAAGGGAACATAGAATACCTGCATTGTTTTTATTTAGTGGCTAACCAGAGCCACCAGTAAGAGGAAACATTCTTCTCTGTCTTAAGTTTGCTGTTATATCTTTACATAAATCTTCTAGATAATCACATATGGCACTATTCTGCAAGATGGCAGGTGCTCTGTATGGGATGCTCTGTTTTCTGAATGTTGAGTGGGAGTTGAGAAGTGGTTTGGATTGTGTTACACTGTGATGAGAAACTGAGCAAGAATTGTTTATTTTCATGTTTACAGTTCTCTCTTAGTTGAAAAGAGAAAGAAATAAAAGTAAAATGGGCAGGGAGGGCTAATTAAACTCAGATTTCTGCAACTATTTGACTATGCGACTATATGAGACAATCAGTGTGACAATTGAAAGTGCTTAAAAACAGAGGTAATGGGTATGCTTAGCGTTTTTTTTTTCAGAAATCCCCTTCCAGGAGGCTCTTACAGAAGATCCAAGAGATTTAATAAGAAAAGTTCAGAACAGTTTGTCCAGCTGAAAAGATCAAGTGCTTTGGGGAGAATTAGCTCCAGCAAGAGACAGAGGAGGGAAAAAAAAAAAAAAAAACATTGGCTAGGAAACATTTCCTCTTCTGTACTTTCCTAGTCTTTGATATCAAAGCAAGAATTACACTTTGAGTAAGATGAAAACATGTTCTTGATGTTCTTGTATCCTTGGCAAGAATAAGCCCCAGCTCAGAGACAGAAGTCCAGGAGCCCGACTGACTAAACTTCATGATACTGAAGAAGCAGGGAGCAGGTGCCAGCAGGTTAGAAAGCTTCATGAGGGAATAATGCTTTCTTGTTTAGTCACCAAAAGGGAAATTATTGCTAACAAACTAACAGTTGTTGTTCTATTTAAATTATCCTGGTAAAATCATCTTTTCTGACACCTATTCCCTACACTGCATCTAAACAACACATGAGCAGGCAATGCGCCATCCAATAAGTTAAGCAAGACAGCTGTAAGTGCAGGCAGCTTGCAGATGATTCATCTTTATGATACGTGGTAATGAGCAGGACTCCTTCTAGAAGTGTAATGATTTCTGTTGACCTTATTCAGTGGGTATTAATGCAAGCCTGAAAACAAAAATTATATTAAATGTGTGTCCTGTAAGATACGGCACTATGACTGGTGAAAGACTTACATGGGATTTTATTGGGACTTCAACTTAGGCTCTGGCTGTCAATGGGGCATGTCAATTATGCTCTGACTCACTGAGAAAGTTGAAGTGAAAGCAATAACTTTCACATGCTTTGGATGATAAGAGTGTATGACAGCTTGAATCTGACATCTGGTTCTAATTAAGGCAGAGCTGTAGCCCACTTTTCATCTATTAGAGCAAGCAGCATTGCTGGTCATGATTCCTTTCCCACTCTTACTCTAGGGGTACTGGGACAGACAGTGACCATCTTTCATACAGGCAGAGGGAAAAGGCATGGGATGAAACAGGCATGTCTCTTTATGCACTCATGCAAGCCTAATTATAATCTGTCTAATAAAGTCTGCATCTGGTTTTGGTTATCCTCAAGCCTCTGACTGAAAAATCCCTAAGAATATTTTCCTGGCTTTACCAATTTTCAGATCTCTCTTCACTGGCTTCACATTGCCTTTACCATGACAATGATGAGAAGAAAGATGCCACTAAAGATGAAAACCAATCCATTTACCTGTAACTCTTGTTTTCCGAAAGTAAACCTCCTAGCAGGTTACCTTCATCCTTTAAAATGTGTGTGATTTACTAACATTTTCAATTGTTTAAGACAAGGACAATTCTTCCTAATTTCTCCATCAAGTGGTGGCTATGTATTTGCCTAATTATTGCAGTTATCAACTGTAATACAACAGACTTCTTTTAGAAGCTTGCCTTGAAGAAGAAATGAACAAAAATAAAACACAATATAAAACAAAATCCCTGCCTAAAGAAAACAAGGACCTGTAGTAAATAGCAAGAACGTAGTCAAAGGTATAATACTTAGAACATGAACAGTTCACAATAAATAATTCTTTTAGTAGCAAATAAATGAATATAAGGGCTCTCTGAGCCTAAAATACAGAAGAATAGAGTTACTATTCAATAGAGAACCCCCTAAAATATTCCTAAAATATGTGAAATTCTAAAGCATTTTATCACATCCTTTTTGATCTTGATTTTGCACAAATCCAGATTTAATATAAAACCTGTTCTTTAACCTAAACCAGTAATTTGAAAAGGACTTCTGAATCAATCAAAATTAAATTCTAATATGCTTTTAAATCATGTGTGATGAAGAGTTTGCCTTTTCAGCTTTGATTATAGGGTTGCATGAGCTCCATATAAATGGTTTTAACTGAAATTTGTAACACAGAAGCAAGACTGGAGTGTAATTTTTGCACTGCATGGAGCCATTCAAAGCTTTAAAGTCTGTGCAAGGTACAGCGGGTATGAAAAATGCCAAGCCTCTGCTATTATCTGGAAATTCACATGTACTCAGAGGGGAATTCCCTCTGTTTTCTCTCTTTCTTTTCTGACTTTTTAAAAATTGAAATCCAGGGACAAAAATCTCCATACCTATTGGGAAACAAAAATGTGAATAACAGAAGCTGACAAGCTCTTAGTTTTTTGGGTATCATGCTAACTTGGGCAAGCATTCTAAGGGTGCAGATCCTGCAAATGCTTATGCTTGAGTAATGCAGATTTCATAGGCACTCCTACAGAAGTCAGATGCCATAAAAAACCCCAACTTGTCAGCAGAACTTGTTGAGAGTATCCAGCCATCCTCATGGACCAGTGCTGTAGACAGGAGCCACGACGCCCAATTGCAATACAGCAAATCTTTGAATAAGTATGAATTGGGTATGTGCCACCTCTTCATTCTCATAAAATGTTGTAAATCTTTCTGTTTAACTTGATTGACGTTTTGAAAGACAACAGGAATTTATACAGTCTTCAGTTGAATTAATGTCTTTTTCAAAAATGTGTTATGCTCAGAACAAACTGGTATTTATAGGAAATGTGAGGTACGTGCTCTTTTAAAGAATTGACAAGATAGTATACAAAATTTGAGGCACATAGACAAAAGAGAAAGGTCAGAAAGAGCAGCTCCTCTTAGGAAGATAGAAGAGGAAGGAAGGTGGTGAACAAAACTCTACAGATACCTGCTGGAGAGCACACGAGCTGACTTAAGCCAAGAGTTTGCACCAGAATACTCTCATGGCTATGCAGGTTTTGTAACATTCTGGTGCATTTCTATTGAAAACTCTGTTTAAACACAGAATTACAACTGAAATGAAACCAACAACAAGGGCATGTTTATGCATTAAACTAATGCTTGAATTTGTCTCACTGGGATGACCCCACTCTGGTCAAACAGGCTTTTTGAGAAGAAGGAAATGATGCCAAATATATCTTACTTCTGCGATGTGGGTTATGTGTGAACTGCTTGTATCACAAAACTGGATTAAAAAAGAAGAACCAGTCAAAGCAGCTGCAGACTGTCAGCATGCCAGTGGCAAACAGAGTGGCACACAGTGTCAAGAGGAACTGGTGCCATAAGCAGATTAGCATAAGAACCCCACCGTGACCTCTGCAGAAAAATTGATGCTAGCAATGCTGAGATAGTCTGTGTAGTTCTGGTAGCAAAGGTTACTAAAGGGGCAGAAACTCAGTGTCCAACACAGTTGGACTACTGTATCTACATTTATACAGTTAAATAAAACAGAGTGCGAAGAAACTTGAGCATAGCATCATTATTCATCTTTTCTGCTTAACTGAGTGCACACTGTCCACTTAGTGTTGGGTGACAGACACTCAGAGGCATAGACTAAGCAACTAGCACACTCCAAGGCAATCCCTGGGCTCAGTTTGAGGGCCCATGTGTGACAACTACAAATGCAGTATAGACAAGACAAATTTGGGTCTCTCCACAGTCTTCCAGTGCAATCGAAATACCTCCGGTCTCATGCTGTGAAAAAAACCCACCACAAAGCAGTTTGATGAGCTGCATATGACTCCAGCATTTTTTCAGAGACTTTGAACTGAAAAAAAACCCAAAATATATACACATACAACAAGTAGTGTTTGTGCCTGTGGACCACAGGGGAATCATACAGGGGCAATGCAGAGACTCAAGGCAACTGCTGTTGAGTGTGGATGCAGTCAGGCTATGCCATTTCATTGAAGGCCACCTCTGACACTGCTTCACTTATCTTTCTAAAAGCAGCCTTTGAGAGAGGAAGGGCTACAGTGAACTGTCTTTGGTAGCCACTCACAGCGTGCTCCCGCTGCTGAGGTGGTCTGAAAAGTGGAAGCTCTCTGCTCTCTGACAGCTTCACAAAAGAGTGGGTTATTCCTTTCCACAACTCTGTCAAAGCTCTGTTTGTTTAAAGCCATTTGTTTAGCATGTTCCTTGAGACTGGAACAGGTTTGTTCACTACTGAGCCACTCAATTTTCTGAGGGGACCCTTAAGTCAAAGAACCCCGAAGACTGACTGCAGACTTTGTTTCTGTCATATTCCTAGCAGATGGCTTACAGAGGTCATTAACTGACCCTTGGAGAAGGAGTAGTAGGAAATTTGAGGTGAGTTTGGAATCTACTCATTTTGAGGGACATGCTTATTTTACATCGGATTTTAGCATTTATCGGAGATAGTGGGTAAAATATGAATGGAAAAATATACAAAGAATATGTGGTAAAACAGGTATCAGGCAAGAACTCCTGGTAACCAGCAGGGAGGAAACAGTAGTTTAGCGCAATTGCCTGTCATTTCTGTCTGTGAGTTTATCTAGGAAAATTAGTTTGTTGGCCATATGCTCTTTTCCAGTCATGCACATCAAAAATGTATCAAATCTTCTGCATGCTGAGTGTTATTAACAACTTCTGCTCAGTAGACACCCAAGACTGAAGTAATAGAGACTATTATGGGTTAGGCTACAAATATATTAGCAGTCATGCAATCAAATTTACTGCACTGGGGTCAGCTCACTTTCGCAGTAAAGTCACTTCCACATTTTATAGGAAATAAAAATGGTATAATATGCCGAGTATTTCACAGCTTTCTAGCTGGAGAACACCAAAAATGAAAAACATAAACAAGGAGCAGATATTTACAGATGGTGCTTTCTTTCATACTGCAGCTCTCTCCTCTGGCAGCAGGAATGGGCACTCAGTGGACAAATAGCATAACATACAACAGGTAAATTCTATCTTGTCATGACTTTACAGATATATTTTTACTTCACAAAATAATAGTTCTAACTACAAGTGCAGTAATCCCACTCATATCAGTTGCTGAGACAGAAAAATAGGGGATTCAATATGAGACAAAAATTGGCTCTAATCCAGTAAATTTAGCATATATCTTGGATCAGCATACCTTAAGAGGATCTGAAAAATAATGTACTCATCCACACTTTAAACATGAAAAAAAACATAAAGGTAATCTTTAAATTTGTGATGTGCTACTGAGCTGGTTGTGGCTGGGATAGAGTTAATTCTCTTCATAATATCTGGTATGGGACTATGTTTTGGATTTGTGCTGAAAACAATATTGGTAACACAGGAATGTTTTAGCTCTTGCTGTGCAGTGCTTGCACAGAGTCAAGGCCTTTCCTGCTGCTCACATCACCCCACCAGCGAGCAGGCTGAAGGCACACAAGAAGTTGGGAGGGGACACAGCTGGGACAGCGGACCTCAACTAACCAAAGGGATATTCCACACAATATGACATCACGCTCACCAATAAAAGCCATGGAAGAAGAAGGAAGGGGAGAGTGTTTGGAGTGATGGCATTTGTCTTCCCAAGTAACCATTAAGCATGATGGAGCCCGGTTTTCCTGGACATGGCTGAACACCTGCCTGACAGTGTGAAGTGGTGAGTGAACTCCTTATTTTTCTTTGCATGTGTGCACAGGTTTTGTTTTTCCTATTAAAGTGTCTTTATCTCAACCCATGTGTTTTCTCACTTTTACCATTTTCTGATTCTCTCCTCCATCCCACCAGGGGCAGGTGAGTGAGCAGCTCTGTGGGACTTAGTTGCCAGCTGGGCTTAAACCACAACAGCTAAGAATAGTCTCCATAGGCTCTTAGTTTCATTTCAGATGCAATGTTTCATTCAGCGTGGAATGAAATAATATTAATACAATGACAGTAAGCTGATCAATACCTCTTCCCTCCCACCAAAAAAAAAAAAAAAAGAAAGGTTGGAGAGCTATTTTTATTATGCCACAAAATTGTGATCCCAAATTTTTAACATCCTACAACTATACCAGGACATCCCTGGAAGGGACTAGAAGCACAAGGTATTACTCCTGGTACGATTCTCTGATGACCTCAAGGATATCAGTATGGAATATTTGCTGGGCCAGCAAATATCTGAGTTGGCCAGAACTGATGATAAATGATGGAAAGTGGCTTGGTGAGCACTTCTTCCAGCTCCCTCAGTACCTTTGGGTGGATCCCATCTGGCCCCATAGGCTTGTGCGTATCTAAGTGGTGTAGCAGGTCGCTAACCATTTCCCCTTAGATTATCGGGGCTTCATTCTGGTCCCCATCGCTGTCTTCCAGTTCAGGGGACTGGGTATATAGAGAACAACTGGTCTTACTGCTAAAGATTGAGGCAAAGAAGGCATTAAGTATCTCACTCTTTTCCTTATCCTCTTCACAATGTTTCCCCCAGCATCCGATAAACAACAATGATTCTCTTTGGCCCTCCTTTTGTTGTTAATGTATTTATAGAAACATTTTTTGTTGTCTTTTGTGGCAGTAGCCAGATTAATATCTAGTTGGGCTTTGGCCCTTCTGATTTTTCCCTGCGTAGCCTCACCACATCTTTATAGTCTTCCTGAGTGGCTTGCCCCTTCTTCCGTAGGTCATAAACGCTCCTTTTCTTCCTGAGCTCCAGCCAAAGCTCTCTGTTTGGCCAGGCTGGTCTTCTTCCCCACCAACTCATCTCTTGGCACAGGGGTATGGCCTGCTCCTATGCCTTAAAGATTTCCTTCTTGAAGAATATCCAGCCTTCCTGGATTCTATTGCCCTTCAGAACTGCCTCCCGAGGGATTCTGTCAATCAGTCTCCTAAAGTCTGCCTTCTGGAAGTCCAAAGTGGCAGTTCTGCTGACCCTTGTTCTTGCTTCTCCGAGAACTGAAAACTCTATAATTTGGTGATCACTATGCCCAAAATGGCTTCCAACCATTATATCACCCACAAGTCCTTCTCTGTTTGCAAGTAACAGGTCCAGTGGGGCCTCTTCCCTAGTTGGCTCACTCACCAGCTGTGTCAGGAGGTTGTCTTCCACACAATCCAGGAACCTCTGGGACTGTTTCCTCTCTGCTGTGTTATATTTCCAGCAGACATCTGGTAAGTTGAAGTCCCCCACGAGAACAAGGGCTAGTGATTATGAGACTTCTCCCAGCTGCTTATAGAATATTTTATCTGCCTCTTCATCCTGGTTGGGCAGTCTATAACAGACTCCCATCATATTTGCCTTGTTGGCCTTCCCCCTGATTCTTACCCATAAATACTCAACCCTATCATCATCATCAATAAGCTCTAGACAATTGAAACATTCCCTAACACAGAGGGCTACCCCATGGCTTCTCCTTCCTTGCCTATCCCTTCTGAAGAGTTTATAGCCATCAATTGCAGCACTCCAGTTGTGCAAGTCATCCCCCCATGTTTTGATGCATGGTGGAGACCGATTTCTTTAGCCTCAGTGACACCTTCAAGCTAGATGAACCATCATCCTCATTATTGTTTGATTCCACTTGCAGAGCCTCATGCCTGTTGTGCAAGGGCACCTGGGAAGGTGGGGTGGTCACAGAGGAGATGCACATGCTGCTCTCTCACTTCCTGATACTCCCCAGTCTCCTCACCTCCTCCTGGAGCTCTGTCACTAAGTGGAGGAGCTCCTCTACCTGGGCACACCTTCCGCAGGTGAGCTTACTGCTGCTGTCCTGTGCTGGTGGCAGAGCAGGGCACACCCTGCAGACAGATCCATGGGTGGCAGTGTGTTTCCACTGGAGCTCCATCTGGGAAGCTGTCATGGTGGGTGCAGAGCTTAGAGAGGCTGTGGCTTTCTCCTGTGTGGATATCAGCGCTCCCTGGTTGAGCTGGCAAAGCTTCACCACCCTTCTGCACATCCTCCCATGCAAACTGCCATGTAAACTGCCACACCATGCCCTGGTTGCCGTGCAATGCCCTATTTGCCTGCCTTGGTCACTTATCACACAGATAAACTGCATGGGGCAGCTCCTGGTCCTGGCCAGGTCTCATCAGCTGCTGTCACACAAGCTGCAGGCTCCTGCAGCAGTCAGACTATTTAGGCTTAGGCACTGAATGACAGATGTTATTGACTAATGTATGTGCTTTCTTGCAGTGATACTTTGGACTAATTACAGCTGTTTTAAACTGCAGCCAAAATAATACTTAAAGCTTTAATTTCTATTTCTTCCCCTCCTGAGGGAGGCAAGGGAGAAGTATTACAGACAGCAGCAGCAGTTACATTTCTTTATTTTGAAGACAAATTGTGTATCCTTTGAAACATAAGAAAGTGAGAAGAGATTCTTTCAAGACTCTGCTTTGTTCTCCTTCCATGATCTCTCTCATGACTTACAAAGGAGGTGACAGTGTGCCGTAGCATGAGGGTAGCAAAGAATAAGATGAAGGACTTTTTTTCAGTGTGTTGCTATATAGTCTGTGGGTGGAGCATCACAATGAGGGCTCAAGTTTCACGTTGCCCCCAGCAACATTCAACTCTATAGGTATGTACAAGTGAAGAAATAACTCCTAGGTAAAGAAGAGAAAATGGTAGTGATTGATGTCTTTCTTACTTCATGTGCTTACCTCTGATAAAATAAGTGTTAATTCTCATTGCATAATTTTTTTTCCTCTTCTAAGAAGTATTAAGAAGAAAATAGAGATGGACATAAGACGAAAGAATCAGTCTGAATAATGCTTTGGTGCCGAGAGACCAAAGAGAAGGTACAAACAAGGAATTAAACACTTTTGAATTATTATAGTGACAACATTCTTGAGTTATTTGTGTCTGTCAACTGAGTCCATGCCTGCATTCACATAGCATGCCCCAACCCCAGGCAAAAATGGGGCCTCCTAAAACTGGTTAACAGGGGCATATGCTAATATAGTTTACCCATTAATGAGTCGGTTTAGGACCACTCACACTCAATGATTACAGCAACTTCGCTCTTATCTTAACAAGGCACTATCAAAACCCGAATGTGTGCCAATACTCACATACTCTGAAAGGATACTAACCTGCTTGGTTTGGGACTGGTTATGGTTTAAATTTAGATCCTGAAACTAGCTGAGTCTCAGGAATCCACAAGATCCTTCATATCAAAAATGCCTTTCTCACCTGATCTAAGGTGTTAGAAATAGCCTCATTTAGCAGGTGTTACGTCAGTAAAGCTTAACTCATTTGCTGGCAGACAGCAGAATTAAACCAAAGACAATTGCTTTTAAGCTCTGTATCTCTTAAAATAGTGTGGCAACAGCGTCTTTTGTCTAGGCTGCTTTGGGGACCTCACTGATATATCAGCATAGGAGAGAAGGTATAACTCTCCCCTTACTGCAGACAGGGAGATGGGTCTTTGCTGTGCAAGCAGACACCCAGATCCCTGATGCATGCATTGCTGCATTTAATACTATTGTTTTCACAGACATCTGAGTTTCAAATCCTGATTAGTCTAATAGATAACAAATAGCACAGCAGTACAACTATGTTCTTCAGCTGAGTACCTCATGCTGTTTAGTGTCATTTAACTTCAGGACAAATGAATAGGCCACATTTGTAATTTCTTTTACAGATGAAACAGTATAGTACTGTCTCTGAGGCTGTGCGGTGAAAAAACCTCTCCTAATGAATATAAGGTCATAAAATCAGTTACTGTTACAAGCCATATACATATGTGCAATCTCTGTTTATACTTTATATAAGAAATACTTCAGGTAATTGTTAAAAGTTTACCAAAACCATGTACTTTCTCTTAGACTTAGGAAACATGCATACTAAAGTAATAATATCCATATGCTTTTAATCTTGAAGTCATTGTGATGAGATGTGAAAAAGGCAGCGTCAACAGCAGAAATGTTCACAGAATCACAGAATGTTAGGGATTGGAAGGGACCTCAAAAGATCATCTAGTCCAATCCCCCTGCCAGAGCAGGAATACCTAGATCAGGTCACACAGGAACATGTCCAGGCAGGTTTTGAATGTCTCCAGAGAAGGAGACTCCACAACCTCTCAACATTCCAGTGTCTGTTACCCTCACTGTGAAGAAGTTCTTCCTCACATTTATGTGGAACCTCCTATGTTCCAGCTTGCATCCATTGCCCCTTGTCCTATCATTGGATGTCACTGAGAAGAGCCTGGCTCCATCCTCATGACACTCACCCTTTACATATTTATAAACATTAATGAGGTCACCCCTCAGTCTCCTCTTCTCCAAGCTAAAGAGACCCAGCTCCCTCAGCCTTTCCTCATAAGGGAGCTGTTCCACTCCCTTAATCATCTTTGTGGCTCTGCACTGGACTCTCTCAAGTAGTTCCCTGTCCTTCTTGAACTGGGGGGCCAAGAACTGGACACAATACTCCAGATGTGGCCTCACCAAGGCAGAATAGAGGGGAAGGAGAACCTCTCTTGACCTACTAACCACCCCCTTTCTAATACCCTCCAGGATGCCACTGGCCTTCTTGGCCACAAGGGCACATTGCTGGCTCATGGTCACCCTGCTGTCCACCAGGACCCCCAGGTCCCTTTCCCCTACACTGCTCTCCAGCAGCTCAGCCCCCAACCTGTACTGGTACATGGGGTTGTTCTTCCCCAGATGCAAAACTCTACACTTGCCCTTGTTGAATTTCATTGTTTTTCCCCGCCCAACTCTCCAGCCTATCGAGGTCTCGTTGAATGGCAGCACAACCCTCTGGTGTGTCAGCCATTCCTCCTAGTTTGGTGTCATCAGCAAACTTGCTGAGGATACATTCTGTACCCTCATCCAAGTCGTTAATAAAGATACTAAACAACACTGGTCCCAGTACCGACCCCAGAGGGACTCCACTAGTCACAGGCCTCCAACTAGACTCCGTCCCATTGACCTCAACTCTCTGGCTTCTTCTCTTCAGCCAGTTCACAATCCACCTCACTACGTGATCACCAAACCCATACTTTATCAGCTTATCTACGAGGATGCTGTGGGAGACAGTGTCAAATGCTTTACTGAAATCAAGATGAAATCAAGATGTTATTGTTTAAGTTTCTCTCAAGATCACAAATCCTTATCAAGCAATGCAGAATAAGTTTTTTACATTACTATTGATACCATTTAAGTGGCCTGGGATGAAAGCAATCCTGTAAGTGTAATAAAGACCTCTATTTATCCTGTAAAAATTATTATAGCTGCAAATAGATGGTGGAGCAAATAGAGAAGAGTTATTCCTTTAATAGCATGTCCCTGGTCCCCTGTGATTTAGGAAACATAATTGTTCTGTATGGTCTGGAAAATAAACATAGAAGTACTAATGTATTACTCTCATTTAATTATTCTGTTATTCACTGTAATTCAACACACACTTTTCTCCTGAAAACTAATAGCTCAGTACAGGTAGGAATTTTAATATGTGTGCTTTTTGCCCTGGAAACTGTATTTTAACAAAAGAAAGACCAACATAAGCCTGAACTTATCTGCAGAAACACAAAAAAAAAAAAAAAAGAGAAGAGGAGAGTGTATTAGGGTAGTCTCAAAATTAAATTTTATATTCTTACTGTGTTAACTGTCATTTGAAAAAGTGCAAAAAGAATATGATGATGCTCCTGATGACACTAACAGAGGAAAGATAGTGTGAAGAGCTGGAGGGAAAAAAGAGTGATGAAGGATACCAGTCAAGTGATTCAGACTAGTCACTAAAGGCAATTTTAAAAAGTATATTATTTTGTGGCCAAATAAATTCAGTCCCTTTTTTTTACACATTATTAAACATAGACATTAATACTAGTAGACAGAGATTATCCTGACTGGGCAGCACAGTCAATCAGTCAGAGAGCTAATTGATACTATTTATGTCTGTAATTAAATGGAATAAAATGATGCCACCATTATTGTTGAGGACAAAAGGAAAGGCAAGTTTAGAAGTCAAGCTCTGATCCCCAGATTTTCTCTTGAAATCAGTGGAAGTGTGACCTAAACGTCAATGTCAGATTTTGCCCCAAGTTAAACTGTTTGATGAGCTTTACTGGGAATTGAGTCCCTGTGAAGATAAAATGTTTACAAAGTGAGAGAATTGTGCATGTGTAATGCCTTCATCACCTGGACCCTTGCTTAGATCTTTTTAATAACAGTTTTAGAAAGTATCTAACATATGTATGAGTAGCCAAAAGGACTAGGGATTAACTTCTCATATCCACAAGGGAGGCAGTTTGCATTCACTGCAGCCCCCAAGTGTGAAGTAGGAGATTGAAGGTGAGAACATAAACATCCTAATCCCAGTTCTCAGATAGTTTTTCCTACACAATATCACTGATATTCTAAAATGTGTGCATCTAAAGTTAAATACCTGAACCTCTGCTTATGTATTTATAGATTTTTAGACATGCTGTGAACACCGTGGCATACCCTTATTTAGAGACAGGAGGTAAACATCCAAATAAATATTTAAGTAATAAACATGATTATTTTTCCTCTCAGTGACCAAAAATACAGATTTTAGGATTTGAAATTTCATTAAATTTTTTTCCTTTTCTCCTTGTGGCTGAGACTTTCAATGGAAAAAAGTTTTTCTGATTTTTTTTTTTTAATCAGAGCTGCATAATTACGCACTTCATAAATGTGAAGGTAATTATTTCAGGACTCACTAAAAGCTCCCATCTGTTAAAAAAACCTACTATTATTGATAACTCAGGAATAAAATCACATGTCTGTTTTCAAGCATAAAGCCCTTACCTGCTTTAAAGGAATTAAGATGTACGTATGAGATTAGAGTTCTTCATAGGCCTTTTCTGCTAAATGCAATTGACTAAGACATACAGCACAACCTCACAGCACTCTACACTTACGCTCAATAGTGAAGCTCTGCTGTACTGTAAGTGAAATAAATACAAATTTTCTCTCCACAGTTTTGCTTCTTCCCTATTTAGATACATTTATTCCCTTCTGCTTTGCAGAAAAATACATTTTGCACTGGAAGAGTTCATATGCTCCAGATATAAAATTTGCTTTATGCAAAACACAGTTACTGCTCGCACTCACCATTTAGTTGGATGTGCTGCTGTTCTTGTCCACACTGAGCAAGGACCCAAAGTAGTTCAGAAAGAATAGTTTCTTTGCTGGGGAGGTAAATCACAATCCAGCGTGAACAGGGTCTATTCAGTGAGCAGACTAGTTTCTCTTCCAGTGCTTTAGTATTAAGAGTCCTCTGGGGTTGCCCGGGGTGTTGAGGAAAATAAACAGTAAGTATTTTAAAAAAGGAATCTGTGGCCTCACAGTCTGAATCAGATACAGACATTTACAGCTCTGGAAACTGTTTTATTAACTATCTCTTTCTGGCTCTCTCAGGCAATATGCTCTACTTAGCTTCCTGATGTTTCATGAAGATGAATGGATTGCTGATTAGTGTGGCATGACTTTTACCTCTCATTTAATTTCTATGTCTAGCTTTGGCATTGCTTACACCCCCCCTTGCAATCCACACCCCCACAAAAAATGTTCTGACTGAAGCCATAAGGCAGCAATCTCATTCTCAGGCAAATTTCAGCATCTCCGTATGGTTCTTGGAGAACTTCACATTTCTTGCTAGGTCTAAGTATATATCAGAGTGTGAGAGTAGGTGTACAGGACTTTTCAGCCAACTCTGCCTGCAGAAAAAACTGAGTTAGTCAGAGGTGCAGAGGAACCTCACGTGGTAGGGAGAGCTGAGGGAACAAGTTTGTGTGCAGAGGTTGGGTGTGCTGTCAAGAACACAGCAAAGCCAGCTCGGAGATTATTTTTATACATATTGTTCAAAGCCTGCAAAAATACAAAAGGCTTGATCAGAGTACATGAAGAAAGTTCAGAGTTGTTATGAATCTGCTTAAGTCTGTTTCTAAAAGTTCCCATTTCAGCTCTTTTTCACAAAGAGCACTGACTAAATTTGCCAGTTGTTTTCTTGGTAGCTTAGTTTGGTATCTGTTGATTGATTTCAGAAGACTCATTGTTCTAGGTACAAAAAGAGGCAGACAAGAAAATAAATATGACAAGTATTAAACTAAGGACTGAATCATGGTAGCACAGCACAGGTCTTCCACCTTGAACTGTGGGGACTTGCCTCACTTTAGAAGGGATGCTATCCCAACTCTGAATTCCCCAAAGGGACATTACTTATGCTACAGTTCTCTTAAGAGAAGCTCTTTCAGACAAGTCTATAGTATTTCCTCTCAGGTTCTCTTGTCACAAGAAAAGGTGTAAGCTGGACATGTTTTACTTTGACAACTTAAGATTTATGATCCACGTTCATTGTGGGAAGCACTTACATTGTTGACTGTCATTTTAAATTGAGCACATGTTGAACCCTGTTTGCATTTATCGTTTCTGCTAGGTTCCTTCCTCACCTGTCACACTAAATCTGTTACAGAAAAATCCTTTTTTGAATGGCAGTCAAGCAGGAATATTAACATTGCTTATTAAATGATCCAAAAAAGAGCTCTAACAAAGCAAAAACTTGCCAGCAGTTTGCTATCCCTTTCATCCTCATAACAGTGGCTGGAAAAATTACAATGGCCAAGAGATGTTAAAGGTGTCAGCTTGCAGAAGGCAGGAAGTAATCACATCTTATGCACATCTTTTTGTAACCCAAGCCATTTAATTTACATATTCACTTACAGCTCAGCTGGGTCATAAATTCTTTTTACATGTGAGATACTTTATTCAGTTGGTTGAAGAGTCATTTATTTGCATATTTTATCACTTCTATATTTATGGCACCATTAAAATCACATAGAATTTATAAATCATGCTTTCATGGAATTTATGAAACCTGCTGCAGGAACCAAACCTTGCAAACCTCTTAAACTGTTTTGAAGGCTGGTGCCTTATCAATTTTCTATATTCCCAAACAAATATGAAACAAGGTTTTAGTACCTTCATATCCATTTAGCAAAGAAAGCAGTCTTCTGGGTCCAAACAGATCTTTGCACCACTTCCATTTCTGATATGCAAAACAATCCTTTCCCTAGGTATATTGTCCCAGTCCTCTCAGTTTCCAGCTCTGCAAGTGGAGTTTGCAGCACTGTTCGTCATCTTTCTCAGCTGTAACATGGACAAGAGGTTCACCTGATACAGATCAAGCACCCCTCCAAAAGCCAGAACTCAAATGATACAAAGGCCCCACAAAAGCCAGGCTTGGCTTTCCTTCTGACAGCCTGATGTAGCTTTGAAGAAAATTCCCTTAGTCCATGACCACAGGCAGCAATTTAGAAGTTGCCTTACAGGCACTCATTTTCCACTATTTTTAAATGTATTCAATATCTAGAAGTGTTTTTAAATAGAGATATTCATATTTTCACTACAATAAATGTCATAAAGTAATGGAGACACTTAAACATGATAACATAGCAAGCAGCGTATTGTATTCAGTATATCTGTCTCCTTTGTCCAGCACAAGCTCTCTGGAAAGGAAGAACTCTCCTCTGACATTGTCTGTAGCTAAAGGCACTTTCAAACATTGAGTTCTGTTTTCTTCCTGGAAATTAAACTGCAGCAATAGGTTTCTATTAATGCAAAAGTAAATGGAAATAGGGAACTGTAAGATTATAGGGAAGGGACTTAGAGACTTAACAGATTTACCATTTGTTTAGCATTTAGCATATGGGATGGACATATTTAATTTGGTTTTTTGTTTGACAGGAAAGAAAAAATAGGAAGTTACAGTAAGAAAGTTATGACTACGAGGATTGAAAAAAAAAGTTTCAGAAGTCAGTGAAAAGAGAATGACATTGTTTTGAAACACCTTTCATCCTACGGCATCCAAACCCAACCTGTCTGAAAACTGCCCCCCCAATGAAGTTCCTGCACTTCTCTGAACAGAATCAGCACTCCTCATGCAAGCACCCTTCACAGAGTTTAACTTCATATGTAACTCAAATAATAAAATTCCTATTGCCAAAAACAGTAATGTGCCAAAATGGTAACTCTCAGACAGTTCAAGAAGGCCTCCTGTGCCTCTCATGAGCAGCACAAGGCTTGGATGGGATATGACTGCTGTACAATCTAAACCCTCTGCTGTGAGAAATGATGAGCTACTAAGGTCTGGTGGTGTTAGTCCTTGGGGATTCAGCTTCATCCACTCCCACTCCATGCAATTTAGGAACCTCTCAAGAGAAGCTGTCTCCTGCCTGTGATTTACTTACAGTGCTCCCCAACTCTTCAGTTCTCGGAAGTATGAGATATGCTGCTAATGTTTTTTGTCAATGTGAAGATTTTAATATGTATTTTGCAGAGTGAGAAGGTGACAAAACCATAGCATAAAATTTCCCTACCTTGTTCACTCAGCTGATCATAAATATCCTTTGCACAGAGGACTTCCACAGGGAGTCAACAGAACTGGAATCTGTGTGTTTCGACATCTGCTATGAAAACTGCTAAGACACGACTGTTAGGGAAGTGTCTGACAAAGAGGTGACATAGCTGTCACCCAACTAATAATAATTTCTATTCTTCTGGAAATCTTCAGGCAAGGGGTCTGTAGTTGTAAACTGAGTTGACTAGATACATCTGTCTTTTGACTTCCAAGAAATTCAGCTCTGAAATGATGACTTTGCCAGAAAGCACTTGCCATATATTGCTTTTTCATGTAAATATATAATCATAGAATCATGGAATGGTTTGGGTTGGAAGGGACCTCAAAGATTGTGTCGTTCCGACCTCCCTGCCATGGGCAGAGACACCTCCCACTAGACCAGGTTACTTAAAGCCCCATCTAACCTGGCCTTAAACACTTCCAGGGCAAATTGGATGAGGGTGCATTCCATCCGACAGTCCATGTTGCTGACAAAGATGTTAAACAGCACTGGTCCTAGTACTGATCCCTGAGGAACACCACTCGTCACCAGTCTCCATGTGGACATTGAGCCGTTGACCACTACTCTTTGAGTGCAATCATTCAGCCAATTCCCTATCCACTGAGTGATCCATCCATAAAATTCATGCTTTTCCGATTTAGTGACCAGGATGTCATGCGGGACAGTGTCGAATGCTTTGCACAAGTCCAGGTAGATGATGTTGGTTGCTCTTCCCTTATCCACCAAAGTTGTAACTCCATCATAAAAGGCTACCAGATTTTTCAGGCGTGACTTGCCCTTGGTGAAGCCATGTTGGTTACTTCCAATCACCTCATCTACATTTTCCATATAATCATAGGATAATTCACGTTGGGAGCGTCCTTTGGAGGTCATTTATTCCGATGTCCTGCTCACACCAAAACCGCTTCTGTGCTTAGACCAGGCTTAATGCTTTTGGGTCTTGTAAATGCCTGAGAATAGAGACTATACAATGTATCTGGGCAACCTCCTTCACTGCTTGGCTGGCCTCATGGTAAAAATATATCTCTTACACTCAGTCTGAATCTTTCTTCTTTCAACTTATGCATGTGGTCTTTAATCCTCCTACCATGCATCACGTGAAAAGCCAGGCTCTGTCCCCTTGGTGTCCTCCTTGTAGGCACCAGAAGATGCTGCTAGATACTCCCAAAAGTCATCTCTTCCCATGGCTGACCCAGCCCGTCTCCTTCAGGCTCTCCTCAAAGGGCAAGAAACCCATCAATGACCATCTCTTTGTCTCCACTGAACTTGCTTATTTTTTTTTTTCCTATATTGGGGAGGGCCAAACAAGCCTGCAGTAGCCTCGATGTGACAAGTGTGAGGAAAGGGTAGTATTTCCTTTCGTCCATCAGTAGTCCATGCTCCTGTTGATGTAGTCCAGGAAGATGTTGGCCCTCATTGCTGCCAGAGGTACTGCTGTCTCACAATCAGCTGCTGCCCACTGGTGTCCTCAGGGCCCTTCCTGCAGTGCTGCTCCCCAGCCAGGCAGTCCCAGCCTGTTACTGCAAGGGGCAGTTGCCAGGTCAGGGACAGGACTTGGCATTTGTTCTTACTGTTGGCCCATTCCTCTAGGTTGTCTAGGCCCCTCTGAACGGCAGCCCTGACCTCAAACATACTGGACGGGGCCTGCAGTCATCTGCAGACTTGATGATAGTACAGTCCATCACCTCCTCCGTGCCACTGATAAAGATGTCAAACAGGCCATGACCAGGATAGTACATGTCTCGTGGTAGTACACCTGTTATCAGCCTCTACGTGGCCCACTATTGCATGAGACCAAGCACCCAACAACCCCAAGCATCTAGTTGTCCATCCAGACTGTAGTGTCCTAACTTGGAAACAAACGTATTCTGGGAGACAGTGTTAAAAGCTTTCTTTATGTTCAGGAAAATGACATCTGTTGCCCTTCCCTCAACTATCTTTCTCCCCTCATCATATATAGAAGGCAATCAGGTTTGCCGATTATGATTTACTGTTGAGAAATTAATTCTGTCTGTTCCCAGTCAACTTTTTCTCCTACATGTGCCCACAAATGAGCCCTGAGACAACTCAAGCTCAAGTTTTCCTAAGAACAAAAGTGAAGCTGACCAATCTGTAGTTCCCTGGACTGACCTGCTTGCCTCTTTTGAAGGCAGGGGCAACATTTGCCTTTCTCCAGTTATTGGGGACTTCCTCTGGTCTCCCTAATTCCCCTCAAAAGGTGTGAAGAACATAAACTAAACAATATTGGATCTGTGTTTACATTCCATTCTTACCTCTTCCTACAAGTTTACTGTTTCTCTATAAGGCATTTTGTTAACCATTGTGTCAAGTGGCCAAAGGTTTAGCTCAAAAGAATCAGCAAAGGCAATGCCAAAAAGCACCACACAGTATATGGAGGTTTTTCAATTCTCATTAAAACACTTAAAAGGAAAAAACATCTGGACAAAACCAAATATGTCCTTCAAAGAATCAAACTTCAATGTTACTTCAAGGCTGGTCGAAAACAGATCTAAATATTTTTGTTGGTCAAAGGAAATACACTTGTTTCAAGGCAGCTTAAAATTAAGTTGCATCAGTTTTTCCCACTGCAGTGCTCAAAGAATGTTCAAATAACTCATTCTCTCTAATTTATTTAAACTTATCTCTCATAGTCGACTACATTCTCACTGGTGTGCAATTAACTGCCTTATTGATTGTACCTCACTATTCCAGGAACGTTCACAGAAAGAAGTCAAGTTGAACAGCTCAGAAACGTGGGAAAGTGAGGTGTACACAGTATTATGATTTGAAGATCCCACATCTTTCAATCTGAAAACTGAAAAGTTTTTTTCAATAAAAAATCAAAAGTAGATATAATTAGTGAAAAATATCACATAGTAAAAGAATCAGGTTTTCAATCAAAAAAGAAAGTCAGTGGAGATAATTTGTCAAGGTGTATTAGTACTTCTATTTACATTTCAAACAGAAAGTTTAAAATTAGATTTACAATACTAGAAAAATATTTTAGAAAAAGCATAAAGGTTTCTTATCAACCAATTTAATGTAATTTCACCTTTCTGCCTTCTTGATATACCTTGACATCCTTTCTTTTGCCAGTTTGGTGCCACCTGGAACATATAACACAATGCTTATTTTAATGGGCTTCTCTCAGAGTATAATGTTTCCACTGGAAAAGATAACGCCTACAGGTAAGGCTTGAGTCAGTAATGTAGTCAATTCTGAATATAAAATAGACAAAGGAGGCTTGATGTAAGTTGGGAAATACTAATCAAGCCCCATGAATCAAGTATTAAACACCACCATTACTTTTAAACATATCAACACAAAGCACAAAATTACTGGTTTACAGGACTCAAGCAGTGGCTGCGTGACTTTGGAGGAGGTTTGGTTATGCAAGATTAGGAGGAGAAAACGCAGTTGTTGAAACTAAAATATACCATGAAGACAACATTTTTTAGAAGTAAAATGACTAACTTATCTTTGCCAGAGTGGATCTCAAATCAAATACGTGTTGAGAGCTTTACAATCAGAAGCAGATCTTGATGAAAAGAAGACAAAAAATAGCCCATGGTTTGCCTCAGATTTGTTGCTAACTTAATCTTTTCTACTGAAAGGAAAGTCACACATGTCCTTAGGGGAGAATTCAAATTTTTCTCTGATGTTGTTGGGCTGAGAAGAAAAATGAATATTGAGACACCATGTCCCTAAGTTCTAGAAATGTCATGTGAAGTTGAAATACATGGTTTGCATTTGTCAATGCTGTCACATGGACAGTGCCTCTCATCTGAACACCACAAAACCAGAACAGCTCGTGCCACCAAGGATTGCTGTTTGACGAAAGAGTGTCATTTGACACAAGGTATCAAAATCTGAAAACACAGAGGATTTGAGAGAGTTCAGTTTTGCATAACTTTTTGACTTTAATGATTTACACAGTCTTAAGAGTTTTGATGTCTGACCAACACATTAATTGAGTATGGTGTTTCAGAGTCACCAGATACATTTCAACATGTTTTATTTTGTACTTAAATTGGCGGAAAACAATTTTTCCCCCCCAGTTTCTAGCAATTAACATTCTTAACAGCTGTGTTATTAGAACCTGCATCTGCTTACTAAAATTAAATTCCTGGCAGTCACACTGTTAACATGATTAAGAAATCAACAAGAACCCAAAAGTACTGCAACTAACAGCAAAGTATTTCAAGGTTCTCACCTTTGAAACAAAATATTAGGTTAAAATGTTTGCAGGCAGTATGGAAGCTGATTAATGCCAGTAATGGAAGAAACACAAAGGAGCATCAATTTTGTGAGGGTAAATGTGAAATAAGTCTTGTGCCTTCTTTTATGCCTACTGCTACCAAAAAAAACCCCTCCAAAACACAAAACAAAGGAGAAACTACCTAAAGATATATGAGTTGGGCCAATAAATAATGAAAGCATAAAGGGAAGCAAGGAAGGGAGGGAGGGAGAGAAAATTGTAGAAAAACAAAATTAATGCACTGATATCTTTTGCATAGAAATTTGGGCAAGTCTTTCTTTTGTGGGCATGAGGAGTAATCTGAAACTGAAGTGTGAGAAGAAGAAATTTGGAGAAAACCCAAAATGCTTGGACAAGACTGTTCTGAAGGAATTAAAGTGTGACATTGCTGAAATGCTAACTGTGATATGTAACCAGTGCTAAAGGATAGAAGGTGACAAACGTACCATCAGACTTTAAAATGAACTTTTGGAAGTATCCTGTAACTGACAGGATATTTTGAGCTTTGATGTGGGAAAAAGACAGTGTAAGTAAAAAATAATTGAATGTGTATACATGGGTAATGTATACATTTTGAAGGAAGATCTAGGAGTTTTTGTAGATAGTTCTCTGAAAATGTCAGCTAAGTGATGATCAAAACTGTAAAAACAAAGGAATTATTAGGCAAGGAATGGCAAATGAAGCAGAAAGCTTCATTGTACCTTAGTATACCTCCCTGGTGTAGACACGTCATGAGAACCTTATGATCCAGCAAAACATCTGAATGAAGCACATAGTGCAACTGGAAGGATGAGTAGAAAGGCTCACCAGAAATGTCCACAGAAAGGATTAGGGGCCTTCAACCTGCAAAAGAGCATTTAAATGAGGAACATTTCTCTATTTCTCATGATAAATGTGCTAAGGCACACTTAAAGAAATCAACAGGTAAAAAACTTCAAAAGAACAAGAGAATATTTTCACATCATAAAACCTACCATCAAATCAATTCAATTCCTCTAAAAAAATAAAATCTATTAATGTCCCAAACAAATAATATGGACCTGCAGTTCTGTGAGTTTTCAAAATACCCTTTCACCAGTTGTCAGTTATAAATTAAAGTCATTGTCTTTTAGCACTATCCAGCATGGGCAAGGCCTTGAAACCACTAGGTATTCCAAGATGTCACAGAAGCACAAATGAGGTTATTGTAATGCACTAATGTTTCATCCTATAGAGAAGAGAAGAAAAAAACAGCTTAAAGGAGCAGATAAATAAATACAAAAAATGACAAATATCCATTTGCCCTGCAAATATTTTTTTTTTTAAGAAAAAAAGACATTTGTAAAATGACAGAAGTCAAAGTTAATGTCAGATGATGAGCTCCAAAACCTGTAATAGCCTCCAGAAAGGGAGATCAAAGGAAATTATAGGTGTATGCAGCAAGCAGTCTTTGAGATATGCCTTGATGTGGGTCGGCCAAATCAAATCTCTAAAACCTGCTTATATCAAGTATTTTACAATCAATATTTGTGTCATTTATACCTTCCAAGTTCAAGTTAGCTTTGTCACCATAAGAATGAATCTTTGAAAATAAGAAAACTATCACACTTCATCTGTTCTTTTCCCTGATGGAACAATTGACCCTGGTACCATTTTTCCATTCTCTTCAGCCCTTGGTAATTCAGTGGAAATTGTCCTGGGATTTTCAGGTTACTGGCCTGATGGAAAGGATATCAGTGATTCTACTGCGGTACATTCTGCATGTACCTTGTTTTACATTTATACCTACAGCATTTTTGGAACAGGCAATCTAACAACATTTAAATCATCTTCTCACTCACAAATCTCAGTTCAACTGTAGTTTGTGGTATCTCAAGGAGCAACTCTTTTCTTAAATGTCGCCTCTCTTAAATACTCCCTCTAATAAGAGATCAAAAAGCTTTTGTCTTCCTCTAATAACCGTTGTTTCTTTACAGCAGTGAATAACTAGCAACAAGATAGGTGTTTTGTATTCCTAAGCCAAACATTTGCTTGCATACAGAGAATAAAATTGTGACTGTATATGTGTGGTTCAAGACAGCACTTGGAGACATCTGCCACAGCAATATGTCTTACCAACTAAGACCACCAAGGACCAACTAAAAGCATTGTAAGCCATCAAAGCTAACGGTAAAACATAGCTCCCTGGTGTTGTGTACTCATAGCTAATTTAGGATATGACTTTTGAGGAGTGACTGCTGTGAATAACTAATGATAATGATTGCTAACAATTGAGAATTTATTTTTGGCAATGTACACTGCTAATGAATGTCCAGCTAGCAAAGTTTTGTTCTGAAGTGCTAACCTGTCCTGATTTACCAGTCTTCTACACACTCATGATGCCCCCAGTGTTTCCAGGTGTCTCAATTAGCATAACAACATTGTTCTAGCAGTTTTGCCAACTCTGTGCTCCTCTATTTCTTTCATGTAGCTGAGCAAACATTTGACAATATCCATTCTTGCTCAGATATTTCAAGGCACCCCATTACTCATCACCTTCTTACTTGACAAGTCACTATTTATTTCTGCTGTTCAGTTGTTCCCAGTTTCTGCCTCAAAGTGTGACTGTTCCTTTCAGCCAAGCTCTTCCACACTGAATCTGTATCTTAATTCAGCCCTAACCTCTCTGAGATATTTCCCTCACAGAGATTTATTTTAACTTAACACCCAGGAAGAAAAAAATCCCTAAAATGATATTTTGTGGAGCTGAACTTTCTAAATTTTTTGGTAGTAACCTGGCAGAATCTCTTAGTAACACTAAATAAATTATAACCTCTTAAAATTCAGTTTTTATTTGTCCATGTTTTCATTATCCCAATATTCTTGCTCAAATCTGAATACTTTTTCAAATGCATAATTTTCTTTTCCATCCCTTCTCCTGTGTTCCTGGCAGTGCTTGGTTTTGTTTTGCACTGCAAGCCTTAAGACTGAAAAGGCAGCAGAAGACACTCTTTGTCATAGATCACTAATAGTGACCTGAAGTTTGATGTGTGGGCTAAAAATGAAATTTATTTTGTCACCAGATTGCATTGGAACATCCCTCCCTGAGCCTACTATACTGTCTGATTTCTTCTGGTAGTTATGAGCCATTCCTCTGCTTTCAAAATGTCAGTCCACACAGGAAACATTTCAATATTCCCAGCCAGAAAATGTCACTCCAAGCTGGATTTCTTTGTGAAATTATGTAAACAAAAGGCCGTCATAGCTGGAGAAATTGAAAATTCTGTGAAGTTAAACATATCTCAGAGGCACATTTCCTGCCTTCTGGCACTGATCCTAAGCACAAGTACTCTGTGCATATCTTCTAATAGTGTATGTTAAAATTAGTCCATAGTAATAGTAGCAGGGAGAGGTATGCTGTTGATAAGGTTAATTTGTTTTGAACACTGTGTTTCATTAAGATGTAAACATGTCAAGCGAAGGAAGAAATAGAAATAACTATCCCCGAAGAAAGGGAACCTCTCTCTTCATCACACAGTCTGCAGGGAGCATCCATTCAGAGGCTCCTTTCATTTAGAAATAAATGCCCCTTCAAGCAAACAGAACTCAGCCACAGCTAAGAGGAATCCTTCAGAAAGCAGAAGAATGAACTACTTTGTATTAAAACACAAATAAAGTTACAAAAAGTTGGATGCTTCCTTTACAATTACTTTTCATAAACATATGAGGAATAAGCCCCTCCTTGAAACTATACAGTACAATGAGTTAGCACGAGTACCTGATTTGCTTAATGATTTTTGTGGTTTTAGCCATGAGTACTCCTTCCTTTGAAGCTTAACAGGAGCAGCAAGATGGGGCACTCGGGAGGTTAGTGCCTTCTTAAGCAATCACCCATCTGGTTGGAAGCTAGGCCACTAAAATGATGAAGGGATTGGAGCATCTCCCATATGAGGAGAGGCTGACGGAACTGGATCTGTTTAGCTTGGAGAAGAGGAGGCTGAGGGGGGATCTCATTAATGCTTATAAATATCTCAAGGGCAGGTGTCAGGAAGACAGGGCCAGACTCTTCTCGATGGTGTCCAGTGACGGGACAAGGGGCAATGGGCACAAACTGGAACACAGGAGGTGCAACTTTAACATAAGAAAATATTTCCTTACTGTGAGGGTGACAGAGCACTGGAACAGGCTGCCCAGAGAGGTTATGGAGTCTCCATCTCTGGAGACATTTAAAACCCACCTGGATGTGTTCCTGTGTGATCTACTCTAGGATCTTACTCTAGGAGGGGCTTTGGACTAGATGATCTTCGGAGGTCCCTTCCAGCCCCTACCATTCTCTGATTCTATGATTGTAATTAACAGGTTGCCTTCAAGACTGTGGTGTGGTAAATCTCTGTGGGAGGAGGTCTGAACTTACTGGTCTATTTAGAGAACAATAGGCAAGTTTTGGGTTAAAAATGCCCAGAAACTGCAAATTTCAAAGCCAAATATAAGATGAGAGAAAAGGTTTTGAATTTAACTAGACAATGTTAGTTCAGCCACCAAAGGGAAAAGATAGCTGTGAAATGCATGGGGAGGGGCTGAGGGGAGAATAATAGCAGGGAAAGGTGAAAAAGATATTATCTCCTATAGATAAGAGAGTGAGACAGGTTATTTATCAGCAGTAGTAAATGGAAGGGCTGTCAAGAGCAGAGAGGAAGATTACAATGTGCTTTAAAACTAATATTCCTCTCCAGTCTGGGATTTTTAGTATCTCATACAGTTGAAGTTTTCCTATCCTTGGGGTTTTTTTGGAGGTTTTTTCTAGCTCTCCCTTGAGGATCAGGAGGAGGAGTGATTGTTTCATAAAAACATGGTATTTCCCTGTTTTGTATACTTTATGAACTCCTTGTAATAGTTAATCCTGGTGGATGGCGATTACATCAATTTTCCCCCACTTCTCACAAGAGTGTTTGGTAATTTGCTGGAGTGCATTATTTTATGGCATGTGTGTATGAGACATATGGTAGGATTTTGGTACTTCTGTTATAGGCAATACTTCCTATAACCTGTCACCCACTAGTCTTCACAAAGCACTGTCTTCTCCTCCCTAAACAACCTCTTGGTGGGGAGAAAATGGATGAATACAACAGGATACATAGGAACTTTAAAAAAAGATTAAGATGCCCTTTAATAATGTTAGGAACTGAAACTCAGTACCATTTCTATGCTAGTACTGTATTCTGTATAGATAAATAATTTGCGTGGAAAGAAACAATCTTAATTTTGCATACATAAAGGCAGGCTTTACACTGGTATTGCTCAAGAATAGACTCTTGGGGCTATAGTTATGATGAAAACGTCAACTCAGTGCTCATCAGCACTAAGCAGTGCAAACAAGATGTAGGACTTGGGAAGAAAGGAGCAAAAAACCATCTTAAAACTGTATAAAGCCCGAAACATCTCGAATACTCTGTGCAGTCCTGGTCTGTGCATTGCAGAATGTGTACAGTACAATTGTAAACGATACTGAGAAGGGCATCAAGGATAAATAGAGAGAAACAGTGAACCACTCAACAATCACAGAATCACAGAATAGAATAGCCTTGTTTGGAAGAGACCTCTAAGATCATCAAGTCCAATCATTAACCCAACACTGCCAATTCACCACTAAACCATGTCCCTTCGCACCTCATCTACACGTTTCTTAAATACCTCCAGGGGTGGGGACTCCACCACTGAGCTGGGCAGCCTGTTCCAGTGCCTGACACATTGACTCTTCAGGATGGAAAAAGAGACAACGAAGGAGGATAAAACAGTCACAAGTGACACAGAGGCTTTCTTCCCAGCCAGAACTAAAGTGTATGAAATACAATTAATATTTGGCAAGTGCAAAACAAACAAGAGGACATCTTTCTGATACTTACTGATAGTGCAGTTACATGAGCTGGAGATGCTGCCAGCTAACATGGGTTCAAAGAGCTTTTGAAGAATCTGTGGAAGAAAAATGACTTAAAGATAAGAATGCCGCTTGATGTATGAAATTCAGGAACTGCTTGTGCTTGTGCCAGACTCTTTTCAGTGGTTCCCGGTGACAGGACTAGGGGTAACGGACACAAGCTGGAACATAGTAGGTTCCATTTAAACATGAGGAAGAACTTTTTTCAGTGAGGGTGA
The DNA here is from genome assembly GCA_028020825.1 of Podargus strigoides. Lineage (NCBI taxonomy): Eukaryota > Metazoa > Chordata > Aves > Caprimulgiformes > Podargidae > Podargus > Podargus strigoides. The sequence continues at coordinate 34,703,888 of CM051619.1, read as the reverse complement.
CAGAGCATTGGAAGAGGCTGCCCAGAGAGGTTGTAGAGTCTTCTTCTCTGGAGATTTTCAAGACTCGCCTGGACACAGTCCTGAGTGATGTGCTCTAGGGGATCCTGCTTTTAAGCAGAGGAGTTGGACTAGGTGGTCTCTGGAGGTCCCTTCCAACTCTGAATATTCCGTGATTCCGTGATTCTGTGATTCAGACTGCTAGAAATCTAAAGACTGTCCTTGTGTACTGGACTGAATTAGACTTCTGCCTCATTCAGTAAATCCATTTTTCTATCAAGTTGTCCCTTGTTCAGCCAGGATGCCCACTGAATTACATTAGGGGCCTCAGCAAGTGCCTTGATTTCTTTGTACATTTGTGCAGCAAACTGATGATGGCTCCTCTTAGGTGTTTCCCTAGCAAAGACATCATGAATGTCTGTTATGTGATATTATAGGAATTGCTTTGAACATATAACAAAATATTATTGGGGTACTCAATCATAGTTTCTCTTATATCACCAGTCTCCTTACCAGCTACTATGATTACCTACTTACACAAGAACCTGAATGCAACCTAAGGAATTTTAATTTTGGTCAACTTTTTATCCTTTTCTATAGCAGGAGGGCTCTTACAGGGAAAATAAATGTTTCTTGCTCTCATAAATTTACAGACTCTTAAAAAAAAAAGGAAATATTTTGTGTGAAGACCCTGCTCAGAAGTCACATGATTCCTTAAGAACCTTGAATTTTATTTAATAAAAAATGTTTCTTGAAGCTTGAAAAATATGCAAGATGATAAATAAAAAGCACCTAGTAAAAAATACTCATGACTTTCATTTTTAAAATTATATGGAGAGGAACAAAGAAATTGTGAATGTCATGGTTTGTAGAACTGAATAAAATGTCCTTGATCCACAACGCATTATTGATAATAGCAGTAGATGCATTTTTTCTATTTAATGAAAACTCTCAACAATGACAAAAAAAAATAGCAAGAGTAGAAAAAAAGTAGTACTTGGCAATGAGTTATATCAATACTTCTTACATTACCTAAAATTCCTTACATGACTTTGAAAAAAAGATGCAGAAGAGACATATTAAAAAAATAATACTTATATAAGACTTATGAGTCATTGTATAAAATACATGGTCTTTTCATAGCCACTTGACCAGAAATGCAATGCCTACATACACCAAGGTAATTTAATGTTCTTCCACATGCCTGAAGGGTTAACAGAACATTTTTAACATGCATTTTAAATGCATTGCATTTTGTTATATACTATATAGAAATGCATATCACACAATATGGAAGTACATCAAACACTTGACTCCTACAGTGGGCTGCACTCACAACAACAAAACATTTTGCCTTTAATTTCATGTAAGAAGAGATATAGAAACAAAATATTATGAAACTTTTGTAGGAGAAATATTCAGCTTTTGCTCCTCTCCATGGCCTGCAAGCAAAATGATAACTATGGCATATTTAAGCAAACATGGGTTTTGGCAAAAGCATCACATCTAGTCACATCACTGCTGAATTAGTCAGAAATGCAAGATCTCACTCATTTACAGCATGGACTAGAAATTCTGTAGCACCAGAATTATGTTTTTGGTATCACCTAAAATTTGGGTGATAAGTAATGCATTGTTATAATTTCTCCATACAGACCTGCTCATGAAATAAAGTGGCCTTCCCATCAAGTTTGCTTCTACGTTTCACTCTGCAGAATTATGTTGCACAACATCAGAAGAAAACAACATTATTCACTTGGTCAAGAAACTGGAACCAAACAGTATTAATGGTCTATTCCAGTGTCCCATCTGATAAATTTCAAAATTAGAGGGAATGTTTGTACATCAGGCAAATTGAAAAGGGGAACTGGGACACAGACTGTGTAAACATTGTGTTGAAAAAAATAGTTCCAATTCTGCCTTCAAGTTCAGATTTTTCTATGTTCATAATGTCAAGTGGACAGCAGGACAAGCTATGCCTGAAGATTCTCCAAAGGCAGCTTTTTTTGCAGTGGTACAAACAGGCACGGGGTAGGACAAAAAAATCCCAGCTGTGGAAGGGTCCTAGGAGACAGCTGAAACAGAAAAGAGAGCCAAGGATGCAATAATCTACTGACCTGAGGAGGAAAGGAGCATACTGAGACCTATGTGACATTTGTGGGAAATTTTCAAAAGAAAGGAAGTGGAAAAGGGACATAAAGACAGCAGTGAGATGGAGCTCCTGGTGTTTATCAGTCCTCTCAGTTCCCTGCATCTATGAAGAATGAGGTGCAACAAGTGCTAAAATGCTGTTAGTAGTAGTGCTGATACAACCATTGCACTGATTTGGTACCTCTAGCTGAGGGGTGAGACTTCGATGGTCATCTGTTCAAGTATTCAGTGACTTTCACTGTTTCATATTGGATAGTCAAGATTGTGGATGCAGAAATTAAGTTAGCCATTCTGGTGAAACTAATTAAAGAGTTGCAAGCCTCTTGGTGATTGCATTCATTTTTGATTTGACAACAGCTGGAGAAAGTTTATGTATCACAAATGTTTGCTACACACTAATTCACTAATCATTATTGAGCTGGGAAGATTGCCAATAAAAGAAAAAGCAGTAATTTCAACAGCTGAAAATAGACTTATGTAGCTCATGCCCCAGTTGTGGGGTGTTTTTCTGTTTGTTTGTTTGTTTTTGCAGTGGCGAATATTATACTGGTACACAGTTTTTGTAAATGGCTTGATCAAAGAAATGTGGTCAGGAATATCTTCCAAGGTCAGCTCCCTGGAAATGTTTTTAAACTTAAACACGGCCAACTCATTAAGTAAGCAGTGACCCTTATTCTAGGAAAACTTATACCAGGCAGTTTTCTGGGTGCCTTGTTTACGCATTATTGATGCCTTGGTACCTTGTCCTTTTTCATAAAAAAGGAAAGAGGACAGGGATTGAACTATGTGATTACGAGTTGCAACATTCAATGACATGACTAAAAATGAAGACGTTTATTCTTGGAAAAACAAATTAAAATAATCTATAAAAATGATATGGAGTATTTTCAGCCCTGATATTGCTTGCTTGTAAAAGTCAAAGTACCAGATACTTGACTTGATGGCAAGAGATTGAAATTCTCTGATTGGCACCCCTGCCCCCCTAAAATCTCCTGCTCCTGTAATAGCTGAATGGAGTTCTCTGAACCTCCATGTTCTGTTCTGAGAAGGAAATTGTTTAACACAAAATCAAATTTTAAATCAAATAACACTGAAGTAACTTTGACCCAGTTTGAGTCCTATAGCAAATAACTACTTTGTTTATTGTATTAAAATCTGAACAGTTCTTAAAATGTGACAAAGTGCAGACCCAAATCTCTTCCCAAAGAGCTTCTGCTTTGTAAAAAGAAGTGGTTAAAGCAAAGTGAGGATTGTCTCTCTCATCTACTCCTCTTTATGGCTAGTTTTCCTGCTGTAAAATCCTATGAGAAGTAAGTTTTTCAGGGAAATAGAAGCAGATGGTTCAGCCAGGTTGGTACCTTGCCTAAAGGGGAATTTTCCATCTGCAGAAAAACACCAAAGACTGGGGACTTGAGATGGCTGTGAAAAATTCAGATTGTCAATAAGACTTTCACTAGAACTTAATAAGATCCTGCAGTCAGCAACAAAACAAGGGGATCAATGCAAGGATTCAGGGTGTAAAAATATTATGGCCAGATAAAAAGAATATCGATAGTTACATTTTGAATAGTTGGGAAGGAGGATTATATATGTGTCAGCACAGAGAAGACACAATCTTAGGAACTGTAAATTGTAAAATATTTACTTGTTTTTTGTCCTCTTCTCATGATAAACAATATAATCACCTTTTCTTCAGCTATCAGAAAGACTCTAGCCAAGACTAAAAGCAAAAACTAATTTCTGTAGGATCAACAGGGCCCAAACAGAATAATAAATGACTTCCACTTGCATCATACAGGAAAATTAAAGAAAGAAAGGACAGTTTTCTTTATATCTCTCAAGAACAACTGTAGAATGAATGGTGAATTGTATCCTTGCCAGTAAAGCCTGGCGAGTTCCAAACTTATAGAAAAGTAAACTTGCTCTCTTAGTTCTGCAGATTTTAGTGTTATTTTAGTAGGCTTATTTTTTTCTTGAAGAACTATATTAATTCCTGCTTTATTTGTTGTGAGCTTTTTTGTGTTGTTATACATAGGTATGAAAAATAACACTATGCTTACAGGTAATACAACTATTCTAGGGCTAAAGCCTGCAAATGTCGCAGTTATCAAAGTGTAACATCAGGATTATTTACAAGACATCACAGTGTAATGATGCATTTATTTACTGGATCCTGAATATTGGCTGATACTGACAGAAATTAATTAATCAGCCATAATGTTTGCAATAAAGAGATCAGTGCAAAAGTAAATATTTCCATGACCATTTCACATACACATTCACAACAGACATAAATCAATATAGGTAAGATTTCCACATTAACAGGCCAGAATTTTGTCTTTTCGAGGTATGATCCTTCTTTATGGATATCTAACCTAACAGCAACATAATGAAACATCAAAGTCCTGCTCTGAGCAGGAGGCTGGAGAGATGACTTCCTGACATCCTAAATTATTCTGTGTTTCTGTGATTCTAACTGCACTACATATATACATATTTTCAGAAAATCACAGTCTCAACAAGCATGAACATTGATATAACCTACCCCAGAAGACGTTGGTGTTTAGAGATATGATATTGCTTTGCTGATGCATTCAACCAAAATATAAAGAGTGCCCAGGGACCTTCAAGTAGGTCAGAATACTTGATTCTCTCCCAACTGCCTTCCTTCTGTGTCATTCTGAAGTACTGCAACTTTGATCCTGTCTTATGGCTTTGATTTTTTTTCTGAATAATAAACATAACTTTGAAAAATACCCTTTACAGAAAAGTTTGATGCTGTTGTACATAATATTTCATTCCCCTCCAAATGATCAATTCTAGTTCATTTGAAATAATTAATTCCAAATAATTAAGGTGACTGTGACTGCTACAAATTGGAATTTGAAAAGTCTATGTACAGTTGATGAATTCCAGTGTAAGATAATGGGGTCTTCCCCATAAATCATCACAAAACAAACTTCACTTTACTTGCATTGCTCCATTTTGGGATGGCAGTGATGCCGGACTAAGTATAGGTGATCATTAGTCTCCTATGTAAACAGAAGCCCTCTTGGACAAAGAAGACAACCAAATTCTCCAACTTCAGTCTATAGCCACTGGTGTCTTTTGTCTCTCTGCTAAACTGAAGAAACTTCGGGAGCAGCTTTTCCACTCCCATTTATTAGGCTTCTTAACTTTCTCTCTGAAGAGAGCCAACCTCCTTAGTCTTACTAATAAAGCACATATTCTAGCTGAGTGGCTCTTCTCTCAAGTCTTTGCATCATTTTATCAACATCCTTTAAAATTTGGATTTTATAGGCTCCAGTACCAGCAGGAGCACCATAAGCCACAGAGGCATATATGGTTCTTATTCATCCTACCTGGCATCTCCCTGCAAAATAGCTAGCGAAGATTAGACTAGTTAGATTTTCAGGTGATTTAATATTCTTTTACAAAAAAACAATTTTTTGAGAAAAAAAAAGAAATTAATCCAAATCTATTGAAGCTACATGTTATATTTGATGTTATTGCTCTGTTGATCTGTAACTTTAGAAAGCCACACAGTTTACAAGCCTAGATCACCAGAAATGTATTGATTTAGGAAGATGTCGGTGGGCATTAATCAGCATATCAAAAAAGGAGAAGATTTGACAATGGTTTCTCACCCCTTCTCTGTCCCCTAGATCACAGTTAGCCTTCCAAAGGATGACAGAGTACAGTTGCTAACTTACTTGGAACAGACCCACAACTCTTCTAAACTCCGTGTCTCCTAACCACAAAACAGCACTCTCTGAGGACCTTCCTGACCACAACTGACAACAGCTGTTAATGCCTTGCTGGATAGCAATACTCTTACATCATACAGCCAGTCCTCACCAGAGAAAGAAAGATACTAATGAACTAACTCCCAGGTATGAGTGCTGCCCTGGCAGAGAAGAGGGAACAGCAATGCTAGGGAAAGAAAGAAGGTCAGGAAAAACACGGGGCCTCAGGGTGGTGCTAGGAATAAAGGATTTGGGGATGGAAGTGCATGAACAGATACTGGGTTTAAGGGAGGAGATCTGGTGTATGTATCCCTACAGCTGTTGGAAGAAGTCCTTGAGCTCTATGCCATTATGGGGATGAATAGCAGGTGCTTTGTGGAGAGTGAGGTGGAAAGGAGGAGATGGAGGTACTACCTGCAGTGATTTCACTAGGTAAAAAAATAACAAAAGAGATCTGAAAACAGTCATCTTATTTTTGACATGCTGAAGTGATCTTATCCTTTCGCATGAAATTTTCAAAATAACGCATGCCCTTCTGTATCAGGTGCAGATCTTTTTCCCTAATAGTCATTATAAAAGACAAAAACTTGCATAGCTATTTGAGCTGATACATTAGATGATGTTTGCTTTTGGGGCTGAAATTTTCAGTGAGTAATTTTTAAAACATGTTTTATGAAAGGTTGTATAATTCTGCACAGTGAACGCATATTCCACTTCTGCTGTACATTTTTACAGATTTCATTTACTGCAAAACCATATAGGTTTCATTCCTCTTTCTGGATTGTGATACAACACAGCGTGCCTCTGAAATGTTCAGTATGCAGGGCAGTGGGTTACCATTCCTTAGGCTGTTTTATTCTCTCCTACACCATTTCCCAAAGAAGTGGAAAAAAATTTACTCTCTTCACTTTTCTGACATTTAGAAAGCTGATGTCACATTAGTTTTCATATATTTCCAAGTTCATGTTATCTTTTTAAAAGTTAGAGATGCAACATAGGGTGCATGAAGCCAAGGGAGCAGTGCTTGATGACTCCTAAACTGCTGGTATTTAAAAGTTTCAGAATAACGTTACAAGGTACTTCCCAAACTCAAGAGTTTTCAATTATTACTGTTGAATTCAATTTTCATTTCACATATGAGAAAGTTTCATGCAGTAGGATAGAACTAAGTCTCAAGAGGCAGAAGAATAAATCAATTTTTTTCCTCCACAACAAAAGCAGAACACTAAAAGACGTAAATTAATTTTCCCCATACTAATCCCATGTTATTTCCTTTTGTTCTAAAGATCCTTCTACTTTCCTTTAAAACATCACAAAATTGCAGAGTGTCTTAAAACACATTAAATAAGCTGAAGTCTATAATATTTCAAAATTAAACAAAAGTGTGGTTTTTTTTTTTCCTGTAGGGAATCCCTTCCCCCATATCCTCAGTTCCTTCAAAACTGCTGTGGAAAACAATCTTTCTCTTTAGCAACACTGTTATAAACTCTATCAAAAGATATTTAATGCTCCCACTGAGTTAGCCTTCAGCTTTCTTTCTCTTTCAAAGGGCCTCCCCATGCACTTGCACTTCATGCTGAAACGTGTTCTCAGCACTGACTTAGAAGGTTAAAGTGCTGTTTGTTAATAATTAATACCACCTCCAGCAACTAGGAGAAAATGCTAGTCAGAAGATATTTTCCCATGAGCCCTGATCCCAGCTGCCTGCCTGTTTCTATCCATCATGGAAGTGGCACGTCCCATCCCCACTCAACCAACCTCACGGGCTTGCGGCTTCCCTCTTGAGAAAGATAAACTAGCATGAACAAGTTTATGGTGGAAGAGTTCATGGCAACTGTGTGGGCTCCCAATAGCTAAGGCAGGGCAAGCCACTCTCCACGTGAGTTAAAGAAAAAAATAATCATAGAATCACAGACTCATAGAATGGTTTGGATTGGAAGGGACCTTTAAAGGTCATGTAGTCCAACCCCCCTGCAAATGAGTGGGGATGACTTCAACTAGATTAAGTTCCTCAAAACCCCATCCAACTTGACCTTGAAGGTTTCCAGGGATGGGGCATCCACAACATCTCTGGGTAACCTGTTCCAGTGTTTCATTACGCTCTGTAAAAAATGTCTTCCTTATACCTAGTCTGAATCTACACTCCTTCAGTTTAAAACCATTACCCCTTGTCCTGTCACTACAGGCCCTACTAAAATCTGTCCCCATCTTTCTTATAAGCCCCTTTTAAATACTGAAAGGCCAAAAGGAGCCTTTATCCTCTTCTGCAGCTCCCCCACGAGCCTAATGGTTTAATTGTTTTTAACATACAATCTGCCTCAAGCAGCATAGGTCAAAGCATCAAATGTAATAAAAAGGAGAACCTGCTGTCTCATTTATGTGACCTGAGAAAGGCAGTGGAAACAAAATTACATTTGACTGAATAGAGGATAGTAAGATCTGTGAGTTACAAGTGGAGTGGGAATTCTCTATGCTCTGCCCTGATAAGGGCAACTAGAGAGGCATTATTGCAATAAAACCAAGTGTTCTCCAATAATCAGGTGCACTTCTAGTGAATGTGCTGGTGCGGACAGATCGCAGTCCAAAGAAGGCAAAAAGCAGATAAGCTGATGTCTGAGTATCATCTGAATAAACATTTTATTTAAAGAAAGAGAATTTGAACAAGAAAATACAACGGTTAAATGAGATCATTTAGAAAAAAAGAATTATGCCAAGGACAAGAAAAAACTGGACCAAATGTAGAAATAATGAACAGTAAAATGAAAAATAACCATAAATAAAAATAACCATAAAATAAAAGTCTTTGATTAAGCAGCACCTGTTACCATGAGACTGCCTACATTTCTGTAATGCATAGAGTGCCTAACACTTTGAGCTACTTGAGAAACAATTGCTTCCTGGTCAGAAAGTGCTTTTTCTGCATTCATTTTCAGTTTGAAAGAGTTTGTTAAAACTTCTGGTTTTTTCAGTATCTTGAAAAGAGGGATGGAACTCGTCTTTGAAATATTATATATGGAAACATAAAATGGTTGAACTGTTGATAATACCTTTCCCAGGTGGTTTAGGGAAACCATGAGACGACAGCTAGATCAGCATTTTCAGTATCAAGGATCCAAAACTAGAGACATTTTTGCCACCTGTGATAGCTGTACAAAAATTGGTAAATTTAGGATGCTAATAAGAGCAATACGAGATAATCTCTTTCATTAGGTATGTATTCATCTTCATAGCTTAAGTCAAATTATGGCTTTTGGCACACTGTTCTTGAGCACAGGGCACAAGTTAGTCTCAGGGCACAGGGCAGTCGTCTTCTCCAGGAAGAAAAAAAAGGTGTTAGGGATCCACACACTGTTTACGCAAGCTCTGTGGTTGATTGCCTTCTTTTGCAAAGTTAGAGTTTTACTATCCATATGGTTTTCCATGGCAGTGGAATTACTCCTTTAGTTGTATAGTTGTGTTTATAGCTCTCTTCCCAGCCCACTCTTCAGAGAAACTGAGACCCTTCCATGATTATGAATTCCTCTTCCCCTCCTGATCCTGCAGTTCCTGGCATGAGAGAGGACAGAAACAAAATTTCAGGTTTCTGCTTCCTGGAATTCCCAGTTTCTGAAAATTAAGATCTAACTCAAGATCTAACTCTAAATGCTGCGTTATGAATACTCATGTATCATACTCTTTGTGGTACTCAGGATACACAGTAAAACCTGTTTTCTTGCATATTAATCACATAAGAACCATGTGTGTGGTGGAAGAACCAAGTGTAAATTTGAAACTGAAGACAGGACAAGAACTGCTGCTGCAGTTATTGACAATGCAAAACAGATTAATCTTTGCATAAAAACCCATACCTCTCCTACTCAAGGTGAAAAAGTTTAGCTCAAGTATTTAATGAAGCAATCTATTTATTAATATTAGTCCTAATCAGCAAACAGGAATAGATTCAAGGACTACTATACTAATGAACACTGAACATAACAACTGTCTTGAGGAATGATACCAAAACCTAACACAAAAGGCAGAGACAGAAATAAATTAAATAGGAAGGTGGAAATTCCAAGGAAAATAAAAATCAGAATAAAGGTTGATTTTCAAGTTGTAAGAAAGTCAAAAAGGGAGTGTCAGGAAATAGAATCTGACTCTTGTAAAGTGAAAAAACCCCTAACATTAAGAAGAGTAACAGGTGCAGTTTCAAGCTACGAGATCAATAGGAATTGGAACAGCAGTAGCTAAGGACATTAAAAGAAAAAAAGATAGTCTTCATGTTTTCAGAAGCAGGAACCTTTTCAGCAAATAAATGATTCAGATGGGCTACCAGGAAACAGTCGTTTCAGAGAAGCTAAAGTCTAGTCTGTGAAATCCTTGCTCCTCCTGAGTAGTTCCTTACACCTTCAAAAGCCTAATTGATTTCAATTACTGGTTTCCTAAGGAACACCAGTGGGAAGTACTGTGCAGGGTGATTATCATGAGCTAGCCCTAATAATTTGTTTTCTTCACTCCTTTGTGTTTAATAGAAAAGAATGACAGGAAGACATTTGTGTAGGGAATACATAGTCATTGCTGGATTAAATATTTGTGTTCTGCACCCAAGTATTCCATCGTTATGCAGTTAACATTCCCACTGGCTTTGCTAATCAGAAAATTAATAGGAAAACAGGGAAGCATTATGTTAAGCTCAGAAGATTGTTATCTGTGTGATGTCTAAAAGAATAAACCTATCACATCAAAGCAAATTATCAACTCTGGTCTTATTATTACGTAGTGGATTACTGAGTGGCAGTTTCTTGAGATACATTGATGTATATGAATCAGGTTTGAGGAAAATATTTAATTATATTTGTCGAAATTTCAAATTTTGTTGACACCAACATTAATCAAACTTTTAAACTAAAATTATACTAAGTCAAGCTTTTATATCAGGAGGTAAATAATAGCATATCTTTAAAATACTTTCACTATTAAATGGTCAGTCATTATTCCTGTTGCTTTTAATAATACTTCTTGAAGAAATTTTTTGTTTTCCTTTCAATAAGACAAAGTTACAACTACATAATATGCACCAAACTCTCTTCCTTTCTCATCAGAATGTAGCAAAACTAAAACAGTCCTACAATATAGGAATAAAACTTCTGGGAGCATTTGGAAGAAGTTTCATAAATTATTAAAGGCTCTTAGTCTGGAATCACAAATAATGAACTCTATCCTATAATATGATAGGTAATATCAAAAGAGAAAGCTGGAAACTAAAATAAGGAGAAAAGGCCATTACTGTAGTACAAAGAAACAAGAAGGCATGCATAGTGGTTTGTCGTGCAAAGGGGTATTCTAAATGTAGGAAGGAAAGTCTTGTGTTTTATTCAAGGTGAAAAAGGCACAGCAGCAAGGGGTTGAGAACTATAACTGGAACAGTGGGTGAAGAGGATGAACTGCTGTGAAATAAACCAGAAGCTCAAACTATGTGGAGGTCGAAGTCTCAGACCTGACAGTGTGACCCAGCTTCATGGTTATTTTCATGTGTTATATCAATACCCATTAAAACCTCCAAAAATAATAATAAATCCCCCTAGCAGTAGCCATTTTAATTATCATTCTGGTGGTAATTTTGGGCTGCTCTCTTCCAAGCTCCCTTCATCATTCACACAGTGTTCTTACTCTTTTATAGCAATTAATTTTAATCAGAAAATAATGAAATATACTATACGTTTGCTTTACCCCACAAAGTTTTACGTATTTGTTTAGAATTACAATCCCAATTCCAAACCCAGATCAAGTCATAGTCATATAGAACCAGTTCAGTGAGTTGTGTGAAACAGGCAGTGCTCTCTCCTTCCAGTGTAACTCAACATAAATAACTAACTTAGACAGGCACCATGAAAAACCTGTTAAAGTTCACAAAGGAACCTCTTCTCACCAATGCAAGTCTCAAGTCTCAGAATGTCTAGACAAGGATATCCCCGTCTGCCTTCAATGAAAAGACGTAGAGCTATTTTTCAGAGATGTTCTCATTGTGCTGAGATTTGAGAGTAAAAGAATACAAATACTAGCTTTTGTCTGAAAATCCTAGGATTGTGCTGTGATTTAACTAGCTTTCTTCTTGCAAGAACAAAATTCTGAGAATTGGAGAGTGAGAGACAGAGTACCTAACTGAGTCTGGTATAACCTTTAGGTAACATATCTTGGGAGTCACATTTCTTCTCCTTTTAGATATCAAGGTCTACTTCATAGGCATACAGACAACTTTCAAATGGTTTAACATTATAACTGGAAGATGGCTGACCCTCAAACATATTATGCTCCTATGCTTACTGTGAGATAGCTAACCTCTATAACAGAAATCCTTTTACTGAAAGTTTTAATTTGTCCCAAGTCATAATCCAGTAAATGACAATATAGAGCATTTACAGTACTAACTTTTAAATCATAAAGTCACAGAATAATTAGGTTGGATACCTAATTTGTTGGTTGTCATCTGGTCTATCACCCAACTCAAATCAGATCTATCTTCAAAATTAGATCCAACTTTGTAATTAGATTGGTTTGTTCAGGGCAGAAATCCAGTCTACACAAATACATTTGAAGCAGCAATTCATGACAAGAAGATATTCTACATCTTTGGCAATTTCTTTCTTTCATGAATGTTCTTATCTGCTAGGAAAGTACACTGTCAGTCCAAAACAGACAAAAACTGGATAATGAGTAATAATCACTCCATATTTCTGAAGTGTAGGACGCACTCTTGCTGGATGCAATGTGGCATTTCAGGATATTACCTTGCTTTAAACAAACTCTATCTAGACTCTCAATGACGTGTCCAGGAAGATCATTTTCCAGCTGCCAGAGAGGAACTCTCTCTTTAATATTCTTTTTATATCTTAATTTGGTTTATATGTGTCTTTCTACAAGTTTTATGTGTGCAATTAGAGATGCAATTTCCCCCTATACCACAGGGAGAGGGAACACTCATGAACACACACATGAATCTTTGAAGTATGCACAGCGTACAAGTCTTGTGTTGACTTCGTGCAAATATCAGAGACATCTTTGAATAAGAAGACAAAGGGATCTTAGTGAGCAGCAGAGACTAAAGTAGGCATGAATATATCCACAGCTGTCTCCCTCCAAATCTACGTTCATTGCCTGGATCCCACTTTTCTTCCATGATACATCCTTTTAAACACAGTATCAGTAAAATAAAAGGGATAGATAGTCTTTAAACATGAAATGTTTTATAATGATAAAGAATATCTGAAAATTACTATAAACCTCTCGTGGTAAAATACAAAAGCTTGATTTGAAATCTTTTTGAGCTCCCCTTATTGCTTCTTTGTCAGTTGTATAATTACCAGTTTCTTAATGCATGCAATCAGCATTTGTTGCTTTCAGTGAATTATGCCTCACATCATTGTACTGATCATGTTACTGCTGCCTCTATTTTGTTCACGTTGACCAGACTTGATAGGAAAACAGCCTCATTTCAGAGAAAAGGCCCATTCTATTGTTGATTGATGTGGAAGATTGAAGGTACTCTGCCTTTCGGGGCAACAGCATATTTTGCATCATATTGTTCATTTTCAGTGACAGATTGCCAGAAGCATGTTTTTAATAAGGGACAGTCAGCCAGCAATTCAGTATGATAGTCAACAGTTTACATACAACAGACTAAAATGAGACACCCTTCATTATATACCACAAATCATCTGTTTTACTTTCTAAACCAAAGGTCAACATCCTCAGCTCCTATTAATGCACATAATTTCACCTAATTTTAGAGAACAACCAAATTAAAAAAAAATCCTGTTCAGAACTGAACTGCTGAAATTATTTAAAAGAAAATTACAGACTATTAAATAATACTGCAGTTTGCCAAAGATATTTCAGCAGCAAGTTATAAGCTTCAAATGAAATTTAAGATTCAGCATGTTAAAGATGCTGAACTATGAAGAGAAAGGTTTTTTTCTTTACAGTGGTTTAATAAATCTTTTACATTTTAATCAAACATCAGGAAAATCTCAAGAAGGATGTTTCACTATTCACTTCTATGAGGAAAGTCAAAATTTTTACAGAGTGTGCAAGGATACAGTTCTTGACAATATGGTATGTCAAACAGCAGCGTAGTCTAATGTAGAACACAAGAAATGCATAAAAGGGATTCATTTGGGATTTCATCTTGGTTGCTTAATAGGAAAATTCAGCATGATTCTTTCTCCTTTGGTCAGCTAGTCTTTGCATGACTTTTTAATTGAATTTACTATTCCCTGCTCATTGCAGTGGGTTGGTCTAGATGACCTTTAAAAGTCCTTGGCAACTTCTTCTATGATTCTATGATTTGAGGTTTTGAAAAGAAACATTCTTATTTTCTTCCGCCTTCTCCAGGTCCAAGTTATATATGTTTTCCAGATGAATGACTAATAACAAGATATTCCACATCCAAAGCTGCTGTGGTCTTGAATATTAAACGATTTGGACCAGTCTGGAAGAGATCTATGGCAGTGAAATATTGATCTTGATTACAATGAGACTAACTTGATGCAGGAGCTGGTTGGGAAGCTGCTAGCAATAGGTGTTTTTCAGTGTCAGTTTAGGGAAGTGAACCCTCATTTTCCAAGAATTACATAAAATAGCTATAATAGGACCAGTATCATGTCTCCCAAAATATCTGATGTAAAGAAAATGGTGCTAGATGTAGAGAAAAGAGTATAAGGCAAATACAAGCACATAGCTATGCTTTTCCTCTTACATTACAACAAGATGGAAGGCTATTCCTCTTGGGTTTTTATTCTAATAAAAACTGTCTAATTGCTTTTTGAGTCCATGCAAATTCTTTGCATTCAAGTATGTTGAAGCAATGAGTCTTATGGTTTAAGAGTGTGTGGTGTTCAGTAGTACGTCCCCCTGTTCATGAAAATCTTCACTCAGTGATTCACTCCTGCCTCCTTTTAAGTATGAACAATCTCCCTGTTTGACTTCTCTGTGATTTTGTAGACCTTTATCATCAGCTACTTTACAGGCTACAGGGTTCTGGCCTTCTCTCACACTCCACAGACTTGCTTTTCCTTGTGAATGTTCTATGTATCTTTTTCTGTTGGTAACAATGGACATTGTTCAAGACATAGGTATGTTGTGAGTTCACAACACTATGAACCTTTGAATTCTCCTCTTTTTGCCTCTCCTTGTCTGTCCTTGGTTTTCTTTTTAGATCACTGTTGACTACTGAGCTGATGTTTGCATAGAAACATATGGGTGTGTGGAATGGGAGAGCATCTGGTTCGTTACCTGTTTAAGAACTATTCAGTAGAAAAGAAATATCACGTAACAAGTAAAATGATAAATTAAACAGACCGATGAACAACTGTATAGGAACAGGTGACCATGGGAGTGGTAACAAAGACCAGAGCTCTTTGGTCACTGACTGATGGTCATTAAGAAACCTGCTTAGACACAGCTTTGAGAATTGCCCTGAACTGCGTAACTGATAAAGAGCAGAAACATGATTACTGTGACCATTAGGGAATATTTCAAGGGACTTGTGTGAAATTTCTAATGGGCATCCAGAAGGGGCTTGTGGGATTATGTAAAAATTGTTATGGGCTGTTTAGGGAAAGGACCAAACATGAGGAAATGGAAGGCAGTATGTCATAGGGTCCATAGCTGTACGTGCCAGTAATTTGCTACTGGCCAGACTGACACATGTCCACTGGATTTGGTTGCTACTATAAAATCTTTAACAACAACAGACTATTATAATTCTAATATCTCTTTCTGGAATGGTGACAGATAGAGCAGATGCAACAACTACCTATTTAAAAGGCAGGATTTTCCCCCGTTCATATCTTGCACATATCTATGCTGAGTTTCACCTGCCATTTTATTTCTGAGTCAGTCAGTATCACAACACCCTTCTGTGACTCTGCAATAGGTTGTCATTTTTCATACCCCAGATAACTTTGTGCATCTTTACATTTTGCTGCACTGAGAAAACTGACATCAGTTCCAGCCCTTAATTATTTGTGGATTTTATGAGTTACTTATCTATGTAGTGATCCTCTCTATCGTCCCAATAGCACTGTAGTTTCTTTGAGAATTTTCTTCAGTCACTACTCAGAGAACAGATATCACCTGCATTCTGCTTGATCACACTGCCTGCAGTTGCTCCAAACAACTGATATATTTGTGACGTGCTTTGTAAGAGCCATATTGACTCTTCTCCAACAAACTTATCTATGTTTCCTCATTGCAGTCTTCCTTCCTTCCTTCCTTCCTTCCTTCCTTCCTTCCTTCCTTCCTTCCTTCCTTCCTTCCTTCCTTCCTTCCTTCCTTCCTTCCTTCCTTCCTTCCTTCCTTCCTTCCTTCCTTCCTTCCTTCCTTCCTTCCTTCCTTCCTTCCTTCCTTCCTTCCTTCCTTCC
The DNA here is from genome assembly GCA_028020825.1 of Podargus strigoides. NCBI lineage: Eukaryota > Metazoa > Chordata > Aves > Caprimulgiformes > Podargidae > Podargus > Podargus strigoides. The sequence goes on along the minus strand of CM051619.1, from coordinate 34,687,594 downwards.
TTCCTTCCTTCCTTCCTTCCTTCCTTCCTTCCTTCCTTCCTTCCCTCCCTCCCTCCCCCCCTCCCTCCCCCCCTCCCTCCCCCCTCTCTTTCCTCCTTTCTCTGAATCATCTTTTGGTGATTCTCATTTTATCCCCTTATTCCTTGTCAACTTGGACAGTTATCTAAAGGAGGTCCAAGACAGGGTCACCTGTTCTTAGTTTATGACTCAATTAATGAAAAACTGAAAAATCTTGTTACAAACAAAAGTGTTAGAGCTTAGTATTAGCAATAATGTGTATTGCCTAACAAGTGCTTTGAAAGTTAATATTTCTCATAAGGATAACATTTCTTATAGCATTTCTCTCTGCAGGAAAAATATCATGTACTATAGCCAGATATGGTAGTGGGGCCCAACAGCAGGCTTCTGACACTTGCTACTGCAAGAGAATTTTTATTTATTCTTCCTCCAATTATTCCAGTTCAAGGCATTTATGTTTTAATGTGGAAACACTTCCAGTTTTGTACTGACAATTAAAGACAATAAAAGAGAATACTTAACCCACCATTTCATGCTTCATGAACAACACACAACTCATAGTTCTGTTTCAGTCATTGTTTTCCAACCCTGTTTCCTTAAGCACACCCTGTACTGAATTTCACCTTGTACACAACTCTTGTAAGTTCTTCCATTCAATCACCCATAGTCTTGCCATTAATTTACAAATACTTTATACACTGGTGTGTTTAACTGACCACTGCCTGCCCCATCTTTGATTAGGCACTAATTGCACTGTAGCCCAGTTATTGCTTTAATCAATATTAACTCTGTCTTCTTCATTGATCTCTCATTTTCTGCTTAATGATATTACTTCATCCACTGTCACATTTAAATTACTCTTTGTTTTGGTGGAGGTTTTATGTCCCTTTTAAACTAAGCTCTGCAATCAGTTGCCATGTAGTCTGGCTCTGCCCTGCAGCACTCTCCCTCAGTGTTACTTTGGCTGCAGAGGCAACTGATGCAAAGAAGTATAATGTAAATTTTTATAACTAAGAAGCTTGAATGAAGTGCTTTTGAAATCCAGGTACTGACTAAGCCAAACATACCGCAAAAAGATGACAGAGTGGTTTAGAAAAGCAAAGGGTCATTTTTAGCAATTATTTAAAATTGTGAAATTATTTGACAGATTATTCTCAGATGAGAAAGAGACTGTTCCAGAAATAGCATGCTAATATTTTACCTATTTGTTCTTTATTGCATGGGCTGGGAAAGCTGAGCAATGAAGTTTAACATGGGACACATTATTTCATGTTAGCTGTGCCAATGACATTCTGTAATTAGGAGGTACTTGAATTAAGGACTAGGACTATCACCAATAAATTTAAGATAAATGTTTCTATTGATTTGAAAATAATGTTTAGGTTGGTCTGTAGTAGCCAGACTCCAGAATCTGATGCAGCTCTCAGTGAAGTTAATGCTTCTATGAATACTGATTAAGGGGAATAGAAGCCGGTTTAAAATACAGCTCAGCTAACCTTCTGTACATCTTAGTGTTCTGTGGTCTCAGACACATGTATGTATGAGTAGGGTTATGCACATTATTAAGGACAGAAGTTTGCCTTTCCAATTAGAGTTTCCTTAAAAATTATGGCAATCCTCTACAGGTCTTGACAACTGAGAAATGTAATACTTCACCAGTAGAGGTTCAAATCTGAATTTTCCTTTCAAATTTATTTCGTATGTTCTTGAAAAATAGTTTTAAAGGGTTCACTTTTTTTTGAGGAATCAGACTGAAGAAAAATATGTGATAGCAATGATGAGAGTCCTGGAGAAGAAAAGAGAGAGAGAGAAAAAAATACATACTTGAGGAACTATCTCTTTTCAGATTCCCCTAGAATATTACTCCAAAGTATGAGATTTGCTCTTGAAGCCCATGCAGCAATTCTGCCAGAAGTACAGTTCTCAGTTCCCATACTTACCTTGTTTTTTCTTGCACATACCAGATGATGCTGTGAAGGGTCCTCTTCCCACAGAAGGGGAGTACCTCAGTAGAGAAACTTTTTTTATGTTTAAAGTCTTCAGTCATTTTTTTTCAGTGTGAGTTGTAGGCAGTAGAGGGACCTTCAGAAAGAAAATTTTGCTTTGAATTGGAAGTAAAATAAGGTCATTGTAAGTTTCTGTCAGAAACTCAGCAGATGCCTATTTATACCCTAGCATAACTTTTGGACTAACACTTTACTGAAAACCCTTAATAAGAAGCTGTGAGATTTCCAACCAGTAAATGGCACAGTTAATTATTTTAAACATATTTTAACCCATGGAGTTATAATCTTTATTAATTGGTTCTGAAAGGTTATTTTCCTTTCAGATGTTTTAATTGTGAAGGGAAATTATGGCCTGTAAAATAAGCCTGACAGAAGAGAAAATATATTTAAAAGAAAAGCTAACCAAGAAAGCAAGAAACAAGATTTTTTTTTGATTTGTGAAGTTACATCGTGGGCTTAAATGATAGTTTCTGAAGATGACAGCACAAGGACAATTATATTTTTCTTCTACAAAACCAGGATTAAAGCTGAGAAAATTGTTTTTAAAAAAATGCATTCCAACCGTGCTGCATACAAAGTGGGCATCAAAAATTTTTTCTTATGGATATAAGCTACACACATAAATTATCTGATACTCCTTTTAAAACAAGAAGCTGTATAATATAGTGAAAAGACTCTTTATTGCGATAATGAAAAATATATTCTGGGGTTTATTGACATATTCAGAGCTAGAATCCTGACTTTTTACAGAAATACCTTGTTGCAACAATCTGAATCAGAAACTGAAGAAAAATGGTTTCCTCCAGGAAACCTCCGATAACCATTTAATGATTTCCAATCTGCCCCAGTTCAGAAATTTCAGCATTTGTCCTTACTATCCCTGCCTCCTGCAGTATCTCCTTCTACCACACTCTAACCACCCTTTCTCTTGATCATCGTTTAAATTGCTCCCACAGTTCCTAGTTGCTGGATGACGAAGAGGCTTCTAATGTGGCTGGATCTGAACCACTCAGATACTGATCGGCTTGTTGGCACTGGCTCAAATTAAATAGGTTACAGCAGCTATTCCTCTGGTGAGTGAGGGAAGGGAGGAGAGGAACAAACTGAACAGAGATCTCTCCTCCCTCTGTCTTCTATAAGAAACTAAAAGAGCACAAAAACTTTGTGATCTCTGCTGGACTATCACATACACCTAGAATTATTCAGTATGTTGCCAAGTTCTCTGGGAAATGAGGGGAGAAGATGAAAGCCACAGACAAATAGTATGATTTCAAAAGCTCCATTTCCTTACAAAACAAGGTTAAAAAAATCAATACTTTTGTTCTCAGCAATGGTGTTTCTAACTAGATGCCAAATCATACATCCAAGTCACTTGTTGTAAGTAGATTTTGCAGAATCTGGATCGTAAAGATAGCATCCAAACATCAATGCCTAACTGTTCTCAAATGTGACATCTTTTGAGGCTTACTGTATTATTCTGGCATAGGCTGACCTAAAACTGCACATTTTATGCAGAACTGATAGAAATGTTGGACACCAATGGGCTCTTTCATTTAGTGGAAGAAGGCATAACAAGAATGAATGTCTGGAGCTTGCAGCTACACATATTTAAACTTATAATGAAGCAATTTTTTAATTGCAGTGGTGATTAACTATCCAAGCATCAAATAAAGTGATGATATTTCTCCAGCTGCTGAAACCCTCAAATCAAGACTGACGGCTCTTTCTGGACATAAACTTGAGCCCATTACAAGTTATTTGGCTTACTACAGAGCTTAACTAGGTGAAATTGTACTGCTGGTGTTGTATTTAGCTCAGGTTAAGTGATCTACAGATCCCTGTTGGCCTTCAACTGTATGAACTGATGAAGTGAAGCTGACATAAAAAGTCAGAATTTGCAAACAGGAAGAGTTGAGGGAATAGAGAATGCTCCAGTTTGGTGGCTGAGAGACAGAGAGAAGAGTGGCTTGAGCTGAAACCAGTTTTATGCAGAATTTGAGCAGTGCTAAAAGAGAATGGGAAAGAAAAATTAGTTAATTGAAAAGACTTAATTTAAAATCTGTAAGATTATTTTATTTTTATTATGGACAATTATTTAAAGATTAAATTTTTCCTTCAAAAAATTGAAATGAAGTACTTTGTATTAAAAAATTTTCCCCAACAACAATTGTGATAAATTGGCTTCAAAATTTCAATTAATATCATATTTTCATAATTCATTTTTTTGCTGAATATACATTTTTTTTCCAGAGAAAACAAATATACTCAGTAAGCAAGCAATGCAAAGTATATTGATAAGAAAGTTCAAAGATGTAACAATAAACATTACCATGGCATAGTCTCATTGAGAAAGAAAGGGTGGATTAACAGTTAGAGATTACTTTAGGGAAAACTATAAAAAAGGTTAATATGACCACTAAGAAAAGGTACCCTACTGTAGATTAAAACTGAAGTTAGTTTTAAATAAAATCTTGATAATATTTCCCACAGATTTTCCATGTATATGAAATTAAAGAAGACAGAGGTAAGGGATGGAGCAATTGATAACTGTGTCAGACAAGGGTAACAGTTTATTCAGATTAACATATTTATACAAATGAATCCAATGCAACACTTGGATAAGTGGCTAAGCAATCTTTATACAACTGAAATGCATAAAAATAATACTCATAAGATGCTTAACAATTGTTTATGATGTTTTCTTAATTTATCCATAACTCGTTACTAATTTATATTCAGAAACTTTATACAAGAGAGGGCAGACTTACCTACTACAAAAAAGGAGTTTTGACATCATGGGGGTGAGTGGCTTTCTTTAACTGCCTTTCTTCCATGGCTCCCTTGTGGCAATGGTACAATATGCTATGGTCTTCCTCCTACCACTGAACTTCCTACATGGGCAGCTGCATTCCTCCAAGTCTCTTCATGGAAAACCAGCCAGCTTTATATCTTGAGAATAAATAAAGAATAGCGAGGGCTACAAGGATGGACTCAAAACCTCCCATTTAGCTACTCTTACCTATAACAGTCTCTCAAGAAATTCACCAAACGTGATCAAAAGTGTAAATTCACTTGCTGCTGCCTTGAATCATTGACACTGCGCTGGTACAGACAAATCCCTTTTGTTGTCAAAGACAATTTTAAAATTGGTCCTGGTAACTATTTCCAAAATGTCTTTATTTCTACTCAATAACAACAAGAATTGTTCACATGTTTTCACACATAAATGAATTCTAGACAAAAACCACTTCATGTCAATAGGCAGTTTCAAATGTTATTAAGATAGCACCAGTGGGATCATATCAGCCTTGTTTGTTTTCTTCATAGATTTTGATTATAGTGATCTGTGTGCTATACACACAAAACATCTAACACTTTAAATTCCTGATAGCTTTTAGGTCATCAATGAAAGCAATTGCATGTTGTATCACAGTAAAAATGCCAAGAAGAAAAACATTACAGCGGAACAGAGAAGGGTGGTTGGTATATGAACTAAAAAGGAAAATGAGGACACCAAAACAAAAGGTGTTCTAGTAATGTAGAATATTTTTTCCTACTCTGTGTTTTCCATTTCTGACCTTCTCATCCCATAAATATCAAGGAAATGTTGATGTAATTAAAATTATTCATAATGCTTAGACTGAGAAATTGCACTCTAGATTGCATTAATCTTTTCTCATATTTTTCCAAGAGAAAATATGCACAGACAGAAAGACACACATAGATAAAAAGTGAGCAGTTGGAATTTTTTCTTCACTTAAGATAGATCTGTTCATTTTGTGTTTGTAAAGGATAATGGATGCTTTTCTTTTATTTAGTTTTCATACAAGTAGAAAGCTACAACTCATCAAGCTGGCTTAAAAATCCCCACATTTGTCATTTTCTGTGGTTACCCTCAAATTTTAACAAACATCATGGAAACATTTGTTAGGGCTCAGAGCAGTCCTAATAGCTTTGGAGGAGTCTAACTTTTTTGTCTTCTTATACAAGATTTCAACTTCAAGCTTTACCTTTCTGGTTCCAAGTTCAGCACTGATATTGACTTTCTTCTGAATACTTCAAGATGCTGCAGTCACAGATCCCGTGAGACTGCCACTTCACTCTTCAGGTCACCATAAAAACAATTTTAAAGTTAAAAAATATTATTCTTTTCTTTTTCCTCTGTCCTCAGAAAAAAAACACAAGCAATGGTGACCTTGTACTAAATGTAAGCTTGAGTAGAAGTTCACTTGGAAATGCCTACAGACATCTTTCATTTATTGTTAGAGCTAGCTATTGGTATCTTTTTTTTACCAGTGAGATCTATGAAATCATACTTAAGACCATGTCTAAAGCAGCAGGGGGGGCATTTCACAGGCTACAGAGGTGAGACTTTTGAAAAGAAAAATGCAGTCTTCTGTGAGAGCACTTGGAGAAAGACAACATTTTGAAAATCTTCAGATAATTCCTGCAGGTGAGTTTAACCTGATGCACTGCAGAAATGAATCAAATTATTCTAGAGAAGAGTGGAACCTAGTAAATAAAAATTTGAGACACTTGCAAATATTCTGCTTTTGGAAGATGGTATTTAGTACTGCAGAGAGAAGGCTGCCTGTAATGTACCACATCGCCAAATGAACTGCAAATCTAACTAGCAGACAATCTTAAGCAACTTCTTAAAAAACAGCCTTTCCTTAGGAGATGTGCCACCAGATTTTCTGATTAAGAGAAAGACAGCACTTCTCCTTTCTGTAACTCAAAGCACAAGTGCATACTCAAATGATTTAAATACCACATCTGCTGCTGCAGCAGGACTGACTTGCTTTAAGCCACTTACTGCAGAAGATACTGCAAGCATGGTTTGGACAGGGTCTTCTCCAATACATATCCTGACCTCAGTAGCTCAGTGTACATGAAAACTGGGAGAGCCAAAATTTCATCCCATTTTTCCTTCATCTCTTTTAAACATATTGCCCAGTTTACTGAATGCTGAATGTATACAGTACTGGTGAGAGACTCTGCTCTTTGCTCAATTCATCCTCTTGAACATTATGAAAATCACCCAGTAATCTAAAGAAAAAAGCTGGTCTGCAGCTCTGGTCCATATGTTAATTCATTCTCCCTCTATAGCCTTGTGCAGATCCTTTTCATTCTCACATAGCACGACTGCAACTTGAAATAGCTCCATACAAAGGAAAACTGACATTTACATGCATCACTATCACTCACTGCTTATTCAGCTTCTATATTTCTGTCTCCCTTTGACCTGCATTTCAACTAAACATTGTAGATATTATTAAAATCAGAATATGTCTTTTCCTCCTAAGGTGATATTCCTGTTACATGCAGCACAAGTGTTGCCATACAGCATAAGAGAGCCCAAAGTTCCATGCTAAATCCACATACCATGTTGGGTAGGGTGCTCTGACAGGCATCTGAGATAATGAAGTCAAGCAGGTTGTCTGGGAAGCTAAATCCAACAACTTCACCCCTCCACCTGGCATGAAATTAGTTTCCAATGAGCACTGCAGTTTGCCATGCCTTACCAAACTCCACAAGGGCTGATGGGGACATGCCCATATTTATGTCCCTTCTAGCCTTTGCAGAGCAAGACACAATGCCATGCTGTGCTGTGCTGATGCACGGCTCATGCTAAGGGCTTTGTCCCCATGTCAAAAAGGCAGGAGTCACCCTCTATTCTCCATCTGATGTACAGCTGGTTCTTTGGTGAGCACTTTTGTGAGCCTACTTCACACATCAAGGGAAGGCAGGCTGAGGACACCTCTCAAGGGTTTCCCATTCAACAGCTTTGTGTGTGCAGGTCAGCCCAGTAGCACAAGTTGCCACTGAAAGTTTGGCAGCAGACAGGGAAGGAGAGGCTTCTACCACCCCGTGTCCCACTGACCACTCCTGAAGTGTAAAGTCCCCAGGTACAACTGTCAGGGCTTTTTCTCACAGCAGTGTCTCAGCCATTTCATGACTGAATATGATGCCCTGACATACACCACCATGTACTGGACCAGCCACCAGGTCAAGCTGGATTCAAACTGGGCAAGGAAAATCCCATGTGTCATAACTTTTTGGGACATGTAGTCTTTGCAGGGTGTTCTCTGTGTGGCAGCAAATTTGTGCACCCATTGAGATCAGGGTATCATAGAATAGTTTGAGTTTGAAGGAACCTCTAAAAGTCCTCTAGTTCAACCCCCTCATCTAGTCCAACCCCCAAAGTAAGAACATAAAAGTATGTCTCATGGGAATTTTCTCAACAAGTACACTTAGGACAAATGTCTTACTACAGACCAATTTGGTAGTGATTTCACTCACCTGGAAAAAAAACCCCAGAAATTCAGTACGCAATTTAAAGTCAAACCATATTTGGTGTTGCTGTGTGATCACTTTATTGGGTGGTAGGCTTCATAAAGAAAACTAAGTTTCATGGGGGCTTCTAACCTGGAAAGGCCAGAGAGTTGGACAGGGAGAAACTTAATGAAATTCAACGGAACAAGTGTAGAGTCCTACATCTGGGGAAGAACAACCCCATGTATCAGTACATGACCATGAGCAAGCAGTGTGCCCTCGCAACCAAGAAGGTCAATGACATCCTGGGGTGCATTAAGAGGAGTGTGGCCAGCAGGTCAAAGGAGGCTGTCCTCTCCCTCTGCTCTGCCCTGGTAAGGCCTCATCTGGAGTATTGTGTCCAGTTCTGGGCTCCCCAGTTCAAGAGGGACATGGAGCTACTGGAAAGAGTCCAGCACAGGGCCACTAAGATGATGAAGGGATTGGAGCATCTCCCATATGAGGAAAGGCTGAGGGAACTGGGTCTGTTTAGCTTGGAGAAGAGGAGGCTGAGGGGGGATATATAAATATATATAATATATATATGCTTATAAATATCTCAAGGGTGGGTGTCAGGAAGATGGAGCCAGACTCTTCTCGATGGTGTCCAGTGACAGAACAAGCGGCAATGGGCACAAACTGGAACACAGGAGGTTCAATCTTAACATAAGAAAACACTTCTTTACTGTGAGGGTGTCAGATCACTGGAACAGGTTGCCCAGAGAGACTGTGGAGTCTCCATCTCTGGAGACATTTAAAACCCATCTGGACATGTTCCTGTGTGATCTACTCTAGGATCCTGCTCTAGCAGGGGGGTTGAACTAGATGATCTTGGACGGTCCCTTCCAACCTCTACCACTCTGTGATTCTGTCATTCTATGATTCTGTGATTCGAACACAGATATATTTTATATTTCTTCAGTGGCTCACTTCAATTGCTCAACTATTCTTCTCATATAAAGGCAAAATAATTACATGCTGCTTCAAATGTGGGTCCATCAGTGCATTATGAACCACACAATTTACTGCTTTAATTTTATACTTCATGTCAAATTGGCTGGCCAAAGTATGGTTTTAAACTATTTTCCACAACCATTCTGTGCTTTATTTGTCTTGCAATTAGATCTTTATGCAACATGCAGTTTAGTTGATAATATCTCTCTGGCAACTTCCTTGCATTATTTTGAAATTTGAATATCTCTTTTTTCAGTTTACACTTAATTTCTTTTGTTTTGTTTTGTCTCCAAGTTTTGAAGGTGATATTATGCACTGTAAGTATTAAATATAAATTCAGTGACTGCATTCTATTCTCGAAGATCATATTCTCACGTTATCTATGGGCTGCCTGTCTCACCCTTTGTGAGTCCCAGTCTTTTATGTGTCAGAATCATTTATTTTAGTATTTTAATAATGGAGTAGCCTATAATCGATATAGGGGATACTTTTATGATGGTCATAGATCATTTTTCACAAAACTGCAATTCCTTATCCTCCTGAGAACACTCTCTCTACGATTACTTATGTATGGTAACAAATGGAATTAAGTAATTCCGCATATGTCAAAATACTCTAAAACTAGAAGATGAGCAGTAGCAAATCACAAGGGCATGAGAATGTAAGGAGCATGGTTTTTGCAAAAGGGAGAATGCAGTCCTTTTTGCTAGACAGTAGTTTTTCACTAGCAGATTCAGGAGCTGTTTGAGCAGCCGGAAGCAACGAAGATGTGTAGATATACAAAAGCAACAAGATGTCCTTTAATGAAGGTAAATAGTGATGATACACTCCCCTCTAAGTATCAGAGTTTTCCAATTTACAGGCACATGGTTACTGACACCGAACACAAAATTTCTGTTCAGTGAAAACATATCTCTTTGAAAGGTTCTTATCCCACTCGTACAATAGTCGTTTTGTCTGCACTCAGAAAATGAATAACGAGGAAGAGAGGACAAGTATTGAATAAGGAAAAAGATCAGAAAGAAGGTCAACATGAAAGCTTTCAAACATGCTGTAACAATTGTTACTCCAAAGGCTCATATATCCAGTCTCCTGCTATTGAGGGTGGCTGGTTGCAGAGAGAGAGAGAGATGAAGCAGATAGAGGTACACAGCTATCTTCCTCATGGTAAATATTTCCAGTAGCACAGGAATTTCCTGAACCAGAAGGTGTATTCAGACGCATCTTTTAATAGCCATCAGTGAATATATTATCAAAAAAAATTATAATACTAAATGGGAATCCCTTCACATTTTGGCCACCTGCAACATCTTGTGATATTGCAATAATACCTTTAGGCTTCTCCTCATTCTTGTAGTGGGAAAAATACATTTGTTTCCTCTTTACTGGGACACCCATACCAGAAATACCTCATTTATCTTCTCTAAACTGAACTTTAAACACATAAACCAAGGTAAAATGACAGAGCCTGGAAAGACAAAGTGAAAAGTGAGTGTGAGAGACTTAGGTCGGTTGGCATTTCGCTTTTTTGACACCAAATCCCAGTATTCCAACTCACTGTTTTGAGGCACTTGGACTAGCATTACTTCAGTTTCCAAGAGCAAGCACAGTAGACAAAACTCACCCTATCAGTGCCCATTTTAAAGAGATTCTGAGAAAGGTAACAACAGAAGAAAATGTATCCATCAGGAAAACAGATGGATGTCCTCTGTTCTATGTGTGTGTGAAAAAGGAGACTTGAAAAACCCACAGTAGCTATACAAACACTCTATGTGTTAACTATAAAGCTGTAGCTTATTAGCCATAATAAGCTCACAGAAACGCTGTGTACTAACAAGTGCTATTACCATTGTCAATGCAAGGGTGCTGCATGGGAACAACAATGAGGAAAGAAGATGATATGTCATTACTTTGGGGAAAAAATTAAGGTTGTTTAGTTTCATTTCTCCTCTGCTAAATCCTTCAAAAGTAGTGATTGAGTTAAATCTTGACTAGACCAGTGACAAAAAAATCTCCTGTTAATTTTCTGAGAAAAAAGGAGACCTAGTCTAAGATCAGAAGATATAAAATTAGTAAATGTTTTAGGCATTTTGAAAAAGTGAGCAATATCAGCAGGTAGACTTAGCATTAGAAAAAACAGTATTTGAGCAAATGATAAAACAATGAAAAAAATGAGTGACAACAATTTCACATATTACAGGTAAGAGAAAACTGAATATACCTCAAAATAGCTTCACGCACAGCACTAAGAGAAATTAATGAACGAAAACTGGGGGATGGGAACAGAAGAGGAGCAGCAAATCTTAATAATAGAACTTGTCAAGAGAGGGATGAAAGTCAAGGTGCAATACTTATGACTTTATGCTCACTGAAATGTCTCACAAGTAATGCATCACTTTCCTCTTGAACTTGTCTAGTACTTGGTGCTTGACAAGATATCACAAGAAATCCTACAGTAAACAGTTGCAGAACAGCTTGATTTTTTTGTCTCAGTTCCATAAATTTGGTGGCTGTTTTTTTTCTCTGAACATAAGTTTATAGTCCTGAGCTATTCTCACTGATTTAACTGGAAGACCAAATATCACATTCCTAATAAAAAAAAAATAATAATCTTAGTCCGGTCTCATGGGATGTTCTCTCCATCCCCATAAATGCTTCATCATTTTTCATACCTAGTAAATTCTTGGCATTAGTGATATTTTGCAAATGAGGGTTTAGTGGATTAAAAAGCCATGAAAGGAAATACTGTTTTTCAAAACATATAATTTAACTTTAAGCTATATTTACTGAATGGTAGTTGTCAAGCATATACTTTGCCTTGTCAGTCAGTATGATTAGTTGTCCAGTGCTTCAGTGCTTTAGTGCATCTCTAATAGGCTATTACTTAGCAAAAAGAAAGAAAAAAGTCTTCAATGGTTTGGAAAAAAACATTATCTATTTTGTTCTAAACCTTTGGCACCATGAAGTCTGCATCTTCTGAAATTTGGTTGCTTGCTTTCTGAAACCTTTTGTCAATAGCTATTTTGACAAGGATTTACTATTTTCAAAATATTCACAGCTTTTTTTCAAATTGAAATCAATAATAAACATCAAAGAAGAGAGAAAAAAACCAACATTATGCAATCTACCCTGCATTTCCCTTTAGAATAGAAACCGGTTTTATACTGGATGGTGTCAGCTAGGAAGATCTTGTAACAAACACCTGCTTTCAAATTTATTGGCAACCTCTTAGTTGCCAAGTACTCTGGATGGCTGACCAGTAAGGGATGTGTCTTTTTTCATTGTTGTTTCTAGAACATGACTGGTCTGGGAGCACTGCAGCATGATACAGATGGCTTGAGGACTGCAGCCTTGAAAAACTCTTAAAAAGAATGTACTTTTTATCTCTCAAAAAGCAAATTTTCTGCTTAATAAGTAACAAATAGATAATACACCTTATCACTGGTGTGCTTTTAAGTTACTTTAATAACACAGAGAAAATTATGCATTATTTTACTGCTTGCAGGGGTTTTCTTTTGTTCTGTTTTCTGTACAAACATTCAGTACAGGTAGGAATGCATATTATATTTGTCCAGACAGATACTTCTTTAAAAGGCAGTAAGTCTTAGACTGCCACATAATGTAACTTGTAATGTTAATGGTTTTTTTAACCCATGTAAATCTTCTAGATTGGGTCCTCAGGATTTGTCACGGATAACATTTGCTTAATTTGCCCATTGTTGGCCATGTCCTATACTGTGTCTTCTGCAAGTGTGCAGCTGGACATCAGGGAGGAACCCTTATCCTGGAAGCTGTGCTTTGAATCAAGTTGATCCCCCTGGACACAGTGCAAGAGTTTGCCTATAGTGAAAAAAACAGAGCATGCCAAGAGCAAGCAGCTTTCTCAGGGACAGAGACAGGCAGAAGAGAGAAAGGTGCCAAGCAAAGATGGAGGTAGAGGCTGCTCACAGGGAGGAAACCTAGAGCAAGCACTCCAGAAAAGATGGAAAGAAAGACTTATGCTCAGGAAACACAGACAACTGTGCAGAGTTTACTGCATGTGGGAAATCCCTAGGAATTGTTACGAGCAACCCTAAAGAGAAAGAAGCTGTCTGATAATGAACTGATGTACAAACTCTTAGCTTTGCTCTAGTACCCTGAGCACTGGTTTAATTAGCTGTTCATTGATCTAGTTCATATTCACCTAAAACCTAGATTCTGAGATTCAAGGTTCATTTTCTACTTTTGTGCGATATCTTTAAGGTAAAAACATAGACAAAATTACCCTGATCAACTCAGAATCCCTATAGGCCTTGACTATTTTTAGTCAAATCTTTAGCCCTTTGCCAAAGACAATTTTGGCAGTTAAAGGGTAAGTGTATGGTAACCAGACACAGGGAATCACCTTCCCTAGCTACCAATGTTCTAAAGCAAAGCTGATTTTTCATTCAGACAGAATAGCTTCATTTCATCAGTTTAGAACAAATGAAATGTAGAAGACAAAGAAAGAATTCCCCAAAGGGCAAACAATTTTAAATATCATTCCTATAAGAGCTATAACACTGGATTATCAATTAGCCAAGTCACTTTCAGGACAGGAGGCTGATAAAGCAGCAGGATAGCAGCTGATGAAGGGAGCTTTGCCAAGACCACACACAAGACCTTGCAACAGTCTCCCAGACACTGTGGACAGGACAGAAGTCGTATTGGACTTACAACTATTCTCAAACTTTTGTTAAAAATGGTTGTTCTTCGGCTTTTTCCTTCTCATTGAGATGGAAGACCACACTGGAGCCCTGGATATCATGGTAAGATCTTTACTCGAGTATCTGATAAAGGTATAGATGACGTACATCCAGTGAGTGGACACATTTTGTTTCCTCCCACCACCTCCTCAGCTGTCAGACTAGAATGCACGTGTTGGGAGAAGAAAGTGAGTACTCACAAAATGTGAAGAGTCATAACAACCTGTTTCACATCACTGACTGACACATCATATCTGGCATTGAAACTTAGGGTGGGCTTCCTACCTGTGACAGCTGACCTGTCACTGTTGCCACAGCAAGTTTCAAGGAAACATGGAACTGGACCACAGTAGACACTGAGAATAAATGATGACAGAGTTGTCAATGGAGAAGAAAGAATGAATAACAGTAGACAGGCATAATGTATCAGACCTCTGGTACCTTTGGGAGTTATATACTATGAGCTTCACTGAATAAGCCTTCCACTTCCAAATTTTCAGGATACTGTGAGTTTACAAAAATTATTTGATAAGATATGCATTTTACCTCAGCAGAAAAAGAGGCTATCCTGGTAGAATGGAAAAAATCTTGCAGTGATTAATCATACTGCTGATCAAGCCCTCCTTCTTGCCTTCCTAAACAGAGGCCTCTGATAATATCCTTAAAAAACAACAAAAAATAAGGCTGTGCTCTATCTGAACTTTCAAAGAATAATTGCCATTCCCCAAATTCTAAAGGGTACAGCCAAAGAAAAATTTGCTTTAACACACTAAAAGTCCAAGAACCCCAGTACTCCTGTCATTTCATTATCTTCATGGGAAATATTAGATTTACCACATAGAAAGGTGAAAGCTCAACAGAGACAAAAAATCTTTTTGTTGTTGTTGCTCTTTTTAGGAGTACAAAGTGAATTAGAAAAGCTATAGAGCAAACCAGAAACAATTCTATGGGGAATTTGTATATGCTTCCTTTATTTGGTAATAGACCCACTGTGAGGCCACAGAAATTGAAGACAACTTGGGACATAGGTGACAATATAAGTAACACAATGGTAAATAAGCATGAGTTTTGGATTATATCTTTCATAAGATGAGAAACCATAAAGTTGAAGTTATTTCAACTAAGCAAATAAATGTGAGGATACTCAATGACTTCTTTGCCTCAATCTTCATAGGCAAGTGCTCAAGCCACACTACCCAAGTCACAGAAGGCAAAGGCAGGGATGGGGAGAATGAAGAACCATGCACCGTAGGAGAAGATCAGGTTCGAGACCATGTGATGAACCTGGAAGTGCACAAGTCCATTGGACCTGATGAGCTGTATCAGCCAGTCCTGAGAGAACTGGTGAATAAAGTTGCCGACCCATCATATTTGAGACGTCACGGCAGCACGGAAAAGTTCCTACTGACTGGAAAAGGGGAAACATAACCCCCATTTTTAAAAAGGAAAAAAAGGAAGACCCAGAGAACTACAGGCCACTCAGTCTCACCTCTGTGCCCAACAAGATCATAGAACAGATCCCCCTGGAAACTATGCTAAGGCACATGGAAAATACGGAGGTGAATGGTGACAGACAACATGACTTCACTAAAGGCAAATAATGTCTAATAAATTTGTTGGTCTTTTACGATGGGGTTACAGTGTTGGTGGACAAGGAAGAGCAACTGATGTCGTTTACCTGGACTTGTGCAAATCATTTGACACTGTCCCACAGGACATCCTTGCCTCTGTATTGGAGACACATGACCTTGATGGATGGACCACTCTCTGGATAAGGAACTGACTGGATGGTCACACTCAAAGTTGTCGTGATTGGCTCAAAATCCAGGTGGAGATAAGTGACACGTGGCGTTCCTCAAATGTCGGTACTGGGACTGGCGTTCTTTAACATCTTTGTGGGCGACATGGACAGAGGGATCAAGTGCACTCTCAGCAAGTTTGCAGAAGACATCAAGCTGTGTGGTGTAATTGACACGTTGGAGGGAAGGGATACCATCCAGAGGGATCTCGACAGACTTGAGAGGTGGGCCTGTGCAAACTGCAAGAATTTCAGCAAGGCCAAGTGCGAGGTCCTGCACTGGGTTGGGGCAATACAAACACAAATACAGGCTGGGTGAAGAGTGGGTGGAGAGTACCCCTGAGGAGAAGGACTTGGGGGTGTTGGTTGATGAAAAGCTTAACAAGAGGTAAATAGGGCTAAAAATGTGTACTCATTCTATAAAATCCTGCTACATTTTAATCTGAGTTTGTCAGAAAAAGCAGGGTATTAAATATTGATGCATTGCTGACAGAGGTGGGATTCTGATTTGAGGGCTTGAAAGCAACAGCAAAATGCAGATAATCAGAAGGAGAATAGGAGTAAGAATTGAGACATATGAAGTGACTGCAATTCTTAGTAAAGTAAGTTTGTTCAACTTGTAAAAGAAATACTGGAACAAATACATATGGGAACCTGATGGGAGAAAGTTTATCCTAATTGGTAGAACTGTGGATGTAGAAAAGACATTTTATTCAGTCTTTATGAAGAGCTATGTGATCATACCTTACATATCTAGGCAACCAACTCTAAATTATTTGGAGGGAAGGAGAAGGGAGCTAAAACAGGTAAAGAAAACCCATAGGCAATATGGACACATGTAAATTGGGCTGTAGGAGCATGCACTGAATGTGGAACAGAGAAAACAGTCAACATGAGCCAGCAATATGCGCTTGCAGCCCAGAAAGCCAACCTTGTCCTGGGCTGCATCAGAAGAAGCGTGGCCAGCAGGTCGAGGGAGGTGATTCTCCCCCTCTACTCCACTCTTCTGAGACCCCACCTGGAGTACTGTGTTCAGCTCTGGGGCCCCCAACATGAGAAGGACAGGAACTTGTTGGAGTGAGTCCAAAAGAGGGCCATGAAGATGATCAGAGGGCTGGAGCACCTCTGCTATGAAGACAGGCTGAGAGAGTTTGGGTTTTTCAGCCTGGAGAAGGGGAGAACTTCTAGCAGCCTTCCAGTACCTATAAGAAGGAGCCTATAAGAAAGATGGAGAGGGACTTTTTACAAGGGCATGTAGTGATAGGATGAGGGATAATGGTTTCAAACTGAAAGAGAATAGATTTAGATCAGATATTAGGGAGAAAGTCTTTCCTGTGAGGTTGATGAGACACAGCACCAGGTTGCCCAGGGAAGTCATGGATGCCCCATCATTGGAAGTGTTCAAGGCCAGGCTGGATGGGGATTTGAGTAGCCTGGTCTAGTGGGAAGTGACCCTGCCCATGGCAGGGGATTTGGCACTAGGTAATCCTTAAGGTCCCTTCCAACCCAAACCATTCTATGATTATATGATTCTATGATTTGGCTGAGGTGCTTAATGTCTTCTTTGCCTCAGTCTTTAAGAGTCAGACCAGTTATCCTCATGTTATTCAGTTCCCTGAGCTGGAAGATTGGGGCGGAGATCAGAATAAACCCCTCGTAATGCAGGAAACAGTAGTGAAGGACCTGTTATGTCAATTAGACACCCATAAGTCTATGGGGCTGGGTGAGATCCACACGAGAGTGCTGAGGGAGCTGGAGGAGGAACTTGCCAAGCCGCTCTCCATTATCTATCAGCAGTCCTGGTTATCGGGTGAGGTCCTGGATGACTGGAGACTTGCCAATGTGACACCCATCTAGAAGGGCAGGAAGGAGGATCCGGGGAACTACAGGCCTGTCAGCCTGACCTCGGTACCGGGGAAGATTATGGAACAGTTCATCTTGGGGAAGATCACGTGGCAAGTGCAGAACAGCAGGGGGATCGGGTCCACCCCACGTGCATTCATGAAGGGCAAGTCCTGTTTAACCAACCTGATCTCCTTCTATGACCAGGTGACCCACCTAGTGGATGAGGGAAAAGCAGTGGATGTTGTCTACCTGGACTTCAGTAAGGCATTTGACACTGTTTCCCACAGCATTCTGCTGCAGAAGCTGGTGGCTCATGGCTTAGACAGGTGGTCTCTTCACTGGGTTAAAAACTGGCTGGATGGCCGAGCCCAGAGAGTTCTGGTGAATGGAGTTAAATCATGCTGGAGAGCGGTCACAAGTGGTGTCCCTCAGGGCTTGGTCTTGGGGCCAGTCTTGTTTAATATCTTTATTGATGACCTGGATGAGGGGATCAAAGGCACCCTCAGTAAATGTGCAGTTGACATGAAATTAAGTGGGAGTGTCGATCTGCCTGAGGGTAGGGAGGCTCTGCAGTGGGATTTGGACAGGCTGGAGTGATGAGCTGAGGCCAGTTGTATGAGGTTTAACAAAGGTAAGTGCGGGGTCATGCACTTTGGTCACAACAACCCCATGCAGCGCTACAGGCTTGGGGAAGAGTGGCTGGAAAGCTGCCTGGTGGAAAAGGACCTGGGGGTGTTGGTTGACAGCCGACTGAACACGAGCCAGCAGTGTGCCCAGGTGGCCAACAAGGCCAACGGCATCCTGGCCTGTATCAGAAACGGTGTGACCAGCAGGAGTAGGGAGGTGATCGTGCCCCTGTACTCAGCACTCATGAGACCACACCTTGAGTACTGTGTCCAGTTCTGGGCACCACAGTATAAGAAGGACATTGAGGTGCTGGAGTGAGTCCAGAGAAGGGCAATGAGGCTGGTGAGAGGTCTGGAAAACAGGCCTTATGGAGACCGGCTGAGGGAACTGGGGTTGTTTAGTCTGGAGAAGAGGAGGCTGAGAGGAGACCTTATTGCTCTCTACAACTACCTAAAAGGAGGTTGTAGTGAGGCTGGTGTTGGTCTCTTCTCCCGAATTACTAATGATAGGACAAGAGGAAATGACCTCAAGTTGGGTCAGGGGAAGTTTAGATTGGATATTAGGAAGAAGTTCTTTACTGAGAGGGTGGTTAGACATTGGAACAGGCTGCACAGGGAGGTGGTGTGGTCGCCATCCCTGGGGGTGTTCAAAAAACAAGCGGAATGAAGCACTTGAGGCTATGGTGTAGTGGTTAGGGAGATGATGGGATAAAGGTTGGATTTGATGATCCTGGAGGTCCTTTCCAGCCATGGTGATTCTATGATTCTATGATTCTATGAAAACAAAGTTGGTTATCACAGTTTGCCATAGATGAATAATTGGCATGGGGGGGTGGGGGGGGAGGGAAGGGGAAGAAGGGGGGACAGGGGAGAATTTTTGTAATACATGATATTTCTGTTCCATTGAAATATTAACCATTAGATACTAGGGAGAAATTCTTTCCTGTGAGGTTGATCATACACTGGACCAGGTTGCCCACGAAAGTTCTGGATGCCCCCTCCATGGAAGTGTTCAAGACCAGGTTGGATGGGGCTTTGAGCAATCTGTTCTAGTGGGAAGTGTCCCTGCCCATGGCAGGACATTTAGCACTAGATTATCTTTGATGTGCCGTCCAACCCAAACCATTCTATTTTTCTATGATTCTATGTTTTTAAGGGTTTTACTTTAAAAGTTTTCCTATGACTACAACTCCATGCATTATACAAGAAAACCCAAGCTGCCATGGAATATCCTTAGCTTTTGAAACAGAGCTGCCTAATGACGGATAGTGCCAGAGGGCATGTGCAGTGAACACTGCCGCTGAAACTGATGAATCTGTAGGAGGCACCATACTTATCATGAATTCTGTCAGGAGATGCAAGTCAGCCACCAAAGTCAGATGTTGATGCAGCCATTTTCTGCAAACATGAAAGGAAGCTGGTGGAGAGGTGGCAACATAGACAGAATGCTGAAGGACTAACACGTCTGAGGAAACATCCAGAACAGAAACGAAACAAGAAAGCACTTCCCGTTAGGGACCACAAGATCTTGGGCTAATCAGGTGGAGGTTCTTTGAGTGAGAACAGTTGTCTGAGAGAAATAGTGGTAGACCCCACTAGGAATAAGACAAGGAGTCTCCCACAGAGCTGTAGTTGCCACTTCTCCCAGCCTTGAGATCACACTCAACTTCTATGATTCCCCCCTTTCCCACTCTCAGATTAGGAATCACTACAATAAAGATCCTCCAGAAAAGCATCTTTTCAAGATGGGTTCCCTCATCCAAAATGGAAAACTACAGAAATTTTCCACCCTTTGAAACTCAGGTAGGAGTTGTTTCCCCCATGAGTTTCAGCAATATAAGAAAACTGGCAAAGGGTTAGGAATTAGTCTTCAAGTGTGTCAACTGACTACTGCAAGCTAAGGAGATGTACGCAGAGCATGCACTTGCAAGAAAGTATAAACTCCTGTAATGTGATGTAGGTAGGGGATGCAGCTTCACTCAACCTGTGCTGCCCAATGACCTGACCTTTTTATCTTTGATGTACAGGATTTAGCTCTCAATAGAGGTAAGCTTAACTGAAGTCTTTTATTAATTCAAAACTCGTTCCTTCACATGGCTTCTTCCTAGCAAAGAGAGAAAAAAATGTTCAGTAGGGAAAAGTAAAGTACGAAGTTAAAGGCTGGTAGCTGAAGGCACTAAAAAATCAAGGTTTCATGGCTGTGGATGTCAGAGATCATCCCAGCAGCTGAAAGGAAAGGTCAAGAATTTATCACTGGTAATTCTTAGTGGCCTTTGGCCTCATCCTGAGATATGATCTCTGCTTACTTTAAGAGAGTAGAAAAGGGCTTTCCAAGGAAAACATAAATGCAGAGATTCACAGTTGAGTAGAATTGGCAGCATGTGTCCCCAGAAACGAACATTTTAATGAACACTTCAACACCATTACTATACTCAAAACTCTACAAAAGGCACAACTAACTGTGTGTCACAAATGTGATAATAAAATGCAGCCAAATAGAAACAGTAAAATATCAATTCTGTAAACAGTAAAACAAATAGAATATTTTTAGTCCTTTTTCTGAAACACAAAATACACTGGAGATTCAGTTGATAAAAAGCACTAATTATCCTGACTCAGGGAATCCAAGGATACCTCAGGAAATGCACATTACAAAATAGATGGTCTGCCCATGTGCATTCCGGCAAGGAACTAGATCGTGCTATAAGGATAAAGCAGCAAGCAAATGAGGACACAGAAATATGATTGTGGGGCAACCGCAAATTATTTAAACTCCAGGAAGCAAATCCTGTGATTTCAGCTATCTTGGATTCAAAAAGGATTTATAAATAGAGAAGTTTGCCTGCTGTAGGCTCCTGGGATGTCAGAACGCAAGAGAACTGCTACTCTAGCCCAGAAAGGACATAACCATTGTGCAGAGGCACAAAACCTTCAATTCCTTTCAGACACATTTAGCTATTATCCATACTGAAGTACTCACCTTTCTCACCTTTGTGCTTCCTTGCAAAGCATGGCAGGAGGCCAGTGAAAGGATGTCTTTAATGATACCAGAATCTATTGCGAAACTGAAAGACTTTAGAGATTACAGCAGTCATAACTAGTTCTATACACAACATGTCCCAGAGGAGTGTGAAAAGTGGGGACAATAAAGGAGGAATGCAACACAAACAGCACTCAGGAAATGCCACAGTAAAAAGATGGAAGTTTGAAGAGATAAAAATTTCCCCTCAGAGTAACAGATGAACTGCTTACCCTCAGCACAGCATTCAGACTGCAGTATACAGCTATAGTACATTTCATAACCCCCCAATATAACCACAATGAATCACATTGAGCTTTATATCTATGCCTGTACTCAGGTTGTCTAAGAGCTCTGTTTTACATTCCTGCTGTGTGCCAAATACAGCATCCTAGAAACAATACTACCTGCTTCATATGGTGCTATAGAGAAAGAATATGAGGTCCTGTGTACTTACAGCATAGAGTGATGACACACTAACTGGAATTGCAATGACAGGAGCAGGTCACACCTAAGTTTTCCTTTCTCTGTCCCTTCTCAGAATAGAATTAGCATCATTCTCTGAAACATCTGTTATAATGGACACTGGAGCAGACTATTACAGTTTAAGCTACCCACTGGGGCACCTTCTTCCTCAGCCATCACTAGCAGAGCTGGCTGTGCCCCCAAAAAGTAGGATGCTGCATTTTGCAGCTGGAGTTCACAGGAAAGGGATCAGATCTGCAGTGAACAGCTATCCTTGAATCATAAAAAGCCACTTTACACTTGCCAACAGGAATATTATCTCACAATGCTCCTTTCTGAAGTATTTAATGTTATCAACCTGCTCTGTAGCACCTGAGTGATGTGCTGGCTTTTCTTCTGTAACTATTACAAGGTGCAGTTCATCACTAAATATTAGCAGCTGGAGTTTAAAATCATCTATAAGAAAACAAAAACCATACAAATAATCCACCTCACAGTTCTAAAAAAAAAAAAGACAGCCTCTGGTTTTGGTCCTTGCTCTCTCTGAAAGAGATTAGTGACAGTCAGACTTGTTCACAACATAAACCAAAATTTTCTACAGATGTGAGAGAATCATCCTCACTCCTGTAATCACCTTTCTCAGAAATGAACTAATTCTGATTGTTCTAAATCTGGAGCACTTACGATGCTAACCCTCGCTGCTGGCATTTTCTGAGAAGGCTCAACGCCACAGCATAGTCTTTGTCTTCCTAATAGTATCCACAGAGTTATGCTGCATGATATTCAAGTCAAGCACTTGACACAAAGCTCCTCCAGAGGTGCTGTGTGTGGCATGCCATACTAATTGCAGACATAGGCAAGAGACACAGATATTTTCTCCTCCACTACCCTGTCAGTGCAATCTAAATGAACCAAAGGCTATGGAGAAGAAGGGTAATGAAAAAACAGTACCAATAAGTCTATGAGTTCTAGTGACAGTACCGTGATGCCTAATTACACTTACTGATAATTTCCAGAGGCAGCAAGCTCTGAAAACACACACACAAGCATGTCACGAAGGAAACATTAACTCCTCCATGATCACCTAGATCTTGAGAAGGAATCCACCTGCAGTTCTGCCAGCTGCTTGCCCTTGCCACCAACTCTGGCCCATTCCACTATGTCCCCTCCTGCCCTGCCTTCCCTATTGGTTCTCAGATCCTCTCCCTTCACCCAAAAACTAAACACAGGGCTGGGTAAAAAGCATGAGTCAGCAGTTACCAATGGATCACCACCTGAGCTTCCTCCTCAACCACCATCTTGGTTTTACAATGCCTAACATGCACACGTGGACCCATATTCAGCCTTTTATCCAAAAAGCACATCTTTTTCTTATCCTGCCTGTAGCTAAGGCACTGTCTCTCAGAGCTGTTGTACTCACAGCTGAGCAGTGGTACTGCTTCAAGGCAGCACAGCTTTCAGACAGCGCAGGTGTCTTATTAACTGAGGTTCTCTATAAAGACGCCCAAAGTTTGCTACTGAGCCAGCACAGGATTTAATATGCAGAGATGTAATCTTACGTACCCACAGGCTGACTGGTTTTGTTCCTGCAGCTATGGGGTGTTGCCATCCTGGGGCTGCCCCATGCCCCTCCTCACTCACCTCAGAGCCAGTATTCCGTGTGTGGTGCCCTCTTCTTCTTTCCTTGAATCTCCAGCCTGCCCTCCACATCAGTCTCCCTTCTCCTTTCATACTGTAAGACACAGTAGCCATCCACTGGCTTTGTCCCCAAAATCTGCTACTGTGCTTGGGCTTGAGCAGAGATGGGGTGATCACAGAATAAGTGAGCACTTCTTGTTCCTGCTTGCCTTTGATCCCACTGAATATCATGTATGTCATGTCCGCCCCCTCCTCCATTTGTATTCTCTGTACCTACCTGTTGTTCTCTTTCTCTCCAGCACTGATTATAGAGATATAAGGTAAGAAAAATCAACTGATTGATCAACACACAAACACTGATCTTTACTGCATGACATCCATTTTCCTTCCCATTTCAAAACAAAAAAAAAAGGTGTCTAGGAGCTATTTTGGACTTTAAAACAATTTATAAATAAAATGGAAGAGTTTGCCTGCTGCACGCTCCTGGCAGATCAGGATTCAAGATCCACGTGTAGACTACTCAGGAGTGGATTAAACCATGTCTCAAACCAGATTCTGCCCATGGACTGTCACTTGACCACCACTATCTTGTTTACATGACTTTGTTGGATGAATTTTCAATTTTCTCAAGTCTCTTGTCCTCTCAGTTTCAAGCAAGAAGAGTGCCTAACCCTCAATTTGCCATAGAAACTGTATTTATTAAGGTTTGTTCTCCAGTCATGCTTACAATTCTCAGCTGATATCTTACTGTGATAGGTGATATGCAGAAACAGAGTAGGAGACACATCTGAAGATCTAAATAAACAGAAGGGAAGTGGGAGAGAAATGCCAAAACTCAGTGAAGGATGCAATACTGACACTTCTGCAGCTGGAGAACTAAGACAACAAGATAGACAAAGAGTGGCTGCAGAGGACAACTGTAGGATGTTCTGGGCACCACAGTATAAGAAGGACATTGAGGTGCTGGAGTGAGTCCAGAGAAGGGCAACGAGGCTGGTGAGAGGTCTGGAAAACAGGCCTTATGGAGACCGGCTGAGGGAACTGGGGTTGTTTAGTCTGGAGAAGAGGGGACTGAGAGGAGACCTTATTGCTCTCTACAACTACCTAAAAGGAGGTTGTAGTGAGGCTGGTGTTGGTCTCTTCTCCCGAATTACTAATGATAGGATGAGAGGAAATGGCCTCAAGTTGCGTCAGGGGAAGTTTAGATTGGATATTAAGAAGAAGTTCTTTCCTGAGAGGGTGGTTAGGCACTGGAACAGGCTGTGCAGGGAGGTGGTGGAGTCGCCGTCCCTGGAGATGTTTAAAAAACGAGTAGATGAAGCATTTGAGGCCATGGTCTAATGGTCTAATGGTTAGGGAGATGATGGGATAAAGGTTGGACTTGATGACCCTGAGGTCCCTTCCAACCATAATTATTCTATGATTCTATGATTCTATAAAACTAATATTAACCCTCATCCATCTACTCTCAAACCTTCGTCTGCATGCCATGTCCCCAGTTATCAAGACTAAGAAAGAAAGTCTAAGGCTGCAGTTCTCAAGCCTGTTCATATAAATAAAACTGATTTTGGATCAGCCTCTCATTTGTAAAAGCACTAGCCACATTCTCAGAATTCAGTTTCCAGCATCAGCTATCCAGGTCCTGTGTGACTCTCAACAGAAACCTGTATCAGGTTCAGTTTTGGCAATTCTAAAGATCAGTAGGCCCATTTATTTAAGATTGTAAATATTGACTCAGAGCTGAGCAAATGCTGAGTCCATCAGCGAAGTAATGACAATTCTTGTACTGAAATGAAGGCGCTTTTTTTTTTTTTTTTTACAGCTTGTTATGCAGATTTTAACAGGGTGAGACATTTTAGCTGTTTACTCTGATATTGCTTCTTCTGGTAATACTGAAAATATATTCCTAGTAATCAGAGCAATTGATTACATCATGGTCAGAATGTGACCAAAACCAAAAACAACTAGAAATTTCATTCTTGGATAAGAATCATGACTTCACTTGAGATTAATGTAATTGAGTTACAATTATCTTAAAAGAAGCATGGTGAATATTACATCTTGTGTTTTTCTCAAAATACTGAATTTGTTCAACTGATATTTTTTTCCCATAGCTGTATAGACTTCTTCAAATGTGAAAATAAGGAATAAAATGTTTGTTTTAATCCAAGCTCCACAAATGGTGTTAGAAACCATGAGTTTTCCAGTAGAGACTATGGCCGACTCTAACACTATTTATAGCACAGACAATGTTGCTCCATCCCATATTGCTGCTGCTTCAGGGTTTTTCATCCATGGCAATGCAATGAATGGTGCTTTCCGGGGACTTCATCATTTGCTGGTGTTTCTGCAGCTGTTCTAAGACAATGACTCTAATAACTGAGCTTTACAAAAATAACAAATTGCTGCTAAACTACTGCTGAATACTCATACAATATCAGACAAAAGCTGTCATTCCATTTAAAAGGAGATACTCCTCAAAACTTGCTAAAATGTTGTCCTCTTGTTTAGCCATTTCAGCTAAAATCTTAATAATTTTTCATAACAAAATGCAAACGAAAATCAGAATTCATCCTCCATCCAACCTCATTTTGATTATGTGACTCAATAAAAGCTTTATTTTGCCATGCTGAGTATTCAGATTTTCTTTGGATATACTCTCATAATCCACCTGATAACTCAGTTTATGAGTTCTAATTTAATAAACCAAAGTGACTTGATTGCTTGTAAGCAAGCATATACCACATCATATTTTTAATGTGGGATGTTTAGTCATACTGTCAGTTTTGAAACTCTTTTTTGAATCTGTCCTAATCTGAGTTATCTTCCTTGAATATGGTACTGCAGAATTACACAGGCTTTCCAAAAGAAGTTCTACATAGTGCTGTGATAGAAAGCGAAAAAGGAGATTAACTCATCTCTTTTGATACCCCCAAGAACTGACTGAACTTTGATTTTTGGGCAATATACAACCACAAACAATATTCACCCTCAACTACACAACATGTTTTATCACTGCTCACACATATTAACATTTGTGTTTTCCATGCTCATATTACATCAGTGGGTTGTCATCATCCTCTGACTAGTACACCCAGTGCTGCTGCTTTGTCATTTTCAATTAATAACACCTTGTGCTATAAAACAGAGGCTTGTTCTTCATAAGTGTGTAAGCTTACAATTAATGCTATTACTTTTCAGCCCACTTCCTTTGCTCCATTCTTCAAAGTCATTTGATGTTCCTTGCATAAACCCCTGGGCTTCTCAGAGCAGACAATATTTCCCAACTACACATCATCAGCAAATGTAAATAACACAGTTTTCTGTGTAGAGATCATGAAAGGAAGGAGAAAAGGAGGGAGAAAAGGAGGGAGAAAAGGAAGGAGGGAAGGAAGGAGGGAAGGAGGGAAGGAAGGAGGGAAGGAAGGAGGGAAGGAAGGAGGAAGGAAGGAAGGAAGGAAGGAAGGAAGGAAGGAAGGAAGGAAGGAAGGAAGGAAGGAAGGAAGGAAGGAAGGAAGGAAGGAAGGAAGGAAGGAAGGAAGGAAGGAAGGAAGGAAGGAAGGAAGGAAGGAAGGAAGGAAGGAAGGAAGGAAGGAAGGAAGGAAGGAAGGAAGGAAGGAAGGAAGGAAGGAAGGAAGGAAGGAAGGAAGGAAGGAAGGAAGGAAGGAAGGAAGGAAGGAAGGAAGGAAGGAAGGAAGGAAGGAAGGAAGGAAGGAAGGAAAAACCAAGAAAAATAAGTTCTGGGTTTTGTTGGTTTTTTTTTTCCCCATGCACTGAATTGCATAGGATAGGATGAGTGGAGAGGCTGAGGAATAAAATATCTTTTGGAATATTATTAAGTTGCTTATGTGCATGTTAAAACAAAGAAATCCATCCTCATGCAGTAGGGTGTTCTGAGCTCGTAGTAGATTGTTATAAGTGAAAAGAAACATACTGTAGAATAATGTATCTACCATACTCTATTCAAAAATACACTATTGTAAAATAAAAGGCCACTGCCAGTCACAATAAACAGCTCATGTGTTTCTTTAAAAGAGTCATGGCTCCCAGAAACAAGAAAGGAACTAAGGAAAATAGAAAAAATGTTTTGCAGAGGACAAAAAATAGAAACTGAAAAAAAAAAAAAAAGGCAGTGAGGAGGAAAAAAAAGTGTTCTTTCACAATGAGTAAAAAACCACAGGTTTGAATACAGGTGAAACTAATTTTTCAGTAGAAATGTTGAATATAACTATGCCAAAATATTTTGTGTAAACTGTGCTGAATTTCAGCATAAGAGATCAGTTTTAAATATTTAATTTGCTGAAAGATATTTTCTCAGCCAAGGGAAAAGCCACAGTTTACAACTTCCCTAGAAATCAGGAAGAGTGTCATGTAACCTTCCATCCATACTAAACCGTGGTCAGATCACTGCATAAATTCCTATCCAATCAACAATGGCTATAAACCAAAATTGTTAATATATAGATATAAACACTAACATGTCAATAAAATGCAGATTTAACAAGGCTAATATTTAACATTTCATCATTTTGTAATGAATCGTTCACAGTTTTGCTTGAAGAGAAAGTTCTGTACACATCTTGATATGGAAAAATTCACACATGATCTAGTACTTCAAACCTGAGATGATCCAAAACACCCCTTTCATTATAAAACATACAAACTTCCTTTGAAAGAGATGCTTCCGAGTTTTCACCTTCACGGGACAGCATAAACTTCTCGAGGTAAGGGTTTTTTTCTACAAATTTTTTGATTTCCAGAATGAGAAATCTGTTTTTACCAGTTCATGGACAACAACCAGCAAGATCTAAGTGCTATATATAGCTTCATAATAAGGCACAGAATTTCATTGTGTCTGTTTATGGTTTCCTCCATAAGGACAGAGAACCCCCTGCAGATCTATGCTTTTCCTACATATTTCTTACAGCATTAGTGATAACATGTATTTAGTTTCTGAAAGTCCTTTTGTATTGCTGAAGCTGGAACCACCACTCTCCAGGCTTTTTACATCTCTGGGTAGTAGCCAAGGGGTGACAAATCTTGGTGGGGCCATTGTGTTTTTATAATCTTGGGATTAGGCTACTTGAACAGATGCAACTTGACATTCTAACATCTCCCAGAAGCCACAGCAACTGTTTGGTGGTCACTTTTGTCATGTGCAACTGTGTTGCGACGCAGCAGAACTTTACCCTGCTTTTAAATGCAGCTTGAAGTGCATTTTTTCCTCCTTTAAAAAATCTCATGTGATTAGCTATATCAAAAAATTGCTCTCTGTGGGCTCTAACACAAGAGCAGAGATCAACTGAAACACTTTCATGCATGGTCTGCAACTCATCACCTAGCCTGTAGTCACCAGAGATGACAAAAGACTAAATCATTTTGAAATTAAAGTGAGTTAGGAGTGTGAAGGGAAGCATCCCTCAGAAGCTGAAGGTAAGTCATTTCAGACAAGTGTATTAGGCTTATCCTGCTACACTTCCCAAGAACATAGGTTTGTAGGCTTGTCGTGGGTAAGGCACTAGCCACCAGCAGGTAAAATCCCTACGCTCAGTTAATCACACCACTCATTGTTTACGGTCCATGTGGGCTATAAGAGAAAGTTTATTACTGAGACAGGCACAGTGATGGGCTTGCTCTGCAAATGACTAAAATGGATCCAACAGTCCGTGGACATTGTTCACTACAAACACGTGTGAAATATCTCTGTAATAGAAACACTAGAAAGCAATCTCTAAGATTTCCCCAAGACCAAACCAATATTGTTTTATTCTTAAAATAAAGGGAGATACAATTCTGAAAACATAATCAGCTTCCTATTATGTGCAGATTATGTTTATGGCATGTGGATAAACTATACATAGATGTCTAATTCAGGTGGGTCCAGGTCAGCATAGCATATCGACTTAAACTCACTTGTCTTAAAATCAGTGCCCAGTGAATGTGATTATTCTGCTTCCAGATCTGCATTAGGTCTAGTGACAATGTTGCTCACAGGAGACTAAATCCAACCTAAAAGAGAGCGTTATTTCAGGATTTTCCCTCAGCTGGACTACTTGAGCTACTCACTTTCCTGGGTGACAGAAAGTTAAGTGTAGGAAACCTAGTAAGTACCTAGAGTACAACAGGATTTTCCAATAACACTTTACTCATCCCCACAGTAGAGTCATACTACTCCTTAAAAATTATTTTTAAAATAGTGCAGCACAGCTACCCTAAGGCTTTACAAATTAATTCAAAAGCTCTTTTACAAAACAGCAGGGCATTAAACCATGCTGGAGTTGGCTGTGAGAAGAAAAAAGTAACTACGGTCATAGTACCCTTCCTTTATTTAAAACCCTGTTTACAGTCTAAGTCACTTGGAACAACGGATAAAATCAGAGAATGCTGCATAAGGAATGTGTTTTTTCATCAACTGCTCCTTTTCATCTCAAAAAACTTGCTTAAATGCTACTCAGGGAGCATGTGCTATTAGCCTCAAGAGAGTTATAGCTTTTGTGGTCTAGTTGTGCACTTTTCAGTTTATCTTTTTTGCAATTTATCCAGCATGACAGTAGCTACTCAGAGGTTGTTTAATGAAGTAATTAGACAAAATGTTCAACATTTGGAACCAGATTTCAATTTGTACTTTTAAAAAATTTCATTGATTAATGGAAACCACGAGAAGAATTGTTGTTGGACACCAGATTTGAACTTGTTGCTGCTTCAGTTGAAAGACGTAGGTAATGGATATGACTCTGGAATTGACCATCTTGTTACTTAACTGTAGATGCATTTACAGTTTTAAACTACTAAAGGTCAGCAGTGTTTTCCCCCCACAACTAGCAACAGTTATGTTTCATTACAGCCATATGTCCTCCCCTTTGTCAGTATCAGTGGATTTACAGAGAATTAAGTGTTGACAGGAACAGTTTCTCAATACCAGAATTAGTTCTGCAGCTTTCCCTGAATCCACTCACAACACATTCAATACGAAAAGTTCTCAGATCAGGTGCTAAGATTTACCCAAAATTTGTTCCTTGAGTTGGCATATTTTTTCATAGTTTTTCTGAGCATATTGTGTTTTATTATCTGATTATGAATGGTTGTTAAGATTAACAAAACTGCCAAGTGACACTTAATTTCAAGGCCATAAAATTTTAGTGGTCCCTACTGTATGTAGCTCCGGGAACTCTAATTCACGAAAAGAAGTTTAACTTCTGTTTCAGAAATAAAACACAGGAGTGAAGATCTTACCATTTTATGTCTCTGGACTGTCAAGTACAGGTTATATAGCTTATAGTGCTTATTAAAAGACTTCTGAGAAATAAAGCTGACAATTAAGTGAGTTTGAAAATTAGATGAGCGTAATTTTCAGAGTCACTGTCAATATACTGATTACAATCAAATGACTGGAAGTTGGTTGTTGTGCTAATATGAGAATATTCCTATCAGGGTTGGGTGTGTCAGTAGACCATAACAAGTAGATATTTTATGCTCATTAGAGGATAAAGAGCTCATCTCTCCATCTGTTGAGACCTTGTGCTGCATGCAACCTGGAACTTGCCCTAGCACAAAATCAGCTGAGACAGATGAGCAGTTTGGCAAGAGCCTGGATTCAGTCTGTGCTTCTGCATCACAGTGAATTTCACATGTATGAAGCTGTTTGTAAATGTCCAGTTTCTACCTCTGCTAAGATCCCAGTCTAAGTATAAAGAATGATTAGGAATGGTGTATTTATAAACTCACAGGTACACAGATTTAGTAATCTTCAATAACAGCATTAGTACATAGGTATGTAAGGCAGATTATCAGCATTTCAAAGAAACACAGAATGGTTTGGGTTGGAAGGGACCTTAAAGATCAACTAGTCCAGCCCATTTGTGACAGGTACGGCTGTCATTCTCTGATACTTGCCTGACCAACCCTGCTTCCCATTCCTTGTAATTTTTTTTCAAACTTAAGACAACTATAGCAAGTGCCAACTCCAATCAGGATTCAATAAAAATGGTTTAAATAGACTTCTCAGAGCTTGGGGGAGAAGTCACCTGCCACATCATAAAAAGAAGGATAGGGTTTTGAATTGAGAAATAATAGTTTACCCTTCTGAAAAGGAAAAAAAAAAAAAAAAAAGCCAGTTGTGGCTTTTTGTTCTCAGCATGAGTTTTGCTTCATCTTCTCTGTAATAAACCTAGTGCTTCAGAGACCTTAATTATTTGAGTTTGACAGCATCCCCAATTACCTGGTCTTATCTCTGCTTTACCCCCTAAGAAGTAAGGCCCAAAGAAGTAAAAGCTAAAACTGTCAAAAACATTCACTAATGTGGGACAACTAATTTAACAGCACTGGGCTATCTTTCTCCTGAACACTTAGCATTTCAAAGGACATGGTATGTTCAAAGCACAACTTTAAGTGATTTCAGTTGCAGCTGTGTGCTCAAGGCTTCCACACAACTGCTTCTGGATATCTCACGCTGAGCACACAGAAATATAAAACTAACTCACAGTTACTGGCCAGCTGTAAAAGAGCTGGGTTTTTGCTCTTGGTTTTGTTTGAATTTGCTTTACTTTTTGACAGGACTAAACCAGAGCATCATGCACTACACAAACCTGATTCATCTCTAAAGCGCAGTTAATCTTTTAGGCTAACTACTAGTGGAAAGAAGGACTAAGAGAGGTCAAAGAGTATTAGTGAGGTTTGGATTTGCTTGTCTGTTTGTTTTAAAGGGATGACAAGGTCTGTGCAAAGGAAAAAAAGGCTGGGATATGTCAGCAGATTTTGGACAGTGAGGTAAAGAAGAAAGTATGAAAAGGAAAGAGTGTATGGGAAGTTTGGGTGAGCTGTGAATGAGAGCATTTATTTACCTCCTTGACATCTTTCATGAACTTTCAGTCTCCTATTCCAGCTGATCTGATCTTTGATGATACTCTGACCACACAGACTGACTTACCTGCCTTCATCCTCCGGACTACTTCTGCAGCAGAAAGTACTGACCCCACAGCAGAGAGCAGGACAGACCCTCCAATGGGATGTGAAAAGGGATGTGGGAAGAAATGGCAAATGCTGCTGGGGCAACAATCTCCCCTCTCCCAGAAACACACAGCACTGTTTCACATGCACTTCACAGCAGTAGCAGTGAGCCTGGTTCTGTGTGAGGCTGTACAGGCAAGAGGCAGAGCCTGGCTGCTCAGCAGCAAGTGCTGTTCTGACAGCTGGTCCCAGCTTCCTTGGAGAAGAGATAGAAATTATATTTGCAACAAAACTAAAGACCCTACATAGGGTCCTAATACAGCCTTTCCAAGGAATATTTCATTGCAATTTTTCCACTGATGGCGATCACGTACTTTGCCTGTGTCCAATGCTGACCTTGTTTCCAAATGCATATCCAGAAGGGAGGGCAGGTGGGGGTAAGAGTAGAAAAGATTTTTGTTGTGCAGAAAGCATTCTTTCAGGCACTACCTCTTTCCCAGCCACTTCATTTTGCAGCTAAACGTACTTTTTAATTGTAAATTATTTTGGATATATAGACACCAAACACATCTAGCAAATACTAGCAATCTCAAAAACCCTTGAAAAATTACATATCCCAAAATTTGAAAAAATTAAACTGTCAGTCAATCTGTTCTGCAGGACGTCTCCATCCATCTCTGACTAAAATTCACCAGAATCTGTACTACCCTTCACCCCAGATTCAGACAGGTAAGACTTGCATACTAAAGACTCTCATTAAAGTTAACAGATGCCTTGATCATGTAAAGTCCACAGAAAAGGAGCATCACAGAAGGATTACTCTCTCAGTTCTTCTGTATTTTGTAGCGAAGATAACACCACGTGTCAGGAACACTCAATAAACCTGATAGGTAATGTCCTCTGCCTACAAAAAACATGCAAGAATGCACTTCAGAAGCGTCAAATTTATTTACATTTATTGATTTAGCTATGTTTTCACTTTGGAGCTTTGAGAAAACCTAACTGTCCAAAATGGGGACAGACTGTTAAAGAGGTGGTACTGTATGCATCCAAGTTCCCAATTCCTTCATCAGGTTTCTGCTCTTACTGTCCATCTGCACTTATTATCTCTTTCTGTAGAGTTATCTACTTTGTTATGCATAGCTAATTTCATATGCAGCAGAGCTTGGTAGCTTTGTGGATGCTGTGCTCTGTCAGAAGGCATTTGGGACCATGGAGCTTAAGCTTGTTAAACTGCCTATGACGTGGATAAGAGCTGCTTGCAGATCTGAGAGACAGAGGATGACCTCAATGAGTACAAAATAAAACAACTTTAAAAGAAGGTTTCCCTAAAAAAAATTGCATCATTAACGGACTGTGTAACTTGAAATTGTCTATGGGGACTTATATATGCAAATACAAAAAGAGAAGAATGCTTAATGCATCTAGCCAAGAATCATGAGTAAAAGCCCAGGAAATGGTTGAACTTTAAAATTTTAACTGTTCCTTCTGAGGAAATTCTACATATTTTAAAATGGCTGATATTTCAATGGAACAGAAATATCATGTATTACAAAAATTCTCCCCTGTCCCCCCTTCTTACCGTCCCCCCCCCCAACCCATGCCAATTATTCATCTATGGCAAACTGTGATAATCAACTTTGTTTTCATAGAATCATAGAATCACCATGGTTGAAAAAAACTTCCAGGATCATCAAGTCCAACCTTTATCCCATCATATTCCTAACCACTAGACCACAGCCTCAAGTGCTTCATCCACTCGTTTTTTAAACACCTCCAGTGGCGGTGACTCCACCACCTCCCTAGGCAGCCTGTTCCAGTGCCTAACCACCCTCTCAGTAAAGAACTCCTTCCTAATATCCAACCTAAACTTCCCCTGACGCAACTTGAGGTCATTTCCTCTTGTCCTATCATTAGTAATTTGGGAGAAGAGACCAACACCAGCCTCACTACAACCTCCTTTTAGGTAGTTGTAGAGGGCAATGAGGTCTCCTCTCAGCCTCCTCCAGACTAAACAACCTCAGTTCCCTCAGCCGGTCTCCATAAGGCCTGTTTTCCAGACCTCTCACCAGCCTCATTGCCCTTCTCTGGACTCGCTCCAGCACCTCAATGTCCTTCTTATACTGTGGTGCCCAGAACTGGACACAGTACTCAAGGTGTGGTCTCACAAGTACCGAGTACAGGAGCACGATCACCTCCCTACTCCTGCTGGTCACACCGTTTCTGATACAGGCCAGGATGCCATTGGCCTTCTTGCCCACCTGGGCACACTGCTGGCTCGTGTTCAGTCGGCTGTCAACCAACACCGCAGGTCCTTTTCCGCCAGGCAGCTTTCCAGCCACTCTTCCCCAAGCCTGTAGCGCTGCATGGGGTTGTTGTGACCAAAGTGCATGACCTGGCACTTGCCCTTGTTAAACCTCATACAATTGGCCTCAGCCCATTGCTCCAGCCTGTCCAAATCCCGCTGCAGGGCCTCCCTACCCTCAGGCAGATCGACACTCCCACTCAGCTTCCTGTCAACTGCACATTTACTGAGGGTGCGTTCGATCCCCTCATCCAGGTCATCAATAAAGACATTAAACAAGACTGGCCCCAAGACCGAGCCCTGAGGGACACCGCTTGTGACCGCTCTCCATCTGGATTTAACTCCATTCACCACAACTCTCTGGGCTCGGCCATCCAGCCAGTTTTTAACCCAGTGAAGAGTCCACCTTTCTAAGCCATGAGCCACCAGCTTCTCCAGCAGGATGCTGTGGGACACAGTGTCAAATGCCTTACTGAAGTCCAGGTAGACAACATCCACCGCTTTTCCCTCATCCACTAGGCGGGTCACCTGATCATAGAAGGAGATTAGGTTGGTTAAACAGGACTTGCCCTTCATGAACGCACGTGGGGTGGACCTGATCCCCCTGCTGTTCTACACTTGCCACGTGATCTTCCCCAAGATGAACTGTTCCATAATCTTCCCCAGTACCGAGGTCAGGCTGACAGGCCTGTAGTTCCCCGGATCCTGCTTCCTGCCCTTCTTGTAGATGGGTGTCACATTGGCAAGTCTCCAGTCATCCAGGACCTCACCCAATAACCAGGACTGCTGATAGATGATGGAGAGAAGCTTGGCAAGTTCCTCCTCCAGCTCCCTCAGCACTCTCGTGTGGATCTCACCCAGCCCCATAGACTTATGGGTGTCTAATTGACATAACAGGTCCTTCACTACTATTTCCTGCATTACGAGGGGTTTATTCTGATCTCCGCCCCAATCTTCCAGCTCAGGGAACTGAATAACATGAGGATAACTGGTCTGACTCTTAAAGACTGAGTCAAAGAAGACATTAAGCACCTCAGCCAAATCATAGAATCATAGAATCATAGAATGGTTTGGGTTGGAAGGGACCTTAAGGATTACCTAGTGCCAAATCCCCTGCCATGGGCAGGGATACCTCCCACTAGACCAGGCTACTCAAATCCCCATCCAGCCTGGCCTTGAACACTTCCAGTGATGGGGCATCCATGACTTCCCTGGGCAACCTGGTGCTGTGTCTCATCAACCTCACAGGAAAGACTTTCTCCCTAATATCTGATCTAAATCTATTCTCTTTCAGTTTGAAACCATTATCCCTCATCCTATCACTACATGCCCTTGTAAAAAGTCCCTCTCCATCTTTCTTATAGGCTCCTTCTTATAGGTACTGGAAGGCTGCTAGAAGTTCTCCCCTTCTCCAGGCTGAAAAACCCAAACTCTCTCAGCCTGTCTTCATAGCAGAGGTGCTCCAGCCCTCTGATCATCTTCATGGCCCTCTTTTGGACTCACTCCAACAGGTTCCTGTCCTTCTCATGTTGGGGGCCCCAGAGCTGAACACAGTACTCCAGGTGGGGTCTCAGAAGAGTGGAGTAGAGGGGGAGAATCACCTCCCTCGACCTACTGGCCACGCTTCTTCTGATGCAGCCCAGGACAAGGTTGGCTTTCTGGGCTGCAAGCGCATATTACTGGCTCATGTTGACTGTTTTCTCTGTTCCACATTCAGTGCATGCTCCTACAGCCCAATTTACATGTGTCCATATTGCCTATGGGTTTTCTTTACCTGTTTTAGCTCCCTTCTCCTTCCCTCCAAATAATTTAGAGTTGGTTGCCTAGATATATAAGGTATGATCACATAGCTCTTCATAAAGACTGAATAAAATGTCTTTTCTACATCCACAGTTCTACCAATTAGGATAAACTTTCTCCCATCAGGTTCCCGTATGTATTTGTTCCAGTATTTCTTTTACAAGTTGAACAAACTTACTTTACTAAGAATTGCAGTCACTTCATATGTCTCAATTCTTACTCCTATTCTCCTTCTGATTATCTGCATTTTGCTGTTGTTTTCAAGCCCTCAAATCAGAATCCCACCTCTGTCAGCAATGCATCAATATTTAATACCCTGCTTTTTCTGACAAACTCAGATTAAAATGTAGCAGATTTATATAGCATTAGTACTCATTTTTAACCCTATTTTCAAACCCTCTTTTTTTCATCTGCTTAAAACTTAACCAGACTTGAGGTGGGGCAAAATTTACCTGACATTTATAGTCGTTTAAGATGATTTTTTCAAATGCTTCAGTAGATTTTCCAAGTTACAATTTCAGTTCACGGTTCCCTTTTCCTCCTCCTAAGTGCCAGCTGTCAGTGAAGGCTCTGTAAATTTTTCACTTTGCAAACCAGGACTCCTTGGGACCTTCTCTCTCATTGTAGCTCTCAGCTGCTGTGAGCTGCCACAAGTCTTGCTTGAACAGAAGTTCGGGTATATGAAAGTTCAAACAGAAGCTATGTTTCCCTATATCTCCAGTCTAGCCTCAACCTCCTGCACCCTCTTTCTTAAAGTGACTTATAGGATGACACCACCTAACTGGAAATGCAGGACAGAAAAATTGAGAGGAGGAAAGGAAACTCTCCCAGAAAGCTTTGGAAGAAGGAGGAAGACTAAAAAAAGGGTTGATGATAGAACTGAAAAGGAAATTGCATTTGCACTGAATGTGGGGAGGAAGTAGATGAAGTTGAGCTGATAAGGGCATAGATAGTAAGAATGAGACTCGGTGAAACAGAAATCAGGAGCAGGGAGAATTAATTTTTCTGTCTGTCACAGAAGAATAAAACAGATTATGAAAGCAGAAAACTGCAAATGATCGGGTGAAAAAAACTGGGACTGTAAGCCTGGAGAAGTAAGAATACAAATAGCTTAGCAAAAAGAATGGAGAAGAGATGAGACCCTGCAGCATGGGAAGACAGGCTGGGAAAAATGGAAAAACCTAGCATATGAGCTCTTGAGGAAAAAATAACCAAAGACGTTGCAACGCAATACAGGAGCTCCTGTACTCACCAGCCCTCTGACATCATCATCAGCAGCTTTGCCACCCAGGGACACAACACCCTGCTCACCCTGAGCACAGGTCTGCACAGTGATAAGTCTGTCACATTCCATTAGGCACTTTGTTAATACAAGTAGGAAAGGTCTCTGCAGGATGAAGAAATGTCCATCCTTGCTGGTGATCCTAGAAGGCAAAAGTACAATGCCATATAATCTAATGAGTTGAGTGCTTGTTTATATTTAAAAGCCATAAATGGCTTATACAAGAGTATATGCATTTTTAAATGATTGCAGAAATAAATTCTTGAAGATTACAAACTCACCATTCATTTACATATACAATGTTTTCATTCAGCCTCCTCCAACATTGCAATCATATATTACATTTTTGAAAAGACCCTGACTCACTCACAGAATCACAGACTCGCAGAATGTTAGGGATTGGAAGGGACCTCAAAAGATCATCTAGTCCAATCCCCCTGCCAGAGCAGGAATAACTAGATCAGGTCACACAGGAACTCATCCATGTGGGTTTTGAATGTCTCCAAAGAAGGAGACTCCACAACCTCTCTGGGTAGCCTGTTCCAGTGCTGGGTTGCCCTCACTGTGAAGAAGTTCTTCCTCATATTTATGTGGAACCTCCTATGTTCCAGCTTGCACCTGTTGCCCCTTGTCCTATCATTGGATGTCACTGAGAAGAGCCTGGCTCCATCCTCATGACACTCACCCTTCACATATTTATAAACATTAATAAGGTCATCTCCTCAGTCTCCTCTTCTCAAAGCTAAAGAGATCCAACTCCCTCAGCCTTTTCTCTTAAGGGAGATGTTCCACTCCCTTCATCATCTTTGTGGCTCTACGCTGGACTCTCTCAAGCAGTTCCCTGTCCTTCTTGAACTGGGGGGCCCAGAACTGGACACAATATCCCAGATGTGGCCTCACCAGGGCAGAGTAGAGGGGGAGGAGAACCTCTCTCGACCTACTAACCACACCCCTTCTAATACACCCCAGGATGCCGTTGGCATTCTTGGCCACAAGGGCACATTGCTGGCTCATGGTCACCCTGCTGTCCACTAGGACCTCCAGGTCCCTTTCCCCTACACTGCTCTCCAGCAGGTCAGCCCCCAACCTGTACTGGAACATGGGGTTGTTCTTCTCCAGGTGCAAGACTCTACACTTGCCCTTGTTGTATTTCATTAAATTTCTCCCTGCCCAACTCTCCAGCCTGTCTAGGTCTCTCTGAATGGCAGCACAGCCTTCTGCTGTGTCAGCCACTCCTCCCAGTTTTGTGTCATCAGCAAACTTGCTGACAGAGCACTCTATTCCCTCATCCAAATCACTGATGAATATATTGAATAGTACTGGTCCCAGTACTGACCCCTGAGGGACTCCTACTAGACTCTGTCCCATTGACCACAACTCTCTGGCTTCTTTCCTTCAGCCAGTTCACAATCCACCTCACTATCCGATCATCCAGACCACGCTCCCTCAGTTTAACTGCGAGGATGCTGTGAGAGACTGTGTTAAATGCATTACTGAAATCAAGATAGACCACATTCACTACTTTGCCATCATCAATCCACTGGGTTATGTCCTCATAAAAGACTATCAGGTAGGTCAAGCATGACTTCCCATTGGTGAAGCCATGTTGACTGCCCCTAATGACCCTTTTATCCTTGATATGCCTAGAGACAGCACTAAGTATAGGTTGTTCCATCACCTTTCCAGGGACGGAGGTGAGGCTGACTGGTCTGTAGTTACCCGGGTCTTCCTTCTTGCCCTTTTTGAAGACCGGAGTGACATTTGCTTCCCTCCAGTCCTCAGGCACCTCTCCTGTTCCCCGTGACTTAACAAAGATGATGGAGAGTGGCCTAGCAATGACACCCTCCAGCTCCCTCAACACCCGCGGGTGCATCCCATCAGGACCCATGGATTTATGGATGTTCAGGTTGCTTAACTGATCCCTAACCCAGTCCTCATCAAGCAGGACAAACTCCTCCTCTATCATGATTTCCTCTGGAGCCTCAGGGGTCCTGGGGCTCCTCAGGACAGCCTCCAGCAGTATAGACAGAGGCAAAGTAGGCATTCAGTAACTCTGCCTTCTTTTTATCCTCTGTCACCAGGGCACCCACCTCATTCACCAGTGGGCCTACATTGCCTCTAGCCTTAGTTTTACCTGCAATGTATTTGAAGAAGCCCTTTCTGTTGTCCTTGACCCTTCTTGCAATATTTAATTCCAAGGAGGCCTTGGCTTTCCTAGTTCCCCCCCTGCATCCTCTGACAACAGACTTATATTCCTCCCAAGTGGCCAGCCCCTCCTTCCATGACCAGTACGTTCTCTTCTTCCACTTGAGTTTGCCCAGCAGTTCCCTATTTAACCATGCAGGTCTCCCAGCACCCTTTCTTGACTTCCTTCCTGTTGGGATGCACTGATCTTGAGCTCGGAAGAAGAGGTCCTTGAATGCTAACCAACTAGCTTGGGCCCCTTTACCTTCAAGTACCCTGTCCCATGGGATTTCCCCTAGCAATTGCTTGAAAAGGCCAAAGTTAGTCCTACTGAAGTCCAGGGTTGTAGTTCTGCTAGGTATTCTATTCCTGCCACACGAGATCCTGAACTCCACCCTCTCATGGTCACTGCAACCAAGGCTACCCTCAACCTTCAGTGCTTCAACCAGACCCTCCTTGTACATGAGAACAAGATCCAGCAGAGCTCCTCTCCTAGTTGGCTCATCCACCATTTGCATCGGGAAGTTATCATCAGTGCACTGAAGGAACCTCCTGGACTGTGGCTGGCTGGCTGGGTAGGCCTCCCAGCAAATATCAGGGTAGTTCAAGTCCCACATGACAGCCAGGGCCTGCATTTGTGAGACTGCTGTCAGCTGCCTGTAGAAGGCCTCATCAACCTCCTCACCCTGATCCAGTGGCCTGTAATAGGCACCCACAACAGTATCACCCATGACAGCCTGCCCCTTAATTCACACCCACAAGCTCTTAACTCGCTCCTGATCCGCCCCTGGACAGAACTCAATACATTCTAGTTGCTCCCTCACGTAAAGAGCAACTCCACCTCCTTGCCTCGCTGGCCTGTCTTTCCTGAAAAGGACATAGCCATCCATGACCACATTCCAGTCATACGAGCTGTCCCACCAAGTCTCTGTAACTGCCAGTAGATCATAACCCCCTGACCGAACACAGATTTCTAACTCCTCCTGTTTATTCCCCATACTGCGTGCATTGGTGTACAGGCATTTCAGAGAGTGAGCTGAGCATGCTGATTTCACCCTAAGGGTGTGGGACTTCACTCACTGTAGTGAAGTACTAATATGCTGAGAACAGATGATATCTATGTCCCAAAAAAGACTCACATATACAATACCAGCCTCATTTGTTGTAGAATGGTAATAGAGCATGGCAGGAACATATAAAGCCTTTCTCCCGGCAAATTGCCTGTACACAGACTATACACCCCACATAACACAAGAGCTACCGTATAGTGGAAGGGCAGCTTCATCTCCTCTGATGTCTTTCAACCCATGTCTTTCAAATGAGAGTCATACCGTGTCCAGAATTTTTGTTGGTATACTTAGGAAAAACCCTGACAGAAAACTTGTGAAGCAGACAGGAGGCAGACTGCAAATTAATTCATTAACGAGTATTAAAAGTTTTCAAAGAAGGCTCACAGTTTAATTGGAACTCACCTTTTCCAATGATATAAAATAAAACTCAATTTTACTTTGGCTTTAGATTCTAACATTTTATATAGACATATTTAAATCACCTTATAGGGCATCTTCAAAACTTTCTGTAAGTTCTAAATTACATAATTCTGAGTCAATACTTAATTTGGACTAAAACCCAAAATTTTTAGGGACCTCTGCACTAAAAGAATATAGATTATAGTCAACAGAATGAGGATCTCTGCTCAGTGTACAGCAAACAAAGCAGCTGATGTGAAAGGAATACAAACCCTTTCTGTCAAGGCACAGGCTGAACTTGCATGCACACATCTCTCAGAAGTTTGATTTATTTACATGTAAAATCCACAGATTTTCTTCTTTTTGTTCCACTTCATGGCAAGGCTGTTTTTCAGTGATTTCAGTCTTCATCCTCTGGTGAAGAATGTCACAGCATTTTGACATGAAAAGTAAGATATAGGGAAGGTCTATCTAAGTTAATGCCACAGTTTGGAAGACATTCACCAAACATCTAGGTATTCCAATCTCAATATTAAAATAAATTCTCTAAGAACTTAGTTCTTACTGCAATGAGCCTGCTTGCTTATAGCTTTCTCTGGCACTTTCCCTCATTCTCTTTGATTTCAAAACCTAAACGACTGACCCAGATCAGAGCTACCTTCACAGAAGAATGCCCAGTGTCAGTCTATTTCATTCTCCACATCCCTTTATCAACATGTGTCTAAAGATCCTGGTCTTTATTTTCTGCTTAGTTCTTCTTATTTTGTCTCAATATCCATTCATAGCGTGGGAAGAATTTCAGCTTTATACAGTCCACTAATGCATGTTGAAAATAAATTGTCAATATTGTTGTATCTGTAATAACATCAAGAATTCTCTAGAAAGCCTAAAGTACTTCCTAAAATACTGAGTCAGACATACTTCTGTATTGCATGTTTGGGCAAAACAGTGTAGTAGAAATGCCCATTACATTTTGATCACTGATTTTTAATAGTATTCAGGAAAGCTTTTGAAATTAAGCAAACAATTCTAACCTGCAAAACCACATTATGACTGATGAGGTAATTCTGCAAGGTTACATTTCTGTCAAAGCAGTCAGATGGAATTCCACCTGCAGATAAAGGAACCAGAGAAAGTTGATGTGAACAGCACTAATAAACTAAAAGTTTTAAGCTTGTTTAGCACAAGAATTTCTCTGACAGGAATATGTTGCCTGAAGGTTGATAAGACAGGCTTACATGAACAAA
This sequence comes from Podargus strigoides, assembly GCA_028020825.1. Taxonomy (NCBI): domain Eukaryota; kingdom Metazoa; phylum Chordata; class Aves; order Caprimulgiformes; family Podargidae; genus Podargus; species Podargus strigoides. The sequence goes on along the minus strand of CM051619.1, from coordinate 34,644,953 downwards.
TATTTATTTGTTGTGCATATATTCTGTGGCCTGCCTTAACTATAACAGGAAAAGAAAAGAAGAAAAAACCCAGCAACTGTAAAGTGGGAGAGAGAAAGAAAGTGAGAAAAGGGAAAGGGAAAACTTTGCCATATGCATCTGGGAAAAAACACAATGGGTGTCTCCATATGTAAGCATTCTCTTCGGAATATATTCTCCAGTGCAGCAGTTGTTCCCATTGTAACTATATAGTTTCAAGACTTACTCAATCTATTAGTTGCTCTTGCACACTGTACTGATAGTGCTGATTGCAGTATGCTTTGATTACTTGGCTGTTAGTCCTTGTGTATGTGCATTATTGGAAAATGCTTACAGGCTACCTGAAGACTATGGTCTACTAACGTTATCTAATAAGTCCTATTTATTTCCTAACATGAGGCTAGAAACTAAAAATTATGAAACTAGGGTGAAAAAGCAGGAAGGATAATTTACACATCAGTGGCAATCACTTCCTGCAGCACCCAAGATAACACACTTAACATTTTAAAAGTCTGACAGTACAAAGCTAGGAGCACTCTCAAATACATGAAGAAAAAAAACCACTGCCACAGCAGCCTTGGACTGGAAGGCTACAAAGTGAAAGTCAGGCTGCAGTAATGCTTCTGAAGGGCTGCACAGTTGTGAATGTCAGGCCCCTGACATTACTGTGGTAAAGACACTGTGCAGCAAGTTTTGGATTTCATTAGTCTTGCCATTTTCCTCTCAGCAGTCTGAACTTCTAACACTACTGTTCTTACAGAGAATATTAGTTGCAGATAGAACCAGAAGACCCGCTCAAGTCTGTTTCAGGGGGTATTCCCCAGCATCACAGGCAGTGAACAGAGTTGCAAGAAGTGGTGGAAGCAGAATAGTACCAATGCCAGCAACAAGTTGTTTCTGCAGGCATAATTTTCTCCTTTCTGTAGTCATATTTTAAAGGTTCACTTTTTGGCAGCCTTAGAATTTTGCTTTTTACTTCACTCAAGCATAATTTCACGGAAAACAGCATAAGGTTGCAAAACTAATATCTTGGTCACTTACACAGAAACTGAAACTTTTGTAGGATGGTCCAGATAGCAGCAAATCAAGAAATGGAAGATTTCATGCATCAGTTGCTGTGAAAATAACTGATTTTAGGTTTCATGATGCAAACATTAAGTCTCTCTTTCATCCTGTTATTCTGATCAAGCATGCAAGGTAGCAATGAGTGACTCATTAGATTTCAAATATGTGCATTAGTGTTTGGAATAGAAGTTGGACTCCATGTCATTTAGTCATTCTTTCTCTTTTCCCGTTTTCTACTTGTTTTCCATCAAACTCATATAATATTAGAAGGAAGGACAACAAAGAATAGGATCCTGCCAGCAAGCTTTGGGACTAAGAAGAATGATATCTGGTTGGCTTTTCTTCACCTCTTCCCAGAAAACAAAACAAAACAAAACAAAACAGAACAACCCCATGTACCAGTACAGGTTGGGAGCTGACCTGCTGGAGAGCAGTGTAGGGGAAAGGGACCTGGGGGTCCTGGTGGACAGCAGGATGACCATGAGCCAGCAATGTGCCCTTGTGGCCAAGAAGGCCAATGGCATCCTGGGGCGTATTAGAAAGGGAGTGGTTAGTAGGTCAAGAGAGGTTCTCCTTCCCCTCTATTCTGCCTTGGTGAGGCCACATCTGGAGTATTGTGTCCAGTTCTGGCCCCCCCAGTTCAAGAAGGACAGGGAACTGCTCGAGAGAGTCCAGCGTAGAGCCACAAAGATGATGAAGGGAGTGGAACATCTCCCTTATGAGGAAAGGCTGAGGGAGCTGGGTCTCTTTAGCTTGGAGAAGAGAAGACTGAGGGGTGACCTCATTGTGTCATGAGGATGGAGCCAGGCTCTTCTCAGTGACATCCAATGATAGGACAAGGGGCAATGGGTGTAAGCTGGAACATAGGAGGTTCCACATAAATGTGAGGAAGAATTTCTTCACAGTGAGGGTGACAGAACACTGGAACAGGCTGCCCAGAGAGGTTGTGGAGTCTCCTTCTCTGGAGACATTCAAAACCCGCCTGGACATGTTCCTGTGTGACCTGATCTAGGTATTCCTGCTCTGGCAGGGGGGTTGGACTAGATGATCTTTTAAGGTCCCTTCCAATCCCTAACATTCTGTGATTCTGTGATTCTGTGAAAAAAAAACCCAAGGAGTTGGAAATCTTTGTACATAAGTCTATAGTAAAAAAGAAGAGGGAAAACACAGACACTGCAGATGTATGGAAAAGTGTGTTACACACATGCACAGAGTTCCCCATCAGAAGAGAAAGCCTGAACCCTTTCCTATCAAGGAAGCAAAAGGCCAACATTAAAGAAGAGACTGTCAATATGGTCCATGCAAGTACCTGTTGATGTCTTGGTAAAATGAAAGACTTTTAGGATCACAGATCTCCAGACTGTACCTCCTCAGAGCTAAATGTGTAGAGGCAGAAACATTAAAGCTGGTATAGATGAAGTCTGAAAGGAAGTATTTGTGTGTTGAAGCACCAGGTTAGACAAACAGCTAACACTGATAACAACAGAAATGGTTGTTTGTAATAAAACTGGTTAACACCGAGTAGTGTCTCATTTCCATCTTGTGCTCTAATAACAAGAGGATGTCAACAGGGTTAAAGCACACTGCATGTGCCATTTCTCTTCTTGCTATATGAAATGAGAACTGACTGTAGTCAGACAGATAACCAAAAGAACAGAAAAGCAGAGATTGAGCAGCAACACTGTCTCAGATTTATGTAGGCTGAAATAAGCAAGATTTTGAGCAAAAGATCACACTATCACACAGATTCATTGAGGTTGGATGGGGTTTCCACAGACCATTTAGTCCTCCAGCCTCCTCTTCTCAAAGCTAGAGCAGGTTACCCAGAACTATGTCCTAGGTTTAAAATGTCTCCAAGGATGGAGACTCCACAAGCTCACTGGGAAACCAGTGTCACTGCTCAGTTACCCTCACAGACAAAAAACCAAAACGAAAACCTTTTCCTTATGTTCAAGTGGAATTTCCTGTAATTCAAATTGCATGCATTGCCTCTGGTCCTGTCACTGGATACCACTGGGAAGAGTCTGGCTTTCTCTTCTTTACTCTCCCCATCTAGTATTTATGCACATTGATGAGATCTACCCTGGGCCGTCTCTTCTCCATGCTGATCAGTCTCAGCTCTCCCGGCCTCTCCTCATATGAGGATACTCCAGTCCTGTAGTAATCTCATTGGGTCTTTCCTGGACATATTCTAGTATGTCCATGTCTCTGTCATACTGGGGAGTCCAGAACTGGACACAGCACTATAGAAGTGTCTCACCAGTGCTGAGCAGAGAGGAGAGATCACCCCCTCAGGGCTGCTGGCAACATTTCCCCTCGTACAGTCCAAGATGATGCTGGCCTTCTTGGTGGCAAGGACACATTGCTGGCTCATGTTCAACTTTGTGTTCACCAGGACCCACAGGACTTTTTCTGCAAATCTGCTTTCCAGATGATCAGCCTCCAAACTATATTGATGAATGGAGTTGTTCTTCCAAAGGGACATGATTTTGCACTTCCCTTTGATGAACTTCATGAGATACAATTTTCCAGCCTGTCAGGGTCTGTCTGAACAGCAGCACAACCCTCTGGTGTATAAACTGGTAGCCTTGCTAAATGTGCACTCTGTCTCATCATATTAAGATGATAAATAGTATTGGTGTCAGTATTGAACTCCGGGGTACACCACTAAAGACTGACCTCCAGCTGGACTTTGCATTGCTGATCACAACCCTTTGGTAATTATGACTGTTGATTCCTAAAGGGTGTGAAAGACTTTCCCAAACAAACAGTTTCTTATTACCATTTGAGAGGCAGAGTGAGGATGGGCTAGCTGCCATCCCTCATCCTTCTGTGTCTCAGAAGTGGACCTAGATAAACTGCTTGGACACACACATCCTAGTGCCTGTGAACACATGGTGTGAGAGAAGGAGGTAAACCTGTGAACACATGGTGTGAGAGGAGGTAAACCTGTGAGAGAATGAGCATGAATGAGATAAACAAGTTTTATTTAAATTTCACCTGCCCTCCTATAAAGTCTTACACCGAGTTTTATTACATTAGTGGTCTAAATGTCCTGCTAAACAACAGCTGAGATCTTTTTTCAGTCAAAGAAATTTAAATAGAGATGAATGTGGCAGATGTATACCAAGAACTGAACAGCATAAAGAGAAAACATCCATGGACAACGTGATATATTTAAGTCAAATTGTAATTGATTAGTCGTTCCTGAAGTGGAAAATGAATACAGGAGATAAAGTACTGATGTACACTTTCTAGCATTTGTGTGGGCAGCCACAGACAGACATATAAATGGATGACTTCAGGAATACACATTCCTTTTGAAGCTTTTCTTTTGCACTTATATTTTCATACTCAAAAAGTACAAGGGACACACTTTAAATGGAGTGGGAACTGCTGAAAGAAATCTAGACTTTCTTGTGCCATACATTAGATAGTTTTAGTTGTATCCAAAGCACCAATCTGTATGGTTCAGCAAAAATGAACATTTCAGATCTCATTATCTACCTGTAACATTCTTTCCTTCACACATGAGTCAAGGCTGATTTCATACTCCCACCTTGTTGCAGCAGAGATTTGCCACTATGTATGTAAGTGACATCTAGAAACTGTGACAAAATCCATTTACACAGTTATGAGTTTGTAAGTTAAAGTAAACATACCAATGTTCAATCTAAATTCAGATAATTTCCATAACTAGCTATTCACCACAGAGAAGAAAAAAATTCTGAGTTCAGTACATTACATTACAAGTATTCCTAAAATAAAGCCTGAATAAAAGACCTAGGGTAGCACAGTTTAGAGAGGACATTTTCAAGTGGTGTAAGAGTATATTAGATTATTTGACCTTTTTTTCACCTGTGCCTCATATTATCTGAGATATAATAATGTGATTACAAATATGACCATGTAGCTAATTGGACCACTCTGACCTTGAAAAACCATTAAAGCCATTTGCAGTACATGTAGTCTATTCAAGTACAACCCCACATGACATTATCAAGGCTGCAAAATTAAAGTGAACTAAATGGAACCTAAGATTTTGACATCGGGTTGCATGATTTACATATCATAGCTAAACAAAATAAAAATATTACATGCATGCAATGAAGTAGAATTAGTGTTATTGATGCAATCTTTCATCTTTGAAATATTGATTTTGGTGATTTGCTCTGAAAAAGTCTTGAAGACATATGAATGCAAGCTTTTGCATATAATTACTTAGCAATATTTCTTTCAGGAAAAAATATTTACAATATCAAATGCTTAAATACCTTCAAATACTGAAATCATGGTATTTTTTCTTACACAATTCTGCCCAAATAACTATTTGAAACCCTGGAAAGGTTTTGCAAATAGGCCATGGTCTCAAGGTCTCCAAGTCCCCACAGCTTCATGCACATCAAAACTTAACCATGCTGAGCAAGTTAAACAGTTTGAATGCAATGAATGTGACAAAATCAGCCTTGTGTTGCCACAAGGTTTTACACTGCTAGTCATGTAAGAATTGGAACCATTTTAGGTCATATTACAAGACCAATCAATACACATTAATTAGTATACATTGAATTCAGTATACATAAAAAGGGAGTACCAACATAACTGACCTTTTGCAGGTGTCTAAGTCTGTAAACACATCAATTCAAGGAAGTTTATTTTTGCAGCTTTACCAATTTCTACCCATGAATTAAACAAAAATAATTTTTAATTTCTAGAATTTTGTTCATAAAGACATACACTGCAGTTACTGCAGTATGTATATCCACATGTTGCTTCTCTCATGGATTAATTTCAGCTCTCAAAATTTGGTTTTCTTGAAAAAAAATTCTGGAATTTAAAAATTATATGGCAGCAACATTTCCAGTGGAGAATATTCTGTCTTCTTCAAAATTTACATGAGACTGAAGTATTGTCAAACACAGATTTTGAGTTCTTTGGCCAAATAGAGATTCTGCCCTAGAAATTAATTTTGGCATTTCTCTTCAGCTAATGAAGTATCAATTTTAGATGCTTTCAAACAATTAAAAATGAGAGCAGTCAGTTTAGCCAAAATCTAGACAGCTCGATGAGAGTAGTCATCATGGTGACCTGTATTGCAACATAAGTTCACACAAAGGTTGTTTAAAAAAAAATCAGCTTTATAAAAAATTTACATTTCTGTAAAATTCATGAACTGTTTAAGGAACAGCTCAGGCAAAGACTTAAATTATAAAAATACTCTATTTCTCTAGTTCCACTCATCTTTCTATCATCTACAAAAAATGATTACTCTGGTTTTAACCTCTGTGAAAGTCACTGAGACTCCCAGGACAGGTCAGACTGTCCTGTCAAGTGCTTCTTTGCTTATGTCACTCAGACACATCCCGAGAGGCTCAGGATGCCAGCCCTGGGGATTAACAGTAGGAGTGGGACTGTGCAGAGACTACAGTAGGAAAAGGTGGGAAGCCAGCAAACAAGACTCACAGAAGGGTGTGCAGGCAATGACATGTACTTCTGCTCCAATCCCCAAATAGACACAAAACTGACACTCCTGAATCATCAGAACAGGGTCCTGCAGAAAAGAAATGCTGTGGAAGCACAAGAGCAAAAAGCACTGGCCCAATTTCTCTATGCCTTTCATTCCTTCCCTCCCCGCTGAAAACCAAAGGAGTGAAGAAAATGCAAACAGACACTTTCAGAAGAGTCAGGGTGGCTGGGGTATAGAAAGTGGTGAAAAACAGGTAGTCAGAGAAGGCATCCATGCCATCAGAAAACAGACATCAATTTGGGATAAGATGAACTGTTTCCTAGGTTTGCCTCATTCATCCTAGATATCTACCCTTGTATCCTGCCACTCTCCCCTGCCCACCTGTTACCCTTAGGTAAGGTAAGTACAAAGTGTAGTCAAAATGTAATTTCTACAGCATGAGAGAAAGAAAGGAGACAGGAAAAAAAAAGGAACATACAAACTAAGTGTTACATTATTCTTATATCTTCTCTTCCCTTTATTCCTTTCTATATCAAGATACAATGTAGATTAAAAAAACCCCAAAAACCCAAAAAAAACCAACAACCCCTTCCCAAAACCCCAAACAAATAAAACCCAAACCAACCAAACAAAAAACCAAAATCAATCAAACAAACAAAAAAACCCCACAACAAAAAAAAAAACACTTTACCCACAAAGCCAAAAAATTATTGCAGTGAAAGACTATGCTGAAGGATTTTTTTCTTTTTCCACAATGTCATGAGGAATAAACTTCCAGCCTTTAAAAAACAGTTTGTTCCAGGTTGTTTCAAAAAGCAATTAAGGGAATGATCCATATTAAAATGGCTATCATTATTTTCATTTTAACTAAAACAGTTGCATAATTTAATAATTCTAATACAGCATAATTGTTCCCACTACAAATGTTTTAGTTTCCTACCTTCCCTGTAAGCGTAACAATGCAGTCAGTGATTGAATGCAAAATAAGATTCAGATTTCCAATTTAAATACAGCCATAAGAAAAACAATTGTGCAAGGCATATATTAAAGCAATGAATTAACTTTTTGTGCTCACGTGAGAATGAACAGAAGATATATCAAATTAATAACATTTTAGGCCATAAACTCATGGTAATTTATCAGCAGCTCAAACTTCTGGAATTATGAAATTCTCATTCATACAAGTCTTCCAGTGAAAATTTAGAGTAATCAGAATTCCTAAATATCTGTTCAAGGGATCACTAGGAGTAAGGCATGCTCATAGTGTCATACATCCCTAATAACTAACTCCTAGGTGAGTAAACTAAAACTATGTTAATAAGGGATATTTTCAGATCATGGGCAAAAAATAAAAAGAGTTTGCTTAGGATTGATTAGCTAACATTAATCGATTGAAACTTTTTTCCTACCCTTCTGTTAGTGAAATTGAAAAAAAATAAATCCTGGTCACTGTGAATTAGTCAAAAAGAGAAAACAAACGATTAAAATGGCAGACTCATTGGAGATGGCAGTAAAATCCAGCCAAGCCATTGTAGAAAATAAAAGGAATTATAACAGCCCACAAGAACACACCACACCATCACTGACATTTAGTAAAACTGGCCTAATGGAGGGGTTTAGTTTCTCAAGATTGTTCATGAAATTCCACTGAAGTGATGTTTTTCTACCATTAAACTAATGAAAGAAGAGGAAGAGGGAAAAACAAAGAAGGAAGACATGCACTTATCACTCAGTAGGAGCTTCATCTTGGTAGGCAGATTCCACTGTTTCCCTTGTCATCACATTATGTAATAAACTTTTTAGTATATTTTTTATTCAGTGGTCATCTTGTGGGTCTGACGATTTAGGGACAGTATTTTTTTTTCCATAACAGGCAAAACAAACATGACTTATTCTAGAGTACTTAATTGGTTGAGACCAGACTCTTAACATGTCATGTGCTTTCTGAAAAAAAACCTGGAACACTTAGACTGTGGAAATGCACTATGAATGCCTTAAACACTTAAACTTTAAAAATTGCATCTAGATTTTATTTTTTTAATACTAAAATTCAGTGCTAATTTTTTTCGTCTGGACAGAAGTTTAATTCAAGGTCAAAGTAGTCTCCTTCGAAAGTTCCATTCACCTGGCTACTTTCAACAGGGAGCTGCAAGGAAATCGGTAAGAACATGAACACAAAATTCAAGCAATTTATTTCCTGAAAATGATAATGTCTTTTGGATTGCCTTTTAAGGCAATGGGTTTTTCGGGCTTCAGCAAAGTTGACAGTACAGTGGTGGCTGCACAGACATTTCTACCACCTCAAATGTCATTTATAAACTGCAGTAACTCTAAAATCTCACCTAACTGGTGATGGATGCAAGTGCTCCTGATCTCTGTAAAGGATCCTGAACTCTGTAAATGTCAATCTGCCTATAAAATGAAGGAAATTCTACATAACAATGTGCATAAAGGAGTTATTGAAAAAAATATGAGTACCGCATCTTGCCTGAGCTAATTGGTGAAGTGGATGAAAATCTGCTACGTGTTGAGATAGTGTGCCTTTTGTTTCTTAACACAGGGAAGCCTGGAGGGAAGGGGAGGTATTGTTCTGGTGTAGAAAGCAAAGATATCTGTAAGAATAGAACAGAGCATTTGTGTACATCCTGTGAGTTGGCTCCGTGTGTGTGGGGAAAGGATGTGTTTAGAGGCTCTGTACTGAGGAAACAACTACCTGTTTTCAGCTAACAATTACCTGATCAATGAAGTCAGGCCCAAATTTGAAAACAGGTTTTGTAATGCACATATTCACACTCATGGAAAATTCCCATCGATAAATCGCAAAGATCATATTCCCTACTTTCTGTCAAAACCCCTATAGGATAGAGTAGAAATTTAAAAAGTGGAGTTCTCCAGAAGTGGTATGGGTTTCTAAACAAACCACAGGAAAATCTACAACATTTAAAGATAACTCAAGGTATCTGGAATACATAAATTTATCCAGGGGGTCTCAGCTCATTGGGCCTTTAGAGGAAATTCTCTCACTGATTTTAGTTTTAGTTACTTTATCTTAATGTGAAACAACTCATGTTCAACACCAATAAATTAGTGTTTTCTCAGGTTACAATGATTATAAATCCATTCGACTATGTAGGCAAGGAATGAATACAATTAGCTGAGTCCCAGAGGGCCTGAGAACTAGCATATAAATCTCTGCACATTCTTGAACTGACAGGACTTTGGCAATCACTACTAAGAGGGATATAAGGAAAGCCAGAGTCTGCAAATCACTGTACTCCAGGAGTGCCAAGAGGAAACTGAATCTGTTTGCTTTGTCTGAATTGGATTGCCCATAAACTATGCACAGAAATATGGCCCACATCTGTTACAGTATGATTTCACAAGGATATTTATTTGAAGAAGTGCTATTTTGTTAAGGAAAAGAAAATGATGAGGACTCTAAGCCTCCATTATATTTCTCAAGAACACATTTCTCTGCAAGTACCTTGTCAAAATGTCTTCATACACAGTGAAATACTATTTTCTAGTTAGGCTTCAGCATCAGGACCCTGCCCATTCCCCCACTACAGGTACAACACTCCATCCTACGCCTTGCAGACAGCTGTCAAACAAGAACTTTTGAAACAAGTTTGGGGAGAGAAATTGAAACTCACAGAGGTAACCTGAACCAAGATAGAAAAAAAAATTAGCAAAGTTAAGGCTTTTTGCAATGAAGCATTATGCCGCCAGTCTCATATAGTGTCCTAATCAAAAAATGTCACAGAATCATAGAATAACCTTGGTTGGAAAAGTCCTCTAAGATCATCAAGTCCAACCATTAAACTAGCACTACTGAGACCACCACTAAACCATGTCCCTCAGCACCACATCTACGCATCTCTTAAATACCTCCAGGGATGGGAACTCCAACACTACCCTGGGCAACCTGTGCCAGTGCTTGACAGCCCTTTCAGTGATGGCATAACTTGAGGCCATTACCCCTCAATCTATTTCTGCAATCTCTGAGACAACTGAATCAAGTAATACCAGTAATCTAAATGAAAGCATAGGACTACCATTTAGAGTCACAAATAATACAAATACTTTTTCCCTATTTTCTAGTTGTTCAGTATTAGTCTGAGAGTCTGACCTAGATCCAAAGTCAAGGCAAATCAAGGAGAAAGGAGGTTAACTCATCTTGTGGCTAAGGTTTCCTTCTCTTCTGCATTTTTCACTTTTGTAATTTCGTGGAGGGTCTAAGACTCTAATTTATTGAAACTAGGAGGAATAAACAATTGGAACCATTAGATAGACACAGAAAATTAGCTTAAAATTAATTATTACAGCTCTTCTACAAAAAAATAAAAAGGCAACTGCAACAGTAATAGAACAGGGAGCTGAACTATGTCCCTATATACATTTTAAAAAATGGAGGAAGTGAAACTTAAATCAGAGACTGTTTTATGCATGGGTCAAGTTATCCCCAACTGAAAGCTTTTTTACAGAACAGCCATTGAAATGATCAGTCCTCACGAGTGTCAAGTTATACTTAGGAATAAATATTTGCAGGATCGGGATCTAAAACATCTGTCTCTGAAGTTATTCAAGGAATATTAGTCACACTGATCTTTTTCAGATTTCATTTGCACTTGAAGAGATATCTTACAAGTATTCAACCAAAAACAAGTCAGTTGTTATGAAATGTGCTCTTTGAATCAAACCACATTTAATATCACTAAAGCACATCCTAAACAGGGCGGAAGAGCAGGGTATTATAGGTTTTATACTTTCCCCTGCAAGTTCTCCTTCTCTACAAATTATCTGGATAAATTATTTGATAATAAAAAGTACTAGAAACATCCACTTCCATGTCATGATCTTAACTTTCTCATGAAAGACCATCCAAATTTGTAAGACATAGCAAGGACTGTGTATTGAAAGACTTGTATCACCTGTATGAATAACTTTTCTGGGCCACATTAGGAGCGATGTTGCCAGCAGGTCGAGGGAGTTGATCCTTCACCTCTACTCAGCACTGGTGTGGCACACTTGGAGTACTGTGTCCAGTTCTGGGCTCCCCAGTACAAAAGAGATATGAATAGACTGGAGAGGGTCCAGAAAAGGACTTGGAGAGCTGGGATTGTTCAGTCTGGAGAAGACAAGTCTCAGTCTTATCAATGTATATAAATATCCGAAGGGAATTTGTACAGAAGACAAAGCCAGACTCTTCTCAGTGATACCCAGTGAGAAGACCAAAGACAATGGGCACAAACTGAAACACAAAGGTGCTGTCTGAACATCACTTTCTTACTGTGAGGGTGACTGATCACTGGCATAGGTTGCCCAAGAAGGTTGCAGAGTGTCCATCATTGGTGCTATTCAAAAGCTGTCTGGACACAGTTCTGGGCAACTTGCTCTAGGTGGCCCTGTTTCAGCAGGGGACTGGAGAAAATCACCTCGAGGTCCCTTCCAACCTCAGCCGTTCTGTGATTCCACAGTTCTGTAAGTTTCATGGTTAAGGGACTGTTTTTCACCATGACACCTAATATTTAGGCCTGGCTTCAGAAATACAGCTCATAAGCCTACACTAAAACACCAACCTACTTTCAAAAAAAAAATAATGTGGAAAGTTAGATTTTTTGGTCTGAAACTCACTACTTTGCATTTCAGCAGAGTAGAGCAGCCTTATGCTTATTGCATTACTTACATGGGGAATATTTGCCATCATCACAGTTGAGGCTGAGCACCATTTAAACAGGAATGCAAAATTTAGGGGACACAAAGCAGTCTTAGAATCTCCTCTGTTCCCCTGCTGCTAAGCATTTTGGCTAAAGCATATTGAAAAAAACCCTGCATAAAACAGTGTAGGAGGCAGTGGTTGGAATTGCAATTCCCTCCCAAGGGAGTGTTCTATATGACAGGATCATGTAATTTCTTGCTGACTTTGCCTCCTGCCCTTCAAACCCTATATTTCTCTCCTTAAAATAGGGCCAGCATGCCAAAATTAATATAAGCATGAACCTGGACTATGTGGATCTAATTTTAAATAAGAGTTGAACAATGAGAAATAAGGGTTTGAATCCTTCTATGTTAGAAACAGTAGTTTTATCTGCAACGAATGATGAACAACTTACCTCCAGTATTTGAAAGGCTACTGTGTTTCATGCTCAGTGCCTTGTTGCTGTGATATGTTGTACTTGCTTATAACGTCCTTTCCAGATAAGGCTACTGAAAGAATTTTTGTAGAGGGCTGCCTTGCCTGTGAATCCTGAAGAGCAGACATCTGCTGAGATACTCAACTCTGCCAATAGGGTGGCAATTTCACATGCATAGCAGTAGGATTTTAACCCTTTGTAAGTTTTCTAAAGAAAGTGCAGTTTCTTATGTTAAGTATGATTTTGGGTTAATTCTGTTGATCTTAAATGGAGTGCTGGACATCTTAACAGCTCCAATAATCTCAGTATACATTCCTATTTCTAGAAAAGTACAGAATGTACTGTAGCACCCTAGTGTGAGAAAAGCATAAAGTTAGCAATATAGGATTTCCTTATTTGGTATTTACAATTCAGCAACACATTTTATTTTTCACCAGCATGTTCCTGCACTGGAACAGATCATCCAGAAAAGTTGCACAGTTCCCATCCTAGGACATTTTCAAGATCTGCTTAGATACAACACTGAGCAACTATTGATCTCAGGGCTGTCCCTGCTTTGAGCAGGAGGTGGGTCTAGAGACCTTCAGAGTTCTCTTCCAGTCTCATTTTTCCTATGATTCTATGTAAGGTTGACTGCTTTGTCTAAACTCTGCAGCAAGTTTTTCTATTGCTTCTGTGAAGGTTGTAAGTAGAGGATAAAATCTGACTGTTCTAATGTTGAACCCATTACCAGGGCATCTGACTAGAAGTGTGGGTTTTTTCCTGATAAAAAATGTCTGCTATCATGCTCCTTTATTTGTTTCCAATTGACTATATTTTTTTTTACCAGGTTGGACAGGATAAACTCAAGGCAATTTTTGCAATGGATATTTTATCTGTACAAGCATACACAAACAGTGTAGTATGGGCATTCACTAGCTGCTTCAAACTATCATTTGCATTTTGAGTTGTGCAAATGATCATCTGAGTTGCGTGAAACAGCTCCTGGTTCCCCCATTAGATGGCAGAGACCTGAAAAAGAGAGGCTGCCAGACTGATCTAAAGCTCCTTGTGCTTCTGCTAAGAGAGCTGGAGAAATAAACTGGGAATTAACACATAAAAATAATAAATAAATCAGTTATTTTCCTTTCTGTTTGCCTGAGTAAATTAGCCCAGCTGAAATGTGCTGTTCAGAATATCTCTCCCAATAAAGAAGATGCATACATGTCAGAGCTCTTAACTGCTTACTATGCTCTACATCCCATATCCTTCTGTCACAGTGTGCTTTACCCACATAAGCATGCTGTATAGTGCTGCAGCTTTGCAGTTGCTCTTGGCATCAAGACCTGCTGTGTCTTGCCTTTTCACTTGATTAATTGCATCAACATTAGACATTTGGCCTTGAAACTGGGGAGCCTCAGTCATGAGTTTTCTTAGCTCCATTTTTAAAGACTTTCTCATGTATTGCAAGAAAAAAATCAGCTGGGACTGCTACTGAAAAGGAAATTATTCTAATAGAAACCATGTTTTTAAATACAGTTTAGCATAAACCTCTAACCCTCTGACAAGCATACTGATTATGTGTCCCTTGACAGAGTAACGTGATATTATTCCGATACTAGTTATGCAGGATGGTGAGGACCCTTTATGTGAGAGAGCAGTGGGAATGAATGGCTATTGAGAGGGGTGATGAGCCATCTGAGAGCACATGGGTGAAGGATAGAGATGGACAGTTCTGCACCAAGGAGAGGGAAGTGGACGGTGAGAGAGAGAGAGGGTGAGAGGCTTTTTCTGGACCTCAATAACAAATGCACAACAACAAATGGCTTAATAAAATGTCTGTTTTAATAAGATAGAATTAAAAAAAGGAATACATATATCACATGCAATATCTTATGTCCCTTCAGATACTGGGAACTCCATGTGGGATCTGAGTTGCATGCTGTGGGAAAATCCATCTGGGGTTCATCTCTCGCATTTGGTCCCCAGCATACTTTCTACCCTGCCCAGGGCAGAACATAAACCAACATGGTTGGTCAGTGTTATGCACTCCTCAGCAGTGCCTTGTGAAAGGACAAAGACAATGGGCACAAACTGAATTACCAGAAATTCCACTTAAACACAGTAAAAAAAGTGTTTTACTGTGAGTGCAGTCAAACACTGGAACAAGTTCTACAGAGGGGCTGCTGAGTCTCCATGCTTGGAGATACTTGAAACCTCATTGACTCTATGCAACCTGCACTGGCTGAACCTGCTTTGAGGAGAGGGGTTGGACTAGACCATCTCCAGAGGTCTCTTCCCACTACCCGTATTCATCGATTCTGTGAACCAGAGTAATATATGATTTGTAGCCTTGGCAATCTAAGTCATTATCAACATAAAGTTGCCACACTTTTTAGTACTCCAGCTAGTATGTTACCCAGAACATTAAGAATTAAAGGAATGTAGGATGTGCCTGAACCAAATTATTCAAAAGCTGAGAAATGTAAATTATGTGACTACCTGAACAAACTTTTTTTGACACTTTCATGACTGATGATTTTGAAAAGGTTCCCAGACATACTTACTTAATTTTTTAACTATTTGATCAGCATTATTCATTACATCTATTGGCTATTCTAATCACACAGTGAATACAATATCACCTATCTCCTTGTGGGCACAGATTTTAATACAATAAGGAGATGGTTAAAGATTAAGTTTTATTATTCTAATTTTTACAGCTAATGAACAATGAGATTCTAGTTGCTATTACCTTTGAGGCAGTAGGTTTGAAATACTTTGGTGTCTTTAAGCTACAGAAAAAATCTTCATAGAGATTTATATATTCAAAGTACATCTCCAAGCAGCTCTGCCTGCAGCTGTGATTACTCAGCAATTATTTAAAAGAGGCTTCAGGTATCACAAGTTGAATCCCTAGATAACACACTTTCAATGTCCAATTCTGAAGAACGTTGCTTAAGTAATTTGTCCTTTCTCATATGCCACCTTTGTGGCAGAGGCAGGGATAGAAGCAAATTTCCCAAGCTTACATTTATCTCCCTTAACCTTCAGGGACTTTTCCCTTTCAGCCATCTCCATTATTCTCCACGTAATGCTCAACTTCCATATCAAATGAGGCAAGGACCCAGGTGCCTCTGCTACACAACTGTAATTCATCCCTGTGCACTGGACACATGTACCCTGTGGAGTAATGATACATTCTGTCTTTTGGAAGAACTGTGACCATTGAATAAAGACATCATCAAGAAATGCACAGTTTGAGAACTAAGTTATATTTGTGCTAACAACAACCCTGGTTTCCTGGGTTGTGATAAAAACCCTGGCCATGACAGAATACTTCCTTTCAGCACTGTGCATGTGTATGGAGAAGTCCCCTGTGCCTCTCGACATTTAAAACCAGCAGAAAAGGGAAGAATCATATAACAGTACACCGAGTGTGTTAAATCAGTTTTCAATCCTCTACTTCCAGCTTTTAAGCCAATATACAGATGTAGCTGTAACACTCTCCTGTATGGAGCAACAACTAGATCGAGGGAACCTGCGATCTTTCCTACCAAGTTTCAGTGACTTGTTGACCAAAGAGTAATGGCAAGTCACCATCTCCTGAGCATCTCTTTTCTGCTCCCTTACCCTCATTATTTCTTGTGGTTTGTTTTTTTAGGCCTGACTGAATTTTCAGTGTAGTTTAATCTTTGCTATTGGATGTTTCGGAACTGTCTTGATTTCCAGTAAAGTCTAAGGGAATTTTGACATGGATTTCAGGACAGTCAATTTTATCCAAATACAAAGATATTTTTTCTTCCTACCTTTAGACTGATCACACTGGTCAATCACTTTCTATATATCTAAATTGGCACTTCTCTAGCAGTCCTCAAGGACCTTAAGCTAGTCCTCAAGAAGAGATTTTTTCCTAGGATGTCAATTATGCACTGAATAAAGAAGGAGAAAAGAAAGACAGACAAAAACAAATGTGGGGGAGCTATGCTAACTCCCATGATGTAACCCTGTGTAAGTTTTACTTGCACGGGAAGAAAGATTGCCAAAAAATACATGCCAAAATAACCCCCACTTAAGACGAGGTCCCTAGCAAATGAATTCCATGTATATTTATAAGAACAGCTTGTGATGATAGTTAGATTTCCCAGGGTTTTTTGAGGGGGAAAAAAAGACTCCATGCACAGAGAGTGCAAGCAAAAAGAACTGCAATGCTAAGTTGTTCCATTCTCCTCGATGTATAGGAGCAGTATTTATTTTAAACCTCATTAGACTTCATCACACTTCCAAACTGAAAATATCTTTACTTGTTGCATGCGTGATTCAATCACTATTTATGCTTTCAATTTAAAAGTGTTGCTTTGACATCACCAGTGAATTATCTATTTTTAACAGTGTTGTCAAAATCTTTGCTTTAGATATAAATTGATGACTTTTTTTTTTTTTTTTTTTTTACAGTTTATCTCATCTAAATTGTATTGCCAGCATTTGCCTGTTCTTTCAACAGTTCTGTAGGCCAGAATCACATCTGAATTAAGAAGTTCTATATTAATTTGTTTAGTTTTTAAATAAAATGACTCAGAGTAATTTCTAAAGGTTGTTAAGAACTGGTAGGTGCAAGTTTCTGAAAAAGTCAGTGTTGTAGGAATTAAGTGAGTCCTTGCTAAACTAGCAGCAGGACTAGGAGCAATAGGAAAGGACTGTTCTGAAAGCAGCAAAGCTGAGCTCTTGCTTGCAGTCAGCAGGAGTAAAACTAGAATAGCTTTCTGCTGCTGAGGAAGAACAGGAACCTTCAGTAACCAAGTAATTTTGAGTAGAGGCAGAAAATACACTTGATATGTCCAAGGTCCGTGGTATCTTTTGTGATTTAAAGTTTGTTGTAAATGTTCTCCTACTTGCTACTTTTGAGGTCATTACCAATGACCTCCAGGAATGCACTCTAGTTGCTTTGCAATAAGACCATGTTCCAATCAGCAACAATGCAACTCCAGATTGAACTAATTTCCAGTAAAGAACATGACATCAGTCAGAAGTCTCACTGTCACCTAGCTAATCCTGAGCATTTTTGCTCAAGGCGGCCATTCTCCTTCACTCACTTTTGCTTCAAGGCCCTTTTTTCTCTCTTTGCTGAAGCATCTTTATAAGGACAACAACCCTCATTCATAAACGGAAAAGAGAGTGAAAAATAATTTCTGTACAAATAAAGATTTTCAGGTGGGTTTAAAGAAACCATAACTCTCACTAAATAGAACATAAGGGCTGATGAAAATACCTATCTATTATTTTTTTCTTTCCTCTGGAAATACAGAAATTTCTACTCTTGGTTGTAGAGAGCCAAGATTAGTAATGAGTGATTCAATGTTTCTTGAAGATGAAGGACACATCTGCTGAAACATGAAATACTTAAAGTTATCCCAATTCAATGCATTCAAAAAATATTTTGTTTCATAAAATGGGTTACATTTTCGTGCTGAAGAAGTTCTAATTTTGCCTAAACAATCAGTATCTGATTGAACAGAAACAGCATGAAATGAATATTTCATTGCAAGAAATTTTCCTCTCAACTATACTCAATAAAACAAAAATTACTCTGAATTGCTTGTAAAACTAAAACAAATTTGGTCTTTCATGTTCCTGTTGTCTTGCAGCTTTAATAAAAATATTCATTACAGGCAACTAACTACTGTTGCTAGCTAGCTCATATCTCAAGTTTAAATTCATCAACTGACCAGTGTAAATAAATTTCAAAAATATAAAAATTACTTTTTTATGTTACTATTTTGTCTTATAAATGTTTATAACTACATCATAGATATAAGTACCCACTGAGTAATCATTTCGAGCACTGCTGTGTTACACAGTAGTTATAAATGAAGACACTCAATAATTAATTAGAAATACTACTATTCTTTTCCTGCTCCTTGACTGATATCTTAGAACAAAACAACAATCACCAAAATTCCAATTAAAAATAACAACACAGAACCTCTAAGAAAGAAAAGGTTTTACTTCTGCCTCTAGTAACAAAATGT
Organism: Podargus strigoides; assembly: GCA_028020825.1. Classification (NCBI taxonomy): domain Eukaryota; kingdom Metazoa; phylum Chordata; class Aves; order Caprimulgiformes; family Podargidae; genus Podargus; species Podargus strigoides. The sequence continues at coordinate 34,626,261 of CM051619.1, read as the reverse complement.
GTGTCATCCCATTCCTATTATAGAAATTGACATCACAGAAATCAACATGGAAGACAAACAGTATGATCTCTGCTGCAAGACATCACTTCTTGAATAAATATTTGAGAGCAGTAGACATAACAACACTGTGAGACCACTCATATTCCACCTAAACAGAGATATATCTATAAATTAATTCTCATACTAAATATTGAAATAGGTGGTGGAAAGTATTGACACAAATATTCTTACAGGAAAAAAGTTATTTCCTTCTGCTTTACAAAGTATGAAGAAAATACTCCATGTGTTTAAATAACTAATTTTGAATACATTTTCAGTTTTGTTTAAGGAAAACTTTTGTCAATCTTATGTTACTTATGCTGTTAGTAATCTGAATCCCTTTTTGGTAATATTTAACTATGCAAATCACAGCAAATTCAGTTTCATATTTTAGCTCTTATGATATCTTTTTCTTCAAACTATCAGTTAAACTATATTAGCCCAGTGTTTTAATTACTTCTGGGATCTGACATTTATAGGAAATCCATTGGCATAAAAAGGGATCTGTCTTCTGTTTTAAGTCTCATTTACACATATTTGTTCTTCCCACCCTTTTTCTTCTCATTCTTTCCAATACTGATCATTACCAATTTAATTTCAAAGGAAAAACAGGGTGGGGGAAAAGGGTAATTCTTAAAAGCTAGGTTGGAAATTAACTAGCAGTTATTTTCACAGAATTTTTTTTCAGCTTTTTATGAGCACTCCTTCTTTAACTAGGAGAAAACAAGAATTGTTTCATAAGACAGGCTTATGAAAAAGAAAACCATACAAAAATTCAATAAGGTGCTGAGGGGATATCATGGTAAAGGAAAGCTTCATATCATTTTTCTTTCACAAGAGGACCAATTGTGTAAAAGGTTGCCAAAAATTCAGAAGGGAATAAGCTGCTTTTTTCCCTGAGGACAAGTACTAATGGGTCCTATTACTGAAGCATGGGACATTTAGGATAGCCCATAGGAGACCGAAGTTAAAGTCTAAGTTAATTTTCTTTGGTGGAGGTATTCTTTTTTTTTTTTTTTTTTTTTTTTTAAAGACACTTGACAAGTCAGTTTGTCAGGAAAAGCAGAGTGGTCCTACTTTCATAAAAGGAGTAAGGAGGGACTGGAAAAGCTTTTGAAGTCCATTCCTCTTAAACTGAAAAAAGACTTTTATTCTAAAGTTCATCTATTTGCAAGCTTTTTTTTTTTTTTTCCACAAGATGCAGAATAACCACATTTTTAATTCTATGTTTTTGTGACACTATCCTCCATTTGCTGAATCAAAACAAACAAGTGGTACTTCAGAAGACCATTGCATGCAGCCCATGCACACATTTCCCCTCCCTGCATGGAGCTGGAGCCACAGCTGAGAGGCAGTGGTAACCAAGGAAGGTTGCGGTGACTCTGGAAAGCCCAAAACCTCTGAAACTCAACATGATTCAGGGACAACATGGCCCCTGCCCCTTGAATGGCCCTGTGGTGGGAGCTCTGGATAGATTTGCCCTTCCTTCTCCTGAAAACTCATCTCCCTGGCCAGACTGACCCATTCCTCGCCAGAGCTGCTTGGAATGAGCCATAGCAGGGATCAATTGTCTGGGTGCTAACTAAAGACCTCCAAGCAAGTGTATTTTTTCCTTATCTTTGCTTAAAGGCAGTATGGCCTTTGTGTCGTATTTTAAGAGTTTAGAAAAAGTGGTGGAAGCTGCAGCACTGTCATGCATTGTTTACTGGTGGACAGGGAAACACCGAGCCATCACAGAGTAACTGCCATCTCACAGGACAAGTGCAAAGACACTCTCACTTCCCTCTCAACTCCACTCAGCTACCCTTTACATTGCTTTTCTCAGTGCAAAGCTCTGTTAACTATTGCTACCTATGCCATCCCCAAAGACAGCAATGGACCCCCAGGAGAGCCTATTAGACCTGCTAAAAATAGCACATGGCTCCCAAAAGCCTCAAGTAATAAGACATCTGCCACACTAAATGCGTTTCCATAACCGTAAGAAAGTACAGATGTTAACAAAGAATTTATTCTTGTGCTCAAAACGGACCATAGAAATATTTTCTTCTAACCCCACAAACCTCATTTTCAGGTTTAATAGTAATTACTGCACATCCAATGAAAGAATAGGTTAAAATTTTTGATAGACTCTGTGGCTGGTTTGGGGAAAGACTCAATGAGCCAAGAAATGAATGGTCACACAGGAGCAACTGGCAGAATGATTATAAGGTTGGGAGTTGCCATAGGGGAATCTCCCTTCTCTGTCCCCTCCACAGTTTCCCAGGTGTAGCATCTTCAGAAGTTTTCTATCCTGAAGTCCATCACATGCAACAGTAAATTCACTGAGTGGATGACTGCCATCAGATGTTTTTAAGTGATCATGTTGTAACTGCCATGAAGAAGCTTTATAAAAGAAATGCAAAAGAATATCTGCAAGTTTGTAACATGCAGTGAACAACTAGAAGCCTATTGAAGTGCAGAACATAGTTTTATTACACCTAAGAATCCTATCTACATACAATTCTAGGCTTTCTAACATAAATGGAGCCTTAAACACTGCCAGTTTTGGCACCACAACAGTGTTGTAGGAAAGTTTGGAGACAATGAGGGAGGCAGGGGAACATAAGCCCACTTAATATAATCGTATTGAGACATTAAAAGACACTTGAAATCTATCTCTGCAGAAAAGACATCAGACAATGTGAAACTTGGTGCAAGAGGTGAAATTTGGTGCTACACGTGGGTTTTCAGGGATCATTGCTGCAGCAGGAGATCAGTGCCAGCATACAACTGGAAGGAACGTGGCTGCTGCAGCATGATACACCAGCCAGGCTGGTACATGCTACCCCTGCACAGTTTATTTACCCAGGGAGTGCACCAAACTGGTGCTTCCCTATTGCAAGGCAAACTAACTTAGGTCCCCTTTCATCACTCTGAATATTGTGTTCTCACATCCTCTGTTTGACACTAAGTCAAAAGAAAAATCGTCAGCAGCAATACTGCCTCAGTGCCTCATGCTCTGGCTCTGCGCAGGCAGCTGCTACAGGGTTAGAAGTCTGCATTAATTTCTGAACCTCGTAATTAAAAACGAAAGAGTAAAAAAACCTAGTCATCATGAGATGTAGTACAAAGAGGTCGAATTGAGTATTAAATGGAAAAACTATAAGGTGTGTAACAGTGTGGGCAGAACAGAATGAGATACAGAGTCTTTGACCTCTGAGTTTCTGGTTAAAATCTACATGCAGTTTTATAGTCAGTCAGTTATAAAAAGTATCCTGCCATTTGACTCATCTCTATATGCCAAACTTCTAAAGGAAATTTATTCATGGCTATATTTGAAGTACTGTCAATATGCCTTGACACTTCAAATCAAAACACCAGAGGGATCTAATTATTTTATTTCTACTTATTAAAAAAAAAAACAAAAAAAAGTTAAAAGGAAAGAAGCTCCTACTCACAATCTTTAAAGCCTGATGCAGTTTCTAACCTGAGAAGTCAGCTTCTTCCTCTGACAGACCAATATATTTTTAGTGATTCCCTTAGCATTGCCCATCCAACCTTAATTTGCTGTTCTTCAGGCTCTGGGCTTTTTGTTTTTCCCCTGAGGGCATGCATTTTCTTAAAAAGCAAAAATACATCTAGTAACCGACAGGCATAATATCATAGAAACATAGAATCATAGAATCACCATGGTTGGAAAGGACTTCCAGTATCATGAAGTCCAACCTTTATCCCATCATCTCCCCAACCACTACACCATTAGACCATGGCCTCAAGTGCTTCATCTACTTGTTGAGACCTCCATACATAAGCTTCTCACTTCCTCCCAGATGTCATGTTGTGTCTGAGTCCATCTCTATATTTAGGTGGCTGCATCCAGGATGCCACAGGTGTGTCACCCTGAGTACTAATCACAGCTAGTTCAAAGTCAGCCCATGTACACATACAGGTTTCAGTTACAATATCAGTTAAACTAGCAGAATACTTCTTGATGAAGGCTGGATTTCAGATAGAAACCTCCTTTTAACACCAATGAATTATTACCATGCTCTGTGCATTCAAATTTAGGAAAAGCAAGATGGAGGAAGGAAAAAGACTTGGTTGTTGCAGTGTGTGGATAGTCCCCATGAACTTTAACAAACTGCTAAATTAGCATATTTCCTAAAGGGATTTTCTGTTGTTACTTGCATCCCACACATCTATATCCTTTTTCCTACAATTATTCTGTTCCTAATAACACAATAGAGACCACATGGAGAGACATGCTGATTGTATATAAAAAGAAGTTTGAAAAAAGCAGAAAACAAAACATAAGCCACAGAAAGATACAGAAATTAAAATTCTTGCAGATTTAAATCTACTTGGAGATTTAGAAGACGGAAATGCAGTACAAACAGCTTCAAATTTTCCAATTTTTTTGTTTTTTACATGTGCTCTTAAGTATAGATTTCACAGAAAAGAAAAAAAAAAAGGAGCAGGTAGCTCCAAAGCATCCAGGAAATATCCACTCTGTGTCCCAGAATAGCCTATAGCAAATATAAAGCCAATAGCAAAGCACAATAGCAGCAGCCATGAAGACAGGGCGAAAGAAGAGCATCATCAGCATCTTTTTTACCTTCAATACTGAGAATTTTTCAGAAATCATTTTCAGATAGACCATACTGTGCACTACTGTAGAAAACTACAACAAAACTAACATACTTCCCCCAGAAGTATCTCTGCTAGTCTTATAATGATACAATTTCTTCTACAGTTAAATCTAGTCATCAGTTAAACTCTGGATCACACATGAAGGACAGATCAGGTGAGCTTCCAAAGTGTCCATAAATCCCCAAGGTATCCAACAAAAAGTCTGTCCCCAGATGAAGTTATCCTTTAGTGTCTCTATTTGGTATTGATCCAGAATCAAAACCAAAGGCATGAGTTTAACCCATTGATGAAATCAAGGAAAAACACTCCCATAAGTAGATACAACTTCATCTGCATGCCCTGCATAGCAGATACCAAACTCAATCAGGAAGAGTGCTTCCCTTGTCTAAGGAGTTACAGTGTTGACATCCAGTACCAGACAGTGTTGTGCAGACTTTCTGAAGTTACAGAGAAAAGCAAAGACCTTCTGGTACGGCAGGCCTCCAAAACCATTTGCTCTGGAGTTGTGCTGCTAGCCACCAAATCTGTGCTGTGCTCATATAGTTCTTCTACACTTATGGAATAAACTCATTAAAACTAGTACTAGCTGTTTCCACTCTTTCCTGCAACACTCAAAACCTGTTCACACAGCCTAAAGCACAATGTTCCTACTTGTCTCACTTCAGTCCTGTCACTGCTCTTCTCCAAAATGAAAAAGAGAAACATTGCTCTGAAATGAGCAGCTGACACCTATATGAGATGAGGACAACACAGCAAGATTAGGTAAATGCTTAAGAAGCAGAAATATTTTTCTTTTCATGTAAATATTTCTAGCACTAGATAAAAAATTAAAAGGCATTGTTTGCAGGGGGCTTCTGAATTTTTGTATACAGCTTTTGAACTGACATATTAGTTAAGCATTTTTATCCTTTTAGTGCTGAACGGTGCCAGAAAAAGTAGATGAAAGAGCTTCATGCAAGTTCCCTTCTCAGCAGCCTTTCTTCCAGCCCACTGGAAGCAAAAGCAACACAGGGGCTGGAGGTGCAAATACAGTCCTCACACGTTCTTTGTCAGCATGGAGAGAAAAATATCCTCTTCTTAAGACTTCTAGTGCTATCTATTGCTTCTGTAACATGCAACAGCAATATGAGGGTTTCTCAAACTTAACAGCACTTTAGAGAGTGGCAAAGGTTAAGTTTTATCATTATTGGTTTAATTTCTACTCCTTTTCTTCACACAGACACATACTACTGAGCCCATGGGAAACATTAACAACAACATTTTCATTTCTTGTTCCTAATACTGGCTTTAATTAAATATTGCTTTTTCCCTACTTAGCTAGGCAGCATGGGACACAGGAATTATTTGAAAGGGTTTGGGAGTGGACTCAAAGGCTGCTGCAGTGGAATAAATAATTTCCCTGCAAAAGCAAGGACTAATTTGCTGCCAGCTCATTTTTAACTAGGCTCTTTGACTTGCTCCTGCAATGTGGCAGCCAAGATTTCAGTCAGGTAAAGCAAACGTAATTGCATAACTGCTCATACACTTACAAAAGGCCCCTCTGCAGCACACACGCACCTCACAGAAATGTTTACGCTGCATCCACAGTGCTTTTTCACATGGGAAAAAAAGGAGTTTCAGATGTTTGTGAGATGTTCAATGTTGCTTGAAACCAAAATGCTGAGACCCTTTACTTTTTACCTTTATTAAGCTGTTACTGTTCCCAAAACACTGGTCTGGAACTGGTCAACCTAAGATAAGGAGTAAAGATAGTTAATTCACTGCTGCAAGAACAGATTTGCATTAAAACTTGCTTCCCTTGTCAAATTTTATGCAATGTAACTAATTTAACTTCAGCTAAGATTGTGTTGGGGTTTTTTTTCTCTCTCTTTTGTAACCTAGTTGATGGGCAAATCCCTACGTGTATGTTTCTAGGAGTTTGCCTGTAGAGAATCAACAATTCTATGAATCTATGAATCAATGTTAATGCCTATGGACATGGGGATACTTCTTATTTAGCAAAGCCTAATAAGAAAGGAGCAACACATAACAGGGAAAAAATTCCCTTCCTGACACAATGTAGAAGAAAGACAAAGCATAACAATAAAAATAAAATTCCTTTCAGAACAAAAAGTATGGACTCTAAGTGCCTGAATTTCTGATGATTAATGGCAGCACTTTAATCCAATGATTAGTGTCTAAAAGTACACTGAGGAAAATGACTATACAGTCCAGGAACATCCTTTCTTTCTCTTTTTCCTTCCTTCTTAATTTATACTCCCAGTCTTCATGCTAATCCTAACTAAAGAGGGATTGATATAAAGAAGAGATTCGGATTTCAGGTTTAGTATGTTGGAAGCCAGGTGACAGATTTAAGCTTAGTAAACAACAGTAAAAGCAAGCCACAGGCAGCTTGGTCAACATTTTTTTGTGATTCATAGAGGTGCATGGACAACATGTAATTACCAGAAAAACACATCTAATGAAATCATGCTCTAACTCCTGGCAATGCACTATTCAATCTATTGCCTTTGTGCTAACTTTAATGGGCTGCTTCCAGCAGCTGCCTCAACCTGTTGCTTCAATTACCATGATGCCTTCCCAGTTCTGTGTTGCTACTTTCTTCACAGAAATATATTCCCCATATGAAATGTGTTTTCTTTTTGTACAGGTTATTTTGTGGTACAAATACTGTCGTGACGGTAGCTGTAACAAGGCATGTTCTTGGTGTTTGAGAGCCCATGGGCTGCTAGACATGCATCTCAAAGCTGAGCGAGCATTCAGGACTTGGCCGTGCATTAGTAAGGTACTGCTGAATTCCTAGGGCAGTTGGGTTACAGTGCTAGAAAACATCTCCAGGAGACATCTAGACTAACCTCATTCACATCCTAACAGCTGTTCTACCAACTTGCTACTGAAATCCTCCAGCAACAAGTATTCTATGACTGTCTACATAATCTTTCCCAGTACTTTTCTGTCCTTTGAGGCACTTTTTTGTTTTATATTGTTTGGGTTTTTTTCCTAAATCTCCATGCTTATCTTTTTTGCTACAGCTCAGACACATTCATTTTTGCCTTTTCTACCAGAAAAAGAGGAAACATATTACTTCTTTGCAGTAGCTCTTAATATATCTGAAAATTTATCTTCCTTCTTTAACTTCTGTTCTTTACATTAAGCTATTCCATTTAGCCAGTTTTTTAGATTTCCAGTTTATCCAGTTTTGTAGATTTTCCAGTTTATCTAGTTTTCCATTATGTAGATTTCTACACTGCAGAAAATTCTCATTGCTCTCACCAGGTTTCAGTTCGGGTGAATTCTTGAGTTTCAAGTCAGAAGAAACTTATTCTTTCTGAAATACAGTCTCTTTGACTGAACTTACGAACAGAGCAGGCCTTATCAATGCTATGAAATAATCCCTTTGCCATACTGAAGTCCTGCGAGCTGTATTCTTCTCTGAAACCTGCTAACCTTCAGCCTGGTCTCTTATAACAATGTGTGTCTTTACTCTGCCATGGTAAATCTGCATTTGTGAAACTGAATAATTGTTCCCTTAAGAAAATGTTAGTTCCTGCAATTCTTTTTCCTTAAACCAGTTTTCCATGGAGTTTTATTTACCAGTTGATGATTGAGTCTACTTTTCTAAAACCTATTTTTTTTGCTTTGCAGTTTATGTATGCTGCAGAATGAGTATTTTTATTCTGCTGCTGTTGCTGCTGAAGATTGTGATCTCAGTAATTTGGCCATTGCCTTCACCCGAGTCATCTTTTACCTCAACACTCAATGAACACCTTTCTTTTAGTTTGAATCATGTCACTGAGAGTTTCCTATAACTTCTGTATCAAAAAACATTCCCAAAATACCCAGAATTTGCAGGACTAAATGCTACCAAATACTTTAAATTGATCAATAAGTATGAAGTTTATTGTTTAGTAATAAAATAGTAGAGATTCTATATCAGCAGCTAAATTTTGAATCAATAACTAAGACGTTGAAGTGCTGGGGTCTGAACCCTGAGCCCTGAATTAAGGTTGACATATGGGTGGTTCCCACAGTCCTTCAAAAGGAGGGGATGAATTTGCCTTTTGGCTTTCCCTACAAGGTGCGGCCGGCCTTGCAGGGAAAGCCCTCGGGTAAACAAGCCTCAGGTGCCCTGCATTTGGGTAAATGAGTGCCAGGTGTCCTGCTTTGGGCATAAAAGCTGGGACCGCTTGCAGGAAGGGTGGAGTGTCTGTCTGTGAGGTGGATGTATTTTGCAGAGTTTTCCTGTTGGGGAAGGACCTCCTGACTCTCCCTGCAACTGGGCCCCAGTCAGGTCTGGCATTTGCAAACGCAGCTTTGTGGGGAGACAATATGTGGCTACTTCTTTTGTACATGATCAGCCTATTGACTTGGTTGTCTCCCATCTCTTCTATGGGAGACTTTGTTTCTTTGTTTATTCCACCTATTATTGGTTGTGCTGTGTTGTCCCAGGGGTCACTGGGGCTGATGTCTATTATGTGTGATCTGTTTGACTTGTTTGTACCCCCAGCGATCACACATATACTGACTTTTTTGTATACAATAGAGACTAATTACTGGTTCGTTCTACTGCTGGCTGTGTCCTTTGTGCTAGGGCTAGTAATTGGCAAAACAGACTTTTACCTGTAAAAATTGAAGGTAAGTGAAAATGTGAAAGAAATGCTTGAAAAGTGCTCTGTACAGTCTGCATCACAGCTTCATATACATGTTCAAGTTCAACAGAGAGAAAAGTCTTCAATCTGCATTAGTTACAATATAAAAAACTTTTTATTTAGATGTTACTTGTAAATGCAAAGCTTTCCTGCTTTATTCTATCATTTAGGTATGAAAACCAAAAACCTTTGTGAAAAATTTAGCAAAGTGCAAAATACTAGTTAACATCACTTAAATAAATCAGTTCATCCATCACTGTCTTTTTATCTTCTCTGTGTGAAAGCACATAGACATCAGCAGGTGTGTCCCCATTTGGTCTCCCAGTTCCTACTCAGATCCTTGTGTGGTTTTGCAAACTCTGAACTAAATACTGCCCAAATGGACTAATGATATGGGTCTATTGGTTTCTACCACCAACTGAATTTATTTACAAATCATCTTCTCCCAACAAAAAACCTGTGAGGAGAAGGGAACATGTCATCAGTCATTCCTCTGTTCTGCAGAAGGAAAATTAGACTGCAAAATGTTTTATAAGGATCTTCTTCACCTATTTATGCACTTTTGCTTTAAAAGATATGGAGCCTAAACTTTCCAAATCTAATAATAAGCATAGAAATTTTATGCTTAGACTAACAGAACAAATCTGTACCCTAACTGTCATATGTTGAGATGCCTTTTTGTTTCTTTAAGTATTCCCAAATATAAGATACTGAAACTGAGAGAAGAGGTAAATGAAATGGCTCTTTCATAATGGTGCTGTATAAATGCTGATGTGCAGGGATGCTGGGGACACTTCCATATTCCGTCTGTCTCATTATCTCTAATGTCTGACAGAGTAGAACCTGAACAAAGAGAAAATTTCCACCCACATATGAAATCCCTTATAGTCTAAAACAAGATTAAAAAATATTCTGGAATTTTTGTGTTCACAATGATATAATTCCAATTATAAAGGAATTAGTAAAATTAAAAATTAGATTTTTTTCACATTACCAGATAAGATTTTTTTACTAGACAAATCTTTACCTGATGCTAAAAGCTTACTGGAGGATGGGGTTTTTGTTCTTGTTTGCTTTCTCCAGGTAATTAGCAAAATTTTGCTAGTTCATTTACTATGAATAATATCTTTAGACAAACATCAAGTGTTACGAGTCATAGCTGTTGGCCAAAACACATTTCCCTTTGCTAATACTTGGTTTTAATGAAAAATTCTATTCACATAATTTTCCACAGGCCAATTTATTAATAAAGGAGGGGCAGTGTAGGACTTTTTTTTTTTCCAATACAAACTATATTCAGAATCCATAGATAAAACTGGCTAATAAAGGTCACAAGAATGAATATGACTTTAATATATTAGATTAGAGACCCCAGCAGTGAAATTATCGGAGTAAAATTACATTTACTCTCTTAAACAGGCAGGTGTTAATAAATACACAAAAGTTAACTGATTAAAGCCAGTAGCAGCTGTCAAGTCTCAAACATTTCTTTGTTCATTTTTTTATTTGTTCTTCTCAGCCTAAGGAAAAGAACAAGCCATATTTTACTGTATGCTGCTGAATACAAATAGCAACAGGAAAACTAGCTACAGAATAATGTGAGCAGGGATACAAAATGACACATACATGAATAGCTATTTTTGTTGAGTTTTTCCTTTTGTTTTATGAAAAAAACCTCACAACAACTGAAGAAATCTGATTCTGGCAAAGGGAAAAAATCAAAGCTTTCATATGAACTGTAGTAAGTTTTTTATCTGTCTGATTAGTTTCTTCTTAAAGGACATCCGAGTATTGTCTCTTAAATCTAGAGTAAGAAATTAAATGCAACTTGATTGAGGCAGTTTAAGGACCTGTCACTAGAAGCTGGTGTCTGAGATGTTATAAAACCAGGGACATTTGCTGCAGAAATGTGCAGGTGCAGCAGAGTATAACCCACATATTACACAGTGCTTTAATATTGCTTAATAAAACTGGCATGTTTTAATCCTTTTTTTATTAGAGTTACATGTTGAAGGACATTCAACAGTACATATGTCTTTCACTCGACTCTCACAAGTTGGACTACCCTTACTGGTCAGTGGCAGGGAAGATTTCCTGCTCTTTGCAATTGAATGTGCATAAACCATATATTTATAGCAATAGTCATAAAGGTAAACACTGAATTTGAATAGCTGAATTTGCATCAATAGACATAAAAGACCTCTCTGCACATTTATGTTTGCCAGAACACCTTTGTAGGAATTAGTTATTTTTTTTATTTTCTTTTCCTTGATAATACACATTATTTTTCAGTAACTAAGAATAGCTCACACTCTTAGACTATTAGAAGTCTGTTACTGGCTGGTATGTATGCAGTCCCATCAGTGCTCATTGCAAAAGTCAGGGCTTACATTGCTACAGTAAGTTCTCTTCACAATGAAATATTTTTAATTCCCTCCAAACACATTAAGCAACTTAAAAAAAAAAAAAACAACAAAAAACCCACAACAAAAGATTTGTCCCTCATCCATGACTTCTCTGGGCAACCTGTTCCAGTGTCTCACCACCCTCACATAGAGAATTTCTTCCTAATATCTAATCTACATCTACCCTCTCTCAGCTTTCACCTATTACCCCTCATCCTATTGCTACAAGCCCTTATAAAAAGTCCCTTCCCAGCTTTCTTGTAGGCCCTTTCAGGTACTGGAAGGTGCTATAAGGTCTCCCCAGAGCCTTCTCTTCTCCAGGCTGAACAACTCCAACTCAGCCCATCTTTGTAGGAGAGGTGCTCCAGCCCTCTGATCATCTCTGTGGCCCTCCTTTGTGGTTTTTCACCAACATTACATACCTTCATAAGAAAAACAAAAAATGCAACAGTGGAGTAGGAGAACATGTTTTTCTTCTAAGTAACAACAGCATCTGCAGTTATATAATGATCAGAAGTTTTTAATTTATTTATTTTTCTCTGTGAAATTAATGAAAGGTTTATGTTAAGACCTGAGTAAAGTGCAGAACAGAGGGAGTAGATACACTGTGAAAGCACAGCTCTATATCCTACAGGTGACGTGATGGAGGAAAAGTTTCAGGAAAAAATAAATTACTGCGATGGGATGCAGTCCTGCTCGGATCTCTGAATATGACTTGCTGTATCCTTGGAAAGGGATACCATACATGAATGAATGTTAAGATGACATGGTGCCTCAGTGTAGCTGCCTTGGACAAGTGCTAAGGATGATATTTTGCCCAGTGAATAATATTGAAGAAAGTCTCTGGAAAACACTTCCCCCTGTCCCTGTCAGACTTTTAATATTCAGAAACAGAGGGATCAAAACTGTGTAGTTTAGGTGGCTATTAGCTCCTGAAATAATCAGATTTGTTAATCAAGAAATAAACAAGACATCTTGTTATGAAACAGTAGTTATGCTGAATTTCAACTGAGGTCCTCTGTAGCAGCTTCTGAATTTGTGATTGATTTTATTTCATACCTGAAAAGATTATAAAAGTCATAAATATTTGGGTTATGTAGGCATACAAGTTTTAATATCTCTCAACATCAATATAGAAGCCAGTATAGTAAAATACTTTGCCACACTAAGAGACCTGTGACTTCTGTGAAATTTTAATTGCACACTGTTTCTGAGACAAGGCGATTCTGTGCTACCTAAATAATAGGACTGAGAGTGTCACAAATAGTATGATAAAAGTAGATGAGGAGAGAAGTAAATGAGCATTCTAAACAAGTTCTTGGATAAAGAACCATTACATGGAAACAGTTGCCTCATCATGGATATGTAACATTTTGTATCAGTCTCTTTTTACTCCCTAAACTTTACTCATGATAGTTTCTAGATTACATTTAAGACAGGCTGGGCACACCAAAGTGCATACCCAGTGCAAGCTCTGTTACTTCTTGGCTTAAAAAAAGGGACAAGCTTTGGGAAAATGTATGTTGGATTTAAGGGCTGTCTGTGTTAGTTATCTGATCTAGAGCTTTTGTAAACTTGACAAACATAGCCTTCAGTTAAGGGTGGCACAAAGATATTTCTTACCAAAGTAGAGATGGAAAGGATCATGATTCCATAGGTCTCCATTTCCTGAACATACTACTTGGAAAATAAAATCCCTTAAGTGTCTTCTGTAGACACCATGAAGAAACAGTTACTGGGGAAGATGAAAGTTTAGAGAACGTCTTTCTGAATCAATGCAGATATCTAACAGGATACTGAGAAGTCCTCGTTTTATGAAGAACTCTCTTTCGGCACATATGGCAAAAAAGCACATTTGTACTAAGAAAATCCTGAATGATTTAGACAAGCCTCCTGACTTCTTCCATCATTTGTTTAAGGGTGTACTTAGCTCCACAAAAACAGAGAGATGTAGCACATTCACAGTTCTTTTTGCAAAAATGGTCCCTGTGAGGCATTCACTCATTGTACTGTCTCAAGTGAAATGCCAACAACACCCCTAATCTTGACCAGTAATCACAGCTTCTGAAATCCCTTATTGCTTTTCTGTCTCAGAGTACCATCTATATTGGTAAAAATAGAACCAAACATAACAATAGTCCCATATAGTATGAGACAAAGCAAAAAAAAAACCAACCTGTTTTGAGGGAAATGTTACTGCTGTGGGAAAGGTACACATTACTGTTATTGACCTTTGAAAAATAGTTCACATATATTGCTTGCTAACAAAGACAAATTCCTAGCTTAAATATCTCCCTCTGAAGTTACATGCAACTATAGCACTTTGTAAGTGTGGGTTTGTTTATTTGTTTAATATGAAACACCAACCAAGGAGTTAAAGTATCTTACCTGTAACAGCATTTGCTGTGAAGAACTGTTTGTTTTCCTGATGATGTCAGAGAAAAAGAGAGGATTTTTCCTTCACTTTTTTTTCCTCTACCATTATCATGAACAGAATTTATTTACAAATTTTTTATTTGGTACATCACCTACAAACAATTACTCTGAAATCACTCAAACTTAGAAACAAATATTTTTTAAAAAAAGATTTTGGCCCTTCCCATACATATGTCTCAGGTAGGCTATGGTTTTGTAAAATGTCTTTTCATTTAAAGCAAACTAAGTACCACTCAAGATGTCTTCACGCAACACCCCAGCTGCTTTTATTCGAGAAATACCTGCTATGAATAAGCCAGAAATAACGACAGCAGCAGTGGGACAGACATCCAGCATTACCAAGGCCACAAGAGAAACTCTGATCCAGCAAGAAAGATGGAACAGCCTCTAGCTCAGCTGTCTTCAAATTTTCATCAAAGTAGAAGATGCAGTAAGACAGAACAGTGCGTTTCCATTCTGTGGATGCTGATGGGGCCCAAAAGCATGGCCCTCCAAAAGACTGTCAGAGAAGAGGACCACAAGTCTTCAGCAGAGGTGTTACAAAATGGGCAACAATAGCTGTGTGTAAAGAGGGCTGAAGGGGAAGTTATCTCTTCACCTACCCATCCCCCACCCATTACTCCAAAAAACATGGCAAAAGAAACAGCAGGAACTGAGATGCAGATGAAATTAGTGAGACAGCCAAGTGTAACTACTGGGTATAATTGCTTCTTCAGCCCCTTTATTCTCTCATCAATTGTAGAGGAAAAAAGGGCGACATTTCAGGCATGTGCAGAAGGATTATCTCATAGCTGCTCAGCACATGGCAAACCAAGCACTAAGTAAACTTTGTGTAACCTTTCCACAGCCATTCTTCACCCTCTCTGCCTTTTGCCTGAACTGCCATGATGACCCTTAAGTACAGCTCACGATCAATCCAGCAGAGCACAAAATGCACTTATGTATTTCATGGTTTAATGGAAACGGTATTGAATTATTAGGAACATTTTTTTTTCCCTCTCTGTCAATGTCTTTGCTCCTTCACAAATTACTCTCCCAATGCTGTATTGTGTTTGCACGGCAAGTTTTTGGTAGCAGGGGGGACTACAGGAGTAGCTTCTCCCATGTCCGACAGAGCCCATTCCAGGTGGCTCCAAGACGGACCCACCACTGGCCAGGGCCGAGTCCCTCAACGATGGCGGTAGCACCTCTGTGATAACATATTTAAGAAGGAGAAAAAATCCTCACAGTGGTGACTGCAGCCAAAGAGAAGAGTGAGAATATGTGAGAGAAACAACTCTGCAGACCCTGAGGTCAGAGAAAGAGGGGGAGGAGGTGCTCCAGGTGCCAGAGCAGAGAGTCCCCTGCAGGCTGTGGTGAAGACCATGGTGAGGCAGGCTGTCCCCCTGCAGCCCAGGGAGGTCCATGGTGGGGCAGATATCCACCTGCAGTCTGTGGAGGACCCCACACTGGGGTAGGTGGATGCCTGAAGAAAGCTGTTACTCCATGGCAAGACCATGCTGAAGCAGGCTCCTGGCAAGACTTGTGTCACCATGGAGAGAGGAGCCCACGCTGGAGCAGGTTTGCTGGCAGGACTTCTGACCCTGTGGGGGACCCACCCTGGAGCAGTCTGTTCCTGAAGGACTGCACCCCGTGGAAGGGACCCACGCTGGAGCAGTTTGTGAAGAACTGCAGCCTATGGGAAGGACTCACATTGGAGCAGTTCATGAAGGACTGTCTCCTGTGGGAGGGACCCCATACTGGAGCAGGGGAAGAGTGTGAGGAGTCCTCCCTCTGAGGAGGAAGGAGTGGCAGAGACAACTTGTGATGAACTGATCACAACCCCCATTCCCCATCCCCCTGCGCTGCTCAGGGGGAGGAGGAGGTAGAGAAATCAGGAATGAAGTTGAACCCAGGAAGAAGGGAGCGGTGGGGGGAAGGTGTTTTAAGATGTGGTTTTATTTCTCACTACTCTGATTTGATTGGTAGTAAATTAATTTCTCCAAGTCGAGTTTCTTTTTCCCGTGATGGTAATTAGAGGATGATCTCTCCCTGTCCTTATCTCAACCCATGAGCCTTTTGTTATATTTTCTGTCCCCTGTCCAGCTGAGGAGAGGACTGGCAGAGTGGCTTTGGTGGGCATGTGGAGTCCAGCCGGTGTTAACCCACAACAAATGCTCCCAACCATAATGATTCTACGATTCTATCAACATTTATAACAAAAATGTCAGGATAGTTGTTTTTCTGCTTTAGAAATTATTTCAGCATTACTGTTCAGTCCTTAGAAACGTTAGGCAACCTGATTTAAATTATTTTTATCTGGTTGGAAAAGTGTGGTCCAGCTCTAGCAGTCTTCATGGAATTCCATGAGACACCAGAATACCTTTTAAAATATTAAAGCATTTAGAAACCTGCAAGCAGAAATGCATCCTGAAAGCAAGTTTCTTTACATAATCCTACAGGTTGTTCATGGCAACCAAGCTACAAGTTTTTCTTTTTCTATTGAAGCTTTAGAGAAAATGAAATATAGATGAAGGTCACTTTTTATTATTTTGCCCCCTCATTGTGAATGGATTTATTTCTTTCTGCTTTTACTGCTAAGAAACTGCCAGTCTCAGCAGCAGAGATAGTAAAACACTTGTATTTCCCCCACTATACTATAAGATTTTTAACAGGTGAGCAAGAAAGTCATAAGGGCTCTTGATTCATACCTGGGATACATTTAGGAAGTGACAGCAAAACACAGCCTTCACTTATCCACTGTCTCCTTAAGGACGCACTCCAGCAGGAAGCAAACAAGAGCTGAGAGACAGGAGTGGCTGCAAAGAAGTAAGGTTTACTGCCTGGGAAAAGGAGCCTCCTACTTGTCATTGCTTCAGTGCCATCCACACCCTCCCAGCAAGCTCTGACTGCAAACCAGCTGCACCTGCACTTTTTTCTAGAGATGTTAAAGCTAAGCAGCAATAGTGTCAACACTTCTCCCTTCCAGAGCAACAAGTAGTGATAGGCACTCATTTTTGGGGAAATGTTTTCCCAGTGGGATTTCATCTGCTCTTTCACGTGTTCTTGGACAGCTATTCTCCATGCATGTACATAGGTATGCTAAGAAGCTATTCATGTTTGTGCCTTGAAGGGGTAAACCAGACCCTATCAAAGAGCTAGATTTTTTGTTTTTTTAAATCTTCCATTTTGTTGTTCTTGGTGGCATTATGGAAAAATTTCTCTCTTGAAGACACATTAAATAATATGGAAAAAAAGCGCAAATAAATCATTCTGGATGATTAAATGATGGTTTTCTTTTCCCAAGCACAGAAAAGAATTGGAAAAAAAATCAAAACTTACAAGTAGAGCTGTAACAAGGAGAATGCCTACAGGTAAGTAGGGTGAAATAAGGAACAAAAATGGATGTCTTCCTCTCTTCTGTCAACTGCTGCTGGCGTAATTCAGGAAAAGGAAAGGCAGTCCTGAAGTGGTTGCAGCAACATAAAGTACTGAAGGACAAAAAAAGAATTTATGTGTATATTTGCACCTACATGACATCAGGGCCCCAGATGCCTTGACATGGCATCTCTGATGGCAGTTGTTGCAAGAGCCTAATACTTTAACTACATTTACATATTATTTTACATAGTGTAATAGATATTGTGCATATTTAAAGTAATTGATTGAGTGTCCTTTCAACCTCTGAACTGCTTAATACTTTATCATGAACATCCATAGGATGACTGGCAGAGATTTCTCCAATGCGGAAAATGGCTCTGAGTTTATAGATCTGCCATTTAGAAATCCAGCTAAAATGTATAGAAAGTAAAGCGAGTACACAGAACAGAATAGGAGAGCTCCTGTTGTGGATCGGCTAGTGACATCAAGTGCTGAAGACTGCAGCAACACTCTGAGATAAAGAGAACCTAGAAGAGTTAGGTTTAACAAAAAGTGATGGCAAATATCTAATAAGTATGCTTTCCATTTCCATAGCAACTTCCATCAAAGGAACAGAAAGCACTTTAAAACATCAATCAGTTTACCCTCAACACTACTGTGTGGCAGGCAAAATATATATTAGAAGAAATAAAGTTGCTTCCTGGTGATTGCTGGGCTCTATTTTAGGAGTTCTTTTTGCTACCTCTGCACTAACTTTCTCATTAACATTCAGACTTCCAATCTGTCTTTTTTATGTTCTCTCACATGGACTATGACATCAGAGTAGAGATCAGAGACATTGAGATAAAGCATGAATATCTTAGGATGTAATGAGTTTAGCTATTACCAAACACCAGATCAACCTAGCATGGTCTAAGCAGTCTTATGTACTGTAAGTCACCACTGCAAAAACCTCTTTGCATTGGCAGATGTCAGAACATCAATTATGGCCTCTTTCATTAAGGATTTTGCCAGTATTCCTATGCAAAAGACGGATTTTGTCTATCTCTATTAGGCAGGTACAACATGCATGCTGTGATGCCCAACAGGTAGGCATCATGACCCAGTATAATGTAATTTGTGCCTGAAAATTATGAGTGGCTTTAAAATATTTTAAAAATAACTTTATGGAGTCTGTATGTCTGAAAATAAAAGAGAAATCAAGGAGAACTTAAATTAGTATGTGTGATGCGTGTCCCTGACAAGAGAAAATAGAGTCAACCTGGTTCCTCCTGCTCTTGAATTTTAGGATTTAGGGATGTAAAGTCTGAAAAAGTTTGGTTTATGATCTGTAGCTCAGACAGACAGAAATTGAAATGGTCATCTCTGGTCAAAGAGTTGTGCTGACTTTTTATATTTTCTTTTATTGTACAAATGGTTCTGCTGGCTGGATGAAAGTGAAGATGACAGACGGGATTTTGGTCTCCAGAGAGAAGATCTCATTTTAAGGCTGAATGTTGTATGATCTCCACCACTGAGGACAAGGTTAGAGTTAGTCATGGCCAATAAATTACTCCCTTTCACTCTCTGGGTAGGTTTCTTGGCTATAGAGAAGGTGAAGTTTAGGATTAGGTTAAGGGAGTCTAAAGATTGAAGAGGGCTTTTTCTTCTTGTGTGTTGAATGACTCTAACATACATAGGCCCTTTTGTCCAGTACTTCATATCCACTTTTCCAGAAGAAATGAGTCCTCTAGCTATAATCAAGCTGACAGCTAAGGGTAGCATTTGGGAACTAGTAACTGAAGGTTTTGGCTGAATGACTTTCAGAGTTCAAAGGAAAGTAGATGTCTCTCATGACCTGTATTTTGTCACTTTTTCTACTCATAATGGATCCCTGGGATACAATGAAGTTGAAAGTAAGAGTTATAGTTTTGATTTTTAAATCTAAATACTGAAGAGTTTCTCTCCTTTCTGGGGTCTAAGTGGATGTAAATGATAGCAAGAAGGCCGATGCCACTTTCACTATTCACTTTTCCAGAGGAGATGAATTCCCTCGGCTAGAATGGAAAGGTTAAGTTTGGAATCAGGATTTGCTGATCCAGAGACAGAAAAGTGTAGGTGCTCAGAGACAGGCAGAGGTTTACTGTCAGCTATGGCTGGTATATGATGAGCTCTTTCATAGCTGGGATAGCTCCCCTGCATTTAATTACACTAAGAATCAGGACAGGCTAATACAGAATATAAAGTAGCCTCTGTGCTGTGTCCTAATGAGACTGAAAGTAGGAAGAGGTAAGGCATCCTTTTAAGTCCCATGTCTTGTATACATATTTTCTGAAGAGATGGAACCCTGGGCTATAATTAAGGTTAGATTCAGGGCTACTGGTTGTATGTCAAAAGCAGAAATTCCAGCTTCATGCTCAGTGCTGTGTGTCCCATGGAGTAAAGAACTGTGCTGCAGCTGTTATTTGTGGCTGATTATGCTTTCTTTCACTGCTCAGAGAGTTCTGCTAGCCATAATGAAGGCAAAAGCTAGTTAAAGACTCAAAAACCACAGGCTGAAGAACTTATCTCCTTGAACTCTGTGTGTTACATTTGTTTTGTTATATATTCTACAAAACTGCTATACAAAGCTGAGATCTTGTTCCAGCAAGAGTCATCAAACCAAGTCTGGTGCATTAAATCTCATACTTAAGACTGGATACATGGATATAATTCTAGAATTAGTTAAGAGTTTAGATAACAAGGCAGAGGTCAAAAATTCCCTCAAAATAGTATACCAGGCTTCTTTTTGCTTTGGGATACCTCTGAGCAAGGGCAAGTGTTTGGGAAAAAAATGTTTCTCAAGATATCACTGGACAGTGTTGAGTACGCCTGATCTCTTGGGTTTCTTGCAAGTATTTAGGTCTTGCCTTTTTTTTTTTTTTTTTTAGGTTTCAGCCTCTACTCAATATCAAGGACTTAGAATAAGCCATTCTCAAAAGCTAAGAGTGTGCTATATGTCATAGACCTGAGGAAATGCCCTTTAGTTCATTATACTATAATTTGTAATAGCTTTGATTTCAAACTGGTAACAGTCCCATGTTTATTTGGTTACCTTATATAACACATGAAAATACATTAACAAGGAATCATAGGTTTATGGACATAGATTTTTAAAATAACATTCAAATACACATTTCTGCTATGAGAGTAATAAAATGATCTTTTTAGAATTAAGGATTAACCATATTTGACCTGAGAGTAGCTGGAAATGGCCATACTCATGAAGGAATACCCAAATGGTTTCAAAAGCTACTAATCTTGTCTATGCCTTCTTCACCATCCTTTATCCTAGAGCACACCTAGAAAATCACAGAATAAAGAAGAAAGAAAGGATGGGGGGGAGAGGGGTAAGGGGGGGAAGAGAGGAAACATTCTTTAACAGCTTGCATAATTTTTTGGACTGGTTTGTAAAAAAACAATTACCATTACATCCCAAGTTCTTTTATAAACTATTGTCTGGTCCATCTACAGCACCAAAACAAATGTTTTTGTCATCTGCCTTCCAGATGTAGAAGAGACATTGTCTCAGTTAGAGATTATCTGAATTTATGAGCTATTGATAACATGTATTTTTACAAGAGAAAGATGAAGTGTCACATTCAGTGATGTCACAGTGACACTGTGTCTCTCTTTTGTTGTTGATGAGATACATATCCAACTTCTCTCCAAAAGGTGAGTAAATTTTGGCATTTAAGCTTCCTCACAGTTTTTAACTGACTGTCACCTGATTTTGTCCATTATCTTTTCATTAGTACTCTTCTATTTCTTTAGGACTAAGAGGAGTATGTCTTTGTCTCTAACCAAATTCAAACATTACAGGAAAGTACCCTTGCACCATATAATCCCATTGGATACTTCAGGTGCCCATAATACAGGTGATTTTATTTTTTTTTTTTTAATGTATATTGACAGATATTACTGACTTCAGTAGAAAAAAAAGATAGCCAGTCTGTATAGGACAGGAGAAAAATTTAATATTGACTTGAACTGCACTCCTTACAGTCAAGCAACATACTACAGTATTTAAGCAAAATTACCATTATCTTCCTTACGAAGGAGTAGTGATTTGGAAATCCAAACTATTTAACACGTTATTTTACTGTACTGCCAAGAAACTCTTACTCATTTGAGGACCATCTCCTAGCCCAAGTCAACAAATAGAAAGAGAGAGGGAGATGTGAAAGGATTTATTCAAAGCCATCCAGAAGATAAATGATTAATAGGCACATTGGTTTCTGAATGGTAACTCCAGTACCTAATAATTCAGTAATATTTAGCTGAAAAGGAGTTGAAATACAAGCTATCCTGAATAGGACCTTGAATATGAGTTTCAAACTGACCTCTCTGAAGTCAATATAAAGATTATCAAGTTACTTGGGCTGGCTGGCCAGTGTACCATACCTTCTCCTTTCCTACTCTTAAATCACATTTATTTTATATAAATAAACTATTTGCCCCAGGGTTATACTGTGATGATGATCAAAATCTAAAAATAGTCCTTATAGTCTTAGAAAGGGAGAGAACGTCCTTGAAATGGTCTTTAATGACTTGTGTTTCACACTACATACGGTTCAAGAACTCTGGCTAGATGAATGAATGCGAGGAGAGTAAAATATTAAATCAGTTATATTTAAGTTAATTCAACCTGACTGTTCAGTGTTCGATCAACTGGATACCAAGGCTTATATCCAGACCTCTGAGTGATCGTCACTGAAGATAACAGTTTAGGAACAGATGTCCAAGTTGTTCCAGAGAAGTTCAGTTCCAAGCAACCTTTTTTAACTGATGACCATGTTTGTTTTGTTTGGGTTTTTCAAACAAGAACATGTGGGTCACTAGAAGATAGGACACAACCTCTTTAGATGCAAGAAAGACAACGTTCTACAGAAGAAAATGTGCAGAAATTGATACTAAAAGAAAAAAAAAAGATATCAGAAGTCTTTTTTGGGAAGAAGAGTAAGCCTAGTTTATTTCCTGATCTTACTGACGAGAGTTGAATTATGGGCACACTAGGGCAAAAGAACCAGCTCCTGTCATAGTTACAGCTCTTGTTTAAAAAAAAAAAAAAAGTAAACCAGGAAAGAAAAGACTGTATACTTCACACCAGACTTGACCACATTTCTACAGGCTTCCGATGACTGATTTCTGCATCCTCTAAATATACAGTTATATTAGTGAAAGTACACCACAGACAATAAGGAAGATCTGTGTTGCATTTGCAAGTGAAATGAATGGGCTCAAACCATGCTACACTTTTATCTTTGTAATTCATCATATTAAAACTAATCATGGCACGCTTAATTACATGAGCAACAAAAAATAAATAAGTAAACAAACAAATAAACAGCTCTCAAACTTCTGAGGGTTCTGCTTTTTCTAAGCATCATAAGTCTGTGATTTGGAGTGCAGGATACAATCATCTTCCTTACAGCAGAAGACATTTTGAGAAGAAAATGAGAGTTAGGAAAACTGCTAAGACTGTTATCAAAGAAAGAAAGAAAGAGATGAGCACACATGACATTACAGAGTCAGCAGTTTCTCAGTGTGTAATCATTTTTGACAGAATAAGCCATACTTCTGTAGCATATTCCAAAATCAATTTTGTTCTTGACAATTTGAGTCAGCTCTATTCCAGCTGCAAACATTGTGACAATAGCACGTTATTTTCCAAACTGAGGGTGACTGCTCCATGTCACAGGAATAAACAGAGAAAAGTCTTCCAAACATCTCATTCAAATCCATGTCTATTTAGCACTGGCTTATGCGCTATGTTTACATAGTGTGCAAAATTAAACAGCCTATCTTCGTGGAAGGACCTGGAACAGCAGCTGCTCTGAGGGAAGTTTGTTTTCCTTCGGAGAAATGGAAACAATATCTTCAAAGTGAAAACACAGGCCAACTTAAACCTTTTTGTTGTTGCAAAAGGATGATTATTCCAATGGCCACATCAGATGGAAAAAAATTACACATTTTAAATTAAACCTCATTTTCTTTCACTTTAATTCTGGGTTAGGAACAATGAAGTTGAAAGAAAACACCAGTGGTGCTTCATAAGGGAAACAATGTTTCAGACGATGGACAACCTGAGTGTTTTTTCTTCATACCTGCCTCTAGGTACGAAGAACTTCCTTAGAGTGGATGCAGAGAATGTGCAAGGTTCTCTGCGAGCAGGGAGTCTATAAACAGGGATATTTCATTGCTTCTTTGCTCATTCATACTATGGTACTGGAGACAGAGAGCAAACTCTTTTTTTTCCTATCTGTTCATTTTGCTAGAGCTCACTGAACTTTCACAGATACAATGAGTGAGAAGGCTGAAACATGAAGTTACATGCTTTGAATTGGCAGTGAGATGAGAGATGCGTGGTAGATGTATTGATCATTGTCTTTCTAAAGTAAAAAGACACAGGAGTTTCAAGGAGCTTCTCTGGCAGCAGTACCACTGAGCAAAAATGTTCCACGGTTTACCAGGCAAAATGAACAATTTTGTGTCAAGTCTGCATCAAGACTTCTTCCACGTACATACAGAAAGTAATTTTAAACACCGTTCTCATCACAATAAAAGTCACAAGAAGAGATGTTTCCTCTGACTTCTAAAATAAGAGCTCAGATATGGGCTGTCGTCCCTGAAAGAGATTCTATATCACGATTTGAGGTTAGCTGAAAGCAGAAGATCAACATTTTGTTGCTTTCTTATCCTTGTGACACTCCCTGCCCCAGAGTAAGCTATGCAGAAAGGAATAGTGTTATCTGAATAATATCTCTCTGGAATATATGATGTCTCTGAAAATATGGTACTTACTGCATTTTGGAGGTAACATTTAAAGTGTAAATACTTAGTTTCAACAAGAAGACAGTCATATCTAAAAGATTCAGGGGCCTGTAATATGTAAATAGCACAGAAAGGGTGTTACAGTCTTTGAATATCAGTAGCCATACACCTGGACCCATAATTTTCCTGATATATAAACTACCACAGGATCTTTGGAATAAAGATAAAAATTCTAGATGATAGACAATATAGACCCCGACGACTGATCATAACTAAAAAATGTGCATGCATCCCAAAATCACAGTTACAGAACTCCATATGTTACCAGAACACTCTTGAATGGATGTCTTCAAACATCACAAAAAATTTAAAATACTAAATATCTTCAAGCTGGGATCTTCAAAGTTCAAGAACCTGTGAGGTTTTCCACACATACCAGTTATCACATACCACTACAACCAGTAAGTAGAAAGCTTCAAAATACATTTTTCAATCAAATATGTGGATAGTATACCATCACTACATTTCCTGTACCTCTGATGCTACCTACAAATCTGTTTTGGTTTTCTTAGAATATATATTTCCACAGTTCTTTCACAAGAAAAAGATAAGAATCAAACCTGAACTTTTTTAAGTCTTGAAGAAACTCAAGAATATTGCCTCTCTCCCTGTCAGAATTAAAATTAGTTATTGTAAAACCTGAGGTTGTGTAGTGTTTTTCAAATGACTAATATTCATTGGTTGTCAATATATTTAGCTGTTTTACAAGAGCAGCAAGATTCACATGGATGTATAAATAATTACAGAGTGTTTTCAGTTCAGACTTTGATAACTTAAATTGCTTGATTTGAATACTAAATTCATAGAGCTAGTGCTGATTCTTTACTTTTGGATTTAACATTTCATTTCATACTGCTGATCATGCTAGTGAGCATTGCACACAGGGGACTGGTTTAAAGTCATGCCTGAATATCTGCAGATGAAGGAATGTAGGAGAGATGCACAGCTTACTTACGGTAATCACCCAGGTTAAGCATTAATACACAGTATGCAAATTGCAGCATTAACTGTCATCTGTATTAACCATTATGTCTGAGGTTGTCTGAACTGAAATCCATCTGTGATATGTTTTGACATACTAGTGTTCACTGTCAGTTTATATCAGAAGAGAACTATCACGATGTGCTTCTGTCTCAATTAAATAACCAGATAGTTAGTCCTATCTATGTAATCCTCACTTTTCTTAATTTTGCTGATTCTCTATTGGTAATATGACATTACTAAATAAGTAATGACTAAATTAGGACAAGTGAAGGCTGGAATTTTATGAAATTTCTCATGCAGAGTATGTTTGGGACAGAATGATATCTTGTCTGACTTTAGTGATGCTCACAGCACATTTTTTAGATTATTAACTGATGTGATGCCTGTATCTAGCTGTCTTTGTCACTATATTGCTGAAATTCATTTTTAGAGATGTCCATATTGGAGTTTAGTTTGCATACAGAATTCTCATGTTTATGCACATAACACAAAATATTTGTTTTGAAGTTTATACAAATGCAAACTATTTACATCTGTGACTTACTCATTCATTTTTAAAGGCTTTGGACAAAAGTTTCAAAAATGTTCTGTCTGTTGATGATTAACTTTCTGTAGGAACTGTTACATGGTAAAATAACCTCTGGGTATAGATTAGTTTGTCAGGCAATCACATACTTACAAATTGCCCATTAAGAACTCCTTTGAGCACTACAAATATTTAAACAAAAAAAAATAATTACATGGAATTGCATTTCTGTGTTTGAGTATTTTACATAAGCTCTACCAAAGCAGCTTACATGTGCCACCATTTGCTTTAGGCAGTTATTAATAATGGGTATTAGGCAGCCTCCAGTTTGCATCAGATATCTGATAGAAGACTGTAAGACTGGACATCAGTGATGTAATGATGTAAGCAGTCAGCAGCACAGTAGCAGACAAAGGAAGAAATTAAACTTTAAAAAGAAGCAATGTCAACAAAATCTCTGACATCTTAGATAAAATGCCTCAAAGCCATGGTAATATCTAGTATTTGACAGCTCTACAATATCTTTTATGGTCACAAGACTTTTTTTATATGCTAGTATCCACTGGAAGAGTCCCCCATCTATCTGTTCATAGCTCCCTCCTCACCTGCTGAGGCCATAATGTATGATGAAACTCAAAAAGCAGTAAATGTATGCCCCTGCCACGCTCAATGCTGCTCTTGGGTCTCCCTGGGGAGGGAGAAGGCTTTTTGGTAGAACTCCCAGTGGCTCCCTGAGGAGTGAGGGAAACCTTAGATGATTCCAGCTGGCCTGTAACTCCTGAAGTCTGGTGTACTCACTCTCTCCCCGAGTTGTTGCTGCTCTACATTACATCTCTTAGCCCATAAGGCAACTGATTGAAGAGCACCAAAGCTTCAGACCCCTGTTTTCTTCTTGGCAGCGGAAGAGGCTTCCTGTGGATCTCACTGCCTTTATCTAAAGGCTCTCTCCTAACTGACATACAGGAGGAGATTGTCCTTAGAGGGTATCCTTTGTCCTTTCTGTCCTTGTCCTCTCAGTTTTGTTACTGGTGATAATTAACACAGTGAAACATGTAAAATATGGAACATTCACATAGAACAGAGTTGAATCAGTATCCTAGGTGTGTCTGCTATGGCATACACAGGCTGTTCAGAAGAAATGAACATTCAGAAACGTGTATAAAATCACCACAAGATAAACAAAATCACATACTTACATTACCCTACTGCATAAAACCGTGCTGATCAAATGAATTGATCAGGACACCACAGATTTTAAGATGCAAGTGTTTAGGCTCCTTTCCCACGTTGAACCAACTGGCCAACGGGATGAGTGTGAGCTGGCAGGGAGCAGCTCAGAAACAAGATTCCTGGAAAACGTGGGCCAAAGCTTCAGCCTTGCCAGAGGCTCCCCCCTGGAGCCTTTTCAGACTCTATCTTCCATGCATGGCATCAGTGGGCTGCTGCACTGGTATTTGGCCAGTGCCTATGCCTCATGGGTTGGATTGCAAAACACATGAGCATAGTTAGTGCTACTTAAAGGAAGCAATAACTAATCAGATTTAGGGGTGAGATGATATTGCTTTCTGTAAATGAACATGTTTGACTCTCCTACCTAACAATATACTCCTTTTTTTCTCAAGAACACAGGAGCACTTCACTAGAAACTGAATGGAGATGAAAATATAAAGTGGAATCAGAGCTGAATTTAAAGCTCATGTATAATCAGGCTGTGTGATTGAGATGGAGGCTCAGTTCAGTCTCCTCCCCTCTCCCTGTCCAGTATATGCTGACAAAGGAGCAGAATTTATCACACAATAACTATACCACAGTTGCCATTTGTAGTTGTCCCTTTTCAAGTTATAGCATCAAGAAATAATATTTCAGGGCCAGATGCACTATTTGATTGCTCCTCTCTGTTCAGTTTTGTGACAGTTGTTGTTACAAAAATAGGTTGGTGACTACAGAACTAATATAAGGCCCTGACCTGGGTTTTGAGGGAGCAGTTGTTTTATTACCTGTCCTTCTCTGTTTTAATTTTCTTATCATTTGATGCTTCAGAAAGCAGGGGTTCAGGAAACTTTAAGAGCATTCATGCTTCCTGCTAATGTTCTGAACTAGTTTTTTGAA
Source organism: Podargus strigoides (assembly GCA_028020825.1). Taxonomy (NCBI): domain Eukaryota; kingdom Metazoa; phylum Chordata; class Aves; order Caprimulgiformes; family Podargidae; genus Podargus; species Podargus strigoides. The sequence continues at coordinate 34,598,272 of CM051619.1, read as the reverse complement.
ATCCATTTCAGAGGCTAACATATAGCAGCTCTTCCAATATTTACAGCAGGAGGAAGCTGTGTACTTGTTTTGACTTTGATCACCCATGGAACTGTCTACCCTAGAGCCTGTATACATTAAGAAAGATGTTTGAAGAGCTGAAAATTGCACATGAGGTGTATCACTGTTTACTCACCTATTTTAAACCTGATTTCCTTTCTTTCAAGGGTTGTAAGGATAGGATGGGTAGATACATAGTGCTCATCAGCCTGAAAAGCATGAAACAATAGACAGAGCTGAGTCTGCTTTTCACATATTTTTTTTTTTTTAAAATGTATATGAAACCTTATTTATCTGTCACCCCCAGTGAAGGAGGAATTCTTTCTCCAGTTCTCTGTGGAAGGACTTTTCTCTATAAATTAAGGGAGCTTTTGTCATGTGAATATAAAGCATTAATTGCTATCCCAGGAGCTCCTAAATGCCCTCCTTGTGGACATTTATACCAAAAAACACACTATCATCGAAGATTTCCTCATCAGTTGGATCTTTATGATTTAACTTCAGAACAGAAAGAATAGAAAAGGTCTGGGTGATTTTTGACGCTACAAAAAGAAAGGGAGGGAAACATTCAATTTTAAGAAGAAGCAAAGAAAGAAAGAAGATGATACCTTTTCTTCAACGTTACACATGGAAGAAACTATCCTGTGAACTGCCATGTAAAGTACTGTAAAGATACAAAACATACAGCAGACATCAGTAGGAAAAGAACTGTTTAGAAGTAGCAAACCAGGCCTCAGTTTTATTAAAAGCTATTGCAGGCAACATACCAAATAACTAATTTCATAAATAAATCAAGTTTCATCTTTAGGGTCTTAGGTTTTCTACATAAAATCCTTTTTTGCATTACTGAGTATTTTGCTGCTTCAGTTCTCTCACTTCTCAAGGTCACCCATTTCCTCCTGAATGCAGCCCAGTTTTCTTTTGAAGTGATACTTCTTAAGTTTGTGGCATCAGTAACTGGCATGAGCTCATCTGGTATTCTGTGTGAAAACGTGTCTGCAATTATTCTGCTAACTTCCAGCTTCTCTTCCTTAAGAAAGCCTGATAATTTTCCTTAGAGCAATCAGATCAAGCATTTTACAGAGGCTGAAGCAAATCAGATTTAACTCATTTTCTTTTCCTAGAAAATTAAATTTTCTCTAACGTCTTAACTACTGACCTAAAACAAGTCTAAAGGAGCATTGTTTCCTTGGATCAGGGTCTCTTTTTGTCAATAGATCTGTCACTTGTCACATCATGGTAACAGTAGGTCCTGTCTTTATTTAAACATCTGTTCTTCAGTATGCACCTTGAACGTTAAAGTCTTTTGTAAAGACACAATTCCCAACAGCATTTCTCTCCCTCTAATAGAATTCTGACACTCTCATTTACTATCCACTGTTGGTTATCCAGGTTGGTAGTGATGACTTGTCAGAGAAGAGCCTGAAGACAATTAAAAAAGACTTCAGGGCCCTGGGGAGATCACTTGAGAGATCGGGAGCCCAGGTGGTGTTCTCAATTCCTTCAGTGGCAGGGAAGAATACTGATAGAGGAAGGAAGACCCACCTGATAAACATGTGGCTGAGAGACTGGTGCCACAGACAGAATTTTGGGGGTTTTGAGCATGGGGAGCTTTATGCTACGTGGGGTCTGCAGGCAGCAGATGGAGTTAATCTGTCTCAAAGGGGGAAAAGCATCCTGGCGTACATGCTGGCTGAGTTCATTGAAGGGGCTTTAAACCAGGTTCAAAGGGGGAGGGGGGAACAACTGAGCCTGCTAGAGTTGTACCTAAGGGTGGTAGGTCACGGTTGGAAATGAAGTCGTTAGCCTGGCTCAAGTACTTCTACTCTAAGGCATGCAGCACAAGCAATAAACAGGAGGAGCTGGAAGCCATTGTGCAGCACGACAGCTATGACGTAGTTGCCATCACGGAAACGTGGTGGGATGACTCTCATGAGTGGAGTGCTGCAATGGATGGCTACAAGCTCTGCAGGAGGAATAGGAAAGGTACAAAGGACAGTGGGGTGGTACTCTACATTAGAGAGTATTTTGACTATATGGAGGTCAATAAGTGAGATGGACCGGTTGAATGTTTATGGGTAAAGTTGAGGAAGGCCAACGAGGTGGATATCCTGTTGGGAGTCTACTACAGACCACCTGACCAGGATGATGAGGTTGATGAACTGTTCTATAGGCAACTGGCAGGAGCTGCAAAATCACAAGCCCTTGTTCTTGTGGGGGACTGTAACTTACCAGACATCTGCTGGAAATAGAACACAGCAGAGAGAAAACAATCCAAGAAGTTCCTGCAGTGCATAGAAGATAACTTCCTGACTCAGCTGGTAAGTGAGCCCACCAGGGAAGGTGCCTTGTTAGACCTGTTGTTCACGAACAGAGAAGGACTGGTAGGTGATGTGGTGGTCGGAGGCCGTCTTGGGCTAAGAGACCATGAAATGATACAGTTCTCGATCCTTAGCCAAGTTAGGAGGGGGGACAGCAAAACTCTCACCATGGACTTCCGAAGGGCAGACTTCAACCTGTTTAAAACACTGGTTGAGAAAGTCCCTTGGGGAACAGTCTTAGAGGGCAAAGGGGTTCAGGAAGGATGGACTTTTTTCCAGAAAAAACTGTTGGAGATGCAGGAGCAGGCTGTCCCCAGGTGTCGTAAGACAAACTGGCGGGGAAAGCGACCGGCCTGGCTGAACAGGGAGCTCCTGCTGGGACTTAGGAGAAAGAAGAGAGTCTACCACCTTTGGAAGAAGGGGCAGGCTACTCGGGAAGAGTATCGGGATTTAGTTAGGTCGTGTGGGAAGAACATTAGTGGGGCAAAAGCTCATCTTGAAATCAGCCTGGCCACTGCTGCAAGTTCATGGGTGCCTAAAGCAAACCTGTACATATGGAGACTAATCAACAGACCTATTTTCCCTCAGTTTCCTTGCTCCTTCTTATATTCATTTTTAGTTTTAGGGTCCTTAGAATCAGTGGCCCAAAGCCATAACATCCAATTTTACAATATAATTATGCATTGTTTCCAAACGGCTTCCTGTTCTTTCGCAATCTAAACCTAACACTGACAGTCCTCGACTACACCATATCCCTGAGTGCTATGCCAACACAACTCTTAAACATTTCCAGGGATGGTGACTTCACCGCTGCCCTGGGCAGCCCATTCCAATGTCTGACAACCCATTCTGTGAAGGTTAAAGTGCCATACCAAGCTGCATAATTTTAAGATACTTAAGGCATGGAACCACTTAATCTGAAGTGATGCATTTACTGTGTAAATATTTATCAGAAAATATGTTTGTAAGATTCAGCATTAAGATTCTTCTGATAATCTTAACTATCATATTGTTTCTTGAGTGTTTAATTGTGTGCTCGTAATAACTTCCTTTTCAAGTTACTAGCTTTTAAAGGAATCCTATGTAGTATGCTAATTTCTGAGTACTGACGCAGACATTTTGTGTCTGACTCAGACTCATCTTGTATTTGTGGTGATGGTTCTGGCCTATTGAGGGACATTCTTGGAAGTATACTATGGGTTATGATCCCAGAGTCAAGAGAGGTCCAGGAGAGCTGGTTGACTTTCTAAGATCACCTCCTCCAAGTTAAAGAGTGGCCCATTCTGATGAGCAGGAAACCAAGCCAAGGTAGCAGGAGGCCTGCAGGGATGAACAAGGAGCTCCTGACAGTAGAGACAGAAGCAGGGGTAGTTGGCTCTGGAGGAGTACAGAGACGCTTTGTGAATTTGCAAATAGGAAAGCCAAAGCCCACCTAGAGTCAAACCTGGAGAGAGCAGCTTCTGCAGGTGTAACAACAAAACGAAACCTAGGGGAATGTGTATCTGATGCTGAATGGGGCAGGGGAACTGGTGCGTAATGACATGGTCAAGGCTGAGGTACTCAATGGTGTCCTTTCCCTAGTCTCTATAGACATATTAGAAGGTAATACCAGCCTTCAGGGATGCCAAGTCCTTGAGACCAGTGGGAAAGTCCACAACACGGAAGGTGGAGGACCATCAGGGTAGTGAACATTTAAACAAACAAGGTCAGCAAGGAGAATCCAGGGAACTAGAGGCTAGTAAATGTCACTGGAAAGGTGATGAAGCAAATAATCGTGCAAATATTTCCAAATATTTGAAGGACAAGAAAGCAACTGTGAGCAGGCAGCACAATTTATGAAGAGGAAATCATGTCTGACCAACCTGATAGTCTTGTATAATGAGATGATGAGCTCAAAGGTTGAGATGAGAGCAATGGATGTTGTTTACCTTGATTTTAGGGAGGCTTTTTATATTGTCCCCGTAACATCGCCACTGACAAAATTATGAAATATGCTCTAGATACATGGACAGTAAAACAAATTGAAAATGGTCTGAATTTCAGGGTTTATTAAAGAGCTGTGATCAGCAGCATAAAGTCCAGTTGAAAAACTGCCACTAGCAGTACCCCAGGGGTCAATACTGGAGCCGATACTATTCAACAGCTTCATGAATGACCTGGATGATGAGAAAGAATGCACCCTTATCAAGTATGCAGATGACACAAAACTGGGAGAAGTGGCTCATACATCAGACTATTCTGCTGCTATTCAGAAGGACCTCAAGGGTCTGGAGAAGTGAGTTGACAGGAATCTGGTGAAGTTCAACAAGTGAAGTGCAAAATCCCACATCTAGGGACGAGTAAACTCATGCAGCAGTACACACTCTAGCCAACTGACTGGAAAGCAGTTTGACAAAAAGGTTCCTAAGAGTCCTGGTGGGCAAGAAGTTGACCACAAGCCAACAATATGCATAGGAGGCCTAACAGAATTCTGGACTGTATGAGGAAAAGCATAGCCAGCAGGTCAAGAAGGTGATCCTTTCCCTCTGTCCTAACAACTGGTGAAACACATCTGGAGTTCTGGGTTCAGTTCTGGGTTCTCCAGTACAAGAGAGACATGGACATACTGGATGGAGTCCATCAGAGGCCAAGGGGATAATTAAGGTACAGGAGCATCTGACATATGACGAGAGGCTGAGAGAGATGGGACTGTTCAGCCTGGAGAAGAGAAGGATCAGGAGAATCTTATCAATGCATATAAATACCTGATGGGAAGCAGCAAAGAAAATGGAGCAAGACACTTCTCAGTGGTGTCCAGGGGAAGGACGAGAGAATGGCCACAATTGCAGGGAATTCCATTTAAACATAGGAAAAAAACCCTGGTGTGTTTGTTTGTTTTTCTTTTTTATTTTAATACTGTCCAAATGGTCAAACACTGGAACAGACTGCCTGGAGAGGCTTGGAGCCTCCATGGAGATATTCAAACCTTAGGTGAATATGGCCTTGCGTTACCTGCTCTAGCTCACTATGTTTTGAAGAAGAGAGAAGGACTAGATGATCTTCAAAGATACCTTGTTACCTTATCCATTCTGTGATTCTGTGAATGCCAAGATCTTCCAGTTATATCCTATTTAATAAGTTCAAATATTTTTATATATAATGTCTCCATAGATATCTGTATCTTTGAGTTATCTGTGACTTCCATACTATCATCACAATTCTGTCAAGTTCGCAGTGTAATTCCTTCCACAGGGTTCTTTCACATAGCAATTGCTGTTTTTTCCAAATACATTAAGGGTACACTACTTTGACACCTAGAGGTGTCTTCTGTGTCACTGCATTCTTATATCACATAATTTTGCCCCAGATAACTACTTCATAGAAAATTCTTAATGTAAGAAAGTTCTTGGGTTATTAGAATGACTTGGATCATAGGCACAGATGTAATATGAACATAAACGAACACTTAGTGAAATGCATCTTCATTTCCTTAGTTTCTGAAGTGCTGCCATTATGAAATGTCCTTAAATTATTCATAAATTTGTTTTAAGAGATGAGACAATTTGTTGCCATGCTAATTGCTGCCAAAAAATGGTCTCTCAAGTTACCAACTTCTATCCCTTATCCTCTCTCCAAACCTAATTCTTCAAAATATAAGATGCAAATATAAATATAGGTAAATATCTCACACCCATTAGTTTAATGGAGAAGTCAACAGACCATTTAACTCTGTCTTCATCTCTCTCTTTTTCTCGTATCAAATTCATTCAAGTTCCTATAAATGATATTGGCCTATTGGTTCTATCCATTGCCTCCTTTCAGACCCAAGGAGACCAAGAATCATTACTCAAATGTTAAGGGTATGGGAAAAAATTCCATTTTGTGTAAATATCAGCTGCTACTCTGTCCATCTGATCATTATCAGCTGTATGCTTGTGCAAAAACATTTTTTTAGTTAGATGGGATAAGGATGTTTATAGCAGTGACAAGGCTCACAATAGTTACAGACAGATCAAAACCAAAGTGTCAAGAGCTCTTGCTCTTTTGTCCCCGTTTGGACCACAGGCCATCAATCTTTTAATGACTGATCTGTTGTAACAAACATGAAGAATCAGAGTGCTAAGAGGGCAAGGCAGGAAACTAAAAGATGTGAAGACACGCTATTGAAAAACTTTGGGTGAGATCCAGTTTTGGGACTGAGGCATCTGAAATCAGCTTTCTGTATGTGCACTCACTGTGTAAGCACCTATTAATCTGAATGGTGAGCTACTCAGTGCAGTCAATGGAGCCTGGGAAGTGCTCAGTGAGCACTAAAGTAGATATTTGTTGGATGGCCATTTGAATCTCACCCTCTTGAAAAAGAGAACACACTAGGACCAAATGACAAGCTGGTATGGGTATACCTTGAGCACAGAGAACTCAAGACTGCGTGAAGGACAGTAGCTCCCTGATGTCCCTCAGGTTAGAGTAGGTGAAAATATGACTTTGTGTAAAAGATTAATTATTTTTCTGTGGTCTTCTACAGTCTTAAAGTGCAAAACTTGTGAATACAGTTAGTTCCTGTTAGGCAGTAGATGCAACCCACCACAGACAAGTTGAAAGTGCAGGCTCCTGAGGAAAGGAGCAATGACCTGGGCTACTCCCATCCCTTGAGAAGGCACCCCACCACCATAGTAAAGAACCCCAAGGGAAGTTAGACCATTCCCGGCAATGAAAAAGGCCACACTTAGGCAAGGATTTCTAGGTCCTGTGCCCTGGGACATCATCTCCCCTTCTGGGAGGCTAAAAAGTCCCAGAAGACATGAACAAATGAACAGCTGTGTGGCCATTTCAAAGGCACTGCAAACAGAAAGTGGGACTTCACTAAAGGCAGCATTGGTGTGACTATTATTCATGGTACAACACTGGATAATTAGTGATTGCAAACCTCCTGTCTGAGACTGATCCATTGTGCCCCTCAGTCTTCCCTGCTTGACTCGATGGTGATGGATTTAAAAGAGGCACAGTCTGAGACCCCACACACTTAGCTCTGGTAACGGGGAAACCATAGCTGTGGCTGCACTTCCAGAAGACCCACTTGTCTTTATACAGAACTTTTCCACTGCAATATCTTTGCAGTGGAATTTGTCCACATTTGTGACTACCTGATCTCTCTGCTCTGTATGGTGTCTGCCTGTTCTCCAGCACAGCTAGGTGAGAGAGGAAACCTGGAGCTGAAAGCTTCACACAATGGTGAGGACACCAGATATTAGGACAGCTGCCATACAGTATGCCAAGAATTCACTGGACTCCTCCTTCTACTTTCATATCTGAGTCTATTGGCACCTGCTGAGCTAATTAACTCCCTGCTGTCCAGAAACCACTCAGTGCAGTGCATGCAGGTGAACTTTTCATGCCATTTCCACCACATATGGTCCAAGACTGTTCTATAAAGTGTCACAAGACCTGCACAATGCCAACTCCTCTTTAGATATGTCCAGGGAATAATACTGCATAAAGTACATTTACAGACATATGACACCAGTGGTTTCACGTGGTTTTTTAGTTTCCAGAGGTACAATCCTGCTGGCTGACAGTACAGGCTAGAAAATAACATGGGAGGGGAACATATATCCATGCTATATCCATGTGATGGATATAGCAGACAGGCTAGCTCTTCTCCTTGACCATGGCCACAGGCTCCATTTTCTAGGGAGGTATTCTGTTGTCAGTAAATCAGACTGGTTGCCTACCAAAACCATCAGACATGAAAGTCTACTCAGACTGTCGTGCTCGTCATGACAGTGTTTAGTCAGTACATTAGCATTTAAGTACCAAAGCATTTAATAGGGACATGAAGAGATGTCTTCTGTAGCAATTTCAGGTTGGATTTCTGCCTGAGTAGTGAGGCAACTTTTTTTTCCTGGACGTCTGACACAGCCTTGAGTGTCAAGTATTTTCAGATGTCTTTGGCAGTTCCTCTTGGTTATTTGCAAGTTAGATAATGAGTTAATTTTTCATGTATTTTACTAATAGAACTTGGCTTTTCACAGATTTTTCATCAGTTTTGGTTAGAGTTAGCTGGAAAAAAAAATTAATTGGCATTTTTTTCCACTGAGAAATGTAATTGTATCAAACAATGAAACCTTGTACATTCTGCTGAAATTTCATTCTGGAGAGGAAAGGAGGAAATGTTTAGACACTGTTGAAATATTTTGTCATTTTCTTTATGAAATTATTTTTAAAATTTGTTTGTTTTTTTTTTAATGGAATACTGTAACGTAACATTTTAAATTGCCAAAAATCAGAGTATTTTTGTAAAAATAATGTATTTTTATCAACTCAAAATGAATTTTTTTGGACACTATGAAATTTGAAAATCTGTTTCAGGCTCTCTTTTCAATCTGAAATATGTCAAATAAAACAGACACCCTCTGTTCAGCAGTGTCAAACACTCTCCTCTTCTCGTAGGACAAGAGAGTCAAGAAAGCAGCAAGCAAAGGCAGTTGTAAGATGCATGTGGCTCCTGGTATTTGAACCTGCTGTCAGTTAGTTGGAGGAGTTGCACCTGGCTACATACAAGCATTTTAAGAGAAAGAGAACAATCTGTCAAAATGATTCCAGAGCAACAAAGGATGCAAAGTTTAACAGTGAGGCTGATGCAGGTGAAAAGCTGTACAAAAGTGGTGTAAATATTCATATAGAGAGATTTATTTTGACATTGTAATACATCTGTGAAAATCTTATGCCACTGTAATTTGTGCCAGAAATATTATGGAGCGTCCAGAGCATGATAATTAAAGCAAGACAGGACTCCAGAAAAATCAAAACAAGACAAAAAACTGTATAGCAATACAGGGGAGATTACGCCAAAAAAAACCCTGCTTATATGCATTCAGAAACTGATGCCAAAGAAACAGATATCTTTCTATTTATCCGTAATGTTTTTTCCATATGTCTCTATCTGAAGCATGCTATGCTAAGCTTATATACAGCAGCATGACACAATAATTACTCTGAGAAGAGAAAATAAATATACAAAAATGCTCATTAATTTTATGCAGAATAGAAATGAGAATTCTGCATGTGCAGCCAGCAACTATAGTCCTTAAAGAACAAATGCAAAAATACTATTGGTGTAATTATTATTATATAGACTAAAAGACACATATACATGCATGTGTGTCTGATGTTTTCAAAGGCTTTTTTAAATTATGGCTGTCTGCCTTGCTGGCATGAGCAGTCTTCCCTGCCAGCATTTTCCCACTGAAAGTTAATAAGGACATCTTGCAGCCATCACCAAGGCCTACAGGCTACTGCCAGAAGACAAATGGTCATATTCTAAGCAATTCTTCAGGGTTATGTTTCATTCATTACACTACATCTCATATTATTAAGAAAAATTCCTTTAGATCAGTTTCCCTCAAAATTCAATGAAACATAAAATACACATTTATACAGTAAGCCAAATAAATTATTTTGGCCAGGTTTCATTCCAACAACTTCAACAAGAAACCAGGTAACTCTGGTCTCCCTTTCTACTAAAAGAATAGAAAACACTGGAATAGAATATATCTGGGAGTCAGGAGGGTGCAATAAAGATCTAAGTCAGGACCTGGAGGTCCACCTCTCTCCATTGGCTGCATTACAAACCTAGAGTGACTGCACCTGAGACACAACGTGAATCCAGTTCTCAGTGGCAATTCTGTGATCTGTTTGGAAGCAGTTTCTCTGGAGTCTTCTAGATGCCTTATCTGACCTACAACCAGTCAACTCGAAGCTGCACCTTGAGTACTGTGTTCAGTTTTGGGCCCCTCACTACATAAAGGACATTGAAACGCTTGAACATGTCCAAAGAAGGGTAACAAAACTGGTAAAGGGTCTCGAGCACAAGTCTGATGAGGAGTGGCTGAGGGAACTGGGGTTGTTTAGTCTAAAGAAGAGGAGGCTGAGGGGAGACCTCATAATCCTCTACAACTACCTGAAAGGAGGTTGTGGAGAGGTGGAGATGAGTTTCTTCAGCCAAGTAACAAGCAATAGGACGAGGGGTAATGGCCTCAAGTTGCACCAGGGGAGGTTTAGACTGAATATTAGGAAGTATTTCTTCATGGAACAGGTTGTCAGATGTTGGAATGGGCTGCCCAGGGCAGCGGTGAAGTCACCATCCCTGGAAATGTTTAAGAGTTGTGTTGGCATAGTACTCAGGGATATGGTGTAGTCGATGACCGTCAGTGTTAGGTTGATGGTTGGACTCAATGATCTTCAAAGTCTTTTCCAATCTGGATGATTCTGTGATAAACTCCAGAAATAGTCTTTGAATAATGAAAGTTAAACACATTTTTAACTGGTTTGGTTAAGGATCAGGTTCCTCTGGAAATGGCCAAACAGAGCTATTGGGCTCCACAAACCCCGACTGCTTTGTTCAGACCATTGTTGCCTGCCCCAACTCATCATGCTAGGACTTCAGTTTACTTATTCATGGGTGCGGAATTGAATAACCCTACCTGCTGCTGAGGATTTAAACAGTTTGCTTTTTATAACACTTCAAGCAAGTTGAGTGACAGAAACAACACCCTTAAGCTGTGTAAAAGCCAGGATGCACAGGGCAGGTAGCTCCCCAACTCATGGATTCTTCTACTCCACCTGCTGCTCTCCAGGTTTCAATTTAGCTTGAGCTGTTTCCCAGATAGCCTCAGAGTCTGAAAAGTGAGAATCATTAGTATCTGACTTCTTTCACTTCTGGTCTCCCAGGCACAAATTGTTTTAAATTACCCTCTCAGAGTACGACATATAAATTTTCTATGTGTTAATAATAATAGGTATGAATAAAAAGGACTTTCAATAGGTAATGAATACTTAATACTATTTAATCAGAGGCAACGCATTTTCTTAATTACCATTGTTATGTGGATTTTTTTTAAAGTAAAAAATTATTGTAAAAACAGATAAAAAATGAAGTGTGCAGTCCAAAATGCCGATAGTTGCTTTGTAAAGAAAGAGAAAAACAGAAGAGATTGACAAGAACACAGCAGTGTGTTGTACCCATTGAATTAAAACTATGACCACCGATTCAATGGTTCATAGTAGAGATCAACTTAAAAGTATCCTAGAGTAGAATCAATATTTTGATTGTTCACCAAAATCTATTATGTTCAAAAAGAAACCCCTTTTCTGCTCTTTGTGTGGATCTTTAAAACAAGGTATACACACCTCCTACAGTATTTATTAGTGGGTTTTCACCAGACCGAGTAGATACCCACTATAGTATTGCTGCTTATATTTGTTTAGAATTTCAGTAAGATGGAAAATTCCTCTCTATGCCATGCCTGAAAGATTTGCTTATCCAACAACAGAGTTCTCAGATCTAGTGCAATAAATGTCTCTTCTGCATAGCCTCAAGGCAGCAAAAAAAAAAAAAAAAAAAAATTAATGGCAAAAGATGGTGCACCTCACTTCTGAGGCGTTGCCATTTATGACAAACCTGTAGATTTGGGGAACTCTGACAACTCTATTAAGAAAAAAAAAAAAAAGCTGAAAGACAAAATAAAAGAGGCTTCCCTCAAAATGAGAAGTTTGGTGAATGAGAAATAGCAAACTGTCAGTTATTCATATAACTTTAAGTAACAACATGTTCTGTGTGGTTTAAACCTATGCACCTGATTATTGCAAGGAAGGAAATTTTCAGGTACTTGTTATGTAAGACATTTCACATTGAAATATAAAGACAGTTTTCACATTAAGACAGCTGAAATTCCATTAAATTGACTTTTTCATAGCAAAAATCCACTCCGCGATGGTCTACTTAGAGTTCCTTACATATGAAAAATACAATTAAGTATTGCATAACAGCAGTTAGAGATGGGACTCATCTGATGAAATATCTACTATAGCTATATCCACATTAGGTGCTTGATGCTTCCTTTACAAATAAATTCTTCCAAAGAATAATTGATTTTCTCTCACCTAAAATACATCAGATGAAATGAGTTTTAAAGCACATTTCTCTTTGCTGACTGTAAACAGACCTTATAGCAAGTAGCTCAGATGAACATGTCTACAGCAGTGGGTGAGATGACTGCCATCATAGGCTACTATGGCAAAGAATTCTCTACCAGCAGCAGGTAATAATGGCAGATAATCCATCTAGAAGCATTTGGGGATTATAAGAACAAAGGAGTAGATGACTGCTTTATTGAATTTCTCTTATGCAGCACATGATCTTTTTGCCTTACCAGGCTAAGAAGAGCTCCTGCACTACAGATTAAAGGGGGATTTTGTATGCTTCTGACATACAGTATCTTAACTCTCCAGAATCAGAGGGTTTTGCCTCTATTTTCTACTGAGGTCAGATAATAAAGCTTTTTTTTTTTTCTTTTTCAGCTGAAGTGCACAGTGTAGATATGTAAAGCTATATAGAAATACTTTGAAAATTCTGAATATACAAAGGATGCTGCAGGTTTTTTGGTAGTACAATGAAGAAAAATAGGAAGCTGTCATCCCTCTCTGCATGGGCCTAGCCTTCATCCTGGATAAAAACCTCACTTTGTTCTGAATACTTTATTGTTATGAAAGATATAGCTGATGTTGCAGAAGGACTTCTGATGCAGAACCAGTGACCTGACACAATTGTTAATAAAAATTCCCCTTTAATGATTCAATAGGAATGAGTATCCTTCATAAGCAATTTAAAAGGAAGCTTATAACAATGTTAAAACCCAAATGTGATTTTCATTCATGAGACCTTCATTCTGAGGTCTAAGAAGATATGAGAAAACTTGCTGAATCTCTAGGGTCAATAAAATTTGTTGCCTGCTGTACTATGACACAAGACAAAATACCCACCCAGATTTCTGATTGGCTTCAGTTGCCAGAATTAGTTTCTATCATACAAATGTTAACATGAGTTACATGTGCTAGCATGAACAAAAACACCTCAAAGTGCTGGATGTTTTGGTTTTTTTCTGCTATTTTTTTTTCAGTTAAAATTACTGGTAACATCTCCTTTATCTTTTCACAGTCACCCTTTCAAAGAAACCATTGCAAAAAGTATTAAGTCCTGAACTCAGAAAGTGTTGTGTCAAAGGTGGCTGAAAGACGGAGGACAATTACAATAAAGAAGAAAGAGCAAGCTTAGCTAGAAGGTCAGTGTAAAATTTAGCAAAAGACCATTTCAATTAAATGAATTGTGTGAAAGCTAAGGTGAACAGAAAGAGTTGGTGAAGATTAATTTTACAGCAGGAAAGTAAACTTTAGCCTTCAGTTGAGTAAGCAATAAAAGGGTACAGAATAGTCTGAGGAAATTTTCCACAGTGGCAGGAAAACAATACATTTGGAAGTGGTTATGTCTACACTGTAAGCTTAACCTAGATCCTGAGTATGTCCTTATCTCATCCCTATTAACACAACTGTAGTTAACGTATCCGTGCTTGCAGCAAGTTTGCAGTCAATATCAAGTTTGGTGTAATTGTCAATAAGCTGAAGGCCAGGGCTGCTGTTCAGGGGTAACTTGATGGGCTGTGGGCAAATAGGAACTTTGTGAAGCTCAAGAAAGGCAAACACCAAGTCTTGAACCTGGGATGTCATTACTCCATGCAACAGAACAGACTGGGGATCAACTGACTAAAAAGCAGCTGTGCAGAAAAAGACCCTGGTGTTGTGGTGGACAAGCTCAACACAATCCAGAAATATGCCCTTGCAACAAAGGAAAACAACCTCCTGGGCTGCATTAGCAAAAGCACAGCCAGCAGGCTGATGAAGGTGATTCTTCCCTCTACTCTGCTCTGGTGAGACACATCTAGGGTGCTGGGTCCAGCTCTAGACTCATCAGTACAAGAGAGAAACTGAAACACCAGACCTATGAAAGTGGCTGAGGAGAGAGGACTGGAGCACAGGATGTATGAGGAGAGTCTGAGAGAGCTGAGTTTCTGCAGCCAGGAGAAGATTCAGAAAGTTCTTACTGCTGTCTGGAAATACTTAAAAAGAGGGTGCAGAGACACCAAAGCCAAACTCTTCTCAGAGGTGCATAGTAGAAGTACAAGAGGCAACAGGCACAAGCAGGAACATGGGAAATTCTAACTCAATATACAGAGGGGAAAAAAATCACTATGAGAACAGACAAATACTGGTGCTGGCTGCACAGAAAGACTGTGGAGGTGCTCAGAGCTTGACTGGACAAAGCCCTGAGCACCTGCACTAACTGGACCTGCTTTGGACAGGCAGTTGGATCAGAAGACCTCTGGAGGTCCCTTCCAACATGAATGATTTTAAAATCCTTAAGTCTGATTACAGCAACCCCTACTAGGGTCTCCAAATCCCTGTCATCCTTCAGGTAAGGGTAAGGCTAGTGTGGGAGATCAAGTTGGAGGCTCAATGAGGTCAGGTACAACACAAGACAGCATCTATCTCCTCCCTAGAGAGACCAGGACCTTTCTTTCTTCTTCTACTCCAGTTCAAAATCAACCAGTTCATTTAAAGAATTTGTACATTTGATTTTTATTTTTTTTCTGAAACAAAGAGGAAGAGATGTTTTACACAGCACTAACATTGGTTTTGATTCATCAATTACAACCTGAGAAATAAGTCTAGATCCATGTCAGAAAATTCACTATGACAGAGTGTAAGATTTATATCCTATCATCTCACATGTGTGGATAGACTTAGTGAAAAGAGGGAATCAGCCGAAAAGCTGCTGGTAAAGCATGGAAGACTGAAAAGGAATAAAGTTGAACCAGAAGGAGATAAATTGAGAGAGAAAATATGTGAGGAATAGGAGAAATCTTGCCACATGATAGCACAAACCAATACAAAACCATGTGGTGGCAAACAGTAACTACTGAAAATCTCCTGTAATGCAATGCTAGCCTAATGGAATTCATTACCGTGTAAAAATTTGAGGTGAAAATCTTAATGAGATCAAATCTTTAAAAAAGCCTAGATAACAATATCCAGAGTTTTGATATGTATATATCAAAGTTTGTACAGTGTATGAATCCTCTCACTGAGATTTCCAGCTAATTCTCTTGTAATATGTAAAATTCGATACCTACTGAAAAGATTCTTTCTTTCAGATGCAACTGATGTTTAGCTATACCCTGATCTTCTGTGACAGTTCCCATGTATCAAAGGAGACACAACTGAGAGCAGAGCACACTGCGAAGTAGACGATTCCCATCACTTGGATGCATATTTATATTCAAAATAAATCAACTACTTCTGGAGAAGGAAAAAAGATTATGCAATAAGGTATCCATGGAAGAGATTTTAGGATGGAGTTAGAAAGGTCACAGGTACACAGTAGAAGCTGAAGCTTTGGACGTTGTTGGTGAAGGAAAAAAATAGCAATAGCTATTGGCCTGAACCAGTGGGAATGTATAGCAGCAGCAAATCTTCCTCTAGTCTCTCCACTGTCACCCAATGCTACAGGATCAGGAAGATTCTTTCAGAGATCCTTGGTAGAATGAGGACTGGCCACAGAGTTGTAGTTATAGTTAGAGCTTTATCATTACATAAAAAATTTAATTAGCAACATAGCTTATTGTTATCTATGATTTCTAGCAATTAGTATAGTTTAACATTACAGAGAATTTTTAACAATTATTATAGCTTTCAGTTAAGCAAAATTTCTAGTAATCAGTAAAGCTTTCAGACTATCTAGAGTCTTCAGTTACCTAGTCACAGGTCACCTGGACCCTCTGCAAATCAGGTCAAATTCTTAATAATCAGCATCCGATACAATTTTTAAAATTCTTCTTATTTGTTTGCAACAGGAGCCCATTAAAAACATTAAAATGTGAAAGAACAGCCTATTGTAAAAGTATCTCTCTTTTGAAGACATGAAAAATTGCAAAAAGACTTTTAGATTATCCAAGAGTATCCGCAATATATAGGTGAAGTGACACAATTCTCTAAATCCGTTTTCAGGGCTACATTTATCAGAGAAAAATGGCCATCCCACGGATAGTGCTTAAAGCAATTTGAAGCAAAGAAAACCATGCTTTCCTCTGCACCCTAAGTTAAGGTTACTAATTTTACTTCCATTTCTTACAATAGCTATCTACACATGGCGATTGCAGTAATCTAGTTGAACAAAATATTGCAAATACCTGTTATAGACAGTGTTCTGAAGACCTGTTAAGCCTTAAAGTGTGCTCACCCTACACTCTTGATAACTAACTGTATTTGAAATTTACGGGTGTATTAGGGATAATAGGTAATGGTCTGTGGTGAGACACCAGTGGGAAAATTACAGTTCGGAACATCTGCAACTGATTGTTGTGGGAGCAAGACCTTGAGCAATGGGAAAGTTAGTAAACCTGGGAAGCCGCTGTTTACAAAAACACTACATGAAGATGACAAGCCTCTGCTCACGTGCTGGCCACACACAGGCCGATACCAGAGCCAGTGCTTTTCCACTCACTAGGAGGGGGATATAATGCATGGTGACCAGATGAACAGGGAGAAGGCCTGATGTGCATCTTGAGATGGGGATGCCCTGAAGCTGCACAACCTGCCACCCCTCTGTCAGACCACCATGATCCATCTCCTTCTCCTACTCGGCAGTCTCCATGTATCCAGGGGTCAGTATGTATATAAATCTGCTTAGGAACAGGTGAGTGTTTTTTCATAGAAATATATATAATCTGTTCAGGAATAAGGCGAGTGTTTTAATAAAAACTGCTTATTGCACATATTTTACCTGAGTCTGTTGTTTTGTGCACGGGAATCCTTTCCGAACCTGATAAAACGGCTAAGCTTTGTTCTGTCTCTATGCACATTCACAGAACTGGAACACAACAGGGGCTTATAGGACTGGGAAGAGGAAAGAATTAAAATATTTTTTATGTTATTTAACTGCTGAATTATGTAAAAGTGGGGCTTAGCAATTCTAGGTGCATTCTGAGTCAGTTCACGATGTACGTAACATCTCTAATCACTCCAAAAATTGCTGTTCATGTCGCATCAGTAGCTCTTAGGAAAAATTATTTTTAATTCTCTGAATATTCATATATACAACATATATATATGTAAGCCAATACACTCATAGACAATTCATGCATCTGCTCTTTGATAAAAGTGGGCAGCTATACTTACAATATCAAAAGTCCTTGCAAATGTAGTTAAATATATTGATAATAGAAATGTGAAATATGATGTCCTCCAGCTACAGAATGCTAGCGTGCCAATGAAAGCAATAGTTTACAATCTTCTATCTTATTTCCTGAATTTAATTTGCCTTGTGTTTTGTATTATTGCATTACTAATCAGTGCATATCCAGCATGTGATTTTCAGAAGGTGAAGGTTGCTATAAATACTCATTAATTGGAGATTTCATGAGGTAAGCATTTCAATTTCTTGCAAAAAATCTCAAATTAATAGCAGGCGGTTTTCAAACTATTTTCAAGTGTATTCTTGCCCCATTTATTTTATCATTTCATGATAAAAATATGATTTAACCATAGGAGATAATCTCTAAATAATAAAAATCCCTAATAATTTAAAGAGATAAAACCTTTATGACATCTAGAATATCAGATTATTACACAAATCCAAATGTATTTAAGTGAAATAATAATTACTATTCTCCTATTGCTGTAGAATTATGATTAAATAGGTATTGAACTATAGTGATCAGCATCAGAAGCCTGAAAAAAGTACATTGCATCAATACCAAAATCATTATATAGATTGAGAATATTTCACTTGAACACCTTAAAAAGTAAAATAAAATAAAATTATATTGGTCTTTAATGAATGTAAGGAACCAAAACACTAGGCAAAAAACCTAACTCAAATAAATTCTGCAGGAAATAGAAGCAATTAGACTTATAATATTAGGTTTAAATATCTCTTTATAAAAACATTCAAGTAAACAGTTTTATTCCTCTTTTTAATATTTATTTATTATATATGTATATTAATCCAAGTTAAATTTTCTACATTTTCACTGTTTTTACTGTTACTTTGATCCATCTCTTCCTAATGAAACTATATAACTGCCAAAAGGAATTCTGGATGCAGAGGGCCAGCGTGGGACATCAAGACAGATGTAGGCATCTCCCACCAAGCAAACAGGACATTCTGGACCACAAGGGAGTCTTAGCTTCATCACTTTATTCAGATTCATTATATACTCAACAATGAGGGGATAAAATATAGTGGAAGTAGAAATGAAAGTCCAAAACCAGGCAAGTGCTGATGCCACAAAGCTATTTTATAAGAGGGAGGTGGGGGTAACCCCATCATTTCCTCCCTACCTCTGTAATAAGTCATATAGTGATGATCATTCTTAACTGACATACTCAGTATACCTGCTCAGACATTCTTCCAAGGAGATGATTTTGCACTCCCTCAAGCTAAAGAGAGGACTGAACCAGCATATCTCACTCCCCAGGAAATTAAGTACTTACTGTTAGATAAGCAAAGGTCAAAACTATCCCTTCCCCTCCTACTTTTTAAAAGTCTATTGCAGGAATTTCAGATACTCTAAGACTATGTTCTTAAGTTACTGTGAGGGATTTAGTAAAGGAGTGACTGGAGGTGGAAGTACTGTTTCCATTTTGGTCTGAAGTATGTGCGAAAACGCTCAGCCCAGAAAAGACAGTCACTTTTTATTATATACAAGCTCTAAGTACTTGGGAAACTCGACAATTAAAACAGAAGTATCAAGGAGGCCAAGCTGACTTCTGGGTTAGGAAGTAACATGCATTTTGTACCACAACTTCAGGCTTGAATTCAAGCTCATAAGCCCTCACTTGTGTTTAGTCCCCTCTTTTTCCCCTCTGCATCCTCAGGGGTGAGAACACAGCCAAACACAGCCAGCTGTGACAGTGTATTCCCTGCCTTGAAGAAAGAAGATCAAGGAAGGAGAGTTCCTCACTGCAACAAAACCGTACTGCTGGAAGTACTGCACTGATACTGCCCCATACCTCGGCTGCATCCCATCATACGTTGGCAGAATTACCTTCAACACAGTTCATATTCTCACTAGCAGAGAAGCTACACCAGAAATAAATATTTCTAATTAAACTTGTATAAGGTATCTTTTTCTTTTGTCTTAAAAGCACCCTTCTTCCTAACATAACAACAACAGAATACGAGCACAAACACATAATTACACTAACGGCTGATAACAGTAAAAAATGTTGCTATCAGTTAGTTGCTCAGAAACTAAAGCTCTTAACAATCCATTTCTAGAGCTTATTCTGTCAAAGAAGAGATCACAGTCATAGTGGATGGGAGCAGATGGTCAGGTCCCTCCTGTGGGGAGGAAGGGGAAGTAATCTATTAGTAAGCTAAGTGAAGGACAGAGGGTGAAGGGAAAACATTTAATTGTATGCACAAAAAATTCAGTGAGAGGACTGTAACTCAAGTTCAACCCTGTAGGGGATTTTTGACACAAAGAAAAAGAAGAATTGTGTTCATGGTGTCACTTTACAGTATTCACAGCTTGGTTAATTTATATAATTGCTTTTGTTAGTAGCAGTGCAATCTCATGCAGTACTTAGGTTGTAAGCATTCTTTGTTTCATTTTTTACTGGTGTAGGAAATATTAAGTAAAATAAGTGCAGGAAGTGAAATAAGTGCATACTTTTACTGGTATATATGAGAGTTAAATTCAGCCTAAGAAAAATGTAGCACTATCCAAATCAGAAGACAAAGTCACTGGCTACGTTTCAAGCACTGCAGCATTGAAGAACACAGTAAGTCAGCAGCAGTAATCAAGTCATATTTTCCAACCAATTACTCCAGTAAACATGGTGCAACAATTAGCGACTGAAGACATTAGCCTTCGGTGAACCGGTTACTATAAAAAATTTAAAGTCATTAATATGAAATAGAATGGTCTTAGTTGAGAATAAGCCTTGAGGCTGCATTAGGGCTAAGGTAAGCAGCTCTTAAAGACTCCTTAAGGGGATGGTTTAAATTAGGCTGTAGTGCAATCAGGAACATAAGAATCACTTAAATCAATGACCACTTGATAACTTCTGTAGGACATGAAAAGCCTGATTCAAACAGGGCTATGAGACTCTGGCTGTACAAGTACTTTAACCACATCTGAGACCAAGTCCCAGACACTGCTATGTGATCCCTTCTACCATTCAAACTGATAGAATGGTCCCTGGCCATTTTGGGGACAAAGCAAATTATTTCCTATTGCAAACAATTCCGATGCATAGTTGAAAGGTTAGCACAGGCTGGGGACCACTCTTAATATGTAATTTGTGTATGTCTGTCTTTTTTGAGAGGCTGCTAATGGTTGCTAACTTAGACACCAGCTATTCTGTTCCAGCTGGAATCAGGGCTGGAGGACAGGTCTTGCCACAGCTCAGTTTGTGAATACAGACGTAGTCATTATGTGCTAAGAATCAAATATTTCAGTGCCTCACATTACAATAGTCACGACAACCCACTGGTTCAGCAGTCTTTAAGTCGGATTTTGGAAGCTGCATAACTCTCTGGCTATAAGGATTTAAAAACAAACAAACAAACAAACTAACAAATAAAAAGCAACTTGATCAGAAAACTTATTTGATTCTTGAAAAACTAACGGGCCATGCACAGTGCTGCAGGAATTGCTGTATCAATGACATTCTTTAGGTTTCACTTGCCTTGACACATGAAATTACTCATTTTAACGATCTTGCAGAAGACAATCCAGTACACCCTAGTAGTTACAGTAAGCACCAAGAAAAAAGAATTTCATCAGAGAGAAACCATAACATTTAAAGTATACTCAATTTTATAATTCTGTTCCACAGTCAAAAATTCCTGCTGATTTTTTTTTTTTTGATACATTTTGGCTTTATTTTTCTTTCACTCATATGAGAACACAATCAAATCTTACATTCAAAATGAACATGTGTTAAATATACAAATAAAATATTACACCAGTTTCTGATATTTGCTTACCACAGCACCATTAAGCAAGTTTATGTATTAAAGGCAAAATAAGATTTTACCATGTGCTTAAGTTGTACTAACAAGAATATTAAAGGTTAGAATATATATGTAGTCTCATCCCTTATTACAGTATGCATCATGCATACAGTATATATTGTATAATCCTATATGTATATATATATATGAGATATACAACACAATCATTTCAATAATCTCATCCAACACTATTGTGAAACTGGTTAATTTGCTTCTACATTTTAAATTTTGGAAAGCTGCTCTCAAGCTATATTGTTCACATAATTTGAAATAATGATGTAAACTTTAGTCTAAAATTATGAATAGTTTATACCTGATATTTTGGTGGTAGTGCTGCCTTTCAACTTAAATAATTCTTTTCTTTTCTTGCCATTTATGCTACATTGTATTCCCAAAAAGCAATCATATCCACTTTGGGACAGCTTTTTGTGAAGTGAAACGAGAAGTTTTTCAGTCTCCTCAGGCTAGATAGGATCTTTATTCTTTGTTTTCTTAGTAGCCAGAGTTTGTTTTGTTTATAGCATCCTACATGAGATCTTACAAGACTGAGTAAAGTGATACTTTTATTGCCCAGAAATTATCTCTCCTAGGAGCACTTTGGCTGTTCTACAGTTTTCTCATCTTAGCCACTCACACACATCCTGAATCTAATAACATTACTGGACTTTTCATCTGTTCAAACTGATGAGCTCTCTAATTTTAATGCAAATTCTTATTAAGCCCTATAATGGTCACCATACAACTGTTTTCCCTTCCATTCCAACAACTATTATACCTACTATGATGCTGTTACCCCCCCATGTAAACAGTGCTCTGAGTTTGTGTCATTATCAGTCATGAGAATATTCCTAATTTCTGCACTGGGATGTTAAGAAAAACTTTTGATAAGGTCTGTAGCAAGATGAGTCCTTGAAGAATGCCAAACAATAAGCTTTTCCCTATTCACTGATCTCTTTATTCAGTAAGACTTATTGCTGCCGTTGCTGTTTCCAATGTAGAAAAATTCCTCATTGCCTTAAAGTTTTTTACCAGGTTGAGATAAAGATTTTCTGTGTAGGACTGTGTAAAATTTGTCACTGAAGTATCAATAAACTACACCTGCATTTTCTTTGCCTATAAATTGGATTTTCAAAGGAATTAAAAAAAAAAGCATAATGAGAACAAAATTTAATTGGCAGGTAAATAAGCCAGAAGTCATGAGAAACAACTTCCAACAGAAAATTTCTATAGCAGCTGGTTTTGACTGTTACAGAGGCACCATGGGGGTATAGAAGCTGGCATGGCCCTGCAGTACCAAAAATGACCTCTATTTAGCATGATGATACATGATGCCTTGCTGCCTGGGTCTAGCAGAATTAAGCTGGAAAGTGGAACACTCCTTGCTGAAAGCACAATTATACCACACAAACCAGATTTTCTCTTTCAAATGAAGTAATTTTAAATAAAAAGAGAGGAAGGAAGGAAGGAAGGAAGGAAGGAAGGAAGGAAGGAAGGAAGGAAGGAAGGAAGGAAGGAAGGAAGGAAGGAAGGAAGGAAGGAAGGAAGGAAGGAAGGAAGGAAGGAAGGAAGGAAGGAAGGAAGGAAGGAAGGAAGGAAGGAAGGAAGGAAGGAAGGAAGGAAGGAAGGAAGGAAGGAAGGAAGGAAGGAAGGAAGGAAGGAAGGAAGGAAGGAAGGAAGGAAGGAAGGAAGGAAAAGGACAAAATGCATATCTTAGCAACCCAGAGTCTTTTATTCAAATAGATCATTTCAGTTTCCATGCAAATTGTTATAACACTTCATGGTGATTTAGGCTTGAAAAGGGAAGTCCATCTTCAGTATAATCATTGCCAGCTTCACTACAATCATGTTAAATCATAAAAAGTCTTGTCTAAAAGCTGTCCAAGTTGATCTCACAAGCTTTTCTGGTCATCAGGAAAGATAATAACACATTGCATGCCAGCACTTTTCATCCGTATATCTGAAAGTACTTTGCAAAGTAGATCAT
Source organism: Podargus strigoides (assembly GCA_028020825.1). NCBI lineage: Eukaryota > Metazoa > Chordata > Aves > Caprimulgiformes > Podargidae > Podargus > Podargus strigoides. The sequence goes on along the minus strand of CM051619.1, from coordinate 34,575,033 downwards.
GAGCCTTTACATTGTTTGGGAAATGTGAGTAGGGAGTGGAAGTGACTAAGCGTATGACAGTGGCAGCCCCACTTCTAGAGTACAGACTGAAAGACAAGGCTGTCTTTCCCCCATCCACTGTTGTTCAGACCTCCATACACATACATCCTCATATGTATGGCATTCACTGCAGGCATTCATTTGCTGCATTTGTAAACCTACTAGCCTGAATCATGTAATTCACTGGAAATTAGAGATCCGTTTTCAACAGAAAGCTGCAGATAGTATGTTTATAAAACTCTCAGAAAGAAAGTAACAGGCTTCTCTCTCTTTAGTAATGAATCTTGTTAAAATTGAATTTCTAGAACTGAAACTTGATCACACTTTGAGGTTACAGCAATTTATTTTTACTATCATCACCTCAGCTGGGTGCAGGTCTCAGTAAGGAGATCAGGAATTGAAATTTCTTGGATATACTACATAACTCATTATTGAATGATATTTGCAAGACAGCCTTTTCATTGTTGTCACCACAAAGCTCAATTTGGAGACAAGTACCAATCCATGAAACAGTGTCTTCCAGAGGTTTTGAGTTCAGAGATCTACATTAAGTCTATGTGCCAAAGAGCACTCCCCAGCACTGATCTCATTTGTAAGGTGACAATGTTAGAATGATCCCTGGCACAATCAAATTCACTGAGGTAGATGAAGCTTAGCTTCCTCCATGTTTGGCTGCTCTTCATCTTCCCAAACCATAGGCAAAGAATCCAGGGGTGTGGCTGTGAAGACCAAGACAAGCACCTCTTCCATATCATCCATCAAGATTATTCTTCCACAAAGGCTTAAACAGCAACAAACATGAATATTAACATAGAAGCATGCCTGCACAACCATTTCCCAACCATTTCCTAACACTGCTGACAGTTACAGTACCAGATTCTGTATCTGACTACACTGAAAAGATGAATCATAGGGCTGAAGATTGTAGTAGCCATAGGATTCAGTAGTACTTTCTGTAAATCAAAATGTTTAAGATGTTTATTTGTAGTGTAGTTTTCAAATAACATGGTAAAAGACTGTGTCAGCACTCTCCAAGTCACATGGTCATTCAGGAAATGTGTAAACGTAGTAAAAAAACAGATTTCTTAGGGTGTATGTGTTCACTTTTAGATGAAAAAGAGTGAAACCTCCCAGAAGTGAAGACTTGGTCCTCTATCCTAGACTATGTTAAAGACCGTATTCATAACAAATGGTGTTCACACAAATCACCATTGCAATAGACTACTTTTGAATCCTAGAACCATAGAATGGTTTGGATTGGAAGGGACATCGAAGACCATCTGCTCCTGCCATGGGCAGTGACACCTCCCACTAGAATGTGACAGTTCAACACTGTAAATATTAGCTCTGTTGTGGAAAATGGTCATTGGTGAACAGCAATAAAACTCCGAGATCTGGTGGAAAAGTTTTTGAAAATTACCCGTGTATCTGTCTTCTATTTCAAAGATACTGAATAATATCAGAGCATGTTTCAAGAGAGTGCTGGAGATGTCATCTTCTCACAAAAAATAATACTGAAACTAACTTGAATAGATGTCACTGCACCTGTACTAAAGATGGGGTGAGTTTTATACACTTCAAATGTATTTAATTTTAGTGTGCTTCTTATGCTTTTGATTGAATTGAGCTACACTTCCCTCCCACAAATACAAAACCAATCCTCTTTTGCTCAGTATAATTACTAAGGTATGCTGCTTCTTTGGTTTTGCTTGGATGTAGTGGCACTTCAGTGCTACTTGTATGACAGACTTCTACATCCAGAAACAAATTTGTATACCATGACACATAACTTGTGATTCATGTGATCCTGTGAGTTAACTATTTTGTCTGGTGTATGGCAAGCACATCGGAAATGATCCTGAGCATGGATAGATCCTGTCCATTGGGCAGAGCAGGAAGTCAACTCCAGTGGCCATGATTGTCCCTGCCATGGCAGGGGGGTTGGAACTAGATGATCTTTGAGGTCCCTTCCAATCCAAACCATTCTATGATTCTATGAGATGAAAACCTGCCTGGCCCAGAACACATGAGGAATGTGCAGTGTGCCATGGTAGCCTTGATCCTCTAGATCTGGGACTTAAATTCAGTTTTAGAGTATCATTAATTTATGTTCACTCACCCAAGAAAGGATTCAACCATGAGCGGAAGAAATAAAGGCTGAATTGCTAGTAATCTGTTGTTTCCTTCCTTACTCATTTCCATACCTTTTAGACCCACTCTTGTATTCCCTGTCTTCCCATTCATGCTTGAACGCCTGGCATGATGTTCATACAGGCCAGCTACATAGTACATCTGTTCTCCATGCCTGACTATTAGATGGGGCCTTCAGATGAGATAGCTGGAGGAAAAACATAGTGTTTTTATAAATGCATTAGTTTTGCTGCTTGAACAGACAGACCAAATGTTTGCATAGAAGCACTATTCTGATGCGTAATAGTTCTTATTAATCTAATTCTTTTCCTAGGCTGGCCAGAGGGCTGTTGGATCCTTTTGTATGAAGAAAAGCATGTTTCTTTTCTTAGTAAGCTTCTACTGTTTAGAGTGTCAGCTTCATGCACCAACTGTTTCCTCAATGAAGTAGCAATTTTTTCCTTTAAAGAGTCTTATATGCTGCAAGGTGAGAGGTTTGGCACTTGTCTTTAAACATTTTTTTTAATTTTTAAACATAAAATTCATTTTAATTATAGTTCTAAAGGAATGTAGGCTTCTATGGGAAGCAACTATAGAAGCTCAAATACTAGTTAGAAATCCTCACATAGAACTGCAGCACACCCACAGTCATTGCTGACATCAACTGGTGTCATGCTGAGCAATTGTAATATGTGTAATTACTTATGACTTTGATTATAGATCAAAATTGGCATAAACCTTACGTGTAAGAGTCACAAAATGATGACTTAACAATGTGTCCTGAAACATTTTTAGCCTGGATCTTTTATGTGAATCAGCAGGCCTTGCTAAAGGAAAGAAAAGAGGTAGCAGGTGGATGCAAGATAAGTGGATAGCTCATCAAAACTGGAAGGCTGTCAGCCAACCAGGCTTCTTCACAGTATTAAGAAAAGGACAAAAATAGCAACCTGAAGTGACTTCAGCTCATGATGGCAAAACATATTACATAGTTAGGAAAATCAGTCTGGACATCAGACAAGTAGCATCATGTCAACACAGCTAGAAATTGTTGCTCACAGCATTAGCAATACGGCATTTGATTTCTACCTACTTTTTTTAGTGCTGATTGTCATCACTTTTTTGTCATTGTTCCAAGACCTAGCAAAATCCATGGCTTTACCATACCAGTTGGTAACAGAATCCAGGTCCTTTCTGATGTGATCCAGCTTTCTCAGAGTATCTGAGAGACTCTGGCAGGCAGGTTCACTTGAGTTTCTGCTTTCGGTAGCCTCTTTTTCTAGTCCATCACCAACAAACCTGGATTACCTCTTCTCTTGAAGACCCAGTATGATTTCCATGTGTAGGACTTCATGAATCTTAACTAGGTTTCCTGCCTTTCTGGAATATATACTTTCATAGGGAATTCAAAGGGGTTTCTCCCAGTGCTACTATTTATATAGGTCAGTACAATCCCATGCAATTTATTCTCTTGCTTCTGCCCCCCACTGCCACCCTGCCCTGATTCATTGTACTACCCTACTTCTATGAGCTATGGGAACAATTCTCAACAAATACCCTTTAGTTTTACAGAATACATGACCTGGAGGAGGTGTAACAAGAGAAAAGCCTCAGGGCCAGGAAAGTGCTTAGCAGTTGTATTTGAAATTCCATTATTATCAAACCTACAACACAACAGAGTGCAATATTAAAAAGAAAAGAAAAAAAATCAAAAAGAGTTCACTAGACTTCAGCTGAATCATTTCCCGATTGCATTCAAACAATGAATATGAAGGCAAATTCAATTAGTTTCATTTAAAAAAACTTATGAGAACTAATCAGAAAATTCTTCTAAAACACGTTTTAAGAAACATATACATAGGATAAGGATGGAGACTGGGAACTGTATTCTTCAAAAAAGCTAGAAGACCAAAAAGCGTCCTCACTTTTAAGTGTATTCAATCAAAATGAACATCAGTGAAGAAGAAAAATCAAATCTCCACAATATTCATAACAAGGACCTTATGAAGACTCAAGGGAAACGTGATGTTAGCACAGCATTTCATCTAGATCCCTTTACAAGGAAAAAGAGGCTGAGTTCATACTACAGAGAAATCATATTTATCAGTGTAGAAAACTTTACACTTGCTCAGTGTATTCATTGTACAAGCCTATTTTAGGTTGCACTGCTACTCTTCTACCATTTTCCCATTTCTGTCCCTGCTTTTTTCCATTCTTTGTTTTATCAGATTTAATTTATATTCTAAAATTCTTGGGAAAAAATGATTTATGATTTGTATTAGTCTGTCAAAGACTCATGCCAGCACATGAGATGATCAATAACTTCTTATTGCCTTCAGTAATTTTTACATCATTCAGTACAAAAAGAATATCAAGATTAACAGAAATTGCAATCAGCTCCCCTGAAGAAAAGTAACAATTTACTTATGAACTTCTCGGGTTTCTGGGCAATAGAAAATATTTGTTGGGGATTTATATAACATTTATATCACATGAATACAGTCCTTTCATACAACATGACAGGGATGAAGGTGTCATATAAGGACATTCCCCATATCGAGGTATAAAACAGTGCTGCTAAGGATTGCATGTTCTCTCTTTTCCTATTCTGACAGTCTTCTCAGTCTGCAGTTCCTAACAAGGAAAAGCATAAGAGTTACCTTTTTCTGCCTCTGTTACTCAGAGTCTTCTCCAAAATAAACATTTTGGAAATGTTTGTACTTTGAATCTCTTTGTTCGTGTCTTCTGAGATTTGTACATTGTGTTTGTTATATTTCAGATACAGATAACTTTTCTGAACATCTATGCAAACAGAGAAATGCATTTATTCATTCAGTCTTGCTGAGTATCTTCTGTGTTTATTTTTCTGTATTTATTTTTCATCTGTACAATGAAATATGAAATAACTCTTCAATTTTCTTCAGGGTTGGGTAATACCCCCTTTTTCTACACTACTGATGTTCTTTCCTTCAAAACAAAAGACAAATTTACTGATAATATAAAACTCCTACTGTTCTTAAGTTTAGAGTACGAAACACAGCCCAAATGAAATCAACACGACTCTTGCTGACTTCAGTAATACCAGGATCTCAACTGTAACTTCAAAAGGGAGCACGAGAAGTTAGATACCATATTCTTAGAACAGAGCCAGAAGCATCTGGAATCAGACAAAACAAATTTGACTAAACTGGGTTTTTTTCTTATTCAGCATAAATGCAGATTCAATTCTTTTTCATGGATTTGATGAAGATACTTGTAGTATAGATATATTTTCATATCCAAAAATTATACTTGTAAGTGATATGCAAGTTCTACACACACATTTATTTTTAAATGTGCATTTATAAACCCATTGAAATAACTTATTTGTTACAGTACTTGATTAACTACATCACATTTTATTGATATATAAACATCTTCATCAGATAGATTTTTCCTTTCCTGACATACTGATTGTACTGACCAATAGCTCTGGAGTGTTAGTAAAAATGGAGAGGAAGACCCAAAAAACATCACTAATGTGTTTGCAGCTCCTTAGCATCACTAAGCTCTTGAAAATATTTTCTGTTCTGGAAAACCTTGACAGGTGATCTGCAGAAGGCTACTAGAAAGGCTTAGTCTTGAGGTAAAAGACAAAAAAATTAATCGACCAATGACTAGGTAGGAATTGCTAATTAAAGCAGAGGATTCAGCAGCATTATATTCCCTCCATCATTAAAACTTTATGATGATGCATCTTTACATTCTGTACCAGGTTTTGTATTCTTTAATATACGTGTACATGATCTGGAACTGTGGCAAGGGGGAATATCAAGGCAGCTGAGTTTTTAATGAGATAGAATAGTTCAGTTAGAATCAGAAAGCAACAGGAAAAGCCTTCAAAAGACCTGAACAAGTGAAGTGAATCATAATGACAAATGAATGTCCATATCAATGAAAGCAAATGTTAGACGTGAAACAATGAAATATTTTAACCACATTTAGGGTTTTAAAGTAATGATTACAGGTTAAAAAGTAGACATGAATGTCATTGCACACTAGTTAATTAAGATTTCCACCCGGTGTGCAGCAGTAGTCAGAAGCAAAGGAAATATTTAACATGATTACTGAAGAATGGGATAAAAAATAATTCCAAAATTGTTATAATACAATAATAGCAAGCAGTGGCTCACCCTCGGTTGGATTGCTGTCACCTAGTCTCAAAGTTAATGGAGCAGAAGAGACTTTTCCAGGAACACACAATGCAAACTAAAAGGGGCACATGACTAAATATTTAAGTGAAAATTTTAGCTCTTCTTACTAATGAGAGAAGAAGCAAGCACGATAAAATTATGCAAAACTATGATTTCTACACAGATCTACCAGAAATTTCTGTTTACCCTGTTTAGAGTGCAAGAACAACAGCTAGTCATAGAAATGAAAAGGTGGCTAGAAAATAAAAAATCAATACAAGAATCATTCTCCATACAATGTACAATCACACTGTGAAGTTCATTGTCAGTTGATATTACTGAAAACATAAATTTTGCAAGGCTAAAAAAGTATTGGGAAGTCATATGTGTAACACCAATATCAGATATGTAGCAGTAAATCTATCTTTAAAAGAAGTGTTTTAGAGGAAGTATAAACTCTGTAACTTCATGTTCTAAGGCATAAATATTGTTTCCTACTAGTACTTAATAGGAAACATTAACTCATAATGGGTTCTTGCAGAATTCCTTTTTCTCTTGAAAATGCTCTTGAAAGTAAGATATTGGGCTAGGAAGACCTCTCCTTTAAGCGATTTGTAAGTTAACAACACAGTAGTATAAGTAAGGCCTCTGGATGCTGCTATGATGTAACTATTAAATAACGAAGTATGCTTATATAATACAAACCCAAGGATTTCAAAGGAACCACCATCTCTGATATGTGATTTACCTAGCTAATTTGAAAAGTTATGCCTTGGGGCAGGTTGATTCCTTTCACTTTCTTCTCATGCCTTTCTGTCATCTTGTGTCATCCTACTGTTCCATGATAGAAATGTGTAATCCCTATCACTTCTATTCACAGTGCTCCCTCAGTGCTACATACTGTACCTGTTCAAAAAAAAAGAAAGGCCATTCACATCAGAATAAGCATGGTTCTCCTCTAAGCTTAGTTTATGATTTCTACTAGCCTAGTAAATTAAAGAACAACTGAAAACATGCTTTATGCTTTGCGTAGTCAGTAAGGGCAACTCACAGTAAATTGTTGAGTTTTGAGAATCTAGGTCTCCTGGGCTGTCCTAGAGTTCAGATAAAATATCTGGACAGACACTGATGTGGTCATCAGATCTGCTTAGAAAACCACTTATTTCTACTGAAATGTCACAAGAGCAAACATATTCCCTCATCTGCATTTTCTGGCGGAAGAAGCACTCCCCCAGAGAAGACTTGAGTGAAGTTAGAATCTAGAGCTAAAGCTAGGCATATGTGCAAGTCAATATTGTAGCTTTTGATATTTACAGGCACTATAAAAATTGTTATACTGCCAGAATTAATATTTCTACTAAGGGGAAAGCTCAGGATCAACTGTTCACCAAAAAGTGTTAGAAATAATTTCAGTGCCTAAGTATATATCATTTCTAAGCAGTGTGCAAGTGTGTGCATACAAAATATTTGCACTGTAAGACACAATCTAACTCTTTAAAAAAAATCCACTAAAATTAACTTTCTCTATTTTATATTTGCATATGCATGTTTATATCCACTCTTACCCAATAGATAGCCTTTGACATCTCATACTGTTGCTATTGCCATGTATTGTTTCTTTTCTCAGTCTAAACCTGTAACTTTTTTGTTCTTGTTCCGTTGTAAATAATACATAGCCCAAAGTTTCCACTCACGAGGAGCAGTAGGCCATCTTCCTCTTACTTGTCATATAGGATTCATATGTCTAGAAAAGAAATATTCTCCACTGTCAGTCTGCTATTCCCTGCTGGCTTCATGAGGAAAAAAGTGAAACAAATTTTTGCTTGTTTAAAACAAAACCTAAATTCTAAACATGTATTCCTATATCTCTTTCATTCCTCAGCAAACAAGATGCTACAAAAGAACTAATCCAAAAAATCAAACAAGGGTAAAAAGAAAGTGTTGTCAACTTCTCTGGTTTTAGTTCTGTAGTATTTACTGACTTTGTACCCAGCTGATTACATAAGCAATTTCAAGAGAAATTCAGCTTTCACTTTTATCAGTCTTTTTAAGTACCTTTCTCACTCTTTTGGCTTTGGTAAAGAGCTGAATAACTAAGTCAAAAGGTACACAAACAAACATACTCCTCAAATGTAGTACTGTTGTTTAAAAAAAATGCCTTTCAAGGCAGTCTGCCATTTTTTTAACCAGTTACATGGGGTTTGTATGTTCAAAGGAGATACACTGAAAAAGTCTCCAGTCCTTACCTTCAAAGGACAAGTACATTGTTCAGAAAGACAAAACATCCTCATTTTTCCATAAATTTCATAAAACAAAAAAGTAGTAACTCTATTACTTCTGCTCTCAGAGGGCAAAGAAAGTTGAATTGCAGCTGTCACTTGGCTGTCTCTCTCATGTATTACAAAGCCTTGGACTATAACTAAGGTGTGTAGACTTAGCTTTCAAATCTCCATGGCTAAAAATGAGAAGCAAAATGAGAAAGAGCAGTTCACAGTCAACTCAAGGAGGGCTAAAGACAATCTCCATCGTTTATTGGATGAGGCAAAACACAGTGACAAAGGACAAGGAAATGGCTGAGGTACTTAATGCCTTTTTACCTCAGTCTTCAGTAGTAGGACCAGTTGTTCACTGGGATACCCAGTCCCCTGAGCTGGAAGACAGAGACAAGGAGCAGAACAAGGCACCCATAATCCAAGGGGAAATGTTTAGGGACCTGATACACCACTTACACACACAAGTCTATGAGGCCAGATGTGATCCACCCAAGAGTACTGAGGGAGCTGGTGGCACTGCTCACCAAACCACTTTCCATCATTTATCAGCAGTCCTGGCTGACCGGGGAAGTCTCAGTTGACTAGAAGTTAGCAAATGTGACACCCATCTACAAGAAGAACCAGAAGGAGGATTTGTGGAACTACAGGCCTATTAGTCTGATCTCAGTGTCAGGGAAGGTTATAGAGCAGATTGTCTTGAGTGCCATCATGTGGCACATACAAGACAACCAGACAATCAGGCCTAGTTAGCATGGGTTTATCAAAGGCAGGTCCTGCTTGACTAACCTCATCTACTGGAATGTATTTAAAAGATGTGTAGGTGTGGTGCTGCAGGACATGGTTTAGTGGTGACTTGTCAGTTAAAAAGCACAGCTAGTTATAATCCTGTTAAGTTTTTATCTAAACTTAGAAGTTTGTAAGCAACTCATGTGAGTAAACTGAATTCTATAAAAAAGTTAAAAACTAATCTTCTCTCAAGCTGATCAGGTTAGACAGAAGTTTATGCTTTGAACAATAATGAATGCAATCATACAGATAAAATTAAGCACTATTGTAAGCTACCTTATATGTGGGAGCAAAATCTTCGAATCCATTACATATCTACAGTAACATAAGTTCCTTTGCTAGTGAAATAACATGAGCATGAACAGAACAGAAACAAAACCAATTTTTGTACTTGCAAACAACCTAGGCAGGCAGCAAGAATTTCAACTTTTCTGTATGATTGTTTGCCCTGCTTATGCATTAAATAAACTCAAGGATGTCAAAGATTTCTAAATAATAATTCATCAGCAGGATTATGTTATACTCTGATTTTCTGAATATGCAATATATCCCTTTTGATTAAAAAACTCCATCAAGCTCACCATTAAAAGGAAGACAAGGACTAACAGCTATCTTCATTAATTGTCACATCGTGCTACTTCAAATAAGAAGGAAAAGAAACTCATAATGGAGTAACTTATAAGTTCAGTTGCATTCAAAATATGGTTTAAATACACGATTTCTCAATTTTTTTTCCATGGTGCATTATACATGTATGTTGCAGATGTATATTTTCCTACTACTAGATGAATTCCCAGTCTGGCCTAAAATAACATACTCTCTCTGTCACATTAATTGCTTACACAATTCAGGTAGCATTTTACAGCATTTTTTTAATGTAATTTAGCTTGCAGAAGCAAAGAAATAGTGTTTGCTTTACATAAGAATTATGAAAACATAAGCAGTTTTCAAGGATCCAGCTCATATGATCAATGCAGACAACATGCCTCTACAGCACAGACTGAAAACTGCAGAACAGTTAAATTTAATTCCTTGTGACTATTAAATGCCTTAAGACAATTCTTAGAGAAAGGAATCATTTCTAATATGAAGATATATTTATTTGGAAGTGTGATACAGATGAAAGTAACTAATCTCTACTGTATGAATACATGGATTGTTTTTAATAATTTGCTTCTGAACAATCTCCTAGGATTACTTTTTCTGAATGTATTAATTCCTAAATATAGTTTTAGAAATCAACATATCGGATGTTGTTTGACACTAAGCTGGTCATGTTCACTTGATAGGCTGAACTTTACTGTACACCATAGATCTGTAGTTTGCATTTTATTTGTGGCTTTTCATAAGGTCAACAGAACTTCAAATGCATATAGATGGCAGAATTCAAATTGGTCTAAAAACAAAGTTCAGCAAATTCCTGCATTAAGTTTTACATCTGTATTATTTAGTTTGCAATATGCATTAAATCTTGATAGATTCATATCAAATTTGAAAAAGAAACAAAAGCATTGCCATTCTCCCAGAATTTGAACAAGTCAAACAGGGTCTTAAATATAGATACTTTTCTGCATTGACCTTTACACATTGGTAAATTATTTTTCAGGTAGATTAGATTAATGCCTGCTGATTTTTTTTCATATTAGGCTATCTGTTTTACCAGTTATGGCATATTTAGAAAGAGAGAAGACAGCCTAAAATACCCACACCAAAAATAACAATAAAAAACACTGTATCAACCTAAGTAAGCCAATTCTAGGAAATTACTTTTATTAAAATTATATTTATTCTGTTCCTTACTATCCACTTGACTGGAATTTTTCAGAAGCATATAAGTGAACAATAACAGCAGTAAGTCTAAAATTGTTGATAAAATTCAACAAGACTTTTCAAGAAGCATGGCTGAGGGATGTCCAGCTACTTTTCCTCTCATTCTATGTTATTTCACATTTTCCAATAAAGCTCTTTGAAAAGAAAAAAAACAAACAAGAAATAACTGATTCTTGTGAAAATTACACAGCGATAAACAAGCTCACACATAATATCTATAATGTTCACAATATTTCTGATATAAGCAATATTGTTCTGCATTCCATAATACGCAGAACTCACTGCAGTGAGTGACAGGCTATGTTTTTATTAAACAGGTTGTCCTAAAGAAATACCAACTTCTGACATCCACCTGTGGCATTCTTTTTATGTTGTTCTTTCTCCCACAGAAATAAATCAGTTTGCTCTGACTTGGTCACAAATGTCATCAGGCTGCCAGCCTGCATAGCACCATGACAAACAGATCCCAGATAGAAGTCATCTGGAAAGTTGGTCCATTGCCTCCTGTCCTGTCACTGGGCCCCCCAGAGAAGGGGCTGCCTCTTTCGTCTTTGTTGTCTCCCAGCAGGTATATAGCCACAATGATAAGAACCCCTCACAAGCCTTCTTTGCAGCGCATTGCTGTCTCATGGTCAACTTCTTGTCCACCAGGACTTCCAGGTCCTTTCCTATGCAGCTACTTTCCAGCTGGGTGGCCCCCAGCATGTAGTGGTGTTCCTCCCCAGGTACAGGACTTCATAATTCCCTTTGTTGAACTTCATGAGGTTCCTTCTGGCCAGTTTCTCCAGGCTATTGAGGTCTCTCTGAACTCTATTACTCCTCCCAGTTTTGTAACATCTGCAAACTTGCTGTTGCAAACTTGCAACAACTCAGATGTTGTACAGTAGTGGTGTAAGTTTCAAACCACTAGTGACTGGCCTCCACCTGGACTTCCTGATAACGATCACAACCCCCTGAGTTTGGTGGGTTAGTAAACTTTCAGTTCACCTTTCAGTCCATTTAACTTATCCATTTTTCATGTACACATATCCTCCTTGTACTGGGAAGACCAGAATTGGATACAGCCCTCCACATGTACCACCTGAATATTTTTGCTTCCCACAGTAGCTCAATTCTCTAACAACGCTTACTACAAACACTTCAATTTGCTACTTTACCTACCTGACTACAGTTACTGAGAACTTTTCCTCTGCATTATAATAGTGTTTTGTCCTCATAAATTTCTTTAACATTAACAAGTTAAATGTGGGTTTTTTTTTCCAGGAAACAGGTGCTCATAGCTTTATTTTGTCATTTAAGTCAGTGTTGGACTGGAAGGAGTTTTTGGCGAAAGTATTTTGCTATAAGCAATGCATCTATGACTGTCACTCTCTGGTGTGTGAATGCCATGAGAACCCATTCGCTTCATATTTTCATGGTTTTCTGTGCTAATAACCAACTTCTCTTGCTACCTCATCTTATTTTCAGCTACGACTATGGATTTTCTGTCATCTGTTTAAAGCATTTGTAACATTGAGGATCCTCTTTAATACCAAGTACTAATTTTCCTCTCTCTTACTTTACTTATACTTAAATATAACTTCATTCATTCAAATGAACAAATTCATGGATTACTCTATTGTAAGAGAGAAACTGATTCCTTTTGTATAGATTCAGACCTAGTGGCCAATACTTAATTTACTCTATTTTTATTGCGTATTAGAGGTATCATGTTAAAGTGATCTCCTTTCAGAACGTAGCTCATAAATACTCATTAGGATATTACTGATCATGTGACATTTTCTTAAAGTTATATTAAAGCAATATCATTCCTTGTGAAGACCCAGGTATTAAACCCAGGAAAGTTTATAAATTACAGAACCTGAATTTCCCTGTATAGATTCTGTACTAGCAGTATTTAAGGCAGTGCTCTATACATCACCTTGTGATAAAAATTAACAACAAATTCTACTGTATTCACAGATAATTAACTGATTTTTGCAGAAAAGAAATATTGACAAAACCTAGTATTATTGGTTTCCATTAAAAAAAATATGGTTTTAGGCACAAATACAATTTTGTCTTCTGAGTTACCAAAATGATCTTGAATTAACCTGAATAATTTTCTCACTTTCAGTCACAGAGAATGCAAATTTTCCACTCTGTTACCAAGCTATAGCGATTTTCTGGACAACAGCCAGGTTCTGAAATCAGTTATATTACAGTGGAAATGTACTTTGCATTGCTGCATTCTCAATTACTCAGCCTCTTCATGAGATTCACCTTATTAGTTTCACTGCTAGAACACAGCATGTTTATAAACAAAAAAAATTTCTAAATATACAAGCCGAGTGGCCACAGCCTATAGGACTTTTTTCAAACAAACATCAAAATTATTTTTTTTTTCTAAAAGAAATGCCACAGTTTTTGAAGCCCTCCTTTTTATGATTTATATTTCAGTATCAAATTAGAATTATGTCCCTGTTACAGATCCTGTGCCAGATGATTGTCTATTCTAGCCGTGGGGAATAGGTGACGATATTCTTGTCTTCCATTTCAGTGGGTCTCGAGCTCCAGGGGAGATGGGCAGGGGAGAAAAAGGTTGCAGGTCTACATTTAGGCTGTCAAGCTGTACTTTTACCATCACCTACCAACATCTTTTCAGATTCTGGGTACTCTCCTGTAAAGTGGAGCGTGAAAATTGGTCATATGGAAGAATTTTTCTATGAAGGTTGGCTGGGATAGCCAACTTCCGATTCACATTTTTGATAAGACAAATCCTCTTTTTTTTTTTTTTTTTTCTGACCTTCTGTGTTAGGTTCTTTTGAAATCTCTGCATGGATCTAGAAAATCCTTCACCTTGCCTTGGAAGTCAGATGCCTCTGGAATATCAGTGTTTCTGGTGGGCCAGCACAAAGAAAAAAAGCCAAAAAAAAGCAAAACCCAACAAGCTAAAAAAATGTTATTATAATTATGCTGCCACACATTGTACGTACAATCCTTTATTTCCTGAAAATTAGAAAAAACAGAGAACCCCCAAACACTTCCTTTGTTATAACAGGTTGTTTCTTTGCTAATTGTTCGTAGAATCACTAATATGTAACCAGGTTCACAAATAAGAAAGGGCAAAATACTGTAAACATCGTACTGTCATGTATGACAAGTGTGGGAGAAAACACACTTTAAAAAAAAATATGATCTTGAAGGACAGGCAGCATGCCCTGGAACCTGAGTACAGAGACAGTGATGCAGTGACGAGAAAGAAAACAAGTCATCGAGAATGCCATTGCCAGTATAATACAACAGACAATATCAAGCAAGAGCTACTGAAAACCAGTGAAGCACCTGCTCAGATTGATACGAACCTACCCAAATCCCCAGAAGAACTCTACTTTTTGGGCACATCTCTGTGCTGGACCCATGATGCTAACAAAGCATCATCTACAGACAAATGGCCCCTGCACTATTGTTCCCTGTGCAGGTGAAAGTAAAGTCTGGAAAGGAACAAAACCAAGAAGAGCTTTTCAGGCAATTGATACCTGCAGCACTAAATTTTCCCAAGAATTTTGTAAATACTTCAGTTTTAGTTAGCATTGTAATTTTTTCGCACTGTACCTTATCTGATATTGTACAATTCCTTTTACTTCTTAGCAGTCAGTGGAACTAATGCCAGAGCTCAGAATTCTTTTTACATATTTATAACCATAAGAAGCCCCACAGTTTTGTTTAAGTACTTGCTGTTGTCCTTTCAAGTGCAAGAACTGAGAAGCTGTAGCTGTGCCACAGTGTTTTATTAAGTATCCAAGCAATCTATACAAAACAATTAAAAGGCTCACCTCAGGTCCTTGAGCTAGTAAACGCAGAGAGTTACATTTAGATTTATGTTTTATTTGGCAAAGAAACCAGCCCTTATGCAATGTAGTCCATAAAATTAGTCAAGCTCAGTATGTACTGGCTAGCAGTCTTCTCCCAGCTCAGTACAAAGATGCATTGAGCCTTAATGCAGAAGTGCAACATGTTCCCCGTGAATTTTCTTCTATTCACTGTCATAGGGACCTAAAGTATCCATCTAGTCTTTCTGCTCAAAAACCATTTTATATTTGAGAGTAAAACACAATTACCACATCCACCTTGTCCATTTGGCATGCTTTGTCTATATCCATTGTACCCAGCATTTTACTAGGTATGGATTTTCAGTGCCTGGAGAACCTACTGCCAACTGCAAGCATCATAAATCGTAGTCTTACAGTAAAAAGACAGTCTTTCATAAAAAATCAACAAGAAAATATGGTTTGACTAGTAACAACCACAAAGCCAGAGAAATGGAAGAAAGCAGTTACTAGACTCAGAAAGCGAAGACAAAAAATCTTACGGTGCCTAGATTGGAATGACTCCACATTATCCTAGAAAGTCTGTGAAAATGCTAATTTGATATATTATATCCAGTATGTTCAGAATAAATGAAATGGGCAGAGTTGACACACATTAAGTAAAGAAGTGCCTAATGTCCTCCCCCTCTGCCCTGGTGAGGATGCATCTGGAATACTGTGTCCAGTTCTGGGCCCCCCAGTTCAAGAAGGACAGGGAACTGCTTGAGAGAGTCCAGTGCAGAGCCCCAAAGATGATGAAGGGAGTGAAACATCTCCCTTATGAGGAAAGGCTGAGGGAGCTGGGTCTCTTTAGCTTGGAGAAGAGGAGACTGAGGGGTGACCTTATTAATGTCTATAAATATGTAAAGGGTGAGGGTCATGAGGATGGAGCCAGGCTCTTCTCAGTGACATCCAATGATAGGACAAGGGGCAATGGATGCAAGCTGGAACGTAGGAGGTTCCACCTAAATACGAGGAAGAACTTCTTCACAGTGAGGGTAACAGAGCACTGGAACAGGCTGCCCAGAGAGGTTGTGGAGTCTCCTTCTCTGGAGACATTCAAAACCCACCTGGACATGTTCCTGTGTGACCTGACCTAGGTATTCCTGCTCTGTCAGGGGGATTGGACTAGATGATCTTTTGAGGTCCCTTTCAATCCCTAACATTCTGTGATTCTGTGATTCTGTGATGTGACAAACAAGAAGTGGTGCAATTGGATTCAGCTAGTGATTTTGGAGTATAAGCTCTTCACACCAAAATCATACTCTTAGTCTCTATGGCCTGAATACTTCTCCCTCAGTTTATGATATTGAGCATCTGGGTGGCTGTTCTAAGCTAAGCGTCTAGGCCAAGATTCAGTTCAAGATTTAAGTATCCACATGTAGGTCTCTCCAGATGCACTAGGTGTTTACATCTACCTTCTGTAGGATTTGATTCAGCCCTCAACCTGACATCTGAACCATGTCCAATGTCCTGTCTAGCCTTCAACTTCTAGTCCTCAACTTCTAGAGGGTGCAGTTCCCCACAGGACTAGTGTCATGTTTCCCCACAGGACTAGTGTCATGTCTGTCTGCCTTTTGTGGGTATCCTGGGTCACCTATGTGTTTGCTTCCTCCTACCTAACTTCTCAGCTATCTGTCTGCCTAGTCCTCAGGTCTGGTTTTGACACAGCCCTATTGCATAAGTTCAGCTCAGATTCCTGAGGATATCGCTCAGTTATAAGGAAGAACTGTGAGAATATGCATAGACCACAACTAAAGAGAAAGAATGTGAACATATAGAAGCTTTAGTGAAAGAGCTGGGAATCGGAAGGTGGAAACTCAGAAACAAGGATCAGCCCATTCAGGGAACAGCAGAGGCCCGCTCTTCCCTTGCTGACTTGCGATTGCTGGTCAGCAAAGACTCATTGCTAGCTTAGTGGAGATGGAGAACATAGAAATGCTTACTCTAGGAACTCATTAGTCCCAACTAATGAACAAGTCAACTGAAGGAGGGTTACTCAAAGCATCCAAAACAGCCCTAGAAACCCTGTGTTCAGGATAATGTATGCTACAGTCCATACAGTGAAACCTCAGTGCAGCCAACAAAGCCTAGGCAGATATTCTGCTGAATATTGGCTGGATTTCCTGACTGACTACAAAATGAACTTAGACACCTAACACCTACGGTTCAGGTGTCTTAATGTCACCTGGTTATGGTGCCACAGGCAGATTTACAGTGGCAGAGAGTGATATGGCCTTTCTTTACACCTCCTTTTTCAACTCTAACCTCCAGTATCCAGTTGTAGCCCCAGAACCACCCTGGTAGTGCAAGTGCTACAAGGCAAAAGGAAAGGAGATGCATCCTATTGCATGGGCTAAAGTTACAAGCCTGGTTACAGCAAGGTGGGGCAACTCCACTATCTTCAAATCTGTTGGTCCATTTCAGGACGTGGTCCATCCTAACCACATGGCTTCAGAATGCTGTAGTCAGGACCTTCAGCATCCCTTCACCAGGTCTGGGCATCCATCCTGAGCTCTGTCCAGAAGAGTTCCTGTCTTTTCATGTGTCTCTGCTTCCATATACTGTAAGGAAAAAATATGATAAAAAGACTAAAATCTAGTAATTTAAGGCACCTTCGCAGAAATTAGACAAATCAGAATTTTTAGCTTTGTGGATGACAGTAATATATTTAGGCTTTTTCCGTATGCAATAGGATTTTAAATAAGTCTTTATGCAAGCTCTTTGTTATCTAGCCATTATTTAATTCTTATGCCAGAAAATCTGATAATTTTCTTAAAAGATGGTTTTATTCCCTGTAGACAGTATAAATAGTGACTTTTTAAAAAGTATTTTTCTATATACTATTGTCATTTTCTTACTGAATAATTTTCTCTTATCTGCTGTCTCATCTGAACATATTGGCAATTATCTTGTTATATTCCTGCTTTCTATAATTTAATTTTCAATTTGATTTTTGGACCAAAGCCACTCTTTATATCTGAGAAATTCATTTTTTGTGATCAGTATTACCGATCTTTTAATAGCTTCTATCTGCAAACCATTTTTTTGATCAACTAAAGCACATACTGAGAGAGAAACTAGCATCCAATAATCATCTTTTCTTTTTTTTGTTACATTAACTTATCTCTAAACTTCTGATTTCTCTGTCAGAAATGCTTTGCTTTCTTCAGAGGTCTAATATCATAACTTTCTTTTCTCTCTTCCCTCCTTCCCGTTCATAACTTCTAATCTGATTTACAATAATTTTAGAAAAAAAAAACCAAAACAAACCACAGTCTGATTTTAGTAACTTTATATCACCCAGTGTTTCACAAAGTAGTTATGCAGAGCTGAGATCCAAATACTTCCAAACCTGGAAAAAATCAGATTCACATGCAAATATTCCTGCATTATGCTATAGAGAAATCCTTCAAAAATTCTCCATAACATACAATGGAAGCCAACACACTTTTAGGAAGAGCTTCATTCTTTCCTAAGGCGAAAAAAGATAGTTTGCTACTAATAGCATTTACAGAAGGACATGTGAGAAGAATTAACATTCCTGAACACAGAAATACTTATCAGAAGCAAAGCCAGCTGTCATGATCACTTTTAAATCTACAGCTGAGACTAATGTTACTATCTGCTTTGCATATATTATTCATTCTGACAGCCTGGTGTGAACCAAGTCGCCCTCTCAGCATGACCCACATATCCAGCCCTTGCTGTCAAGGGGAGACCTTATTGCACCTTCCAGTACCTGAAGGGACCTACAAGAAAGATGGAGAGGGACTTTTTACAAGGGCTTGTAGTGATAGGATGAGGGGTGATGGCTTTAAGCTGGAAGAGGGTAGATTTAGATTAGATATGAGAAAAATTCTTGACTGTGAGGGTGGTGAGACACTGGAACAGGTTGCCCAGGGAAGCTGGGGATGTCCCACCCTGGAGGTGTTCAAGGCCAGGTTGGATGGGGCTTTGAGCAACCTGGTCTCGTGGGAGGTGTCCCTGCCCATGGCAGGGGGGTTGGAACTAGGTGATCTTTGAGGTCACTTCCAACCCAAACCATTCTATGATTCTAACTACTTGATTGCTGGCTTGTTATTCTGGGACACTTTTGTTATCCGTGTTGGTACAGCACAGTCAGTGGCAGGGATCAAGCTCACCAAGATTGCATTGGTGACCCATGATTGCTCAGAGTCAGTGTCAACTCATCATTTGCACAAAACAGAACTAAAATTCTTGTTTCAAGACTTGGACCCTAAGGACAGCAGATGATCCATAATGTACTGCGTGCAGCCCTCCCTAAAACCCTGCAGCTAAGTCCATTGCAAGGCAATGAGAGTTGAAAATTAGAAGGTATTTGTTTCGCCTAAAAATCTCTTGGTAGCACAGAAATGAAAATAAAACTGTACAATTTTTGTAAGGTTCAAGCTAATAGTGTAAAGAAGCAATGATAGGAAGGTAGATCTCTCAACATAAATAGAAGAAATATCATTGGCTTTCCAGTGCCATTTTCCTATGACAGGCATTAAGATGGAACTAAAGGATGACAAGACAAAAATCTCCCTGTGCTGCTCAATGAGAGAAGCTTGAGGGCATGAATTGTGCAGGACACATTCCCGTTGAAAGGGACATGTATCTACAGTAGGCTCCACATCAACTTGAAGATCTACTATGTCTTCCCTAAATGAATTCTAAACTTCTGAAAACAAAGCACAAGGTAATCTTATGGCTTTTTAACTGCAATGTATTTTACAGATGCCTTGCCAAAATGTAAATTCAATAGGAATCTGTTTTGTGCTATTATCAGCTGTTATTCTTTCTTGAAACTACTTGAGACTGACTTCTTAAAGTGCAATTATTACATATATAAGAAACTTTCTGTTACACTGCACATACACTGTAATTCAGTCATCACATGTACAGAAAAAAAAAAAAATTGTAGATACAAAACAACCCCACATGAAAAACTTTAATTGTATAGTATCCTTGATGGGGCTTAGAAAACCAATGTAAATTAAGTAGACTTTGAATTTTCCTTCAATTAAGTTACAAGTTGAAGAGAGAAAAGAACAAGAAAAGAAATAACATATTTTGCTAGTTTCGCTTCTAGTTAATATTTGAGTTTGTCCTTATTTCTTATCCTCCCTTTCCCCTTCAAATTTTAAATTATTTGTTTGCCTCACTAGAGCCAAATAGCTTTGATCCTTTAATTCTCAGAATTATTTTTCTCTGTTCCTTGTTTCTCCGCCAATCATTAATCCATCTTGTTGTGAACAGACTATTAAAAAATTCGGGTTTTGCTCAGCATGGCAATGACGTATTATATGCTTAGTTTTTCCATCCAGGAGGCTGAAGACTTCATGATTCATTGTACGTGCCAATGAACAAGTTCTTCTAGTGCTTTGCAAAAGAAATAATCTTGCTGTGTCTTGTCATTGTTTCCCTTTTGACTATCATATTCTCTTGAGTACCTCTGTCTAACTAACTTCTGTCAGAGCTAATTAATTCCTCTGTGATTGCATCTTTAACAGAAACACTGACTCTTAAAAACCTCTGTCATAATGATAATAATAAACTTGAGAGCTGATCCTCTTATTCTAAACTGGCAAACTTAAGGAGCTGCTCCTTAAACTTGAGTTGTCGGGAACACCATATGTTTCAGACATGCCCTGGCAAGGCTGTGCAGTTATGAGTAGTTTTCAGCTCAACACCAAATATTTAACCCTCTCTTCTTCCCCAGTCATTGGTTCCATGTCTTTACTTGTATTGCTTCTGCATTGCTCCCCTCCAACGCCTTTCTTCTCAGCCTCTCACTGTCCTCCATTTTCTTTTTTCTCTTTCAGAAAATTCAGAAATTTCTTTCAGGAAATTCCCTAGTTTCTGCACTCCATTTTAACTCCTTCCTCAAACACTGGTTCCATTCCAGCTGTTCCACTGATCTCTAAAATCATGTGATGTACCAACAACAACAAATGCACCAGCTTCCTCTTCTGCAGCTGGTTAACTTCTAGCTTAGCTTCCCAGTAGTTGTGCTCTACTGAAGTTATTTTCACTAGGACTCCAGGGACTCAGGTCTCAAAGGGACTCTAGGTTCCTTTCCACAGCCAAACATCAGAACCTTTTCTTAATAATTTTCCTCTTTACCTCTTCTTTTGTTTTACATACAAATTAACATTTTAGTCTTTACTTCAATTTTATTTTGATGCACATTTGAAATGAGGCCCTTTCCTACCTACACCTTTCCACAACTTCTTCAACAGTCCTCAAGGAGGTATCATAATTTCCATGAGAAGATTCCCAAGGTTCCTAAACTGGTAATTTACAAACACCTCTTAAAGATTCACTTTATGGTCAGTCATCTGAACTTTCATCTGAACGTTTTCAGACGTGTAAAAACATGCATTCATTTTCACATATGCAAGAGCATTTCACGGAATCACAGAATATTCAGAGTTGGAAGGGACTTCCAGAGATCATCTAGTCCAACTCCCCTGCTTCAAAGCAGGATCCTTTAGAGCACATCACTCAGGACTGCATCCAGGCGAGTCTTGAAAATCTCCAGAGAAGGAGACTCCACAACCTCTCTGGGCCGCCTGTTCCAGTGCTCTGTCCCCCTCACTGAAAAGAAGTTCTTCCTCATATTTAAATGGAACCTCCTATGTTCCAGCTTGTGTCCGTTACCCCTAGTCCTGTCACCGGGAACCACTGAAAAGAGTTTGGCTCCATCCTCCCTCAACCCACCCTTTAGGTATTTGTAAACATTAATTAAATCACCCTTCAGCCTTCTCTTCTCCAGGCTAAACAGTCCCAACTCTCTCAGCCTTTCCTCATAGAGGAGATGCTCCAATCCCCCAGTCATCCTTGTTGCCCTCTGCTGGACTCTCTCCAGTAGGTCCCTGTCTCTCTTCAACTGGGGAGCCCAGAACTGGATGCAGTATTCCAGTTGCTGCCTCACCAGGGCAGAGTAGAGGGGGAGAATGACCTCCCTCGACCTACTGGCCACACACTGCCCTGTGCAGCCCAGGGTGGCGCAGGCCTTCTTGGCGCCAAGGGCACATTGCCAGCTCATGGATCATTTACTATCTACCAGGACTCCCAGACCCTTTTCCTTGGAACTGCTTTCCAGGGGGTACCCCCCTAACTTATACTGGTGCCTGGCATTCTTCTTCCCCAGGTGCAGCACCCTCTACTTGCCCTTATTGAACCTCATGAGGTTCTTCTCTGCCCAGCTCTCCAGCCTGTCCAGGTCACACTGGATGGCAGCACAGCCCTCTGGCATGTCAGCCACCCCTCCCAGCTTGGTATTATCAGCGAACTTGCTGAGGATACACTCTGTCCCCTTGTCCAGGTCATTGATGAATATGTTGAACAAGACCGGACTGAGTATTGACCCCTGGGGGACACCACTGGTTACAGGCCTCCAACTCGACTCTGCTCCATTGATCACAACCCTCTGTGATCTGTCACACAACCAGCTCTCGATCCACCTCACTGTCCCCTCATCTAACCCACACTTCCTGAGTTTCCTAATGAGGATGTTATGGGAGACAGTGTCAAAAGCCTTGCTGAAGTCAAGGTAGATGACATCTGCTGCTCTCCCCTCATCCAGCCAACTGGTTATAACATCACAGAAGGCTAGCAGATTGATCAAGCATGATTTACCCTTGGTAAATCCATGTTGGCCACTCCCAATAACTTTCTGCTCTTCAATATGTTTGGAGATGACCTGCAGAACGAGTCGCTCCATCACCTTCCCAGGGATGGAGGTGAGACTAACCGGCCTGTAGTGTCCTTGGTCTTCCTTCTTGCCCTTTTTGTAGACTGGAGTGATATTGGCCTTCCTCCAGTCTTCAGGCACCCCTCCTGCTCTCCACAGCTTTTCAAAGATGATGGAGAGTGGCCCGGCAATAACATCTGCCAGCTCTCTCATCACTCGTGGGGGTATCCCATCAAGGCCCATGGACTTATGAAAGTCCAGTTTGGCCAAGTGGTCTCTAACACAGTCTTCCTCTATTGAGGGAAAATCTTCTCCTCTCCAGACCTTCCCTCTTGCTTCCGTGGTTTGGGATTCACGAGAGACCACTTCAGTAATGAAGACCAAGGCAAAGAAGGTATTCAGTACCTCTGCCTTTTCTGTGTCTTCCACCACCAGGGTGTCCATCTTGCTCATCAGTGGGCCAACATTTTCCCCAGTCTTCCTTTTTCTGTTGAGGTACGGAAAGAACTTCTTATTGTCCTTAACCGTAGCAGCCAAGTTGAGTTCAGCTTGAGTTTTGGCCCTTCTAATTTTTCCTCTGCATAGCTTCACTACATTTTGGTAATCCTCATAAGTTGCCAGCCCCTTTTTCCAAAGGCTGTAGACTTTCCTTTTGTTCCTGAGCTCTAGCCAAAGCTCTCTATTTAGCCAGGCTGGCCTTCCCTGCTGGCTTGTCTTTCAGGACCTGGGAATGGCCTTCTCCTGAGCTTTTAAGAGTTGCTCCTTGAAATATGCCAGGCATGCTGGGCACCTTTGACCTCAGGACTGCCTCCCAAGGGACAGTCTCAGCCATGCTCCTAAGCAGGCCAATGTCTGCCTTTCAGAAGTTGAAATGCTGGGGTCTGAACCCTGAGCCCTGAATTAAGATTGACATATGGGTGGTTCCCATGGTCCTTTCTGGGGAGGGGATGAGTTTGCCTTTTGGCTTTCCTCCAAGGGGCAGCCGGCCTTGTAGGGAAAGCCTTTGGGTAAACAAGCCCCAGGTGCCCTGCATTGGGTAAACGAGTGCCAGGTGTCCTGCTTTGGGCATAAAAGCTGGGACCACTTGCAGGAAGGGTGGGGGGGGTGTATCTGTCTGGTGGATGAACTTTGTAGAGATTTCCTGTTGAGGAAGGATCTCCTGACTCTCCCTGTAACTGGGCCCTGGTCAGGTTTGGTGCTTGTGAATGCAGGCTCTGTGAGAATAATATGCGGCTACCTCTATCCTATATGATCAGCCTATTCGCTTGGCTGTCTCCCATCTCTGCCATGAGAGACCTTGTTGCTCTGTTTGTTCCACCGATTGTTGGCCATGTATCATTCTTGGGGTCGCTAGGGTTGATGTGTGTTATGTGTAATCTGACTTATTTGTACCCCCAGCTATCACCCATGTACTGACCTTTTTGTATACAATAGAATCTGATTACTGGTTCGTTCTACTGCTGACTGCATCCTTTGTGCTAGGCCTAGTAATTGGCAAAACAGAAGTCCAGGGTAATTTAGGTAATAACAAGGTAATATTAGGAATTTTTATAAATAAATGTTTTGTCATGAATTTGTTATGAATTATAAGTTTCCACAAGGTAACTTCTACAGTGTGGAAATATTTCCAATATAAAAAGCATTTTTAAAAAATTGTCTTCCTAGATGAGGAAGTCTAGAGAAGAGGAGGATATTTTTCCCCTTCTTTGTGTATTAAGAAAGAGAAACAAAACTATTGTGGCTGACTTAAAAGTCATTGTTTAATATTCAGACTGCAAAAACAATAAAAAAGGACCGCTGTTATGAAAATCAAGTTACAATAGTGAAAAAATAAAGTATAGCCTAAAAGAAGGAATACAATGCTCTTGACAGAGCTCAGACTTTTGGGAAACAGAATGTTTGTATTAGGAAGAAAGCTACAACAAGACTGTGAATAATTCCTGAAACAGACATGAATTGAACACAAGTTCTAACGTGAAAGAAAGAATAAAGAGACCATGGAAACATTTGTCAGCTTGAGGAAACAAAAGTTCTGTCCAACTAAAAGTGCAGATGCAAATATGAGTTGGTATGAGAATACCGCAGCGGGGATTTTCATTATAATGGTGCCATATAAATGAACATGTAGAGAGGATCTGGAAACATAGCAAGGAAAATGTGGTATTTTTTATGTACTAAAGAAATTATTTTTATGTATTAAGGAGTTTTTTTATGGATTAAAGAAATCATTTCAGACATGATGCTACAGAATTATTACTAGATTAGTCCAGTAAAAACTATTCATGCAAAGTAGCTTGCTATAAAATATAAGGTGCCTCTCTAGCCTCTCTGTATGTCGATATTTGTACAACTGCTGCTCCACCTTTTGTGCGCAGGTAATAGAAAATATCTTCATGAGGAAAGGAGGGTGGGAAGTTCTAGTTTAACAGTAGGCATTATTTTAAATTACTGATCACTATTTATGATATAGTCTGAAAGAAAAACAAATGCAGGCTGGAGTCTGCCATGGGTCTCTGTCACCTTTAATTCGAAATAAAGAATGCCTGACTAAAAGATTTACAGACATTCAAGGTATTTATCAAAACCTGGACAGCCTGACATTTTCTTTTTTGATATTTATTTTTACAGACAGTGCTAATTATAAAAATGTACTTACAGAAAAAAAAAAAAGATCCTTGGACAGATGTTGATCTCAGGTAGCTAAGCATAAATATGGAGTAATCTGATTGCTCTTGAGAGCATAACTCCAGATTTACGCTCATATGCCTGAGTTCAATCTGGCCCCAAGCTTTAGTAGCTACTAAACCCCTTCTGTTCAGCTTTTTTCCTGTTGCATTTATAATCCAGTGTATGAAGTTCAAAATTATGGAAGTTATTTTGTTGTTTTAGATGATGATCTATGCTATTATTGAATATATTGAAAAAGGACACTTACTATAGGAAGGAAAAAACCCAGCTTCTCAAAGTCAAAGATTTCATTGTTACACTTTTCTGTAAAATGAAGTTTTCAAGAAGAACATGAGAAGAGCTAATAAAAACCAGGAGTGCTTTTTAATTAAAGTTAGTATTTGTGAAATATGTTTATCATTTTCTGTTTCAAAGAACATTTTTTTAGCTTGATATTTTAAACCAAAGCATTGACTCCAAAATGATGGTCCAAATACTGGAAATACTTTGTGCCAGGAAGGCAGGAGACTGATTGCGAGCTCTGTGCCTTAGCAGACAGACTCATC
This sequence comes from Podargus strigoides, assembly GCA_028020825.1. Lineage (NCBI taxonomy): Eukaryota > Metazoa > Chordata > Aves > Caprimulgiformes > Podargidae > Podargus > Podargus strigoides. The sequence goes on along the minus strand of CM051619.1, from coordinate 34,549,023 downwards.
CTGAACGTGTAGCCAGCATCCAGCTTGTTGTGCCTGCCACCAGAATACAAATGACAAATAAACATGTTAGAAAGTGTATAGGGAGAGATTCTTTAACACTGAGTGATTTCTCCAGAACTCATTATTTTAATAATGAACACAGCCCATCCATGACAGGCACAAGACTGAATTTTTATGCAAATATATTCATCAGTTCTGGAACCACTCTAGCCCTAAAAATCAAATTAACAATATCCATCAAGGGACAAAGTACATTTGCACACATGAAGAAAAAAAGGAGGAGGTGCTTTCTTCTTAGTAGCTGAGAAGGTTAAAAATATAGCTTATGGTTGACAATGTCCTTCTATAAGCAAGAACAATACCATAGCAACAGTTGCTATTGTTTAGGTATAATGTAAAAGTTTGAGTACAAAAAGTACTGGATGAATGTGAAAAATAATACATTGAATAATTTAAGAAATAGCAATATTATACATCTAGCTTTGTTGATCATTGATTAAGCTCAAAAAGTGTGTGGACAGAGACACTGAAATATTACATTTGTATTTCTAAAGATACATTAGCTGCAAAAACTCCGAGTCCTCATAGAAGCATTGTAGTGAATCACATTAATTGTACAAGGTTATAAAGTAAGTTTGACTCTTATATAGATGCCCCTGCAGGATCTGCCTGTTATGAAGGAAAAGTCTGAATGACTCCACTATGGTGAATAGGCATGTGAAAAGCAAACTTGCTATTTGTCATCTTATCCCAAGGGTTTGGAGACTGTATTTCCACATTTTTTGGTAGGAGCTATTCGGGTTGAACTGCAGCACTTAAACAAATACACTGACTTGTAGCTATCTTTAGTCTGACTTGGGTTTTATCCAAACACAACAAGACACATGGTTATGACACTAACAAGGGGATGTGCTGCCTTCTTTGGAGACTTTCACAGACAGATGCATGGGGGAAACAGGTAGTTGTGTCCCTGACTCAGCTGTTCATTCTTGGCATCCATTTATTTCTCAAAATGGACTTTTTTCCCTCACTTTCCAGTTTTATGTCTGGCTGAAGCCAGTCTAAGACAGCAAATCTGCCAAAAGGCTCTAGAAATTATGCATCCATGGAATGGATGAGACAGGCAAAAAAAAACCAAAACCAAACAACATTTTCAGAACAGCTAAACTAGTTGCAAATTTGAGCTGAATTTCATAACAGAAGTTTTTAAGTGTCCAAATAATTAACTTTAAAATATACAAAGCTACCTGTTTCCCTATGTTTCAAATGCTTTATTTGGTATCATTTAGGTGGGAAAAAGAAACAAAACAAAACAAAAAGGAAACTAAGGAAATAAAAACATATTCACCTAAATTACAGGAGACAGATGCAGTTTTTAGTTTTTCTTGTAAGGACATGAAGCCACGGCTCCTCTAAAATGACCTAGCTACAACATTGTAAGGTATTATAGAGAGGTTTATTCACAGTCTCTCCCACTGATTCTGTTCCATTTTGCATGGACTACTTAAATATTCATTAATCCAGTGAGAAGGAAAATGACTCAGTATTAAAGCACTTTTCTGGAAGGTGACAAATCTTGGCTCAAATCCAAGTTCTGATTCAGAGCAGAAGTTGGAATCAAGATCCCTCTTTGCTCAAAAACGTATCCTAACAAAGTTATATTTACTTTTTCTTTTTTTTTGTCTCAGGGAACATTTGGCCTCTACAAGGCAGAAAAGAATCAGTGAAAGGTGTCACACACACAATACAGGATAATGCGGTAGTTAAATCATCTTGGAAGGTGTAAATTTAAATCTCCGCAGGGAGGGAGGGAGGGACTAGTGTGAACTTGAGATGAAATGGACAAATTCATCAGCTAGAGGGCATGCAACCACAGTGCAACCAGACTTCCATCTGTCCCATTCTCAATTTTGTAATTATACCTACATATGCTGTTGTGAGCCTTATGTCAAAGTTCAGCCCTACAGCAGAAAATAGTAAGTGTTGTTCTGATGGTGGGTAGGAAAATAAGACAACAGGTTGATACACCGTAGCATGAGTCTCTTGAGTGCCACAAGAAATCTCAGACTTAAATTTTATCTCAGAATGTGTAGATTTTCTAGGGGAAATGAGTGGTAAAAGCAGTCTGCAGAAAAGGCCCTCTTTCACTTCAAGACCTGTCAAGTGGTAAAACTGTTAATATACTATGTTTATGTTAATCTATAGAGAATGTTAATACAGTAGTGCTGTTAAAAACTGGCTCTGTCTGCCACCAGCAACTGTGATGGCAAAACCAAGACACCACTCTGGGATACATATGTCAGTCTGAGACTGCTGAATGGTAAAAGAGATTACTTGCCATGGCTACCATATCCCTGAAAGCTGAAGGAACACTTTTGAAAAAAAGAGAGACCAATATTTCAGCTCACATAGGAAATAAATTCTTCTCTTTTTTTCCTTTAGCATCTTCCTTCAGGAGAAAGATAAAATGAGAAGGGTCTCTTTAACAGAATTGCATTATTTTAGATTTTTATATTCTGAAACAGAAATTATTTTGTTTGTTTAACCTAGAACAGATTGGTTACTTTGGACTTTAAATATTCCAGAGAAGTCTGACCAAAAATTAAGATCCCATAGAAGCTTTAAAAAAAAACCCAACCAAAACAAACAAACAAACAAAACCACCAGAAAAATCCATCAGGGCTCTATGAAACAGTATATATATATATATGGAGGAACAGTAAGTCACATTCATGGCATTCAGCCTGAAACAGCAATTTACAGCATGGGACCTGAGAGTAAGAAGCTTTACACTCTTCCCCTTGCCTCAGTGTGTAAACCTGAAGGGCAAGTAGTCAACCAATGTCACCAGAAGTCACACTGCAGGCCTGGCCTGACCACAGAGAAGAAGGAAAACTGAGGTCAGTGGTGCAGAGAACAGTAAATATGACCAGATCTGCATCATCTCAAGGGGACTCTGCCCTGCACAGTCCTGACACAGAGGCTATCAGCAAAATCAGAGGCACTCACCACAGACAGGTAGCATAGCCTCCCCACTGGCCTGCCATTCCCACTGATGTCTCAACCTCCACCCTCCAGCACCAAGACATTTTCTGAGTCCTTCGAAACCTCACAGAAGGTTATCCAACTTGAAATTTCTACATGAGACTATATACTGCTGGCTCCAAGGTCTTTACAATGAGACAAATGGGAAGGACGACAATTAGGCTGGTTTCTGAATCTGTGTATATGTAAAAGTGAACTTTTGCCTTCCATTAATGTGAAAAGATTTCCTTTCCTTGCTAATTTTTTTACACTTGCCATTTGTAACCCAGTGATAGTTTTTAGCTTTTTTGGGTTTCTTCATAAGAAAACAAAAGTAAAGATTTTTGTATCATGCATTTTAACATCTTTTTTTGATATGTTCAAGAATAGCAACTCTAGAATGTAAGACTTGAATTCTCCCTCTCATATATTTCCTTGAAGAAAAAGTATACTCAGACCTCTTTAAATCTGCACTGTATTTACCATATTAATGACATACACTAAAAAGATTTGTTATTAAAAATAACTGCTGCCTCCCATGAGTTGTAAGTTCAGAAAGAGCAGATGTGATGAAATCTTCCTTCTATCTACTGCACATGGGCACTAGCATACACCCATGGACAGGCTGATTCTATGGTGCCTGCACAATGAGTCCAAAGCCTTTTGGAAGCACACTTACTGCACTTGCACAGGAGAGTTCCTCCCTCTACAGCAAGTATAGAATGTAAGCCTTAAACGGCTATGCTTGCCCTCATGGGTTACTTAGAATTTTCTCTTTTTTCAAGCTTAGAAAACCAATTTTGTCATCAGCAGACAGAGCCTGCGGAAAAAGAGCATTACAACGATTTTGGACTTTCTAATGCTGATATGACCTTTCAGCTGAAACCCTCTGAACTCTGTTAATGAGTTGGAAAAGGATGCATTGCACTTCCACTACTTAAACGTTACACCACTGAGGTTCCACTGAGGTTGAATCTTGCTAAAAGTTGAAAAGCCTCCAGCTGCCAGCTGGAACTCTGCTAAGCACGCATGATCAGAGCAAAGTTGTACAAAAGTTGCCTTAGTATATGAACACATTGCAGTGAGCTCCAAACACAAGTTAAGTTCCTGGCAACTTTATTTATCCAAATAGCAAAATAACATCTAGTGCTAGAAATCTTCATCTTCTTTAGGAAAAGAGGTTCAAGAGAAGAGGACACAGGAAAATATAATTACTGCAACAAGAACTAATTTCAGTCAAATACCATCCCAATATCCTCCTGGCACCATGTAAAGCTAACTTCAGGTATTCACACCTCAAATACTGTGTTCACTTTTGGGCCCCTCACTACAAGAAGGACATTGAGCTGCTGGACCATGTCCAAAGAAGGGCAACGAAACTGGTGAAGGGTCTGGAGCACAAGTCTTATGAGGAGCAGCTGAGGGAACTGGAGCTGTTCAGTCTAGAGAAGAGAAAGATGAGGGCAGACCTCATTGCTCTCTACAGCTCCCTGAAAGGAGGTTGTAGTGAGACAGGGCTCAGTCTCTTCTCCCAAGTAACTAGTGAAAGGATGAGGGGCAATGGCCTCAACTTCTGCTAGGGGAGGATTAGATTAGATATAGGAAAAATTTCTTCGCTTAGAGGGTTGTCAAGCATTGTAACAGGCTGCCCAAGGCAGTGGTGGAGTCCCCATCCCTGGAGGTATTTAAGAAATATGTAGATGAAGTTCTGAGGGACATGGTTTAGTGGTGATTTGACAATGCTGGGTTAATGGTTGGACCCATGACAGCCTGCCCCTTAATTCGCACCCACAAGCTCTCAACTCGCTCCTGATCCAACCCCTGGACAGAACTCAATACACCCTAGTTGCTCCCTCACGTAAAGAGCAACTCCACCACCTCGCCTCACTGGCCTGTCTTTCCCAAAAAGGACATAGCCATCCATGGCCACATTCCAGTGATGAGAGCTGTCCCACCAAGTCTCTGTAATTGTCACTAGATCATAACCCCCTGACCAAACACGGATTTCTAACTTTTCTGCTTCTCGTACCACCCCATCAGAGAGTAGGTTGGGGGTACACAAGAATTAGAGAGGGGACATAGCTGGGACAGCTGACCCCAACTGACCAAATCACAGAATCACAGAATCAAAGAATGTTAGGGATTGGAAGGGACCTCAAAAGATCATCTAGTCCAATCCCCCTGCCAGAGCAGGAACACCTAGGTCAGGTCACACAGGAACATGTCCAGGCGGGTTTTGAATGTCTCCAGAGAAGGAGACTCCACAACCTCTCTGGGCAGCCTGTTCCAGTGTTCTGTCACCCTCACTGTGAAGAAATTCTTCCTCACATTTATGTGGAACCTCCTATGTTCCAGCTTACACCCATTGCCCCTTGTCCTATCATTGGATGTCACTGAGAAGAGCCTGGCTCCACCCTCATGACACCCACCCTTCACATATTTATAAACATTAATGAGGTCACCCCTCAGTCTCCTCTTCTCCAAGCTAAAGAGACCCAGCTCCCTCAGCCTTTCCTCATAAGGGAGATGTTCCACTCCCTTCATCATCTTTGTGGCTCTGCGCTGGACTCTCTCAAGCAGGTCCCTGTCCTTGAACTGGGGGGCCCAGAACTGGATGCAATACTCCAGATGTGGCCTCACCAGGGCAGAGTAGAGGGGGAGGAGAACCTCTCTCCACCTACTAACCACACCCCTTCTAATACACCCCAGGATGCCATTGGCCTTCTTGGCCACAAGGGCACATTGCTGGCTCATGGTCATCCTGCTGTCCACCAGGGCCCCCAGGTCCCTTTCCCCTACACTGCTCTCCAGCAGGTCAGCCCCCAACCTGTACTGGTACATGGGGTTGTTCTTCCCCAGATGCAAAACTCTACACTTGCCCTTGTTGAAATTCATTAAGTTTTTTCCCGCCCAACTCTCCAGCCTATCAAGGTCTCGTTGAATGGCAGCACAACCCTCTGGTGTGTCAGCCACTCCTCCTAGTTTGGTGTCATCAGCAAACTTGCTGAGGATACATTCTGTACCCTCATCCAAGTCGTTGATGAAGTTATTAAACAACACCGGTCCCAGTACCGACCCCTGAGGGACTCCACTAGTCACAGGCCTCCAACTAGACTCCATCCCATTGACCACAACTCTCTGGCTTCTTCCCTTCAGCCAGTTCACAATCCACCTCACTACCTGATCACCAAACCCATACTTTATCAGCTTATCTACAAGGATGCTGTGGGAGACAGTGTCAAATGCTTTACTGAAATCAAGATAAACCACATCTACCGCTCTACCATCATCTATCCACCTAGTTATTTCCTCATAGAAGGCAATAAGGTTGGTCAAACATGACTTACCCTTGGTAAAACCATGTTGACTGCTCTTAATGACCCCCTCATCCTTGACCAAAGGGATATTCCACATCATATGTCATGCTCAGCAATAAAACTAGGGAGAAGAAGGAGAAAGGGGGGAATGTTTGGAAAGATGGTGCTTGTCTTCCCAAGTAACCATTACACATGATGGAGCCCTGCTGTCCTGGACATGGCTGAACACCTGCCTGCCCATGGGAAGCAGTGAATGATTTCCTTGGTTTGCTTTGCTAGTGTGCTTGGCTTTCAGTTTACCTATTAAACAGTCTTTATCTCAACTCATGAGTTTTCTAACTTTTACTCCTCCAACTCTCTCCCCCATCCCACTGGGGGAGAGTGAGCAAGCAGCTGTGTGGGGCCTAGTTGACCAGTGGGGTTAAACCACAATAAAATGTCAAAAGTAATGTCAAAAAAAACAGAGAAAGCTGCAAGGTCCAGATGAAGGGCTTCTGTCTTGATACTTATTTCATATTAAACATGTATACTTTATATGTAAGTTCTTCATTGTATTTAGACATTTTTACTATCACTATAACTGACGTACTGGAGCTAATAGCTTGCCTGGCAGCTAACATCAGCAGTAGTCATGGGAGCAGCTCACTTCCATTTAGGAAGTGAGCCCAGGTCACAGTTCAAGATATTGAGCAGAACAGTGCAGGGATGCTCAAATTACTAATGTTTAGGACTTGCCTGCTCCATGAGGGAAAAAAACCCAAACATATATTTGGTTTTATTGTCAAGTTATCAAAACCAAAGAACAGATATTCAACTGTATCTAAACCCTAAACATGTTTCTGAAATAGTAATTCCATGATTGCATTCTTTTTATGTATCTAGCTACTAATATTTGCATTAGCTGCTAGATAGCTCCTGATATTACAAAAATGAAGTGTCTCAGAAAAAAATGAGACCACTTTTTGTACAGCTTCAGCTTCATCAGCTTGATCATTCTATGATCAGCATTACAGTCTTATAGAATCATAGAACAGCCTTGGTCAGAAGAGACTTCTAAGATCATTAAGTCCAACCATTAACCTAGCACTGTCAATTCACCACTAAACCATGTCCCTCAAATTTTCAGTATTCATATACAGGCTTAGGATACAAGCTGACATTATACTGGTGTAAATAAAATAAATGCAGTGTGCAAAACACTTGAAGTAATCCCTTCTTTCCAATTATCACTAATAAGGACTCACATCTCTTTAGTTTCAGGTGTTGTCCTTCAAGAAAGATGAGGACCACCTGAGCAGAATCCTTAGGAGAGAACGAAGAAGTCAGGAAATCATGATCTATAAAGAAAGGTTGAAGGGTCATTTAAAATGAAGCATACTGAAGAGGCATGCAACATTGTCCAAATACATAAAAGACTGCTGAAAGGAGAAATAAAATAACTGACGGTGCCAGTGGTGGATAGTTCAAGAAGTAATTGTTTTGAATTATCATGAAGATTTAGATTAGATACTGGCAAAGTTTTTCTGATGTTAAGTGTAGTGCAGCACTGGAATAGATGAGCCTGGGGAAGCTGTTGAGTGTCTGGCATTGGAGATCCTTGGAAACTGCTTAGACAAACACCTGTCAAGAATGAGCAAGACCCAGTCATGATTACCAAGGAGCAGAGGAACACACTGAAGCTTTCCTGAGGCCCTTGCTAGTCCTATGTTGTGAGGCCCATACAGATGAGAGTGGTCCTCTGCACAGCAAGTTTGGGAGGAATGCAACTTTAGCTGTCATGTTTAAATTCATTTGTGATTATTATATGTAATTTATGGATTATTGGCTTTGCTCAAAGATATAGCTTGAAAACAAATGTGCATCTTTTCTGTATTGATCAAATTGTGTGATCATGATCAATAGGAAAGAAGCATAATATTTCATATGCTGATCTATTATGATTCATATCAGGTCACTTTTGGTGTCTTAAAAGTTAGATGTCTGGTGTAATGCTCCTTCTTTAAGATGCAAGACATCACTTCAGGATAATTCACCCTATTCTTGCTGTGTAAATTAAACATGGTGGTTTACTACATGTGTCTCTCTCTCTCTTGGCAAAACAGGAAGCTACATCAACTAGACAACTGTTTCTATGGATTGCCAAAATGAACACTGAAGTAACCAAAGAGATTTTGAAAGGAACAAATAGCAATCAGAGCGTGGAAATAGAAGTCTGCATTTCAGTTCACATTGCACTACTGACTCAACAGCACCAGTGTAAATGCTTAGATCAATTTTAGGGCTCATGCTGAGAGGGTGCAATTTCTTCTATGTATATAGGTATATTTATATTGTTTTATGATTTGACAGGGATTGTTGGGAGTACATAATAATGTTATGAGCCCAAACACTCAAATCAGCTGGACCATTGGAAGAAGGGCTTCCAGAAGGCAGATGTGCAAACCAATTTCTCCCTAAAACAAATATATGATTGCTTCTTCAGCTCTGGGGCTGGATTCAAAAGCCCAACTGTCCTGCCATGCCACTCAATTCCTCTCCACAGTATGTGATACTTCAGTGTGCTTTCTACTAAAGGAAAAAATAACATCTGATTTCAGCAAGGTTTACAAAGTCCTTTTAAATTGCTGCCAATGTTTCTGAAAAAAAAAAAAAAATTAAGCCAATGTACATTTGAAGCCAAATATTTGTTTAAACAAAAGAAAAACTCCGTATGGCAGCCCTTATGAATTATCTGGGACATCCTAGGCCCGATACCAGTAAGGAGGTTTCTAATTAGGAATAAGGAAGGCATACCCTTATATTTGTTATGTTTTTATCATAGTTCTGTAATATTAGTAGTCTTACTTTATTAGCAACCTTACTTTGAAGCAGAAGACACAATTTTAAAAACTAGATTGGTACAAATTGTATTTTGTTTTCAGGATATTATGTAAATCAAATTTTATTGTGTGAGAAAGTGCACACACACAAAAGTCACTCTTTCCTAAGTCATAACTGATATTATGTACAATATGCAATTAATATGATTACTTTCCCTAGTGCATGGATAAATAAGCTACATATCTTAATTTTTTCATACAGCTTTGGAAAGCTGTAATAAATGCTGTTAAATAAAATTTAGTTTTGGTCTGGATTCTCTAATATCTTTCATGACATGAGCACTAAATGAATTCCAAAATCAAAACACAACACAGCAGGGAGCTGCAGCTGATAGGCAAAGATCTCCTCAGTGTCTGATATATTAATTAACAACATTAAGAGTGCCCCTGTCACTGAATACAATGTTAAATGAAAGTCCTGCCCAACAGAAAGTCAGCATGGAAGACAACAGATTATTTCACTGTGTCAAAAGGGTTGGTGGGAACAGTTTGGTGGTTGTCAACTCAGATGGCATTGCAGTAATGTATATATCCTTGAAAAAAGTATTTATTTTCTTCATAAAGGCTGAAGGTATTCAAAATCTGACTGGATGAGAGACTGAACAACCTGCAATTTTTAATCCTGCTTTGAGTTGGAGGGGCAGACTGGGTGACCTCCAGCGGTGCCTTTCTTCCCCGACGATACTGTGAATAGGAAGGTGGACCAAGAAAACACAGAAAGTAACTGCAATGCAGTGATGTGTGTGAACCTTTCATTTTCCTGGAAAGTTCTTTTTCCTTTGGAACAAGTTTATTGTTTTGGTTAGGCATTCAGCAGTTATAACCCCAAGTCCCACATTTGCAGATAGATTAGCTGTCCCAGAAGGGACTAAATCACAAAGAAAAGAAACCAAACAGATTAGAGACAAAGCTGTGTAACACAGTAAGAGGAATGCATACCTCTGAGTAAAATGAGAGTAGCATCCTCTTCTGGTTTTATTATCTGAAAATCTGTCATCTATTGTAGCCTAGCCATTCAAGACCCCTCTGTGAAATAGGTGGGATTAAGGTGTCTTTAGAAGACATCTTTACCAATTTAAAAATGACCTTAGGAGACTGATGACTTGCTAAAAATGGGCACTTAATTTTAGATAGCAAAGATTATAGAAAAGGAACCTCATAATAAAAGGTGAGAGAGAGACTTTCAGGGAACAGTAATCTTAAGTGAATGCTAGGATCATGATGTTGATTGGAGAGAAGCCAATCAAACACGTATTTTACAATATATTTTTATGTGTTCAAATCCCTACACAGATTTATCATCTGTCATTATGATAATTTTGATTTGAGTAGTCCTACCTCAAAAGGCATTTTTTTAAATTTGACCAAGCCTGTACTTTGAGAGAAGCACAGTAATAATCCCCCAGGACAATATTTCTGCAGTGTTGGATATGCACTTCCACTGTCTTGTTTGCATGCTTTTTGTGAGTTTATGTTCTCACTCATTCAGGGCAAGAGCACAGCCTGCGTGCTCTCAGGCAGAGCGCAGCAAACACAGACAAGTATGTGCCAGTTGCTGGGAAGAGTTAGAGAGATCAGACAGAATTTGCTGTGAGAGCCTGTCTCCGGCATACACCACCTTGTAACACCTTACCCTTGTGTGTTCAGTCATTTCTGCTGATATTCAGTTAGTCTTGTGAAATGCATTACACTCCCTCTCCCTTTGTTTCCTCATCTAGCACTTCTTTTAAATGAATGTGCCTTTTCTCCCTCTTCTTGTCATTCTCTCCAAGTGGCAGGTCCTTCTGCTATTGCTAGCCTGCAGAGTATTACCTCAGAGAAAAGAAAACCAATGAAACATGAAGACCATTTCTGAGGAGCGACAGCAACGCTACGAGGTCTGAATCATCATTCAGAACTGTGGGGAATGGGAAAGAATTTACATGCATTTGCATATGATGTTTCAGCAAATTAGTACCATGTTAGTAAGCAGAGAATGAGCAGCAAAATTAAAAATGTATTTCCTGTCTCCATCATTTCCATGGGCTGTTCACAACAGCAGCATTTCCAGCCTCAAAGACTGCAATGCCACACCATTTGAGAAGAGTACTGATAAAAAAGGATGCAATACCTGTGCCCTTGGTGCTCTGGGGACCTCAAGAAGAGCACGCTAAAAACTCTGAACCAGTTTCCAACACTAAAGAAGGCTTAGACGCATCAGAGCTTCCATACCTTTCCCCTAGACATGGCTTGAGAAGTTTTAAGCATACCGGTTAGGGGCAATTGTTTGGACTTCCAGTGCATACCTCTAATTCTCTTGAGTATTACATTAATTTTAAGGGGAATCCTCAAGGATTAAGTTCTGCGTGTCAAGAGTACAACCTGACCCTGCTGCACCACAGTGACTAGCAATTACGGAACACAACACAATCAATAGATAAACAATGAAAACATAAAAGAAAGTTTTGCATGGATGACAAGATACAATATTCGGGTTACTCTCAAGAGAAATCTGTGGGTAACAGTCTGTTTTGCCAATTACTAGCCCTAGCACAAAGGACACAGCCAGCAGTAGAACGAACCAGTAATTAGTCTCTATTGTATACAAAAAAGTCAGTATATGTGTGATCACTGGGGGTACAAACAAGTCAAACAGATCACACATAATAGACATCAACCCCAGGAATGACACAGCACAACCAATAATAGGTGGAATAAACAAAGAACAAAGTCTCCCATAGAAGAGATGGGAGACAACCAAGTCAATAGGCTGGTCATACAGGATAGAAGTAGCCATGTATTCTTCCCCCATGAAGCCTGCATTTGTAAATGCCAAACCTGACTGGGGCCCAGCTGCAGGGAGAGTCAGGAGGTCCTTCCTCAACAAGGAAACTCTGCAAAGTGCATCCACCTCACAGACAGACACTCCACCCTTCCTGCAAGTGGTCCCAGCTTTTATGCCCAAAGCAGGACACCTGGCACTCATTTACCCAATGCAGGGCACCTGGGGCTTGTTTACCCAAGGGCTTTCCCTGTAAGGTCTGCTGCACCTTGGAGGAAAGCCAAAAGGCAAACTCATCACCTCCTTTTAAAGGACCATGGGAACCACCCATATGTCAACCTTAATTCAGGGCTCAGGGTTCAGACCCCAGCACTTCACAGTCTAATAAAATGGGAAAAGTCAGCTTCACCTTTTTTTCCTTTCCTAATGCTCTCCAGTAGCCTCACAGCAGCAATGGAAAACAAAGAATCCAGTTCCTATTAGAAACCAATCCTAAAAGCAGTCCTTTAGCTGGCACCCAGCAGCTATGGAGCCACAGAGTGTCAGCTGCAGTAGCTGGGCAGGAACTGGAGCACAAGACAATAAAGGCTTGATGGTGATGGCGGACAGTTTACTATCATCCACCACTGTAAGAGACACAGCCCTTTTGATGGAAGTCATTAAAACTGAACAAAACGTCCCTCAACCCCTAGGCTTTTTTTTCCCATTGGATGTGCTGGCAAAGAATCTAGCTGCACACCCAGTTGGGCACCTAATACACTATAAGTGAATTTCATGCACAATAAATTTTGATTACTATTTCAGCAGACATGCACAGTGTAGTACCATTCAGAACTCATGCAGCAAAAGAGAAAAAGGAAAAGCGATTGCTCAGAAAGAGTAAAAACAATGCTGATTTTTCTCCTGGCTCCAGTATGCAGACTGTGCATACCTTGTCTTAAATAGGAACCCCTCCAGGAAGGCTGTGAACTCACAATATCTTCCTAACGATGGATGCTTTCAGTGGTGGGGAGAGAAGGGAAGGAGGGACAGAGTCAAACTAGAATTGTACTGCAGATTCCTTCGTTCACCATGGCACATTAAAAATTGTTCCAAGGAGAAAATTATGAGGACATAAAATGGAAAGTCATTCTGTGCAGAATTTCTGAGCTCATGAATCTCCTAAACGCAGTTCTACTTCATTCCCAAAGTGAAATGACTCACTATGGAAAAAAAGAATTAAATCTTGTCAGAATATAGTCCTGTCAGGCACTGTGAATCAATGTCCATTGCACATGGCACCCCTTCCCTCTGATAGTGAATGGGTGGTATAGTACTGGCTGTCTCCCAGAGTGGCAGAATTTCCTACCACCTGGTAAATTGACCACTGTACCACTGCAGATCAAATGGGCTCACCAGAGGTTTGAACTACTCATTGCTGCATGGAAACATAGTTAACTGCTCATGCCATTGAAAACTTCTATGATTCCACTTGTTACTTCCAGCTCAGAATTTCCATTTTTTTCCAGAAATGGCCATGTTCTCCTTTGGTGTGAAATTTTTATTTTAATTTCTTACCAAATGCAAGTACAAAAGCCAGGAAAACTGGGAAAATATTTTTAAGTGGAAGATATAATTAAAAGGAATGTGCTGGTGAAAAAGTCTTTTTTTTGTAAAATAAAACTTTTTATGACAAAGCATTTCAACTAGTTCTCATGACCTGACCCCTATTCCAGGGATCTGTAAATATGCCTGTCCTGGGCTGTTCACTTGCAATGCTGCTGCACAACACTGACATCTACAATTTCTAATAGGTAAGTGGTTTATTTTTTAAATTCATATACGTAATGTTCTTGCCACCACTTATATTTTCGCATGCAAATAAGCAGAGCAAATACACTAATGAGCTCCAGTTCTGGATTATATGCTCAAAATATAACAAGATACATCTACAAATTTTCCATCCTGTATTTTCTTGATCTAAACATTCAAGTTATGTGCGCACAGTTCACAATTATTTAATTGCTCATAACAAAATTTAAGTGTATATTTTGAAATTAGTCCTACATAGTAAGAATATAATTAAAGGCATGGTTGATAATCATGTAAAACTGAGTGAGGAAAAATGGCTGGCATAGTGTTTGTATTGCAATTTGATTCAATTTTAGAGGGAAACACTGCAAAATGTTGTTTGTAAACAATAGAGGACATATTTAAAATTTTGTTGAGTTGCATGCATCTACCATTGGCCATTGTTCTTTGTAAAACCGTAGTGTTTTAAGGACGGTTATTTTTTTTCTCAAGTAACAAAATTGGTAGTGTTACACACCGTACTGAGTTAAATATTTTGTCACCCTTTACTTATTAAATGTATAGAATTTTATTTTAGAATATCATTCACTCTCCATTGGCATAACCTGCCTGTCTACTTCATATTTGCCAACCAACTGTTCATCAGCATTGCCAAAATATCTAGGTATTTTAAAGTGGAGTGTTTATTGATTTGAAGAACACTGCAGTTTTCTGCATTTATCTGGAGGTGTTTGAAATAGGCATGACTGTTAGTGGTTCAGAAACTCAGCCATCCGAAGCATGCTCATGATTGGGAATACAGTCACAAGTCACTTAGTAAATTTGGAGAAAAAACACTATATCTGGCCACTTCATGTTCATACAAAGCACAATTTAGTAAACAACACAGATTAAAAACAGGAATTTGGAATGCAGAGATGGACTTCTAGGTTACAATGAAAATCCAAGGTATATCACTGGGATTTCAGCTCGGTCTCCCTCTGCAATTTGGTGTTTTACCCTCGTTAAGCAACAACAGTTTGGCTTCAGATAGGAAGGGTTGTCACTGTCACTCAAGTTTTTAATCAGAATGAGACTCAAATCTCAAAAGCAAGTCTCAGAATAGCCAGGTTTCATCCGTTTTAACACAGAAGTCCCTTGTGGCCTCCTAGCTTGGGCATTTATAATGTAAGATCTTCATTGTCTGCGTCTTCCAAGTGTAGACCAACCTACACGGGAATGGTTACAAATCTCTTGCTAACTACAGGAAACACTACACTCACACAACATGTTTGAGACTGAAACATAATATGAGACCAAGCCTATTCCTAATTGCAGATGTTACCCAAATGCTATGTGGAATCAGAGAAAATCACTGGTATTAAAATTACTCTGAAGGGGAGGAAGGCAGGAAGAGAAAAGAAGACGCCTTTCATGACATTTGTGTCTCTGTCAAAACTGCAGGGTATGTCACTATGCTGGATAACGCACAATGTGATCACATTAATTTTAATTTTGATTTTCATATGTTCATAACCCTTATACTTTTTGATGAATATTTAGGCAGCTGAGCTTTACTATTATGAATATTTCTCAGGAAATAATATAATAATACTTTTTACAGTTCTATGGATAGACATACTAGTCTGTTAGTTATGAAAAGTGAAACAATATTTCCACCTTTTTTGTAAAACACAAATTTCATAGAAGGCTTAACTACAGAAAAGCAACACCACATCTCAAGTAAGAAAAAAAGATGCCTAACAAGTTGATAAGTACTTTTGAGAAAGGAATTACTTTTGAGCTATGAATATTTTCCAAGTGTTGCAATCCATTCAAAATCTATTTGCAAACATGAATAAACAAAACTCAAATACCCTCTTCAATAGAACTAATTTCTGAATTCTCACAGTAACCATTTCAACCTATAATAGGCAATCACACTTTTAATGTCAGTTTTTCTGACCAAGTGTGTTGCTAATCATGTTTTCATCCTGCTGAGCATGGTGAACAGAAGGTTATAATACTCATGTGCACTGCAAATGGGACCTTGCCTGATTTTCATAACTGAGGTAAAGCCTATACATTTGAAAAAAGCAAAAGGATTTTGACTCTCTTGTTCTTTTTCAAACAATGTCCTCCTTCAACAGCAATCTTAGGAACTTCTTTAGGACTACACACAAAATAAGGTAATTTTCAGCATGGTTAAAGATACTACAACCCACTTTCAAATTCGAGTCATGATTTCAGAAAAATGTAAGGAAAAATACATTTTGAGAACTTCTGACGAGTTAGTTGAATTACAATGACTGAAGGGTTTTAGATATGAACCTAAATTCAGTTTTATCCGGTCATAATATGATGTGACATTGTAACAATGGAGAATGTGCTAGACAATTCAATAATAAATTTGGAAATATGGCTTGAATGAATATTGAAAAATTGTTGTTTCATTTAAAACCATTTCCACCTCCCTGGACAAATTTGTATCTCTTACAAGATTATGATTTTCTTGTTAGTATGATTTGTGCTTTGTGTACTGACTGGCGCACCATAGACACGATATACAGAAAAAAAGTAAAGCTTTCAAACTTAAAACCTGAGGTTTACTTAATTATAGCATAAAAAACAAGTTTTGGGTTTTTTTTCTGAAAGCTTTTGCTTTATATCTCACCAGAACAAGCTTTCCTATGTACAGAGAAATTTCTAAAATACCTACAAATAACATGTGGACACTCAGGGTTCATTTTGTCTTTGGCTCATGTTTATATATTCGATGTTAATATCAGGAAAATATCAGAAAAATTCCGAGAGCTTACATTTAATGAAAGAAAGATTAGAAGCCTTTTTTTTCCTGTCTTTAGATTAAAGCTTCTCAACATACAAACAAAACCAAATTCTTTTCCTGAGTTGCTCTGATAGTTGTTGTACTTTATATATGTCAGTAACTGTTCATTAAACACCTTTAAAATATGGTGAAAAACATTCATGTAGAGGTTTGGATAGATAATTACATACTTTAAACTCAAACTGCAAACAGAGTGGTAATTACTTCCAGTCAGTGATGGTAAGAGTATATATTTACCTGATAATTGCATGCTACTTGGAGTTTTCATTGGCTAATGCAAGGCATAGGCATGTTACTGGGTGCTTTCTTGTCCTCAGTTCCTATCCTAAGGTTCTTAATAATAATCTATGGAAATCCTTTCAAAATATGTATATGTTTTTGTGGATTGGGGGAGGAGGTTCTATGCCAAAGGGCAAAGGTTTCTCCCTGGTATCTGTGCTAAAAATGAGATTCACAATTTCTTCTAATTTTACAGTTTATCAAAAGCTCTAGTTCTGGTTGTTAAAACCTGGCTTCAATTCCACACCGATGTCCCTCATCTCTGTTGCTGAATACAGCTTTCTTTTTTCAAAAATGTAAATTCCAAATTAAGGTGTACATTCTTATCTGCATATGAGAAATTAGCATTCAGTGCAGTTTTCCATTTTTTTGGAAGCTAGCAAGATCCCTACTGAGTTGTGTGGGCTAAGTGACAGATTTAGCCGATCAAAGGGAAATATAAAAGGCCGAACACACCAACGCACTCTGATTCTTTCTGGTACAAGAGATTAATGTTACATGCAACACTTATTTGTGAATGCATAAAGGATATTTAAAAAAAAAGGTTTTCTTCTTATATTTTAAAAGCTGAGTTGAATTCTATGTCCTTAAATGTATACCAAGACTGATTTTTTCCAGTGAGTTTCTGAGATCACAGAAGCTCACATGTGAGTAGAGGGGGTGAAGAACATGGTTCAGTTGTGCAATGTGTTATCTAGTGCCATTTTATTTAGGATACCATTAAACTTCTAAGACAACCAGAAGGCAGGTACAACCGAAGGCCTTCAGGACATTTGGAAGTGTCTGGAGTTGTAGTTACAAAGGTCTGGACAGTTATATTCAGGCAATGGATTTCAGCCCAAGGTGTCCCAGGAGCTTAAACTATGGTGTATGAAAAGATCAGTTTTGAAGCCAAGAGCTGATAGACCCTCATGTACCAAAATCCAAACTGATATATCCTAGGCCATGTATTTATTGTCCCGTTAGCCTGGATCCTAGTTCACAATGTCCACATATTGTTTGTCATTCAGTACTGCCTTTGGCACAGATTGAAATCTGTGGACACTTTCCATTTGTTCATGCTTTGTGTTTGTCCCAGAATGATCCTTCTTGGACATACAGGCTACAACCAGTAAGTTGGATGTTTCCCCCAGACCATTCTTCACCAGTGAAGCTGAGAAATAGTCAGGTTCCTAACCCCAGGTGGTCAAGAGTGGCCTATTCCATACAATTAAATGTTATCACTCTCCAGAAGCGTGAATGGATCTGAACTACCAAATGGTAATGATGCTTGATCTACAATAACTCCCAGACTATGTCGAAAATTGTTTGGGGGGTCCCTAGGTGGTGAGGCCAAAAGCATGTTAAGAGGCTGTCTAAGGCCTTTTGCAGCATGACCAATCCCATTCCAGTGCCCAGGAAATCCTGGCTTGGGTACCGTTCAGTTTACTGGTACACAGAGATGGTCATGGTTTCAGAATGAATTAGTGAGATTTACCATCCAGGCACAAAAGGGCAGTTCAGGTGCATCTGGCCAAGCACATTAAACCTTTCTGCTCTATAGGAAAGATTCATATGGGCGCTTTTTTGTTCTGGCCTGTTCTTCACAATACATCAGAGGGAGAATACTATCTTCCAATCTTTCTCTGAGAACCTGCAGCCAGCAAAAATATAGCACAAGAGGACTTCTTGCAAAGTTTTACTTGCGCTGGGAGAATTTTTATTGAGAAAAGAAAGTCCAGGTGTCATGGTGAGCATGCTTAGTTTGGGCAGTGGAGCAAGTTGCATGAGGAGTTGCTGGCATTGCACTTTCCAAGGAAAGGAAACAGAGAAATCCCCCCTTCAACTCAGGAACACACTAGACCCCCATGGAGATCTGCCCCACACCCAGACATCTTCCTTTTATCTGTTCAAAAGGCCTCAGGGAATCATGCTCTGGTGTGCACGCTGGGAAGAGGGGCACCAGGAATGGCACAGCCTCTGGCACAGAGTGTTGCAGACAGCCATCTACATCTAGAATTTTTGTGCTCACAGCCAGCTGTTGTGAGCCTGGAGGACACACTGCTGATACCTTTTTGCCAGAACCTCATGGGGCTAAAAAGATGTAGTAAGTATGGCTAGGCCACAGCCATGATCCATCTGAAATGGCTGGTGCAGAAATGCAGACAGTTAATTTTGGCCTGAAATGAACACTGCTCTCCGCAAACGCCAGGACTGCACTAAGGAAATTCTTTCCTCCCTTTCCCATGGTTTCACAGGCTTATGGAAAAAAAAAAAAAAATTACCCCAAACCTGCCCTCCTGCTACTGGCCACACTCCACCTGCATCTTGCAGCGAGAGGCCACAGGTTCAGTCAGCACAGTAGCTGAACAAGCCACAGGTACCAGATGCTGATAAGGCAGGGGCACCAGTACCAGAGACAGGCTGGGAGCAGTGTGGATGGCCAGACAGCTGATGAGTCTGACTTTGCCCCAGTCAACGCGTAACATTCCTGGAATTAGCTGAAGCCATAGGCACATATTAAAACTGATTCATAGATGTATGGCTGCGCGATCACAGCAAAGGTGACAATTTCTAGCTTCAGGAACTTATTCATGACTGAATCTAGGATAGTAGTAGGACCAAGGAAAATTAATTTTCAATATTGCAAAAGGCTATGATTTCTGAATGAGCTAGACATAACACGAAAATTGATTAGTAGCTTGAAAGGAGTGGCTATACGAACTACTGGAAAAAATAATTGAACTGAGGCTCCAGAGGTGCAGAAGTGCTGGCATGACTGAGGAGCTGTGGAATAGCTCAGAAGAGCAAAATGTGTTTTAAATAAGCAAGGCAGACCAAAAGCATCCAGAAATCAGGCAGCATGCCAGCAACAGATTAATAACTAATATGTCAGAGAGCTGTTAGGAGAAGCACTGCCTTTGCCAAGCATGTGTGAAAAGCAGATGTGACCAGTCCTTAGAGACACATGCTAAAAGTAGATGTGACCAGTTCAGAACAGCTGTTTTGCAAGCACCCATATGCTTGCTGATCCCCATCACTCATTATTTCGAAGTCTGGCAAAAAAGGTGACTCAGCAAAGACTAGAATGACATGATTTAACAGTAGTAAAATGGAAAAAAACAAACAGGCAGCCCAGAAAGACCCTTTGAAAATGTTAACATACAGATCACAAAAATGTCAGCCTTAAATAATAAAATATCCCATAATATAAACTTTAGTGCTGATATAATTAATATCTATGAAATCTTCCTATAAACATGAGATATAAACCTCTGGGGTGGAGAAGTACTTAAGGAGTCAAAATCAACTAAATTGTTCTCAGGTTAAAAACTGAATTATCTTCTAAACTCTTCAATTACTTAACTCAGGGAGCATGTATAAAAGTTATGTTTTGATTTATTTATGAGATATTTTTATGCATGTTTAGGTAAACAACTCAATTTATGTGTAAAACAAGTAACATCAGCATTCACATAAGTCTACAGAAAAATGGAAGTCCATAGGAACAGGAGGTGGTAAAACATAATCAAATTCTCAGTGAATTCACAAGGTCAAATTTACTGACATGATTAGGTTTGGTCTTTAATAACTATTAGATCCTGATGTTTTCAGAACCCAGGACCAATTATTTTTAAATAACTATTCAACTGCAATGGCTCCTTCTGAAACAGGTACAAAAAAGTGACTTTCTCTAGGAAAAGAGGTACAATAT
Source organism: Podargus strigoides (assembly GCA_028020825.1). Taxonomy (NCBI): domain Eukaryota; kingdom Metazoa; phylum Chordata; class Aves; order Caprimulgiformes; family Podargidae; genus Podargus; species Podargus strigoides. The sequence goes on along the minus strand of CM051619.1, from coordinate 34,528,451 downwards.
GCTGCTACTGAACACATCCCCAAAGAGCAAAATGTTCCAAATAAAATAGGGAATGTTCTGTGAGAAGCTTTCAAAAGCGGCATTACATCAATTCGACCTGCCTGGAGGTAACAACAGTGATGTTTCTATCTGTATGCTTTGTTTCCCTTCTTTAACTTCCTAGTTAAACCTAGGTAGTTCCTACAGCAACCAACAATACAGCCTTGATACACAGACCAGTCTTTCATATCTATGTACAGTGGGAACTTTTAGAGCTCCTAGAATGCTTCGGAGACAAGAAATTTTTTTCTCTGAAGAGAGTTCAATTGTATTGGAAGATGTACACATGTTGGAACTGAGATTCAAGTAAATTGAATAGATGAGGAAAGATTTCTACTATATTTCCAGTTAATTTTTAAGCAGGTAAATTGAACTTAATTACCACTTTATTGTTTCATTACAGTCCTCAAACTGGGAAAAATCTATGTTCTCCTCAAACTGCAATATGACTCTCACTGGTGTAACAGGAGGAAAAAATATCAGTTTAGAGGTAAAAAAAATGAAGACTTTTTTTCAAACAAATTATTGTGCGCTATTTATTCAGTCAATTTCTAGTACTGTTTGGTGGGGGAAAACATGGTGGTGTTTTAGAATCACTCTGTTGCATCATTTTCCCCCACCTTTTCCCTTTTCTTTCAATTCTATCTCTGTCCATCTTTCTCTCTTTTCCCTTCTAATTATTCTGCCCTTCTACCTAACATTGTTACAGTCTTCATTCTATTCTCTATCAAAATGATTTGGCATAGTTATGTTTGCAGCAGTAGCAGCTTAACCCATAGAATCCTCAAAAGACTATTTCTTAATAAGTTTGTGTGTATGTTTCTGTGTGCCTGCACCCATAACTCAACAGAGGTTTAAGAGAACTGTATTGTACAAAAGAAGACCACCATATCTTATTAACAACCTAAGTAATATTTGCAAGAGACAAGAACAACAACGAAAATTGAAACCTTGCCCATTGCCTTACAAAGGACATTGCAATCGTAAGACAAGAAGAAATGTTGTGCCAGGGGAGGTTTAGATTGGATATCAGGAAAAATTTCTTTACTGAAAGGGTTGTCAGGCATTGGAACAGGCTGTCCAGGGCAGTGATGGAATCAGCATCTCTGGAGGTATTTAAGAAACATGTAGATGTGGCACTTCATGACGTGGTTTAGTGGGTACGGTGGTATTGGGTTGACAGCTGGACTTGAGGTCCTTTCCAACCTTAATGATTCTATGATCAACCCCTGGGCATGCCTTTCTGCGCTCAGTCTAGGCTGATACATGTCTGCCTCTGTGAGCTTAAGATGACCAGCAAGATCCCAGATGATGGCTACCATGCAAACACAAATGTTCAAAAATTAAGTAGCACATTTCATTGCTATTAAAAATGTACACATTTGTGGAGACATGTTATATACTGCAACAAGCCTGTACCAGGACCAGGTTTGCAGTAACCCCTGTTGCATTATGCCACTACTGCACATCACTATTGAGATAGAAAGACAAAGAAAGATGTTGTAGACGGTTGGGATAGACCCTAATATCTGTCTGCAAGAAACTTGTGCTTCTACTCAGTTTCTTTTATGATGAATCAATAAGATGATACAGGAATAATGAATTTCTACCCCCAAATCATTGCTTCATGTGATTACAGGCTTAAGGAGACTAGTTTTTACCAGTTACCCTTAGGTCACATTTGGAAATTTTTCTTCCTAATCCTAAACACAAATATTGATTACTGCACAATCTGAGGGTGGCATGTAGATCAAAAAAACAAATCCTCACGTAGGAGATGCATCTGATGCTATCTAATGGAAAATTTCATAGAAAATGTCAACTTCCCATGGAACAGACTCCTTGGAATGGGATATCTTCATGGGACTGCGAAGAGACCAAAGAGTGTCTTGTCTCCAGCTAGTCACCCTATAAGAACAGAGATGAGGGCAGTAATCTTCACTGTTTTCTAAAAGTCCTTTGAGTTGTTGAAATTATTTGGCAGTTACTATGCAGTTCATCAAGCTCAAGTTACGAATATTCACAATGTGCTCACTGGATCACTAACCCCTTTACTGAAGAGTAGTTTTGCAGATGCATATTCCCTCTGTCTCATTGAACTAATCTGTAGATAACGGTGGTTTGTGCACTGAAAGTCTCATTGGCACTAGTTATATGATTGCTGTTTTGAGGCCAGTCACTCCCTTGGTGCTTAGCCATTCATCCAACCATTCACTGAACTGGCTCAAGTAAGTGCTAAAGGAGATCCTCTTGTGTCTCCTTGGGCTAGCATAACAGACAGATAATGGACAGACAGGAACAAGAAAAGTGGAAAAGAACATACTTCTGTATCCACAGCTTCTGTCATTTTTAATCAGGTGAGAGAGGTTCTCCTCCCCCTCTACTCTGCCCTGGTGAGGCCGCATCTGGAATATTGTGTCCAGTTCTGGGCCCCCCAGTTCAAGAAGGACAGGGAACTGCTTGAGAGAGTCCAGCGCAGAGCCACAAAGATGATGAAGGGAGTGGAACATCTCCCTTATGAGGAAAGGCTGAGGGAGCTGGGTCTCTTTAGCTTGGAGAAGAGGAGACTGAGGGGTGACCTCATTAATGTTTATAAATATGTAAAGGGTGAGTGTCATGAGGATGGAGCCAGGCTCTTCTCAGTGACATCCAATGATAGGACAAGGGGCAATGGGTGTAAGCTGGAACATAGGAGGTTCCACATAAATACGAGGAAGAACTTCTTCACAGTGAGGGTAACAGACACTGGAACAGGCTGCCCAGAGAGGTTGTGGAGTCGTCCTCCTCTGGAGACATTCAAGACCTGCCTGGATGCATTCCTGTGTGACCTGATCTAGGTATTTCTGCTCCGACAGGGGGATTGGACTAGATGATCTTTTGAGGTCCCTTCCAATCCCTAATATTCTGTGATTCTGTGATTCTTCTCTGTGAGAAATACAGGCACATGATAACCAGGCACAAGACTCTCCCTCTCCCTTTCCTATTGATCTGAAGTGAGTGTTTGTTCCCAGCTAAAGTTTATTAATAAATTCCAGCACATAGTAGAAGAATGAAGTTGGTAACTGTGGTCTTACTTGAAAAATATCAGAACAGACTTTTCTCCCTATGATACTTTTGTACTGTGAAGCACTCCTTACTCAGATCCAATCAAAGCACTCCAAGATGAAAAACTGGTGACTGAAACTGAGCTATTTATAAACACCCAGTAGAAGCAGTGAGTGAAAGGTGTATGGCATAAAGTACACAAATTTGCAACTGCACTTTACTCACCAAATTCATCCCAAGCTAAAAGAGAGGAATTCATAGTTAGCAAGCACAATGCTAGAACTTATGCACAGAGGTAATGAAATAATTTATAATATGGTAGGAACATACAATTGAGGGCAAAAACATGTAACATATTTCTTCTACAAATTAGAACACAAGGAGAGAGAAAAAGAGTAAACATAGGCTGGACAGCTACTGGAAATAGCCGCATCTAAATGAACAGGAATGTTAAAGGTTATTCTGAGTATGACATTTGGCTAAAATCAAAACAAAGAGCTAGTTGCGTAGCAGTAGTCATCACAGAACTTCCAGTCTATAAAAGGCTTTTCAAAATTTATTTCTACTGTTTTAACAGGTTTGTGTGTCAGCTTTGATCTTTCTGATTCATCAACAATGCTTTGAAGCCAGTTATTTTACAGACAACATCAAGGTCTTACAAAGACCTTTTCTCTAATTGAGCTTACATATGAACAAATGTGGTAAAGGTGTCGAACTTGAGAGCCTCAGATGAAGGCTAGTATCCTACCGTGGATATTTTCCTGGATGAAACTTGAGGTTTTGAAGGACAAATAATTATTGATACAAGATTTATTTGGAAGCTTATTAGGCAATCCAATATCAAGTGAAGGTAAAATCAGGATGCCATCTACTACACAAGAAAGGTACAGATCTCCCATAGGGTTAATAGCATCTATCAGTTTCATAAAGATCTCCCAGATACCCTAGGTCCTCTGAAATGACACTAGACACCTATATTTAGGCACTCACATTTCTCGATCATGCTCAGGTCTTTTCACATTTGTTCTCAACTCTTTAAAATCCATTTCAAAGCAAAACTTTTGTTTTAGTCCTAGGGTTTCCTCTACATTAGTAGGGTCTTCAATTACACTGTAGAACAAAAGGCACAAAGTAAACCAAAAATGTTACCAAGATCCCAGAAACTGGCTTCTCACTGATAATGCTCAAATAATGCTCAGCTTAGCCTGCATGACTCTGATCTGAAGAAGCAGAAAGATCAGCTAGAACAAATACAGTGCTGTATGTAGTTTTAAAAATTAAACTAAATAAAAATTAACCAGTAAGATCTGGCAGTAAAGAAAAATTCCAAAATGAGATAGAGACACAGTATTTACTTATTTGTAGCAGTGACGCAGAAAAAATGCGACTCTTAACTGATCCTTTCTGTGGTAAGACCAAGCTACAGTGTAGACAGGCAACAAAAATGTATCATCTATTTGAGGTGTGACAGCGCAAGGTCTTTATTCAATGAAGCCCTTATCTATTTAATTAAAGACCCATTGATTGCAAGATTCTTTATGTTAAGCAGGTGGGCAAGTGCTTTGATGATTCATTAGATGATAAAGTAGTTTCAGTGAATACAAATGATTTAGGGGAGCAATTACATCTGTTTAGGTATTTAAGAAACATGTAGATGAGGTGCTGAGGGACACGGTTTAGTGGGCAATTGGCAGTGCTAGGTTAATGGTTGGACTTGATGATCTTAGAGGTCTTTTCCAACCAAGGCTATTCCGTGATTCTGTGATTCTGCGACAGGTGCGAAGGAAGAAATATAACTAGAGCTAATGATATAAAATAAAGCTAGAAACACTGAAATAAGAAGCAAGACATAGATTTTAAAAAATAAGAGTCATTATGCACTGGCACCAGAATATCCAACTTCCTTTTTAAAGTCATCATGTCAAGGAAGATGAAGATTAAATTGTACTTAATTTTACTTCATCTGTAATACTACTCAGAATCTCATAGGTCCTCCTGGTATTAAACCCTATACATTGCGTCCTTTGACACTGATACATTATAAGCCTATATATTAAAACCTATACATTATATCCCTTAATTCAAAGTTCATGGTTCAGTTCTATGATCTCTGGAATAAAGCCTCTTCTTTAAATAACATATTTCATTGAAATGTTACTGATAAATGCTGCATATTTCTCTTTTAAAAATTATATTGTTGTATTAAGTATTCAATTTAGTAATCTGCACTCACAAAGGCAGAGGCATATGAACTATTCAGGAAGTGCATGGAATCAACAGAACTCCAAGTGTTTGCAAACACAAACCATGCAGTTCTGCCTCTAAGTGGTAAAATGATGAATTATCATCTCAGATACTTTGCCTGTTCCTTAGTCTGGAGCACATCGTAGTATTTTGCAAAAGCATTTTGGTTCAAGATGATTTGATTTTCAGTATGCATCATGAACTAGTAATGTTGTAGCTATGGCTGTAAATACTGCTAATACGAAATTCTTTTTGACTTATATATCTTAAGCTGGAATTACTTCACTATCAGTAGAAGTAATGTCTTGGAAAGCTAATATAGAATTTTATATTTCAAAAATATTAGTGGGGACAGAAGTCCTCTTTCTGCTTTCTATTGGTGTTGGGCTGTCTCTAATGACTTTAGAGTTTAGCATTAGAAGACTATTCCACCCCTTTCCCACATCATAACTTGTTCAACTTTTAATTTTTTAATCCATTATGCCAGCACTACCCCAGAACTATCCTTTCCTTACCCCTGTCCCCAAAACTCATTTTAGTGTAACAACAGCAGAAGCATATGCATGGAAAAGGTGTAACAGTAGCCACCTCCACAATCTGTACATCTAAAGAAGAAGATATGCATAGCCAGTTTTAATCAGAAGTCAGTTCTATTTCTTCTAGTATATGCCTGATATTTTTGCATTGCACCTATCCAGCACTAAGTATTGTGTTTATTGACAACACAATATGCAAATGAACTACCTCAATACCTAGAAATAGATGTAAATTCAAATGATGAGAGGATGTGAGAATCTAAGATACTGCAGGTCTCCCATCAGTGTGGGGGTTTTTTTGTGCAAAGTGGTAAAACATGCTTAACTGTACAAAAACCAGATAACGCCTCTAGAATAACAGCATGCCTAAATGCACCACAACAGAGAAAGTGATGGAGCAATGGGAAAAGGGAAGAACTGTTCAGAGAAGAAAAGTGACAAACAAGCAATTAAATCAGCAAAAGTGCAGAAGGAAAAAAGAAAAAAACAAAGAAAGAAAGGAAAATATAAAATGCTATGATGTAATTCGAAACTTTTAAACTTAAACACACAACTAAATGAGAAGAAAGTTAAGGTTCATCACAACAATGGTCATGATTTATTTCTGAAGATATATTAGAGGGTATTATAATAATAACTACATTGTCTTAGACTAGTGTTTTAATGATCCTTGTCATGCTTCTATTTCAGTATCACAAGACAAATGGTTTTGATAAAGAATGATGGGCTCAGTAATTGCTCTCGGTCTAAGACACTTGAAAGATTTCTTTACTCAGTGATGTAGTTTCAACAGTCTTATCAGGAGATATTCTACATTGCCCTCTCCCAAGGGTTCCTAAATCTTGGAAAGTGAGCAGCTTAAGAGGTGCAGTGCCTGAGACTTCTTAGTGCTATTTTCATCTTCAAATGAATTTGTATTCTTTAAAGCTGATGCTTCCCTAAGCAGAGAAGAAAAGAAAACTTGCATCTCTTCTATCTAAAGCTCAAATATTAATAGTAAAAGAACATTTCTGTCTATTGTATCATGGGATTTTTTTGCATCATTGTTAATATTGAACATTTTTGATACATTTATTTAAATGGGAATTTTTTTCGTGCAGATCAAATCAGCAGCAGTGACTAGACAGAAAATCAATAGGGGAAGAAGAACAATAATTTGGCCAAGGGAAGAAAGAGATTGTTAAACATTTTTGCTGTCACTTGACTTGCTTGTCACTTTTCTATATCCAGGATAAAACCTGAGAGTGAAATTTTAGGTGTCAGCTCCCACCCTCTTTAAAAATTTCTGATATATTTTTCATCTAGAAAATAACAGAAAACAAAAGTAAGCAAAAAAAATGTCTCTCCTTCCTTTTTTTTTTCTTTTTTTTTTTCCCCGGTGGAATTCAGGAAGGATATTACAGAAAATGTTTAACATCTTTAGCTATTGCACTTCACAGAAATATAACATATCCAGGCACCGGTGCTGGGAAAGTGCAGTTAGCATAACAGATAACTGTAAATACAACTCTTCAAATTGTCAGCATTTTCCTTTCTCCCTTTCAGAACGCAGTGTAAAGAAAATGTGTAGCAAATTCCTCACAATTTTTTTTTGACATATGTGCACATCTTCATTTCACTGGTCTGAATGAATCTCTTCCAAATAAACTTTTAAAGCTGTCATATGGACAGGCCTGTCCTAGACAGACAAAAGGTAGGCGGCTGCTTTTAGTAGCAGACTACTTGTAGAAAGCCTTTTCCTCATTACTGAGGCTCTGCTCTGCCTCACCATTGCCCCCTCCTAGCTTCCCTAAACCATGTTATCAACACAAAATTTAATTTTGCTGCCATTGGTGATGAGGCAAAAAAATCCCTTTCTTTGTCATCCTTGGGGTGACAAAACTTAATTTTTCTCATACTTCTGAGGAGCTTTGGGTCAGGTCTGCCTTACCAGGCTTGCTCACAAATGGGAGCAAATAAGCTCTGAACACATATTTACTGTTGCAAAAACTCCTTGTGGATTCACTCTGACTCCAATTATCAGCTTGGTGTAAAGGCTTCTTTCACACAGTTTTATCTTCAGAGAAAGCTAGATGCTGTACCAAACAATTGTATAGGATAATCATCAACATCACAGAGAGAACAATAGAGATTACAGCCCTTATTTACACATCAATTGGCTTTTGAAGAGGAAAATGAGAGCTAATATCTCTAGAGATTAAGATCCAGATCAAAATTACTGAGTACTTTTCATAAATATCAAGTGTTATTAAAGATTTTACTTTTCACTAGTTGTTTCTGATTTGATTTTGAATAAGAATATCCTTAATTTTATGTTATTAAATTGTATTTTCCCTAGATCATAGAAGCAGAGTTCCTTTGAATCTCTACTGTTATATTAATGCTTTTAAAGGTATTTTATTTTATAAATTCATTATTTTTTGCTAGATTTGATCACAATCAGATTATTCAGGATTAATGGAATTGTAACACTTTTCAAAAGATTCATTAATTCTGATTCTTGAACATCTGGCAATAAAATGACTAAAGCAAACAAGATTTGTTAGTTAGACTTCTCAGACATTAGCATTCAAACAGAAGTGAAATTCAATAAATGCAAATTTAGAAGACTGCTGGCACTTCGAAACCAAAATGATCTTTTAGTAGTATAGTTCATTTTAGTGTCTGAAACTGCCTTTTTTTTTTTTTTTCCTGAGCTCCTCTGTGAGCTTGGGGGATTTTTACAGCAACAATTGTAAATTTTAAAATTCTATCTTTGTTGCAATATGAAAGATCTACAGAAGCTGCAAATGAAAAACTGATTACTATCCATCTATGCAAACAACCAGAAGAGATTGATTATAATTATAGCAATTCCAAGCATAGTTTAAAGCATCAAGAAAAAAATCTTTTACTTAAACAATTATTTTAAGTCTTATTTTTACTTCTCACTGCAGATATGTTTAAATAATTATGTAAATATCTGTCATAGATTTATTCAAATTCTTAGCTTTGGTACAGTCTAATGATTGAAAACTATGAACAATTTGATTATGAACAGCTGATTGATTTGTGGTTTGAAACTGGAATTGCATTATTGGCATGAAAAGTGTTTTTTCATTGATCAGAAAAGATTTAAGAGTGAAAGCTGTTTTGCTAACTAGGGGTGTATTCCCCATAATTAAGAAATGTAACTGATTTCTTTCACTTTATTTGTAATTCAAGATTTTAAAGCCATGAGATCCCATCTCTCTTACCTCATTTTATTTGTATATTTGGAAGTTTATGCCCTTCCAAGTCAGTTTAACAGTTTCAAAGCCCAATTAGTTAAACTGAAATGAGGAAGAGAAACAGCTGCAAAAAAAAAGAACATTGTTGTCAACATCAAATGTAATAATTCAACAAGCTCTTCCTTCAACTCTTTGTGGGTTGTCACAATGACTAGTCTAGACTTTAAAACACCTTTTTACGTTTAGAGACTGTTCTGTAGTGTTAAAGTCTACAGTTGCCTTGATTCCTACACTCAACATTGACAACTTACTTGGCTGAAGCTGGATGTGATTGTCGTGTTCAGAATGTCCATAGCTTACTGCAGTGCAGGCCCTCTGCATGCTCCGTGCCCAAGCTTCTCTACCTGAAGATGAAGTCAGCTGAAACTAGACTTGAACCAGAGGATTAGCCAGCATGAGAACAGTCTGGATGGACACGGAGCCTGAGTTTGAGCCTGGATTCCCTCTGTCATAAGCAAAAAAAAAAAGCTGAGGCTTTTATCATGGGCATCTAATTATCATGGGCAGTTCATCAGCAACACAGATTCATTATGCCATGAAGGGCATGACACATGGCCTGGCTCTCTACAGACTCCAGCTCAGTGCTGAACACAGCTATCTTGCTTCCACTGCCAGCTGTGGTTGATGAGCAGTATTGTCAGAGCAGAGACTGTGCCAGTAAACCTCAATGCTGGCTCTTTGCCACAGCATAGGAAGGGATTTGTCTTCATGATGCATGATGCAGAGATGCAGAGATGCAGAGATGTCTGAGTGATTTCTCAGGGGCAGCATGCAGGGCAATGCAGTAACGCAGCCCACATGGCAGCTCTGCAGTGCAGCCTGCTACCTGTCTTCCTGTTACTCAGGGAATCCTAGCTCCCATGGAAGTGCAGAGCTGACTACTGCAGGAACAACACAATTTTAATAAGTGTTTTGGGATTGAACTTCTGCTTGCTATTTATATCATAGAATCGTGTAGGCTGGCAGGGACCTCTGGATGGAGATCACCCACTCCAACTCCCTACTCAAAGCAAGCCCAGACCCCAAACTGAACCCTAGGTAAAGCTGATCTAACTGTGTAGCTGGATCTACTTTCACGTCACACAATGCACTTCCATTTCAGTTATTTTCCATTAAACATGTAGAGGTAGATTATTTATCATTTCAGGATCCAGTCTTTGTGATTTGAAGCCATCCTACTTTATATAAATCTAAACAGAGACTTCTTACCCTATATTCACTGACTCATCGCTGCACTGCCAGTGAGCTCTGTCAGAATCCTTCATGGGAAAATTATTTACGGAGTAATATGCACTCTTCATAAGAACAAGACTTCAAAGCATTGCAGAGCCACACAGGTTTCTGTGGTCTCCATATGCAGGTAGACACTGGCTTACACAGTTTCACATGCAGCGCTGTAGACAAGAGTTAACATGCCATGTACCACTGGCAGTATCCATGAGATAATATGAATACATTTTAGAGGAGAATGAGAACTCTGGTAGTACTTAAACATAGCACAGAAAACAGTCAATCTACACAAAAATAACCACACAGAAGAAAACATTAACTTGGTAGAAGTTTAAGTTTCAATGAACAATGATTTGGCATTTTTTTATTGGTTTCTTTTAAGTATTGCTTCATACTAATATTGGGACAGTTGATGTAAGAACTTCTAAAATGGACATGGTCCTGAATTTCTGGATGACACAAGCATATAAACAAAACGTCTATGGATTCTGTCTTGCATGTAACTACATTCTTTCAATTATTCATGCTAGCCCCAACATGTTTTAGAAATCTTAGTTTTAGAAGAACTGGTCTAGCCACAAATTTAGGAGACCACTGTTCAGCTGATCTTGAGAAGGCTATGGCACACTGTACAAATTTATCAGTCAATACAAGGAACACGCTGCTCAACACAGAGAAAAACATGCTACTCTTCCTCCAGAAATTAAATGTCTGTGAGCTAGCAAAGAACGGCACGGCTTTCACTCAGATTTATTTGTAATAAGGTATCATTTCAATTGACTTGTTCATTTCCTCCATTAAAACAGGTGCCAGTGTTTCAGAAAATCACATGGTGTCAGCAAATACCAAGAGCACCGAAAACTACTCAGTGATCTCCTTCGCATTATTCTGTCAGTTGAATAAGGAGCTATTACAAGGCCAAATTGACCTGAGAAAATTAGGAATCATTTTCTCTGATGTCCTATGTCTTTGAAGTTTTATTCTCTTCTCACAGTGGATGCACTCCCATGGACTGAAAGTATTGTTGGGCCCTCACTTTGCTTTATGTAGCTGTTTCAGTAAATGAACTGTGTTCAGAATATCGCCTCTTTTAGTCTGCCTCAGTGACACTCAAGAACAGGTTGATCAACTGTGCAATAGCACCCATGGTAGCTCTGCTTCTTCCGTGACCTGAGACTGCCTGTCAGCTCATTGGTGGTGTTATGTGTGGCAGCAGGCAGTCAGGTGGTTGCTGAGACAGCCTTGTGAGCTCTCTGCAGGTAGTTCAGCCTGTCTCTTGGGACCACCTCTTCAAAACAGCTTAGGCATACCCAGCCAGTTGTTAGAAAATTTTGTATGTTAATCTCCCGCCTTCATACTGTGCTTGTAAAATAGAGGTCTTCAACCCTTTTTCTCGTTCCTGTGTTCTGGGTAGTCCATGCAGCTTACTCTAACTACCATCTGGCATAGCTGCTTGCTTTGCTTCAGTAACAGAGCTTCACGTGTGGGCTTGAAGGTTCCTGGGTTCAGGCTCTGAAATGCTTTTAGCAGAGAGTTTTTTTAGTTCTCTTTTAGTTTGGGTCTGTTCAAGGACAAAAACAGAGACATTACTTTCAATGGGCTGTGAATCAGACATGTGCCTAAAATACAGGATTTTTTAGTGACAAGCATAAAGTTCTGTTACTTGAGCACCCCAGCAGAAGGCATCAAGATGAAAGCACTACCCTACTGTCCTACCTGGACTTGCTACAAAGGGGTGGTACAATGCTTACTTGACTGGTGCTTATTGCAACCTTCATTGAATGGAAAAGGGAGATGCACAGTGCAGCTACAAAGCGGATGCTATATTTCATAGTGCTAGACTATAATTGAGTCAGAGCAATGGGGAGAAACAAAATCTCAGTTAGCACTGTTTTTCCCCATCAGTAAATCAGCAGCTGATTTTTCTGATAAATTACTCAAGTATACGAATACTACATCAGTGTTCAAAAAGAATATGTTAATGAGAATACAGCTACAGCGTGTAGTAGGAAATACCATAGGAAGTGTAGAAACAAGCCAATAAGAAAAAATGGACATTCTTTGTGTTAATTTAGCTAAAAGCTGTGTCAAGTGCTGCTTAATCAGTAAACAAGTGTTCCAACTTGACCCTTTTTCAGTAGGTCATTAATATTAAAGAAGAGAGATTTTCAGTCCTGTAGTAAAGTTCTATACAATATCTGAAACATGACAGATTTGATTCTTATCTGCTTTAGGAAGTATTACACTCATGTCATGGTGAATGAACTCAAAACTTTGGGCAAGAAAATTTATTCTTATTCTGATGTTTGCCTAGTGACTTCCCCAATTAAGTTTTCCTAGCGGGGCCAAACTCCACATACATCTCATTCTTCACTCTTCAGGATAGAAATTAATATGCACAGGTCCACCTAAGTATCACATTCAGGCAGAGAGACATAAGATGGATCTAGTTCCTTTCATGTTCTCTGTCACTGCTTCCCCTCTCTGATATAATTCTTGAGACTTACTTGAAACAACTATACTTGTTTCCTCATCTTTTTGACAATATCTCTCTTTTCTAACAGTGACACTAACCTGGGATTAGGTTAGTATAGCCAATGGACTTGTACTTCTTACTTGTAGGTGCTTCTCTAGTCCCTAGCAAGGAATTTCTACTGGAAGATCTTAGCTTTCCTTGCATCCTTAGGTAGACTATTGGAAAAATCTTCAAACTAAAAAGACCTCCAACAAAACCCGAGAAACAGAGGTTTGGGCCAATGAAGTTATTTTATTCTGTAACCACTGACTTTGATTACTTTGTTTTGTATAAAATAACAAATTTGAACATAAAAGAAAAAATTCAAATCAGAAAAAATGTTATTTTCATTTTCTAACTATCAAAACAAGTAGGTGTCAACAATTTGCAAGCAACCAAAGTAAAAGAATGTCAGTGAAAGTTAATCTAAACCAAGCTCTTCCCCTGAAAAGGTTATAGGTCTGACTAATTGGAATTTTCAACAGAAAGGCTTCAACAAAAAAAAAAATGTCTCAGTGGCTGTAGTTTTTGTAAGTATCCCCGGCTTTGATGATTCCAAATAAGACATCACCAGCTTACTAGTTAATAATGAAGTTTAAAAGAAGAAAAAAAATCTTATAAATTCTGGGTTGATATACTTCATACTTTATTAGTATATATGTTTATATACTGTAACTTTAGTTTTAAGCATATTAAAAAGTATAATGAAAGTAAACAACCTTTGCCAGTGTCTCACCACCCTCACAGGAAAGAATTCCTTCCTAATATCTAGTCTAAATCTGCCCTCTTCCATTTTAAAACAGTTACCCCTCATCCTATCACTACAAGCCCTTGTAAAAAGTCCCTCCCCAGATTTCTTGTAGGCCTCTTCAGGTACTGGAAGGCCATTATAAGGTCTCCCTAAAGCCTTCTCCAGGCTGAACAACCCCAACTCCCTCAGCCTGTCTTCATAGCAGAGGTGCTCCAGCATTTTTGTGACCCTCCTCTGGACCCACTCCAACAACCTGATGTCCTTGTGTTGGGGGCCTCAGAACTGGACGCAGTACAGCAGGTGAGGTATCACGAGAGCAGAGTAGAGGGGAGCATCACCTCCTTTGACCTGCCAGCCATGCTTCTTTTGATGTAGCTCAGGATATGGTTCGCCTTTTGGGCTGCAAGTGCACATTGCCAGGTCATGTTGAGTTTTTCATCAACCGACACCCCCAAATCCTTCTCCTCAGAGCTGCTCTCAAGCCATTCTCCACCCAGTCTGTCCTTGTGCTTGAGATTGTCTCAATCCAGGTGCAGGACCTTGCACCTGGCCTTGTTGAACGTCATGAGGTTGGCATGAGTCCACTTCTCCAGCCTGTCAAGGTCCCTCTGAATGGCATCCCTTCCCTCCTGTGAGTCAGCCACGCCACACAGTTTGGTATCGCTTGAAACAACACATGGACTCCTTCAAACAACTAAAAATCTTCATCTTCTTGTTAACTGATGCTTGACACTAGCTCTGGGTGCACTGCGCATCAAGATAAACTTTGTGAGCATTTTCATTTCTGTGAGATTGGCTCTAGCAACAGGCAGGGGCTGAGCAATAGCTCAAGCACACTCTACGCACAGTGGTCTTGCAGCAGCTGTGCCAAAGCAGACAATATGCATGTACTCTGGGGAAAATACCGTATTCCATTAGCTGCAGTTTTGTAATTGTTTTAAAATTCAGATTCTTGTTATGCATCATTAAATATTTTTTATTTATTGCAAGAGTGTCTAGAGACCCTGACCCTGAATACAGTTCCAGCATGCTGAGCTATGCACAAAGACATAGCATAAAACTACACAGGACCTAAAAAACTTAAAACCTAAACGAGAGAGTGGGGCTGGGAAGAGGCAGTGCTATACATGCTGGTGTGGGCAAGAAACTAATGCACAAGAAGATTAAGGCCACTGTTCAGCAAAACCCTTAAGCACATGCATGAGTAATCCCACTCCTGTTCAGGATGGCATTACTGCCAAAAGGAAGGTCTACAGCCCTTTGTGTTAGTTCAGGGCCCTGGTGAGCTGTCCAAGGTCACCCAGTAAATCTGAAATAATGCTGGGATTTGGACTCAAGCCTCCTGCTTTCTACTAGTATGCCTTTAAAAAGAAATCTAGTCTCCACATTTTAGTTTGGGTTTAGCACTATTTTGATGTCTTTCTTTTTTATAGTTTTTAGATATGTACCCAGAATCTCAAACAGGTAATTATAAATTTCAGTCTCTGTTCCAGTGTATCTGCAACCTAACTAACACGAATTATATGACAGGACAAAAGTAACAGGAAAATAACATAAGCATGGATATGAGAAGAAAATTTCACTGAAATGTAGATGTGCACACAATGTTTCATAAAATTGGCATGACTCGTTTTCTGTGAGGATCACCATGTAAATGAGCTTTCCTGGGGGGGGGGGGGGGGGGGGGGGGGGAAAGGAAGCTCCTTTCAGGAGAAGAGAATGTCAGAGTAATATATCTTAAATATACAGCCCTCATCAGAGAATCACCAGGAGCTATAGGCCTGTTTTACAGAAAACAAAAACACCTGAAATGCTCAAAACCAGACCTTGCTATTATGAAATGGACTTTGTTGTTAGGAGGTGGCCACTTAAGTTTGATCAGAAAAAAATAGTAGAGTTTAAGATGGACTTAGTTTTATCTTACCTAAATTAGTTGTTTTCCAATGAAGACACATTACAATGCCTTCATCTTGGTTACATCAGATCATTTTCCACTAACAAGCCCATGGAAATTTAGAAGAAGTGACTATTATGTACACAGCATTTATGAACAGTTTTTAAGCCAGGAGCATGAAAAATAACCATTAGGCCAAGTGATGGGGTCCCAGGTACTGTCCCAAGACCATTAAATCAAAACAGCTACAGGACAAGAAATACTTAATTTTCTTGAATTTATGTAAGAGGTTTCTTTTTTTTCTCCACTCACCTCACTTCTCTTTTATTCAGACAAGAGAAGGTGTTCGGCAAGTTAAGCTACTCCTCATCCTTTGTCACAACTGTTGAGGCAAAGTCTAGATTCAACTGAACTGATAAAATAGACAATATCTAGAGATTTGGTTACGAGGTTGAGTCTGTTCAATTCACTGACAGGGTGATAATAAAGGAGAAAAAACTGTGATAGAAGTGGAGAAATGAAAACCAGTTACACAGACTGTGCTACAAAAGGAAACCAAGAATCACATGAAGAGTTTTCTGTAAATTGCCATAGCTTTGCTTAGTATACTTTTATGTCTCCATGGGAAATAACATGAGCAGAAAAGTCCGCCTTTTGGATATGAAGCCTGTCATCTTCTTAACAGTGAATGAGCCATTTTGAGACATTTGTATGCACAGTGCACTCAGCAGCCTGCAGAAAAACTCTTTACCAACAAACATTGCACATAGTGGTAAAGGCTCTCATTCTGACTAATTCAAAGAGCAAGGTTTCCCATTAGGCTTGCTCAAAAGTACCTACAAATCACATGATTAATCAATTTGAGAGTCTGCCACTGAGTTTCATTTGTGTATTCATACATTATAGAATTATTATTGACCCTTATGCATATTGGCTGGCACCATCCATTAGTTATGTTGTCAGACACTTCCCATTGTAACACCTTGCTTACTAATTTTTCAACTTTGCTAACTTAATGGGCAGAAATTTTCCAGGCCAGATGTCTGCCTAAGATCATACTTTAATGAAAAAAATCCAGGAGAATAGTTCAGCTAGGAACTCATGCAGAAGAAAATATATTTTTGTTTATATATTAAAAGCATTTGTCCTTTCTTACAGAAATTCCACTGGACCCTGCCTCTGCAAGAGGACCACAGCATTTGGCAGGGCTGAGATTTTTCATCAAGAATGTGCCTTTTGCTATCCTGTTGAAAACCACCCTCTATGGCTTCAGACAAAGCTTTGTAAAGCTGGGGTTTGTGTAGGTGAGTCCAACAGAAACTTGCCAACATTTCTGAGGTTTAGAAGCTGAAGTTTCTGAAGACCTGCCTTTAGTAAGAGTGCTTTAGCCTCATGCTTCTCCCACCATACCTACTGCTGTCCACTGTGCACTTTCCTATGTGTTCATAAAAGAAATGGCAGAAGCTAGAAAAAAGGTTTCCAGGCAGCAACAAAGCAGATGAAAGGGGAAAAAAGGGAAAAACAAACAGAAGATCTTGACTGGAAAGCTATCTGAAAGATCCTTGGAGCTGTACGAAAACCAGATCCTCTGTGTTCAGGCCTTGTACTTTCTTTGCAAACAAATCCATTTCAAAGGGAGCTGGGACTTTTCATCCAATAGAAACAATCCCTGAATTTTAGCTAAACAAGAGTGAAAACAGGTTACAACTTTTGCTTCAGCACTAGTTTCCTGCTTCCCATGAGTTCAATTTTCTGCAGGATAACTAATTTTTTAATTTAGTTGGAAGGATATGGGTTGTTATTGATCACCAGTTTAATCAAGTAATACAATCCGAACATTAGAGGTTGAATACTGTCAGAATTTTGTGAATCTTTATGAAATTAATAATACAGTTATTTAGAAAATATAGGTATTACAGAGGCAACTATCAGTCTCAGATTTTCTTCTTGACATCCTGGTTTTGCTCTTTTACATGAAAGTAATTTTGTTTACAGAAGTAGATTTCTAGCATATCATAAATAACCATATTTAAATCCATCTGAGCAGCAACTTTTCCTAAAAAGGCACGAGCTGCGGGATTTGAGTGTAAATCCAATTTAGTTCAGTCTCCAGTGGCCACCGCTCATAAAACTGAACATAATTTGTCACAATTGGCAACTTCTGCTGAAAAGAAACTTGCAAGTTCCCCAGTACAATAAAGTACACAGATGCTCTGCTTTTTGCAGGGGTGGGAGATGGAGCGAACAAGAGTTCAATACAATTTTCCAGTTCTTTTCCAGTATCTAGGCATATGTTTATCATCCTTATTAAAGTTTATTGTGAACCATGTGGAACAGAAAAAAACCACTAGTTTTCAATGCAGTCTGACACCTGAGTATTTAGGGTTTGTTTGAGAGTCCTGGAAGCTTTAAAATAAACACTTGATTGTTGTGTTACTGCATAAATTAGCATGGCTGAACATATCTGAAAAAGTATTTGATGAACACTTTGAAGCATCTATCCAAAGTTACAAAACAAAAATAAGAAATGAGACATTTTTTTCCACAAAGCAAAATAGTTTATAAAACCGTCTTACTCCAAAGATGACTGTAACCCAACTCAGCTATCGGTGATACTGGAACAGTTGCACAATATTGACGTACATACTAGTAAATAAAATAGGCTGGTGACCATTCTCCGGTGTTGAGGCCAATTGGTACAGCATAGCTTTGTACTCTGCAACTAAACCTTCCCTCAACCCAACGCACAGTATTTCCATCTACATAAACAATTAGAAGCACTACTCCACTCCCCAAGAAGTGCCTGGATATTCTTTGTGAAGATATTAGTAAGCAAAAGCCAAACCCATGCCAAGGAACATACTAAACTCATCTGTATGGAGACTGATGGAACAACGCTTAAACATTTACCTTGTCATCTTAGTAAAAACATGAGAAAAGATCTCCAACCATGTTTTGCTTTGCTGAATAGTCTATGTTGTTAATATTGTGATCTCTTTTCTAATGCAAGAGCCAGCCTTTCTGCAAGAGCCACCAGCGCAGGTGAAGTTCTCACCAGTTACTCCCCAAAGAGACATATACTTTAAATGACAAGAATCAACACTAGTCTTGATGCTTCAAGACATGGCACATAGTCCACCACTGCTTTTGGAAGCACAGCCTTGGTGTCAGAAAGGCTCTCCAAATATATCACTTCCAAAGGAGTTCTCAGGAATAATTTCCAGAGGAATAAACAAGCAAGCAAATTCTCCCATCTGCCATGGATCCTTCCCAAAGAGCATAATAAAACTAACTATAAGAGTGCACATAGGTTAGGATTTGTTAGCTGAGGTGTAGCAGTGTCTAACATGACCTCTCTGTGCACAAATGTGAGTCTACACAATATTTGCACAGCAAAGGTCTCTGCTAGGCTGGGGTCTTTGCACTACTCTCCATTTCATGATGTAGATTTTCCCTGGAGGTGGCAACATCGATATATACTGCTTCCTTGAGGGAACTGGTGGGTGTGCTGGCATAAAATTCTTTTAAATCATTGAAGTTTACAGTATTTTTCCACCTATGTAGAAGACAATTTCAGCAATCGCTGATTGATTTTCAGGCAATTGCAACAAGAAGCTTTGACCACTGAAATCAGGAGGGCAAAGACAGTGGTGTAAGCACAAGCATTGCAGAGAAACTGGAAAAAGACTTTGTATGAAAGCAATGACAGACTCTTCTGCTGGGTAAGCTTCTTTATTACCTTATCTAAGCTCAGCTGCAATGTAACTGAAAGCAAGCCTGTTCTCTGCAGGCGAGGTTTTAGCTCCAGCCTACCTCTTTCATGATCTGCCCTATATCTGTGAGACCACTTGATTCTTCAGCATTATCAAAACCTACCAATTCACCATAGATCCCGATTTTCAAAATCTTGTCTGCAGTCCCATTCTCCATGAAAAAGTTCTAAGTTTCTCTTATTTTACTTTCACTAGAATTAAAGCCTACCATGATACAGTCTTATCTCGCCTCCACTGTAAACCCTTTAGATAGCCAGATTCAAAGCATCTTCTGTTTCCCTTCAGCTGGACTTGCCTTCTATTTCTTGGGCTGTCATAAAATTCTATGAGAATAATTTTTTCTGCTCAGAAACATGGTCTATTCTCATTTAATATTCTTATTGTTGACATATATTGACACCATATTCAACATACACTGTAAGTGTTGACCCAGTGTTACTTATGCCTTAAAAATAATTTTGGAAGTCCTTTTCCAAAAAGAAAAAAAAACAAAAAAAACCCACTGCTTTAGAGCCATTCTATAACTTGCTCTCCTTCTCTCCTCACAGCTAGTCAGTTTCTTCCATAGGACTTTACAGTAAAGCAACAGAACAAGTCTATTCTCTCAGGGAGCACACATTTATCTAATTTATTTAATGGTACTTGACAATGGTACATTTACACTTTATTAGGAAATGAATCTGGATAAGTTTAGTGTCTCCAGTACATTATAACACTAAATATTTTCAAATTTCTATGTAGTTTAATGTGTACTAATAGCTAAATTAAAGTTATTAGTACAAATAAAGCCACATATCTCCTCATGTGTTTATGAGGCTGCAACCTAAACAGTAATCCATGGTGCTTATTATTACATTTTTATACACCTTATGAACAGCTGGAACCCAGAAGAAGACTTTAGGAAGATAAAAGTATCAGCCTTCAAGAGGGAATGAAGAGAAAACACCATATAAAACATATATCTTCTTTTCTTAATGAAATAATGGAGAAGATATTGAGATAAATTATCAGTAAGCAAGCAAAAACTAACTGAACCAAGCTTCTTAAACGGTGCAAAGTGATGATGAATAAATCTTGCCAGGCAAATATGGTTAATTCTTATGATAAATTTAAATGGCCATTTACTACTGTGTAGAGTATTTGTCTACTGATCAAGGTAGGTCTAGGGAATTAGAGGGCAAATATTGACATAGTAGATATAAAAGTTTTGACTGTAAGTAAAGTATTGATACTGGATCAAAGCATTTCTTCATCATACTAGTTGATCTTAGCTGAAACATTTATTTGATTTAATAGCAATAAAAAGTAAACTTCAAACTTGCAAAAGGTAAAAGTTTATAGGAAGGTAATTGTGGATCTGAATGATAACAATACCCACATAAATTTGCCATAATCAATGTTCAACCCAGCCTATTGCATATTTTTTACTAATTATATAGCAGATGATAAAGTCATGCCTTTTGTTTATAGAAGTAAATGTAGATTAACGCGCTTAGACACACGAATGGTAAATGGAGCTGAAATTACTTTGGTAGAGGAAAAAAAGGGTACAGCAAGTAATGTATTTTACATTTTTCTGTTTAAATTCTTTTCACAAATGATTTGGCATATTGCTTTCTGCTCTGTGAAGTTTAACCTTTAAATCTTCGAGCATGCATATTGTTTGTTTGTAATTTCTTCTTTCAAAAATATAATCAAGCCTTGATCATTTACACTTAAATAATCATTTATTATTAGTTCTGTGAAAAAAAATAAATTACATTTTAATAGGAATTGGGTGCAAATTTCTTTCCTGAAGAATTTGTAATTTAATTTTCTTTACGTTCTAGGAAATTCCTCATACTCACAGTATGAACCCTCCTGAATGTGTTGGCCAGATTAATGTTCTCTCTAATAACAGGTATTTTTTTCTGCCTCTTGCAGATGGGTGTTTAAATGATTGATCTTTCTGTTTTCTAGTCTGCACTTTATCTGTTAACACATTGATCTAGGCACTTCTGAGATTATGTGCTTCAGAGTTGCCTGCAGTTCTGGAACAGACAATGCTGTTTTGACATTAAGTGCCTCTACCTTTTTCTGTCTTGCTTCTTTGTCTATTATTAAGTCCTTCCCAGAAAAGATTTATAAACTTTGACTAATATTCCAGCGATATTCAAAGATTTAATGATAGGCAATAAGATCCCTTTGTTCTAACAAAATACAAATTTCCACTTTGTTTAGAGATTAGGATTTTAAAATTCGTGGGCAAGCAAATAAAACATTTCTTCCCTTCAGAAATATCAAAACCTTGACCTTCTGTTAACATCTTGACTTCATTCCATTTCTCTCATAGGTTGTAGGTGATAGTTCCATAAAATCCTCAACTTTACATAATCTGTCATTAAGCTATAAACCTAATTTTCCTCTTCACAAATTAGGCATATTCCAGTGAATGCACCAGTGTCAAATGAGACTGAGAATAAAGTCATTATCTGACCCTAAATAGACAGAGGTTTGTATGCATATTCTAGGCACAGATAGAAGCAGAGATGAGTTAAATTTGGTTAGAAAAAAATTGGTTTTCATCTTGGTGTACCATGGTTGGGTCTAAAACATTAGAATTTTCAGCCCTGCTGATGAATGTCCCTCAAAGTGAGAGGAACATTGAAGCCTCTTGCAAGAGAAGCCTGTTTCATCTTATTCAATGTGCCCTCAAAACCAGAGCTGAGACATAGCCACTCTCCCTGTGCCACTGACTGCAGCTCAGATGGACCAGAAAACCTGACTCAACTGGTGAACCTCTGGCTTTTCAGGAGAGGCTGTATTTTATGGTTTAGCTGTACCTTTCTATAAACAGGGAAGTGACTAATAAGATTAGCAGGCTTCTTGAGGAAAACAAATTAAAGTAAGACATATGATAAAATTGGACAAGTAGTAAGGCAATTCTCCCAGGAGCACGAAGCATCAAGCAGCATTGAAAATAAGAGGCATCTACTCTTTTTTTATTACTTTTTAGTCTCCTATGTTAAACTATATTAAGAAAGTAATGCGCAACTGTCATGGACTGGGAAAATGAGCTAGGTAGTTATAGAAAAACTCTATTTTTTAAGAGTATCTAGGAACTGAAGAGGGGGGGGGGGGAAGAAAAAAAATGTTCACTACCAGTAAACCTGCTTCCTTGACTACAGATTTGATGCCAGAAGAAATATTATCACATTCTTTCATTTCATTTGATTCATTGCTTTTCAAAGATCTTTTTGATAACCGCGAACATTCGAAAACTTTTTCACCTTTCTCCGATGATTCTAGTTGCTCATGAATACTTCTGGTTGTATCCTTGCCTCTCAGACATCTTCTTTGTTCTTACTGACAGTCAAGTATCTGCCTTCCTGCTATTCTGACACAGCCATTTCTTCCACAGTGTTGCCAGATAATTAATATTTCATATACTAATATTTCATATACTGATTTATTTTTATTTCTGTGATAAAGAACATTTTAGAAAGAGCAATAAGAAAGATATAAATTGTATTTCCAGTTTGATGGTTCACTTAATTTCATTTAATAATGCATTTGTTTGCTATATGTGAGCAAAGAACAAAGACATTGAAAAGGAAGGTTCCTGTAACATCCGGGATTACCTGCTAATTGGTTTGTCTCTTAGTATTCTATTGGGTAATCAGAACATTTGCACTCACTCTGCCAACCCTAAATGTGTGTGGGGTTTGTTTTGTGGGTTTTTTTTTAAATAAAATTTTTACTATACAGGGAGAAGACCAAAATTCTCTCTCTTTGAAAAGATCTTGCTACTATTCTAGAAAGACTGAATTAAATTCTGTGTTACAAGGTCGAAACTACAATAGAAGGAATCATCATCATTAGAAAGTGGTATCTCCAGACTAGAAAAACATTAAATTCAGAAAATAAATGTCAATATGATATTTAGTTAGTGAAATGTCTTTCACATTTTTAAGTGAAACATACTATATTTTTAAGTAGCATACAGTATGCTACATTTGAAGAAAAGTTAATACAAATTTACAATTAGCACAGTAAGTAGGATTGAAATATATTGTATGTATGTGAGAAGCATCCAAACTCATGAAAAAACCCACTGTGTAGAATTTTTTTATTTGTATTTATTTGATTTTGCAGTCTTAACAGTACATTGCTATATGGTAATACTGAAATTTATTTGCTAAGTTTGATGACCAACTGCAGTAACTGCATGAGATTATTGTAGCAGACACCTGACATATAACACGACAAACAGAGTAGTATTTGCATTTGCAATGAACAAAAACTCAGCTTTTGCCTCCAGCTAAGTTTATTTTTTGAGTATAGAAGTATCTGAAAACATGACTTGGTCACTTTAAGAGTAAACTAAAATTATGTGTTAATTTTGAAGGATACTTATAATAGTCAAGCTATTGGGTACTCATTTAAGAAAATATCTGCTAAATCATCTTGTCCCTCCCAGCAGTGCAGCTCTTCAGTTTCTACAACTCCTGCAATTAGCCTGCCTCTGCTGCCTTCCTATTGGTTAGTTTCTTGAAACTGCAAGATACCATGGTCCAGAATGTGAAGCATCTTGTAGACAGGAGCAGAACAAACAGTCATCCAAAAATACAAATATCTAAGCTTACCTTGGTACATTTGCTGTCATTTCGAATGCATAATTGCTGTGTATAATTGCTAGAAATTATTTCAGATAAATGGTTTTGTGAAAATCATTAGAACTTACTCTCTAGCTCTGATATTCTTTCTCACTGTGTCTCTTTCTTACAAGACTGCTCATTTATGTAAAGACAGTTCATTTCTATATCTGAGGGACTTCACAAACTGCTGTCACAGACATAATTTTAATTACTTTAACAACATAAAAACACGATCAATACAACACAGCAGGCAGAACTGCTGTCTAACCTCTGAGTTCATCTTGGCAACAGTTAATGTCAGCATGTAGCTGGAGAAGAACCAAGCTTTGATGCCTTTATTCACTCTTAGCAAACACTGGGAGAGTGTTAATGAGGGTGAATGATGTGTGCCCTCTAACACACAGGGCTGAATGCACTCCATGCTGCCTCACCTTCATAAGCAAACAGTGATGGTTTGCTGTGTACGTAATGGTGATATTTTCTAGAAAATCACAAGTCAAAGAATCACAGTCAGCAACAACAGCGCATCCGACCACAGACACAGAATGACAGAATGGTCAGGGTTGGAAGGGGCCTCTAGAGATCATCTAGTCCAACCCCCCTGCTACAGCAGGTTCACCTAGAGCAGGTCACACAGGATGGCATCCAGGCAGGTTTTGAATGTCTACAGTGAAGGAGACTCCACCACCTCTCAGGGTAGCCTGTTCCAGTTCTCTGTCACCCTCAAAGGAAAGAAGTTTTTCCCCATGTTCACATGGACCTTCCTGTGTTCCAGCTTGTGCCCATTGCCCCTTGTTCTGTCACTGGACACCATTGTAAAGAGTCATCCTCTTGACACCTGCCCTCTAGATATTTATAAGCATTAATAAGATACCCTCTAAATCTCCATGCTAAACAGCCCCAGGTCTCCCAGCCTGTCCTCATAAGAGATGCTCCAATCCCTTAATCATCTTTGTAGCCCTCTGCTGGACTCTCTCCAGAAGTTCCTTGTCTCTCTTGAGCTGGGCAGCCCAGATCTGGACACAGTGCTCCAGATGTGGCCTCACTAGGGCAGAGTAGAGAGCGAGGATCACCTCTCTCAACCTGCTGGCCACACTTTTCTTGATGTGCCCCAGGACACCATTGGCCTTCTTGGCCACAAGGGCACATTGCTGGCTCTCAGTCAGCCTGCTGTCTACCAGGACGTCTAGGTGCTTCTCTAGAGAGCTGCTTTCCAGCTTTTCCCCTAACCTGTGCTGGTGCATGGGATTGTTTCTCCCTAGGTACAGGACCCTGCACTTGCCTTTGTTGAACTTCATTAGGTTCTTCTCTGCCCAACTCTCCAGCCTGTCCAGATCTCACTGAATGGCAGCACAGCCTTCTGGTGTATCAGACACTTCTCCCAGCTTTGTATCATCAGCCAACTTGCTGAGGGTACACTCTGTCCCTTCATCTAGATCACTGATGAATATGTTGAACAAACACCACCCTGCTGAAATGGACAAGTGTGGTGCTCATGGTAATATCTGCTTTTGTGAATCCAAAAGTCATTTCCAAGCCCTCCAGCTCAGACATACATGGCATAGTTGAGACCTGAGGGAGGACTCAGTCCCTGCCTGGGAAGGCAGTGGCACACTCCTGGCTCCACGGCTGGAATATTGAAAAGTTTCTGTGCACCTAGTCTTGCAGCTAAGCTAAGTGTTGAGAAGGGAAAGGATAAAGGAATGGGCAGGACTTTGACAAAGAAGTATTAGCCCTCTGAACTGAGACAAGGTGCAAAGAGAAAATAACACAACTACTTGTCTAGGAACCAAGGGTATGCAACATTTAGTAAATATTGGACCTAAAACCATAATCATCTCACTCATATATTACACATTACCCCAACTTTTAGGGAAGCACCTGACTCATGTATCCATTTCCAATGCTTAGTGGAAAAACTGCAATGAAACTCCCACTTGGAAATGAACATTTGCTTATGTATTAAAAAAACAAGCTTCAAACCTCAGAACAAAAACAGCAATGTAAAGCTATATGAGTCTTATGTTGTCCCTTTAACAAAATTAAGACAGCTTGCAGCCCTTGTTGCTCCACATGCCTGTTTCCAGTTATTTTTTCATTGCTCAGGTGATTTCTGAAATCAAAACTAGGCCACGCATTGTTACAACTGCTTACAACAGTAAACATGTCAGCATATTTCTGCAAAATTTACATTTCTAATGCAAAACAAATAACCATAGTATCTAAAATTTTTTGCAAAGCAAAAAGACTCACAGTGAATCATTGCAACTATGTACAATATTCATGAAACATAAATAAATTTGGTTTTGATTGGATTTTCTTAAACTTAATGAACAAAATATTTACAGAAGAGAAAGAAATATGTGTACACTTCCTACCTCAAAACAAGAGGATTTTGATCAGTTTCTAGGATTTCTTGAGCTCAGGAAGGATCCTTGCTAGCTTGCCAGCCATTATGTGGAGGACTCAGAGGTGCTAATGTGCTGCTGTGTGCATTCGCAACCACTTCCCATATGAGAGGAATTTCTTTATTTTGTGGATATTCAACTGAAGAATAGCTCCTGTCATTAGTGGGGGTTTATTTGAATGACAGAATTGGTCAAAAGGACTTTTATTTCCTTAGTACTTTTTTCTAGTCATTCGGTTTTCACTTCATGTCACCTGTAACCGAAGACATGGCATAACTATGGTTCCAGGATGGAAGAAAAATGCACTTGTCAGATCATTTTTAAATAATAACCTTGAGCTTTTCTAGTATTTTTTAGTTATAAAATTTACCACATCGTCTTTATTAGATGATGATTGTTTCCACTGCCAGACATTTTCAGTTCTTTGGTGGCACTACAGCAAACTGTGCTGTGGTAGGCCCTTGTTTTAGCAGGGTCATCACCTGCATTCACTTCAGACAGAATTTTTTCACAACCTGGTCTCAGTGATTTCAGGTTTTAGAATTTATTTTACTGGTATCATATTTTTAGTACTCTGAGCAAGACAAATATGAAGTAGTTTTGCAGCATTTATAATGCAGAAAAATCAGTTTTTACTCTTGTCCAGTGCATGTCTAAAACCTTATGCAACTAATAGACAGAACAAACTACTGGTTACATATTTCTCAAAATCTTTGATGGTTAGAGAGGAATTATGTCTTGCAGTCACGTAGGTCTCCATGTCCTCAGTTTTCACTCATAATTATATGCCTGATTACCTGTCACCTCCAGCATCTGGCTTTAACAAAGATAAAATACTTTACTGTGTGATATCAGGTACCCTTAGTTTCTTGCTTAACATGACTTAGCTTCTCCTTAACTCATAAGGGTGGAGGTTTGAAGCTTCAGTTAAATAACACAAAATCCACTCAAAGAGGCATTCAGGTTTACTACCCCATCTTAAACCACCATTTACAATCTTTGTTAAATTGGAGTTTCGGTGTAGAATTTGGCAGCTTCATTCCCACTGGCAAATGTAGTGTCTAGGTTTAAGTTAATCATTAAATGGCTGGTGTAAATGCAGAGAAGCATATGCCCAGTGGCTTCATGACAGCAACTGGGACAGACATAAGCTACTTTAAAAACATCCACTGGAATAAGAGCTATTTGTCTTCTGCTTTTCATCAACTTTTTTCCTTTCAGGCAATTTTTTAAAAGATGCTGTAAGCTCAAGTGGCTTATTGAAAAGTTCTAAATTGCCTTAAGTAGGAAGATTTATCAAGATCATGATTGACAGATGGTAAAATGTCTCAAAGGATTTATTGAGCATGAGAGCCTTTGGTCTCCAAGAGCTCAATATGTCTAATACGTCAAGGGTACAGACTGCAAAGCAGGAAAATCTTTGAAGATTTTAATAAAAAAAGAGGTCCTTACTTGGAATGTGTCTTGACAACACTGCAAAGCAATAGGGAAAGAAGGACACAATGCACAAGAAGAACTTCTACACGCTGTGTAATGTTCATCACTCCAGTGTCCAGCTTGCAGCATTTTGCCTTTGCAGATGAATATACAGATGGGCTATAGGTGATGAAGAGCATTCTAAAATTTATCATAGTCAGGAAGACCCAGAGGCTACTTAAATTTAAACATCGGAAAGTGTGTCGCTAATCCTGGCTCTCTCCAGGCAGTAGGTACTTGAGGTTTCCCAGACCTGAACTCCCACCTGAAACAGGACATCTAAGTAATTGCTTCAAGAAGTAAACCAGGTCTTTCATTCTAAGCTGTATTTCCCTTTACTCAATTGTTTTTATTCAACCAGTGTGCAAGAACTTCTCTACTGATCTGAAGCAGATTTGGTCAAGCATTCCCAGTCTTTCAGGAGGGTAAAATAATTTCAGAGTAGGGGGAGTACTTGTTTGTTGACTCATGCAAGGTATTTCCTTGCTCACAGTAGGGAAATGATTGAATGCTGCTGCCCTACAATTCATGTGGAAGGCTTCTCATCATAAGCTAATCAGTGAAAGGGAATGCAAGTAATTCTGGGAGAAATCCAATACCTTGTGGGTGGAAATTTCACCTAATTTCGGCTTTGTAAAAGCAATAATGTTATTTGAAAATAAAAGTTTATTAGTATCACATAGTGCAATTTGCCAGCAGTACAGTGTTCTTCAAACCTCACCAAATTCTTTGAGCGTGAAAGAAAATTTTCTCTGGTCTTCTGTCAGCAATTTGAAATACCAGACAGTGGACATGAGAACGTGAATCATCTTTCCTCTCTCTTCCTCCACCCTATCACCACACCTTTATGATTTTGATGCACTCCCATACTGCAGTTTCCTATAGGCCAAAAATGAGAGGTGGTCATCAAATGTTCACATCTGCAGCCAGTGAATCCTAGCCAATATGCCAGAACAAAACCCATTAATTCTCAACAAGGAGTAAATTAAAAGTTGCCTGAAGAAGTACAAAGGGTTGTTAGTACTACTACATTTTCTAGAAATATTCCACTGATTTCCTCCTTTTCCCTAGCTCTCTGTAGCCAAGAAGTATAGAAACTGTCCATGAGTGATGAAAATATAAAAACTGAAAAAGAGAACTTTTTTTAAAACGAAGAGCCAAAATTCCTGCAGATTTTAATTTTTTCTCTGTGTGCTGGTATCAAAGCATAAACACACAGGCAGAAAATCTTAATTATGTATAACTGTTTCAATCCTTTTAAAGGTCTTTGTTTCTTCCAAGGCAGTGATTTCTGTTAAAAGCTAGTGACTGAACTAGAAGCCACAGGCCATGTAAATTGCTTATCTATTGATTAGTCAGTGGAAAGTGCACAATCACAAAGACCAAATAGTTTTTGCATGGAGGCACCTTGAGTTTAACAATAAATGTCATGTGTAATTTGGGACTGAAAACAAAGAAATGAGTGGCTGCCTTTAGACACAATCTGACAGCTCAAATATGTTTCTCAAACTGGAGGGAGCCCAATAACAACCTATTCAGGCAAATGTCACATTATCTGGCACAGAAATATGCTGGGTTCACTTTCTACGCAAAAATGTTTTAAGTACTTCACTGATAGTAACTGGCAAATAACGTGGGAAACTTCTTTCTTCAGATTTCTGCTTCTTTTCTTTTTTATGTATAAAATTATATTCCACGCATGATAAAATGAAATAGTTCTTACTTTTCAGTTGAAATATCCAGAATATTACAGTATTTCTTATTACGCAGATGGTTATTGTGTCAAACTACAGCAGTCAAAAGTTAACGCATCAATGTATTTTCTTGACATCTTCTTTCTTACACAGACTTCACTTCTCTTATGCTATGAATGTTTCCAGATTAATGGCTGATCAAAATAATGATGCTGTTAATTAATTTCACACTGTGTCTACTCTTTACCTCCTGCCACAGAATGTTAATTCCTGGGTCTTCCCTGTCACCTCTGTCAAAATATATAAATATTGCATTTTATCGATAAGTATTATGTCACCATGTGTGGTACCTCTGCGGTGCCCTGGTTCCACAAATCATGCAGAGCTGTACAACGTGTCTTATCCACTCTTGAAAAGTAAGTTAAACCACAGCACGTTTCTAGCTTGGGAGGCTGGAAATGGTTGCAACTGCTATAAGGCTGAGAAATACCACATATGACTTAATAGATAGCATTACATGTTTTGATGTGTCACTGTACCATTCTGAGGAGAAAAAACTGGACTCCGCATGACTCAATGTGAATCAAACAGAAGCCATTTTATTTACTTTGTCTGTCCCTTTTATACAATCTTTCTTTCCCTAGACACGGTCATGCATTATTTAATTGGTTAAAAGTAAGGTAAACATGCAGCTTAGTTCAGTTCCCGTTGGTTCTTAAGTTCTTCTCACGCAGTGTCCAATTGGTCACTCTTATCTGTTCACTCCTGCATTCCTTAGGGAAGCGGTAATCGCTCTTTCTTATTTTTTCTTCCTTTGAAGTAGCTTCTAGAATGCGTCTACGTGCCTAGGCCAACATCCCGTATGGCTGGTTCACTATATGGTCATTCTCTTTTAAATACACTCCTACACCATTCTGCTTAAAAAAAACCCAAACATCACTGAAAATCTAGGTGAACATCTTTTGATTGACCTTAGGCAAACCTCAAACATATATGCATTGATTTCCTTTGATAAAGAAACATTGCTTACAGCAGAT
Organism: Podargus strigoides; assembly: GCA_028020825.1. Lineage (NCBI taxonomy): Eukaryota > Metazoa > Chordata > Aves > Caprimulgiformes > Podargidae > Podargus > Podargus strigoides. The sequence goes on along the minus strand of CM051619.1, from coordinate 34,497,903 downwards.
ATTTGTCTGAAAATTATGGCTGTTGCATGGTTGCAATAATACAGGTTTCTAATGTCAGCAACAAATTCCTCAGTTGTGGATGATACTTTACAAATACAAGGCACCGTTGATGATGGTGCCTAGAAATCATGCCACTATTACACGCACTAGTAACAAATTTTTCTTTACAGCTCTGTTCAGTCTTGGTGCATCTCCCTCCATTATGAATCAAGGGATAACTAATTGAAAATTCCTCTTTATCAGCCTGATGTGAAGCAATAAAACTCTTGATTCCACAGCAGAGACTCATGTCACAAGTTATTTTAAAGTCATATGCAATCCTTTGTTATTTGCCCTGATGGCCTCTCTCCTTTCCTCCTCTCTCCTGCCAGGTGCTGCTGGAAATGCCCATTTTCCTATTGCAAGGACTGGCCTTGCCTCTCTTGATGGAGATGGAAACTTTTGACTGGGAATAAAACTACAGGGTGAGGGGAAATAAAGTGACTGTGATAGGGCTATTGCAGGTCAGAGACAAAGTGGCTGTAAGCAAGTTCACTAAAATCTGCTGTCAAAGCAGCATCTCTAGGACTCCTTCTGTGTGGCTTCACAGCCACAAGATTGACAAGGAGGAACTGGAGCTACAGCCTCACTCTGCTCCATGACCAGGACTATGCAGTTCTTACAGAGCCAGAAATCTTCTCCCAATTCCATCATCTGTGAATTTGGTTTGGAAGATGTCAAGCACCTCTAATCCAACCAAAGTCAGTAGAAGCTGTGACCGCTACTCAGACTGGCCTTGTTAGTACAGAATAAAAAGTTTACCTTAAGATCAAGTGTCTTACTAAGCAGGATTCAGAGTTCAGTTGCTATGACTCCCTGTCTCACACCTTCCTTGCATGGTCACACTCTCTTGTTTTTTTCCAATCTTGAGGCTAAATGCAGATTTTTCAGCAGCAGCAGCAGAAGAAAATGAACTGATGGAGGAGTCTGGCAACTAGACCTGTGCAGGCTCAAATGACTGGCTACCAGTAACCAGGTCATAAATAAGATGCTACCTGGATTTAGCTCAAGTGGGAAGAAAATTCAGCAGCAAGAACAGGTATAATAAAAGAAATTTTCTAGGCTGATATTGATCATGACCATCAGTCTTTCTTGCTTTTGTTTAAATCCAAATTAATTCTTGCAATTTCAAGTGTACTGACTTGATTTCTCTCTGGATTTTATTTTCTCTCCTTGCACTCAAATGGGTTTATTATGCAATAACTCCAAAATGAGTGCTAAGTGGGAAATAATGATTCATTTAATTATTTGTTTGCCTTCGATATGGTAACATTCTAGAATTTGTTTTGGAACACCACATTTCTCAAGAGTCTTAGCAGTTATTTTAAGATTGTAATCCAGCAGGTGGTCAGATGGGCTGGGCTAGTAAAATCTGAGCAAAAGCTTGGAAATAATGAATAAACATTTCCATTGAATAAATATGTAACAAAATGGGCAGCTCTTTTTGTCCTTTTCTCCCCATCAAAAAAATATAAGGACCATTATTTATCTAAATAAAATGCAAAAAGACTCTCATATACCTAAGTCAGTACAGAAAGTTTTAAAATGCAAAAGTAACAGGTTTTATAATGTCAGCTAGTGACTTCAGTTTTACAACTCACTTTACATAGGAACTTGCAATTATGAACTTCCCGAAGCAGCAGCAGAGGAGCCATCCCTGTGCAATCTCAAACAACAACTTCCAGCAGCCTTGTAGCAAAGCTAGCAGAAAGGTGATAAAGCCCACTGTGTTAGAGTCAGGATGGAAATGAAAAGCAGGATCCTTCTTACATGGCTTACTAGTTCTTCCAGCAAGAAAGAGACAACCTCTTAAAATTCAAAATAATGTCACTGCTCTTTGCAGAGCCAGCACTGTGTTTCTGTGGGGATGAGCCATGGTTACAGCACCCACTGGCATGTGAGACCTACCTTCAATCCAACTTCTCACTGTCTGTTTTGGCAAGGAGGTTTCAGATGTGAACATCCTAATATTCAGATGAACGGGCACACAATGTGGAGAATCTTATCAGAAACGCTGGCATGTGTGGGATTTTTTGTCAAAAATTATTTTCTTGTGTCAGGACAGCACTGCTCTAAAAATGCCCTTCTTAAACCATTTCACTTTGTTCATGGTGCTAAATACTTTATTTGCTCTGGAAGAGTGTGAATGCCCTCAGAGTTCCTCAGAAGACACTCTCTCTCTCTCTGCGCGAGACAAAAAGGAGACCATGACCATATATATAAAGCATTATTCATAGTTTAATTGATAAGGAAGATCCACCTGTGGTTTTAGAGCCATTGAAAGCAGCTTTTTCCTTATAAAATAGCATGAATAATGGAACCTATAAAAATTTAAAAGTGGTTTAAAAAAATTAAACTTGAAAAATTATGTGCCAGATAATAGTTAGCGAAAATGGTAATTTTGCTTGGCAAAATCTGGGTATACATTTTTGGGCAGGTTTTGAAGTTCTAAAGACATAATAAGTTTGAAATAACTTAAAATAGCTATTTAATTTTGACTAAGCCAGAACAATATTCTTTACATATTCTTCAGTACAAGAGATCATTGTTTTAAGAAGACTGCAATTACTTTTCATTATGCAAAGAGAATAATTTTCAGTAAGAGGAAAAGATCTTGTGCACCACTGGTAAAAGTCATGTCAAAGAATGTTTCATACAAGAACCGTATAATTGGTATACAAAAGTAATGAAATAAGAGGGCAGAATCATAAGGTGGTGAAATTCTTCTGCTCTCACCTAAGGAGGAATATAAAATGTGTGTAGGAGAAACACATATCTTTGGGGATAATCTACCATATCATTCTAGGACACAATTCTGACAAGACCTTGTTATTCACAGTTTATCATTTTTGTGAACATGAACATTTTTTGCTATCCCTGATAGAAAATCAGTCTGGACATTTACTGCTTGAAATGCACTTCCTGAAGCACTAGAAACAGAGGATCACATACTCTGTACGGTAAAGTTAGCAGCTTAATCTCTGGCTTCAGTAGGAGTGGAGACCTCCACACTAATTTTTTCTTTTTTTCATTTAGCATTATCCCTTTTGTATGTAAATGTATCTTGCCACCTACCATTTTGGAAAGAATCTTTTATCTATGACAGTCTAAAGCAATACAAAAAACAAGGTTTGGAGGTGGAAGTAATATGTTTTACAATAGAAACTGGTATATTTGTAAAACAATAAGGATCATCCAGGCTCACAAACCCTCCTTAAGGTTTTCATCACAGTAAAATTGAGGGGTATGTATTTATCAATAATAATAATAAAAAAAAAAAAAATGATATTTTAAAATTTCTTCAAAGTTTAGTAATGAAAGATAGAAAATAAAAGTTGAATAAGCAGTAGTATTACATTGTTATTAAATACTACTTGTCCCAAAGGATCATCCATTAAAATTATTTTTACAAAAAACCCCACAAAAAAACTCCAGTTAAATTTAAAACTCACAATCCTTCTACAGCAGGCTTGAGCTGTCTGTGATATTAATTAAGCTTGACCTTCTTCACAGCTCTGGATTAACACAAAACAACTCCAGAAGGATGGATGAAGTAGTTGGTTCTCTTTGCATGATGATAATTATTTTAATAAAAGTGTATCACTTGTTTTTTTTATTTTTTTAAGAAAAATAAATTGTAAATATTTACTATTATTTTTAAAAAACTCCTAAAAAATAGTATCTTAAAGAGAAATTGTTTTAATTAAGAATATTCTCCAGAAAAAAGTAATCAAGTTTTCATGTAAGTTTAAGCATTTTCAGAAGAAGAATTAAATGTATTTTTAACATTTTAACCATGATAAAATGCTTTCACAATGAAACTAATGAAAAAATCCTGTCTGCACCCATTCATTTAAACTAATGTCAGGTAAGGATAACTTCAATGGACACGATGGCTCACACAAGGGCAATAATATTGGTAGAACGGACCTATAGCCTTCACATGAATAAAACAGATAATATTGAAGACAAACTGCTGTTCATTTGCCCAAGGCTATTTACAAATCCTTTAGAACTTTTTTTAATATTAAAAACTCTGTCTCCAGACACACTGAGATCACAGTCCATACACACCTACTCCACACAGAGCTAAAGGTCACTAAAAGCCTTGGCCAGTCTCAGGCCAGAAACCAGGTCTACTTCATACAGGCTGAAATAATAAATAGCAGACATCTGCAGGGCAACTTCTCCCTACAGAACTGCACCGACCACTGCAATCTGTGTGACTGTATCTTGAGATGTTACCTAAATCAGGCCTCTTTTCTTTAGGCACGAATATTAATCTGTACTCTAGTTCTGTGCAGCAGCTCAGCCATACATATGTCAGTTCCCCCCTCAAGCTAAAAAACCCATTTAAATACATGCTTGGGTGTCCTTATTTTAGGAATATATTTGAGCAAATATTTAAGTGCATGCTCAAGATATACACAGACACTTAAAGGTTTCAATATTTTCAAGAGAACAGGGCAGACCTGGAGCTCCAGTCAAGATCTAATCTGAAGAAGTTAGAGGTTCTTCTAGTGGCTACTGGGTAAAATGATATGAGAATGATTTGACTTGACATTGAAGACAATTCATCTTTGTTCATTAGATAGAGGGGTCATGAGCCTGTTGTGTGTCATTTTGTAAGGTTTTAAAGGTGTTTTGACTAAGCAGAATAAAATAGGTTGATTGAATATTTCCCAATGATATTTATGAGACAAATTGTTTTGACTTTAAAATAACACAATTGTAAGGATAAAGCTAACTTTTTTCTTTCATAAATACAGATGTCTGTATGCTTAAATCAACAGAATATCATGCCTTGCCTTTATCACAGAGCCATTAGTGGCCATGTGCTATAATTTAACTGGTATATAGGCTTGTTGGCATGAAAATAAAAAGAAGTTAAGAGTGATTCTTTGGAGCTGTTTCCCAAAATGACAACTTGGTGAACATTGCTCTGCTTTTTTTCTGTCATGGATTTTGGAGACTTTTACTATTAGAAGTGACTCTGATTTATCAGTAAGAGGAATACCTTTTAGTCAGTTTGGTTTGTGCTGTGCAAAAACAGGCCTCTACACGGGATCTGAGGTAAGGCATCCATCTAGTATTACTCCAAGATGGAAAGTTGCTGAGTTACTTTGGCTTGCTTGCTGCTAGCCCAGGACAAACAGATAAGAGCCTCTAAGAGGCAGAGCAGAGAGAGTTTCTGCCCAAAGACATAAGGCAGGACTGCTTGGCACAGGTGACCAAAGAGTTTTGGGACCTGCAGAGACCAGCTATATCAAAGGTATCAGTGTCTGATGCAAATGTCATCAGAGGGCTCTTAGGACTGTGGAGGAGATGAGACACTCAGCTACATACTCAAGAGCAAATGGAGACTAATGTGGAAATATAGTGCAAGTGTTCTCTGGTTTAAATGAAGTAGGTGTCTATAGCGCCTATCTTGTTTGCCTTTATGTAGCTGACTCTATGAAAAGCCAGCTTCCAGATTTTCACTCTCTCTCCCTCACAAGAAAGGAAAACTTCCTTTTGTGACACAATTAATAATGAGCACTAATTTTGTTTGAAGTCAACCACTCTGGCTACCAATCACCTTCTGGGCTAGTGTTAGAGTTTCTTTGGTATGAATCAAATTATGAGAATACAGAGTCATACAAAGATTTTTAAAAAGAAGATAGTAATAATGGCATTTTTTCAACATCCACTACTTTCAAAAACACTCTTTAATGCTCCTCTGACTTATTCCAATTCAAAGGCATACTTGTAGTTAATTCATAGTGAGGCTTTGTTGTGCTGACAGTTCTCAGAAACATTTAAGTTGTATTATTGTTCTTACAGCTTTCAAGGGCAGGATAACAAGGTGCATAACCAGTTGGGGAATCTTCCACTAGTCATTAAAGATCCACTGATTAGAGTAAAAATCCTTTCTACAGTTGAATCAAACACATGGTTTCTTTTTAAAGGTAGCTTTCCATTCTTGATAATAATGAGGATTCAGATTTCTTATTCAAAATTTTCCAAATGGAGGATTATTCTATCAGCTTGTCATGCTACCAGGGAAGCAACACACACTGTCTTACGTATTAGCAGAAGAAAAGGATGCAATAGAATGCAAGAGGAACTTCTTAGATTAAGAAACAAAACAAAACAAAACAAAACAGTTTAGAAAATAATGTTTGAGTATTCAGGTAACATTTTGCCAAAATGCAAACTCCACTGAAGGAGATATCTCCTTTAGAAAGACTCTGTAGTTATGAACTGTGTTTCCTTCAAAGAACAGAAGAGATTTATTAAATTTTCATTTCAGTATTATATGAAGATTGAAACAGCTGTTTGACCACAGGAAAATCCTCACCATTTTCTCTGCTGGAAAATTCCAATTCCTAAGATCAGAATCCAAGCAAAATCTACAAAAACTTCAAGGAAGTTTCTAGTTTCAGAACTGAATTTGAATCTCAAAGGACAAAATGACTATTGCATGGCAAGGAGAGTAGAAAAGGGTTATGATTTAGGATAATATCTTCTAGAAAGTCTTAAAATTGCATGTTTCTTAACTTTTTTTACAGGGTCAGGACTAATGTGAAATTTCAAATGTGAAAATTGTTGAAAATGTGTATTTCCATAATAACAGAAATACACATTTTCAATCATTTTCACATTTTCAATAATGACACAGTAGTTCTTTGAAGGAGATTCATAGAGACCAGTGACATGCAGAAACTATAGTGTCTGACTGGATCAACAAGCATAGGCTTTGGAAACATTTCAGAGATATTTCTCTACCGTGTCTCAACTAGTCAATGGAAAGAGATTCCTGTGACCCTCTTACTCAGGCGTAAAAATTATGGGGGCAAACCATCCTATCCATTACCTGTCTTTTCTCATTGACAATATGAGGTGCCTTGTCAAGAAGGGTAGAGAAGACGCTCAGCTTTCAGATGGCTAAGCCAGGTGAAACTAATTTTTTCCTAAAAAATGTGGAACATGTACTTCCTATTTCCAGGTTTATCTGTTAAACTATGAGAAGCCACAGTAGCCAATCAAAACCCAGAAATAATATACTATAAGCTGTAATTATGTAGCAGTGGGGGAGTAGATATACAAAAGGCTTTAAAACTCTAATTAACCCTAGGAAATAAAAAATGTAAAGTAACTGAATGTACATTGTAATAAATGCAGGATAAATTATGCTGCAGTGACAGCTCAGACAAAAGATGCCTTTTTCAATTAAAGAAAAAGTTTATTTCACATTTAAACTGAACTCTTACCTTCTGAATAGTACATTTGTAAAGGGAAATTAGTATATCTAAGCTGGTAGGGAAATGCCCAGAGTTTTTATATTAATTTCTCAGTCCAACACCTTCAAAATATTGTGACTCCTCCATCTGACAAAAGTTTACTCACCTCTCCTTATCATGAAAGATACTTCAGAGAATTTCAAGGTTTTCAAGTCTAGTAGAAAAGCTCACCCGTATTGCTCTTTTCCCATCTACCTACTCTTATCCTCACCTCCCAAACCAGGCACCTCCAACCGCACCTGAATTTTGCTCTTTTTTCTTTTTTAACTTCCTGAGTGAAATAAGAGGCAATGTTCTGAGCTCCATCTCCGCAAGCTTGAAAAACTTCTCCCATCATTCATCAACTACTTTATTTCCTGTGCATCTAGGAGCACTGAGCTGGTTAGAGAGGTATCATAACTTTATCATAACTTTCCTGCTTCACTCCATGTATGAATAGCTTTCAGGGAAAGAAACAAGATCATCTGCCGCATTTTGAAAATGTTTCCAACTTAAATTTATCCTCAGCCCAGATATTTCAAAATTCTTATACTTCATGGCAGCACCTGAATTCATTGTGAAGAAATTTAATTTAATTTAAAATTCAAAATTCAGGTCCGAGGAACCACAAACTGGGAAACAAATTTATTAGAATGTAGTCCTCTGGATGAAGCCACTTGTCTATAAAATAGATATGTTCACTTTCTGGAGTAGCGTCAATATGAAATCTTTGTGAAACACTAAGATTTTATATGATGAACCATAAAGTTACTGAGAAAATTCATATTTTTGATTTCATAGGAGAGTTTGATTAGCGTGCAGTAAATCATACATACATGCATTATCAAAAAGCAAATTTAAGCATATGGAAATGTGTTTCCAGCCTTAATTTTACCCTGTTTATGTATATATGTGTGTATAAGTAATATATATATAATATATATAAATATATATATGACAAAATACACACATACATGTACTCTAAAGGTAAAACAAAAAGTGCTTTATTTGATCAAATATCACCATAATTTTTTTGAAAGGAATATTACCTACTTGAGAATTAAGCGGACAGTCCCAGAAAGAATTAAAAATACTTCTAATACAGTATTTTATATGGTTCAGGGGGAAAAAAGAAAACTGATTAAAAAATGTTGGAACATTTTGGAGGGAATATAGTTTATGAAAATCATTAGACTTTTCTAAATAGAAAGAGGTTTAAGGAAAAGAAAATTACATTTAAGATGTTACATAACAAAAATAAACAAAACCCAAACAACTGATGTTTTCCTTTTACAAACAACCCTGCTTAGTGTTCCATCTTTCAGACTCTTACAGAACCAGAAGCTGAGTTGCATGGCCCTAATGACATCCAGGAAATTTTACTGTCAATAGGTTTGATGTCTACATTTTTACTCTGAAGGGCTAATACATACAAGATTTTAAGTCATCGCTTGTGCAAGATTCAACAACATCCTCCTGTACACAGGTCAGCTTGTTTTGCAGGTAAAATTCTTTGGCTGAGGGACAATTTAATTTGATTTTTAAAAGACAGGGCAGCTATCTAAAGCTACTTAGACATTTGGAGCATTAAAACTTTCCTAGTCGAGATAGGTTTGTAGACAGAAGAGTGATGAAGTAGATAAAATATATGGAGGCGTAACAATTGCAGTTAACGATCTGACCCTGTAATTTTTGATATATTTATTACTCTTGCCAACAGCCACTGTCTCTGTAACAGAAATAAGAAGTTGATGAGGCCAAAACCATAACAACCCCAGTGTAAAAAATTACTTCTGACATGACCTTGTTAGCACAGGAAAAGCCAATCTGAACAGCTGATCTTCCTATTCATACTCTTTCAAAAAACTACCTGGATTTCAAGGAGTCATACTGAGTCCCATTTCTCCTGCTGAGACAAAGACCAAGAAAACCCCATAATCTTAGTAAATGACATATTCATTATTGCAAATACTGATTAAATGTTTCTGACTTTTAAAACATACCAGGATATTAAAAAGCTAAAAGGAGTGAGTTAATCTCCGTTTATATCAGTGATTTGAGTTTGAACAGTATGGATGCTACAAATCAAGAAATTCGGAAGTCAGTCAGTAAAGTCAAGTGATAGACAAACCGTTAGTCACCATCTCCCAGTAAATCAGTGTATGCAGTCTGTTCTGTTAATCCAGGGGAGAAAGCAAGGGCAAGGTGCTGCACCCTCCTACACTCTCTTATTAAATATAATTAGTTTATCTTACACTAGTACCTAGAGCAAGACCTGTGCTAGAATCTGTGTGGTACATAATGATAATAAACTTTTATTACAGCTCTGCTTTAAGGTACAAATCCGATTGAGGGCCTTAATTGCAGTCCATGTCGTACAAGTGGAAAAAAGACAACGTTGTTGGTAACAACTATATGCCTAACTAGAAGGCACAGGGATTAACACATTGACAAAAGAAAGTAACCAAGATCTTAAGATCCTGAAACAATGGGAACAGTAAAACAAAAGCTCCTCTTGCTGCAGGGTCAGGAGGGAATCAAAAAACAGAAAAGGGAAAGAGAATGAATACAGTATTTGAAAGAGAAGATAAAATATGGAAAAATCAACTAAAACAAACAAAAAAAAAAATTGAGAAAAGCAACACCACGTTGACAGACTCTCCAAAACTACTTTCAAACCTTCCTCCACTTTCTTTTACATTATTCATTTAAAATAAAATACATTTCATCCTGTAATTCTGAAGTATTTCAAAAGCCTCTTCCCATACATCTATGCCCATTTTTGCCTCATAAGTGATCAGTAAGGATGAAAAACACAAAGACCCTGGGGAAAAGAACTGCTTAGGAAGAGGGAAGCAAAAGAGATGCCATGCATGACAGTGCTAAAAAGCTACTAGGACTCTTGAGAAATGAGGTAATCAAAAGAGTGGACAGGAGCTGGCTGGGGAAAAGAAAGGCCTACTACAGCCTGTAAGAGCAGAAAACGTGAAAGCTACATACTCAGAATAGCTGCCATCTAAAACCATGGAAAGTAAGAACTCTGTTGGCAAGAAATGAGCCTGAATTCCAGGTTCTGTCTGAAAGATCCATTTTCCCTCTCTGACCTCTGTTGTGAGAACTCAGGGGCTCTGTAAAAAAATCAATGTCTTCTGAGTAGTATGGCAAAATTCACGCCTAAGTCTGTTCAGATGATTTTAATTCTCTTACTCTGCTCTATGTCCATATGCTCAGTTCCTGCTGATGCAGAATATCAATTAGCATTTACTATGCATATCTGTAAGCAGATCTATGTTTAACATTTCCTATTTAACAGAAAGAAACACAGACACTAAGACAGTTCATTTGGAATAGGCTCCTGCTGCAAAGATGACATGTTATTTATTGACCGAAAACTTTTGTCTGTGATGTATTTCTGCACAAGACAACCATCACTGTCTGATGCCATGCAAGAGTGCTTCAGTCCTCAGCCTGAAACATCAGCTGTTAGCATCCTGACAGCAAAACACACAAGGCTGTCATACTATTTTAAGAGGCATTTATCTGGTTGAGCAACAGTCACCAAATTTCCAGAAAGGCCTTCTTAAAGCTAAGTATTATGTTAAGAACCACAACTTTCAAGAAAAAAATAGATCATAGAAGAATATGCAGTCTATATGCATTTTTTTATTTTTTTTAATTTTTAAAGTTTACCATCTCCCACAACAATTACCATCATTACCAACTGCATCAAGACTCAGTGAAGGTGTGTGAAAAACTTTCCATTTCCTTCCTCTACAGAGAGTTTTCAGCTATTTAGATTTCCCAGCTTCCAAACTCCAGATTAAAGTTTGGAAGTAATTCACTATTATTTGCCCTCTCATATGTTATTTCTCTTCTCTCTTCAATATGTTCTTATTAGTACGGGCTACCACATTGCATAAAAGAAAATGTAATAACCATGTTCAATCATTTTACTTCACAGTAAAACTGAAGTGTGCTAGTACAAGAAGAATATTGTTTTCAGTTTAGTCCAAGATACATCATTTACAGAATGAATTAATTTTAAGAACTTTGGGAACGATCCTTTTTAATACTCAGAGACTAAATGTATCAGTGGATAGAGCAAGTAGATTATATAGCAGGAAACAGTTTGGAGAAGACATGACAATTGATACAACACATCTGTAAGAGATATTACCCACGGAAGTCCATACACTGCTAGAATGTCTCATAAAGAAAAAAAAAAAAAGAAAATACATTTCTCTAGCTTCTTTTTAGCATCTTATTTTATTTAGCATCTTATTATTGCAATATCTGTTTCATAAATAACCTGTCTAGTTGTTTCACTTTTGTTACTGAAGGCCAAATGGGATTGAAAAAACACCTTATTAAATATAAAACCTGAAAGAATGTGTTAGCCTGTTCACCAAAAATCCCCAGACAAGAACGTGATAATTTATTTACCAGTGCAAAGAAAAGTATTTTCAGTATAAACTTAGATCTTATAAAAACAGCTGTAAACAAACTACTGCACAAGTATTACATAAAATAGGTGTTGAATTAAAAAGAACCTTTAAAATGTTTTGCAAATTAAATAATGTCCAATAACTGATAATAATGTTAGGCATTATTTTGTCATTTTCTAAAGAGATGTCTATCATGTCATTAAATTACAACATAAATTTCTGTCGTGAATTCATTGAAGACATCCACTTTTACATGGTACATTTATTCTAAATATAATATGCCTATATATATTTGCAACCAGTTAACATCATTATGGTTGGTCACCAGTGTTCTGATTTGGTCTTTATCTAGCTGCACATTTCCAAGATATTATTTGTCAGTTGAATACCTCAATATTCGCATTTTGAAGTTCACTATTTGATATTCCAAATGCTGCTGCACAGGGGATCAAAAAGTACAGCCTACAGGTCACATGGACTCTGAGAAGCATTTGTATGCAGACACAAGCAAACAGGTAGATTTTCTGGCCATCCTTCTGAAGTCATGATTTTCTTATGCACCCTCACATCACATCTCAGCAATTAAACGGTCTTTAATGAACAAAAACTCAAGGCTCCCTCCATTAGCACACTTTCAACCAGTAAAATCATATCTTTCCACCTGACAGACAATGTATTATTTTTCAGGCACAAACCTTTTTTGCCTCAAACGAAACAGAAAATAAGTCTTTTTGTATGCAAACAGAGAGCATTCAAAGCCACGTGCATTGACAGTAGCATATTCTTTTCATCTACAGAGCCCAAACACAATCCCACACCCGTAGCTCATATTCTATCACTGTACGTCAGCTATCTCCTCATAGAAACAGTTCTCATCCTGCATCACAACTCAATGGCAAAATCCAGAGCAAAAGCATATGAAGCACTCCTGAAACCTTTCTGGGTAGAAGGAGCAGATATAGCAAAGGATGCACCTTACATTATAATTCCTAAAATGTGGCAACTACACATTTGACCTGCGAATATTGATGGATTCAACTTAGTGGCTAAAGATGTTCCTGCCACAAGATAAACATCCATATATGTTCTTTGATGGCTGTTGTTAGACAGGGAGGTGGAATAGCCCCAAGCCCATTGCAGCATAGTCATGTGAATGGATATTCATTTTCAGTTACCTTAGTACGCTTGACTGTAAATGCTTCAGCTCAGGAACTGGTTCACATATGCTTCATCTAGTCCTGCCATTCGTAGCAGCAAGATCTGCTACAGAACAAACAGTACTAGCTGCCTCAGACACACAACTTTAATCCATCTGTTTTCATCTGCATCTCATAAATATCTCGCTAATGGATATAAATTCTCCCTTACTGCTGTAAACAACAACAACAATGTAAAGGAACAAATACTGTATTCTATAGATATATGCATATGTAGTCTGAAAATAACATGAAAATCAGTAGAGTGCCAAGTAACAGTGTATAGAGCTGTTATGCACGGTAATCTGATTGTTCTAAACGATACATTTTTTTGAAGACCATGCAATCTGCAGAGACAAAAACAAGATCTAAGAGCAAAATTGGAGACTACACTCTGAAACATATTTACACTGAGAAATATCCTAGGGTCACAGTAAATGAGCTAATTAAGCATGAACATTCAGCACTGTGCTATAGATAAGAAAATTACTGTGATTCCTGAATGCTTAAGCCAGCAAATACCAAGATTACTGAAGTGCGGCTATTTATCTCTGTAAAGAATATTAGTGAGAGCATTACTGGAATATTATGTTATGCTGTGCAGTGCACACTTTAAAAATTACTTGGTAAAAAGTTAGAAGGGGTTCCAAAAAGGTCTTCAAAATAACCTGTAATTCGACAAATCCATCTGTGAAAGTATCAATAAGATCTAATTATATTATCAATAAGAGGGCTAAGATATTACTTGATCAGTATCCACAAATACAGGTAAGTAAATGATTCCTCGTTTATAGATCCTTACGATAACAATTTTAGAAATGTATAATGAGATCCAGTAACCAGAAAACAATGACTGATAAAGTTCAGGTTTACATTTCAACTGTGAAACTAAAGAATCACTGGGAAAATATTAGGAGAGAGGTTGCTCCTCAAGCATTTTTGTCCTTTTTAAATCATACTTTTTTTTCAACATATGCCATATCTTATGCAGAAATTATCTGCAGGCTAGTGACTATCACTAAATGAATGCAATGGTGTCTTTTGCTCTTAAAATTCATGAAGCTCTGAGTATTCCTCAAATTGCATAGTTAAAACAAATATTTTAAAAAGCAAGGGAGTCCCCAGGAAAAATATATTTATTTTCCTGTATGTTTCTCAAGTATCTGGTTGTATTTTAAGGTCCTTCAGAATCTACTCAGAACCAATTTGTCTTATTCAGTGTTTGAAGATTAGTTCCTAAAGACTTTTTAAGAGGCACATAAACTGAGCATCAGGAATCGCCAAAGACAATCACAGACAACAGCAGGACCTGCAGCACATGGTATGAGGCACTCACAGGCGGACTGAGTTCCAGCAGATTGTTTCTAATTAAACTCTTGTTTATAATGCTCTAAACAATGCCTCTGATTTGACCATCCTAGGAAAAAATCTTCCATTGCTGTGCATAGTTTTATTTTCAAAACTTTGCACTTGTTCTTGTGAAGTCTCCCCTGTCAACAGCTGGACAGCCACCCTGATGCCTTCTTTCAAATTGCGCCTGCATGTCTGGGATGCCTACAAAAAGCTTGGGAACATTTAGGCTGTTAATACTGTATAAAAAATTTCCTTTTTGGGTGAGCAGTTTTGTCTTAATGTACTGTGCTCCCCATTTATGATACACCCATTTTAGGGACAAGGACTGACTTTTTGCCTTAACTCTATACAGGCCTGGGCCAATAGAGTCCTAGGATAAATTTAGGTCCAGCTGGCAATAAGAAATAATTAAACATAGTTAACTGAAAAAAAGCCCTGCAGTTTGAAATATTTTGATAACTTTGAAAACACTGAACTATGGATAGAAAAGATAATTGAATAGTTTATTGCTGCTGCCCCCAGCAAGAAAGTGTCCTTTCACTTGTGGTGTAGACATGAGTGTTTCAGGACTGAAAAATCTCACTTCAGTTCTTGAAGGTGAGTTCAGCTAAGGGCATCTACAACATCAGACTACTTCAGAAATTACTTTTTCCCAATATCAAATTGTTGTACTATGTTTTTAAGTACTGCTGTTTCCAGCAAGTCAAGAAGTCTTTTTCCTACAAGGAATACTATCCACTAAATATCACATTTAACAATTCAAAACAAACTTATCTAATTCCTACTATCAATTTTCACTTTTTGTCCTTGCCTAGTTATTTGTGTACTTCCTTTTCTCTAGGTTTCCCCTACAGCCATTTTTCTTCAAGTTCACTGAGTGCAAGAAACTGTTTGTTTACTTCACAGTCATTCCTTTCACAAATACCTTTCATGTCCTGACTTCACCATCTGCAACTGTTTCATATTTATTTTCTTCATTTTCAACACTCTGTATAGCTATGTTACTGACCATATGCTACTTTCAGTCACCTGCTACCCCTTCTTTCCAAATCTCCCGTTCTCCTGTGCCAATGGCCATTCACATTCCCACTGTTGACCTCTCTCAAAATCTCTTTCGTTGTTTTTTTTTTTTTTCATCTGATCCTTGTATGCAGAAATGTTTTTGGAAATACTTATACACATAAAACTTCTACCCTATATAATGTTTCATCATTACCTGGTATTTTTCTTACAGTCTCCCCAAAAATAGTTTTATGATTTCCTGTAAACTGAAGAGTGCTGCCTTGTTCTTCCCTGATGCATGGCTCATAGCTCAAGAAATCTTGTTGCAATCATGTTTTTCCATCTGTAAGACCATGTCTAGTTCACTGATATTTCTCAAGTTAATCCATCAAGATATGTACCATACGTAAATAACCGTATGATATTGTTCCCGTGACTTTTTGTTCATACCTTGCAACTTATATTATTTGTTATTCTTACTTGTTGCAAGATGTCAAAATTACACAGTAAGTCTTTGTAGATATCTCTATTCACTCTGTAATATGCTGTGTTCACTTTTTGCTACTGCATAGATGAAGTAAGCAACAGAAATTTTGTATGAGTAATATGAAAAGAATTTTGCTAATGTAAGGAGCACTTTAAGAAAGCATAAATCGCAGACGAAAAAAGAAATTTGAATAGTACACTGCATTGGGAGAGCACTATGAGGTAGTAACAAAGAGACAGGTGGTTAAAATCAGCCACTGCTGATACAAAATATTATTTATAATGTTCTCATGCACACATGCATCTTCATTTTAAATGGGTGAGCTATCACAAAGATACACAGCTGTGCTGTCAGCAAAAGGTAGATACTATGCTCAACAACCAGGCCAAAGTTGAAGTGGAATCTGACCCAGAATGTGAAAATATGAAAAAAAAAAGAGTTATGAAAAAAAAAATTGCATTTGGCCTTACATGTTGAAGTGCAAGAGGTATTCCATTTAGTCTTGTATGTTTAAAAAGGCAACAATAAAAGTAATTTTTAAAATGTATGACAGAGCATGTTAAGCTATTCACTTTGTAAGGGGACATAATTTGGTATCCTTATTTTACTGTTCACCTTTTCAAAAGGTGCATTTGCACACATAATTTAACTTGAGAATCTAATGTGGAAAGTTTACTCCTGGTTGGCCTTGTTCATTAGATATCTTCCTTTTACGCCTTGCGTTCAATTTGTTAATCATGAAGCACATTACCAGTGCCATTTCCCCTTGGTAGTCACAAGCTTTTGGAGCTCTTTTTCAAGTTACACAGTGCTGTATATTTGATAGACAATAACTGGGGTGATTCGCCCACTCACACTAGGAGCTTAGTTAGAAATGCTAAAACAAATATCAACACAGCTGTGCTTTGTTTTAATATTTGGTTTAACCAGAGTTAATCTTGATAATCACACTTTTAAGACTACAGGCTGCATAGGAGAGGTGCATTAATCAAACATACTAAAAGAATTTGATTTAAGATCAGCCTTGTTTTGCAAATATAGGGGGTTCTTTAGACTCCCTGTTTATTTGCCACATGGAACATTCAGCAAGATGGGACTGATTCAATGATGGAAGGTTGTTTTCAGATGAACTGAAAAGGAAAAAAAAGCTTTCAAGAGAAAACAATACTCTTCATTCTGCAGCAAATAACTGTGCAAATCTGTTTTGACTAACTTGCCAGTGTTACAAAAGTACAGCATGCATAATAAAAGAGGCACTTATTTATTCTTTGCCATCTAGGGAGACTAGGCAAAAAGCAATCTTTCTGGCTTCAGTTAAAATAAAGAAAAAAATATTCATATAGTAATGTATGTTTAAAATAAATACCGAATTTATAAATAACATTATCTCTCATTAGGTCTTCGTCTTACTAATTTCTGGTAAAAAATTTAGGGCCAAATTTGAGAATCAACACCAGTGGACCTTAAGTTTATGTCCAGACGGATAATTTTTCTCATCAAATGTGTCTGGCATCACATGTCTCTTTATCTATCTTATCCCAGTATATTTGAAGTCAAAATCTCGATATTTGTACCTGTATCAATTATGTTCATCAGTGGATGGTGGCACAAAGTCAAAACATGGTTTTAAAACCTGCTCTAGAACTACTTCACATAAGCTGTTCTGTGAAAAGAGAGGAAAAACACGGTAAACAAACAAAAAGCTAAACACAGTTCCTCTATTTAGCACAGTCTGGATGAAATTACTCTCGTATATCATTCATTAAAACTCCAGTATTAAATAGTTAAAGTATTTTTTATTTAATGAGTTTCAGTGCTATTCATCCTTCACAATAAGAGCTAAAAATGGAATAATCTTGCATTATTTGTAGCTATGGTGGACATGTGTGTTTTGGTTAATGCAGTCATAAAGGAACTTTCCCGAGCTGCAAATGTACTTTATTGAATTACCAATTATTGCCATAGACGGATGGGCTGGGAAATGCTCATTTTTCCCTAGTCCATCCTGAGGACAGCGTAAATCACAATGAATGAAGCAGCACGGTTCTTTTCAGGCTGCATCTCCATATTTCTCTTCTGTCTGCTGTAGTATCTATTCTTCCTATTGAGAAATTAATTTCATGTAAAAGCTTGTAAATCTATGATTCTGTCTCTTCAAGCAAATGATTTTTCATTTTAATTATAATTAAAAATCAGGCGGGAAAATTATGTGTTTACATCCGAAATGTAAATCTTTGTTTTCTCTAACAAAGCAAAAAAGCAGTGGGTTTTTTATTATTTCAGGATGAATTAAGAGTCTCTCTTCTCTCCTTTTTTTTTTTTAAACACTTAATTATTGACAATTAATGTGATGGACTGAGAAGACGTTCATAGAGTTGATGGAGAAGATGTGGCATCTTCTTTTTTTCCAAACAACCCAAAAACAGGGCTTTTCAGTCAGATGTGAGACTCACGTTCAAACACCTATCTGCTCTTTTTGATGGGATTTGCACCTTTATATCCCAGGAGAGTATCTTTACCAACAGGTTTCAGAATTTTTCTCAGTAAATTGTTGTCAATCCCTCTTCTTGACACCAACACTTTTTATAGAGAAGTGTGATATATATTAAATTAGAAAGGGAGTAAGAACTATTTTACAGCTGATAGATAGCTTACTTGCAAGACTCAATTTTCAGTCAGTGCCTCAACTAAGATGCATTTTCTGCAAGTGGAATAGCAGGAGAGACCATGAGAGATAGAATGCTTGCAATTTACCTATGGAAAATTTGGACAGAAAAGACTATACAAGAATCTTCAGTTAATAAGTGCTGGAAAGCACTGACTACTTCTTATTTTTCTGAAATATATCTTCTTCTAGAGAATCATAAAAATCCAATTCAAAAATCACAAAGTCTTGCATGAAACTAATTTTTAATATATTAAAAAAAATCACCTTAAAGTATGTATGTCATGGATCTAAAGGCCATCCAGATATTTCTGAAAAAGAATTGTTATTTTGACAGCAAAAAACTTGCAAAGCTGGATTTTAAATATTAAACCAAACAAAAACAAACAAGAAAAATTCTCACAGCAATACACCACACTAGCAAAGGCTGCAGTGCAGCTCCAGATCAATTGTATAACCCACAGAGACGAAAGAAAGATAATCAGTTCTATTTTTCTGTTGAAGTGTTGAAGGAGCTGACATATTGACCAGCATGAATTAGTAGACAATATTTTAACTATCTAAGTAAACTCAAGTTCAATTGCATGTTAAACTTCAGATGAAAAAAATATTTGCAACTGCCAAAGGGGGCTTTGTGAATGCAGAATAAAACAAGGCAGTGCAGTCCCTGAAATAGCCTCAAGTCTCCCTGTATGGCAAAATGGCAGAGGCAGACACAGTTTAATTATTTTAGCTACGGGTCCCAGAGGAAAACAAGGGTATCTCAGTGACACTTGGTTAAGTGAATAAACTGTGGTTCATAAGGAAATAAACCGTATTTAGCATAAGTACTCCACTGCTGTGAGATGGCTGCATTGCCTACAGCTCCAGTTTGGTGGAGTCGGGTGAGTACTAGTTCAGGGTTGCCTCTACTGGGTTCCACCGCATGACACAGGCATGCTCTGACAAACTGAGGGACACAGCTTCCAGCAACTTTCAGTGGAGTTGCCACTGCTTACTCTTGTTTTCTAGACGGGTGTGACTTAAAAGTAAATATTTTTGCATTGGCGCCATGTTAGGTGGAACACATGTGAGATATAGACAAATATTTTAACAAAGAGTGCTTCCCAAAAGCTGAAGCAAGTATTAATAAAGGAAAAAATAAGCAGTACCTATTGAAATTATTTTGGGAAATCATTCACAAGTGCCCAAAAAGCAAGGCAACTCATCAAGAACCTAGCAAAACAGCCAGCTGGCAAGCCCACAGCATTCCTAAAGCAATAGCCAGAGCAGACTGGGGCAGCTGCCAGCAAATCAGATAGTGTAGCTGATGAGATAATGTTTTTCATATATTTATATCTAACTTTACTACTATCTAAAACATGCCTTTTGTTCACAAAAAAAGCAGCTCCTACCCTACCTCCCAAGCCAAAGTCCAAACTACTGCTTCCTCTGGCCACCACCACTGCTTGAAGGCAAGGGCATGAATAAAAGGTGGCAACTCATGGTCCAAGTATGTTGTTCTAAAATCAGGTCCCAGAACTCTGCTCTGGCTCCTGACCACTGAGTAGCATGAGCTTCTACAAAAGCTAAAAGTGACATATTGGCACACTGTCAATTACATATAGTTAACTAGCCTATTTATACCAGCTGTTGGTGTTTACAGTAATTTAAACACTTCAGTGGCTCACAGGGCATTTATTTCTAAGCTACTAGGAGTGTTACTAAGGAAAAAAAAACAAATAGAAATACTGTAAAACACTAATCTTGTCTCTCAAGGCTATGAAATTCAAATGGTCACGGAAGTCTTTTGATGCTGATTCTATTTTATGGGCTACAATCAGGTACCAAGTAAGGAAGTTAGCTAAAACCATGATGTCTTCAAAAAATCATTATATGACAGCTTGACTGGAAAGTTAGATGTGAACATCTATTTTCCAAAGCTTTTATTAAAAATCTCAATGTTCAAAGGCAATATATTGAAACTGTTACTCAAAGTTTGTTTAAAGACAATTCAGCAGATGTGCACTTAGCCTTACAAGCACTTGAATGTGCAGCATAGGACAGGACATAAGACTTTTCAGCATAGCTATCCAAAGAGGTGAAACATATGAAAGGAAAACTCTATTAAACTGAAACAAAAGATGATTAGAATTTCCTTGAATAGAAGATGTCCCTGACAATACCAACTTAATTAAGCCCTAAGCAAGCTCTGTCTACTAAGACACTTTCCTTCCAGACTTCAGCATTCTCTGTAACACTGGGGCCCCACTCTCCAGTGCAAAATGCAGTCTGGAGACTATCACACAAATCACACTAGCTACTGTGTTAGCTATTTCCTGATGTAAACAGAGACTAGATGTTCAAGTTCTTATCCTTCTAGACAGGAGACAACATCCTGCTTAAAGTACATTCAAGGTGATTTAAGTGTTCTTAATTCAAACCTCAGTTAAATCCCAGAGCACCTAATCACACAATCTGTTTTTTTTGTACTGTACCTAATAGAATTTCTTCCATTGCTCAGTCCAAAATTTTCACATCCCAAGTTGTTTTTCTGAAGTTGAAGTTCTTGAACTTTATCAAACATGCAAAGTGAAAGTTTGAAAAGCTATATACCCATTAAGGTGTCTTGTTCAGACCAGTTTCTAATTGCCACTTATTATAAGGAAATGCTGTAAAAGGTTATACAGCTATGCTTATGTATCTTTTAACTCCTGTGTTTCCATGGGTATTAATTTATTTATTAGGAAACATTTGTAACATTTTGCATACTATATTTATATCTTAGATTATAAAACTAGAAACTCTATGTCTGTCTAGATTTAACAAATATTGACCAGGAATAGTTTGTGTGAAGTTATTCTTGACTTGGGACAGAAGGATAGATTCATGCTTTCCTATGTTTTCTTTCAAACATGTTTCCCTGATTAACATAACCATTTTAACGAGTCCTACACCTACATACCCTTAAAACTACAACTATGGATATTCACATAAGCAGCCTAAAACAATCCCTTTTGCATCAGCAACAAATGAAGTGATGCAGTAACTGCTTGTTCTAGTTGCAGCTAAATTTATCAAACTGAGTATTTTGACTCTAGCCATTTCAGTTACTACAAGTCATGTAAAGATACCACAGAAATTAAAAAACCTGGGGACTGTTGAGTCTACATTTCCATTGGCAAGAGGTATAGCTGCCTATAGAAGCAGATTTATAGGTGAAACCATTAGTGCTGAGGATCTACTGCTGGTGAGAAGTAGACAAATATATATTTTGGGTGTTTTACTATGGACTAGACCTACTCTGGTTCCATGGACAGCCAGTTAGCTTTGGAATAGAGTTGATGAGTTCCTGGAATGCAACTTCTGACTTAATTTCATCAGAAAGGAGCTAGTTCCTGTCCAGTCTCTCCAACTGAGAGACTCACTTCAAAAGAGCACTCCTGGCCTAAACCAGGACACCAATGTAGACACACTTTGACAATGCAGTTTCTGAAGCTATAGTACAAACCAAGACTGACCCTACTGAAGTCAGTGTTATGAAGGGAAGTAAGCAAGATCTAAATCAGGACCCTGTAACAGTATTACTGAGCTTTAAAACAAAATTGCCAGTGCTTACATAAAGGTTTGTATTTGCCTTCAAGAAAAAGGAAGGAAAACAGCTTGAGATTTGGGCAGGTAAATTAGAGATGATGCTCATCGACATTTTAAAGAATTGCCAGGAACTGTTACCTTATCCAGAGAATCTAGGTACCCTGTAAATTCATTACTATCTTAGCTGAACTCTCCAGGTATTCTGCAGGAATTGTTACTTCACTTTCTGTTGGGGTCATGCAGGGCTAGATGCAGAGAATCTAGATGGACTGTGTGACATGAGGAATTTACAAACTCTTGCAGGGTAGCCAGAAGCTACCAATTTCTAGATTCCCAGAAGTCCCTATTATAACTGAATTCTAAAAAAGAGGAAGCTGTGGTATAAACATACATATTGTTCTAGTTATAATGCCGGCAGCCTAAGTAACTCTTACCCAAATTAGGCATATAAATTAACTCTTCTGATGAGCAAGGGAGATTCTCTGCTTATTTATCCACTGTGGGTGAAAGGATCTGTGCATGTATGGAAGCGTTTGGGGAGTTGTTTGTTTGATATAATGAGCATAATTTCTGTATTGAATTTTCAAGCATACACAAAATTTCAAGCAGACCATTATTTCTATGCAGAGCCTCACAGATGTATACCCTTACAGACCTTAACAAAGAAAAGCACACTATATGGTTTGAGATATTCCTCCCTTCTATTTTTCCATAGAATGAAATCTTTAAAAATCATATAGCAAACCATGTAACTTTAAAAAATGGTATTCAGCAAATATTTTAAAAAAAAATACAAGGAAGATTCAGGCTCTTTCTCCATGACCAGTTTTTCTATCTTCCTGGTTCAGCCAGCTAAGTTCAAGCCAGTAAAAAGAAATAAATGCTTGATCCAGAACCCAGACCAGATATTATTTCTTTGACACATTTCTGTCTCTGCCACAAAGGTTTGAATGATTTATCATTCTCCTGTTGTACCAGCACCAGAAGATTCAAATGAAAGAAATATTTATTCCAGTAGTTAATCATCATTCATGATAAAAAGAAAATTACCCCTTATTCATATTTTGTATTCTAGTAATAAAAAATTGAAAGTCTTATGTTCTTTGTCTGTCAGATTAAAAATCTCCCTGTTTCCCAATATCTGCTCCTTTTTTTCCCTGCAGACTGTAGTCAAATAAATTGTTAAATTTTCCTTAAGATAGTAACAGATGTGTAATCCAGTTTTCCAGATGTCAAACCATTCCTCTGATTCTTTCCTGAATATTCCCTAGTTTTTCAACTCATTTTTAAGTGTGACTTCCAAAGTTAGAATTTAAACTGGAAATTTCAAATACAGGCTTCAGAAATGCCGAGTATGGGCATTGTTATGTGAAGGCCAATCTTCTAAGTTGCCAAACTAGAAAAGAAAATCTGTCACCACTAAAGTGAACCTGTTTACAAAAGTCAGTCAAAGTCCAGGTGAAACAGAATGGCACAAACTGTATAGTTTAAAAGTTCTTTAACAAAGGGGTCTCAGAAGTGCCTGGTGTGGTTCTAAGTAAGCATGATTCTGGACTGAAGGATTTTACGAGCAATAGAAGACATTCAGCATTGAGGCAAGTTAGATACCTTTCCTCTATGTTGATAATGGTTTGAGGCTGATTAACACTCTTAAAACTATTTATAAGGCACTCCTGTGTAGAAACAGAGAAGGTGAGTGGAATTTACTGAGAGTTTTGTCATCTTGGTTACTATACCAATACTCAAATCCTGAAACTCCTCAGCCCAGTTCATTCTTTTATAGACATGGCCTTTCAGAGGCATCAAGAGTAAATCAGATCAGGATGAGGAGATGGAGCCAAGGCTTGTGACTAAATTATGAGTGGAGTGCAGACTTGAGTAACCGACCCTCTAGGAGAAAGATATGTCAGCACTGCCAGGATGTCTCAACACTCAGTGATATGTCTCGACATTGTCTGGGCCTGGCACCCCCCTTCCTGCAGCTGGAGACAGACTATTGTGGGAAACCCCTAGGACCACTCCCCATTCCTGCATCTGAAGGGAGATAAGCAGGACAATTCACATGGATACTACCGACAGGATGTATTAATGCCCATGCTCCAGCAACAGGGATGTCTTCAAGAGGAAAACAAAGGAGGGATGGAGATCTCTCCTAACGATACTCCAACGACCCCTGGAGTGATATGCAAAGCAGTGTGTGGCAAAAACACCCACCCATTGTCAGTGGGTGAAGAAAGAGACTATATCTAGCAACAACAGCTCCCAATTTATCAGAAGATCTTCCCCACCAATCAACAACTGGACTTGCGAGACCTCTGGGATCTAAACGAATCTCCCTTGGCCCAAACCAGGTCAAGACAACTTGGGGTCCTACTCTCAACATCTCTTGCCTATGGAGGACTATGTTGAGGCTTTTTGATATTATCCATTAAACATTCTAATTTCTCTTCTGTTTCCCCTCCCCTTAACAAGAGGTACCTAACAAGTGGCTAAGAGCCAAAACTGTAACAATCAGCAGAAATATTATTTCTCTTCCCAATTTCCTCATTTTACTTCAAAGTGTTTTATTTTGTCTTTGGAACAGCATTTCAGTCAAAAAGATACACAAAATCAATGGGATTATTTTCTTTGTAAGGCACCATTTCTTGTTTCACATTGAAACCTTAATAACTTTAAAGCAACTCATCCTTCCCAGGGGAGAACTTGTCAGTATCTTTAATCTACTACATGAGCTCTGTGCTGTATGAACTAAACAACAAAACTGTTATACAAGATGATGCAGTATAAATCTGTATTACATGAACTAAAGGGACTGGAAGGCCCTATATGCAGGCCAGACCCACTTCTTAGGCAAGTCATCTGCCTCCCTGGGGCCAGGATTAAGGATATATGGAGAAAATTCCCTACCCTGGTTCGGCCCTCAGATTATTACCCATTACTGATATATCAAGTAGGCAGTGATGAGGTAGCCACCAGAAGTCTAGGGGCAATGAAGAGAGACTTCAGGGCCCTGGGATGGCTGGTTAAGGGATCAGGAGCACAAGTGGTGTTCTCCTCCATCCCACCGGTTGCAAGGACTGATGAGGGGGTAAACAGGAAGAGCCAGCAGATTAACTCCTGGCTCCGAGACTGGTGTAACCGGCAGGACTTTGGTTTCTTTGATCATGGGTTGATCTTCAGGACACCAGACATGCTGGTAAAAGGTGGGGGAAGCCTAACCCAAAGGGGGAGAAGGATCCTAGGACAAGAGCTAGCAGGACTCATCACAAGGGCTTTAAACTAGGTTTGAAGGGGGATGGGGTAGAACCACTATAAATAAAGCGATGCCTGGAAGCAACATGCCAGTGCTTGTGGGTAATAAAGCTAGCAAGCTCTTGCAGTCTGTTGTCTCAGTGAAGGTGGGGGATGGTGATCCATGTAGTAGCAGAGACATGAGGGGTGATGATAGGTGGGAAGCTACAGAAGGGTCTGAGAGTGGTCAGGTGATAATTAGGGCTTGTCCCCCCCAAAAAGTGGTGGGACAATTAGCCCAGCTGAAGTGCATCTACATGAATGCACGCAGCATGGGCAACAAATAGGAGGAGCTAGAAGCCATGGTGCAGCAGGAAAACTATGATTTAGTTGCCATCACAGAAATGTGGTGGGAAGACTCGCACAACTGGAGTGCTGCAATTGATGGCTACCAACTTTTCAGAAGGGATAGGCAAGGAAGGAGAGGTGGTGGGGTGGCCCTCTATGTTAGAAATGGAATTGATTGCCTAGAACTCAAAAATGTGAATGTCAGTGAGGAGTGTTTATGGGTAAGACTCAAGGGGAAGGCCAATGAAGCAGACATATTGGTGGGAGTTTGTTACAGACCCCCCAGCCAGGATGGAGAGGCTGACAAAATATTCTATAAGCAAGTGGCAGATATCTCATGATCGCTCACCCTTGTTCTCGTTGGGAACTTCAACCTCCCAGATGTCTGCTGGAAATATAACACAGCAGAGAGAGATCAGTCCCGGAGGTTCCTAGAGTGTGTGGAAGACAACTTCCTAACACAGCTGGTAAAGGAGCTAACTAGGGACAGCATCCTACAGGACCTGCTGCTTGTTAACAGAGAAGATCTTGTGGGGGATGTTAAGGCTGGAGGTCATCTTGGGCAGAGTGACCATGAAATGATAGAGTTTTCAACTCTTGGAGAAACAAGGTGGGGAGCCAACAGAACTGCCACCCTGGACTTCCGAAGGGCAGACTTTGGCCTACTTAGGAGCATGGTTGAGAGTGTCCCTTAGGAGGCAGTCCTGAAGGTCAAAGGTGCCCAGGATGGCTGGGCATACTTCAAGGAGGAACTCTTAAAAGCACAGGAGAAGGCCATTCCCAGGTCCTAAAAGAAGAGCCAGAGTGGAAGAAGGTGAGCCTGGATAAACAGAGTTTTGGCTGGACCTCAGGAACAAAAGGAAAGTCTACAGCCTTTGGTAAAAGGGGTTGGCAACTTATGAGGATTACCAAAATGTAGTGAAGCTGTGCAGAGCGAAAATTAGAAGGGCCAAAGCTCAAGCGGAACTTGACTTGGTTGCTACGGTTAAGGACAATAAGAAGAGGTTCTTTCAGTACCTCAATAGAAAAAGGAAGACTAGGGAAAATGTTGGCCCACTGATGAATGAGGCGGGCGCCCTGGTGATGGAAGACACAGAAAAGGCAGAGGTACTGAATAACTTCTTTGCCTCAGTCTTCACTACTAAACGGTCCCTTGTGAATCCTGAATCCTGGAGGCAAGAGGGAAGTTCTGGAGAGAAGATGATTTTCCCTCAATAGAGGAAGACTGTGTTAGAGACCACTTGGCCAAACTGGACATCCATAAGGCCATGGTTCCAGATGGGATGCACCCGTGAGTGCTGAGAGAGCTGGCAGATGTTATTGCTGGGCCACTCTCCATCATCTTTGAAAAGTCATGGGGAAGAGGAGAGGTGCCTGAAGACTGGAGGAAGGCCAACATCACTCCAGTCTACAAAAAGAAGGCAGGGCCTGGGAAACTACAGGCAGGTTAGTCTCACCTCCATCCCTGGGAAGGTGATGGAGCAACTCGTTCTGGAGGTTATCTCCAAACATGTTGAAGAACAGAAAGTTATTGGAAGTGGCCAACATGGATTTACCGAGGGTAAATCATGCTTGACCAATCTGCTAGCCTTCTGTGATGTTATAACCAGTTGGCTGGATGAGGGGAGAGCAGCAGATGTCATCTACCTTGACTTCAGCAAGGCTTTTGACACTGTCTCCCATAACATCCTCATTAGGAAACTCAGGAAGTGTGGGTTAGATGAGGGGACGATGAGGTGGATCAAGAGCTGGCTGTGTAACAGATCACAGAGGGTTGTGATCAATGGAGCAGAGTCTAGTTGGAGGCCTGTAACCAGTGGTGTCCCCCAGGGGTCAATACTCGGTCCGGTCTTGTTCAGCATATTCATCAATGACCTGGACGAGGGGACAGAGTGTATCCTCAGCAAGTTCGCTGATGATACCAAGCTGGGAGGGGTGGCTGACACACCAGAGGGCTGTGCTGCCATCCAGTGTGACCTGGACCGGCTGGAGAACTGGGCAGAGAAGAACCTCATGAGGTTCAATAAGGGCAAGTAGAGGGTGCTGCACCTGGGGAAGAAGAATGCCAGGCACCAGGATAGGTTAGGGGGGTACCCCCTGGAAAGCAGTTCCAAGGAGAAGGATCTGGGAGTCCTGGTAGACAGTAAATGATCCATGAGCCGGCAATGTGCCCTTGGCGCCAAGAAGGCCAATGCCACCCTGGGCTGCACAGGGCAGTGAGTGGCCAGTAGGTTGAGGGAGGTCATTCTCCCCCTCTACTCTGCCCTGGTGAGGCCACAACTGGAATACTGCGTCCAGTTCTGGGCTCCCCAGTTGAAGAGAGACAGGGACCTACTGGAGACAGTCCAGCGGAGGGCAACAAGGATGACTGGGGGACTGGAGCATCTCCTCTATGAGGAAAGGCTGAGAGAGTTGGGACTGTTTAGCCTGGAGAGGAGGAGGCTGAGGGGTGATTTAATTAATGTTTATAGATACCTAATGGGTGGGTTGAGGGAGGATGGAGCCAAACTCTTTTCAGTGGTTCCCGGTGACAGGACTAGGGGTAACAGACACAAGCTGGAACATAGGAGGTTCCATTTAAATATGAGGAAGAACTTCTTTTGGGTGAGGATGACAGAGCACTGTAAGAGGCTGCCCAGAGAGGTTGTGGAGTCTCCTTCTCTGGAGATTTTCAAGACTCACCTGGATGCAGTCCTGAGTGATGTGCTCTAGAGGATCCTGCTTTGAAGCAGAGGAGTTGGACTAGATGATCTCTGGAGGTCTGAACTCTGAAAATTCTGTGGTTCTGTGAACTTTAAGTGAAATTGTCAGGTTACTCTGAGATAGTCAAAGTCAGGGAGACCTCACCCAACACAGCAAAAAGATGAATGGTTATATAATGGTATTGTCCAGCTGGAGGCTTCTATCTGGGAACTTTTGCAAATAAGCACAAAAGTGTTAATAATTCTTGTTAAATTACTCTAAGGGGAGATCCCATGGCTCCATTTTTAATTCTGTTTTGCTCTAACCTCCATATCCCCCACCCTATTCCAAAACTCATATTCTCCTAACCCTGTTGACTGAATCACAGCCAACCCCCACTCCATATCCACTCCATAGCCCTACTTGTTCAGGCTCAGTCATGTGCTTTCAGATAGAGGCCTACAATGACTGCACAATAATTAGTGCCCTTAAATTGCTTGTCTTCTGCTTTGTCTGCAGGAGAGGTCACCCACATGCTACAAGCCCTCAGCAGGACCCTGAACCTCCAAACCAACTATTTTCAGTCAGCAGAGAGTGCTGCTGGAGTGCTTCAAGCCATATCAGTGAGTGGTAACAGCCTGCACTCTATGATATAAAGAGGAAGAAAAAAAATCTTTTTCTGGAAGACTTCTTTAGCCCAGAACATTACAGCACAGCTGCACTGGCAAAGCAATGAGCTCTGAGAGTTATGGCACAAGAATGGGATTGAAGAAGGATAAAAGGCAAGACCACAGGTTCCTCAGCTGATTTTGTAGCCAGAAACAAATGGAAATACCCATCTAGTTTGCTCAGGTGTTGTCCTGGAGAGCTGGGCAGGCACATCAGGGATGGGGCAGGGGCAGGAGAGGTTCACATCTTGGGCAGCAGTCTCCAAACTCTATGTCCTCCCCGCACCCAGGCCTGTCTGTATAGCTTTGTAAGGGGCCATCCACAGGAGAGACATTTGACCCTCAGGGCAGCTGTGTTCCTTCCATTCCAACAAAAGGGCCACACAGAGACAGCAGCATTTGGAAATGCTTGGAAAAGCCTATCCTGAGACCGTCCCGTTTCTGACACTGTGCAGCCTTGGCTTTTTATACATCCAAAGAGAAAGTCCCACCAGGAAGATTTGTTCTGGCAGAAGCTGTTTTGTGAGGAAGAAAATGGAAGCTCCATTTCAAGCACTCTTCCTTCTGTCTTCGTCTTGGGTACACTGACATGAAATTAATCTCATCTGAAAGTTTAAAGAACTTAATTCCATATTCTTTTGTGACTGTTAAAAAAAAGGTGCAGCAGGCAAATTTAACTACAATGTGAGGTTCAATTATTTCAATTACCACCTCCTGCCTAAATGAAGTCTGTTCCTTCAAAGACATCTGCAATTTTACACTCATTTGCTCTTAAAATAGCATTAATTACAATAGTTTCACTGGAAATTATAAAAGAATACATGAACAAATTAAATAATTACTTACATACATTAAAAATAGCATGCATGTTTAATTTATAAATTAGTTATTTACCTTACATAATTAATCATGCAGCAAAGAACAAGTCTAAACAAGTATCTCATGAATGTAAGATGAGATTTTGTTCCCTTTTTTACATATATTCTGAAAGTTGTATTAATATGGGATCCCATTCTGGAGGCCATTTCACAAAACAGAATAGATGGATGTTAAGTAGTACATACTTTTGAAAAGTAATAGTGAAGTGGTATAACTTAAAAGGGAAACTTTCATGCTAGCACTGGTGCTTTTTGTGGTATGGGGACAACAAGTGCTGGTGGGACTGTTTCTCTGTGTGGGATTTTTGCTAGCGTGGATCAACGAAATGAAAGAACAAAGAGGGAAAAAAAGAGAAAAACAAAGCACAGGAGGAGATAAGAGAATGAAAGATTGTTGCACAATCAGAAAAGGAGTGAAGTGACTGTGAAGCTGGCAGTAGTGCTCCATGCAGGGTATCGGGACATCCACTGCAAAAAACCTGCCAGGAAAAACATGGATAAAGACCCCCATAGGAAGGAAAGCAGGTCTTTGTGACATTTTCTATAGGAAAATAATATTTGTCAGTCTCTGTATAAGGATTTTGTTTCACTTGTGGGAAATGGTAGTGGATAAAGTGGAGGAAATACTTCAGTGTAGCAGGTATACAGGAGTGAAGGGAGTTTTAGTCACAGACTAACCCATTGCATGGTTGTTACTGAATTCAGTCAGAACAGAAAATGAACTGTCACGAAGGGGTGCATTTTTGAACAATCTGTTTTAAATCAGAATCATGTTTTTTGTCTAACCTAGGGTATTGTTTCTGCACCTAGAAAAGGCAACTGCTGTAATTTTGAGGTGAATAAGCAATAAAGTAACTTAATTTCTTCTTAGACTGTCTGACTCCATTCAACCTTACCTGTGGAAATCACCCTCTGTGTCCAGAGACAAATGTATAATCCCAGCATGAACAATATGTATATCAAAAATTTCATTCCCAGACTTCATCTAGAAAAATTACAGTGGACATTAACAACAGAACGGTACAAGGAATTTTTAATATCTCTGCTCTTTCTTCTGTGCTCCACGGCACAGTTTGATGCCATTGCTTTGCCAGGATCAGCGACAGAGCCCTACTTATTTTCAGGATACTTCTGTGCAACTTACTTACTGGCTTCCCAAGACATGTACATACCTATGTACATACTAATACTACATCATTAGCTTGTAAGACTGAGTCAGGAAGAGAGAAATATGGTCCATTTTTTTCAAAATCATTATTTATCTTATTTAGATATAAGGATGGCGTTTGTCATAATTCTGCAGTGTGTGTGAGTGACCAGGTTTAACAGGATGAATATTAATGGAACCAGACATTGAAATTTTCTGCAAAATATTGAAGAACCTCCTGTGTTAAGATTGTAGTAAACACAATGGCATCATTCAGCAAATAATAATGAATCAGATCCCAGATGATTGCTTATCTCTAAATCAAACACACATACATTGATTTTATTCCTCATCTGTAGAAAAACTTGAAAGAATTTTATTCTGGAACCACAGTCTACATGTTCAATTACAATTCGCTTGCTCTCTGTAGGACACGTGAAAGCAGGGACTGGACTTTTAAGAGTAACCTGAGTATTGTCAGTGGCATCATGGGTGAAGAAATTGTACACAAATAATAAACCTGATTTAAAACAGCTAGCATCTCTTCCCTATTATTTCAAGAAGTTAAATAGTAAAGGGGGAAGAAAATCTTAGCCTTTGGGACTCACTGAAGGCATATTTTCTTATTAGAATCTTGCTGAAGGAGGAGATTTAGTGCACCAGGGCCAGGACATTACCCTTTCTGATAGAGTGGTGATTAATGAACGATATAAAAAGTGGGTGGAAGCACTGTTGAAACTTGTGCTCCTCAGATGTTCTGTCTGAATAGTGAGATAGCTAGATAACAAGAGATGCTGGCTCCTTATTCCTTTCCATCTCAAATAATTCCAGAAGTAAATCTTATGTACAACAACTCCCCCTATCTGACCTCTGATCCTTCATTCCTTCTCTCTGTCTCTGCATTTTATTCTTTGTCATTCCTCGGTGCTTCTCTTTAGCTGTACATATCAGAGTTGCTAAAATTCTGCAAGTGTAGCATGGTAAAAACACCTAGACAAATAGCTAGAATATATGTTTAAATCTCAAACATTGCTGTATTAAAAATGTTCATTAGACATTATGTCCTTCTGCTTAATAAGACATGGCAGAAATAGATAATGATTCCCAGAAACAAGAAAAGAACACATTGTGCTAAAATCTGACAGATTTCTTCCATGGCTTTTTTTACACTGATAAGGTAAAATTCTGGGAACAAATTCTCAAATGCTTATCCCAAATCACCTTCATTCCTTCTCCATAGTGATACAAACGGTTCTCGCTATGTATTCAAAGTCACAGAATATAGTTCAAATAGTTTTAATATTTCAAAGCAACTTTCACAAATGGGAAAAATTTATAGAAACTGGTGATAGTTTTATTTTCTGCTTTTCTTTTACTTTTGTACTGGGCCTGGCTGAGCCGGAATTGACTTTCCCCTATAGCAGCCCTCATGGTGCTGTGTTTTATGTTGGGAGCTAGAAGGGTGTTGATAACACACTGGTGGTGTGGCTACTGCTGAGCAGTGCTTACACAGCACCAAGGCTCTTTCCAACATCTCCCCACAGTGGGATGGGGTGGGCAAGATCTTGGGAGGGGACACAACCAGGACAGCTGCCCCGAACTGACCAAAGGGATATTCCATACCATATGACGTCTGCTCAAGCATAAAGCTGGGAAAAAGGAGGAAGGGGGTGGGGTCACCCTTGGTCCTCCGAGGCAACCACTGCGCGTATCACAGCCCTGCTTCCTGAGAAGGCCCCACATTGCCTGCTAATGAGAAGTAGAGAATAAATCTGTTTTCTTTTTCTTTGCTTCCACACGTGGACATTGCTTTGCTTTGTTTACATTAAAACTGCTTTTTTTTTACCCGCAAGGGTTGTTTTTTCTATCTTATTTTCTTTCCCCCTTACTGTCCTGCTGAGAGAAGGAGGGGGGAAAGTGCTAGAGCGACTTGGTGGGTACCTGGCATTTAGCCAAGGTCAAACCACCACAACTTTAAAATTACAAAATATATGACATACTCCTTTATTAGTTGACAGACTTTAAAATTGCATTTAAAGGTCTACCAATGATACCTAAGTAACTATAATGTAGAAACTTCCTTTTCCTACATTGTCCTCATGAATGAGCATAACTTCCAGACATGATTCTTATCCATGATAGGATACAGCTCTGAAATCTTGGACTGAAATACTGTGGCTCCAGTTCTGTTGACACTTTCCAAGTATTAACAGTTCTGTCACCAGAAACATTCATCTGGAATTTGCTGTTCTGTGAGGATCGACAGGAGACTTCCATCCCCTACGGTGGCATCACTATCTAAGCGACGGTTTATACAAGGGGTCCCAAGATAAGAGAGACTGGTATCTGAAAAGGTTGCCCTGGAAAATGGTCTTGTTGCCTCTTT
The DNA here is from genome assembly GCA_028020825.1 of Podargus strigoides. Taxonomy (NCBI): domain Eukaryota; kingdom Metazoa; phylum Chordata; class Aves; order Caprimulgiformes; family Podargidae; genus Podargus; species Podargus strigoides. The sequence goes on along the minus strand of CM051619.1, from coordinate 34,464,541 downwards.
CAGAGGACAGAGCAAATATGATCTGGGGCCAGAGAAAGGCAAGAGGTAGGTAAGCTATTTATAGAGTCCAGTATTCCTAGAGATATCTCCTTTGTCATTTTTAACCCATGATCCAATGGTGAATTCCTTGATATACTACTTTCAAAGTGACCCTCTTTACTACCTATGTGAGCAGCAACACAACATCTACTTTCACAGGACTCTCTAATGCCAGAAATTGAGACATGAGTAACTTTAATTCTCATATGAATACATGTGCTTCCAAGGATACCCACAGTATTAGCCCTTCCCCAGAATGACATGATGAGGTGGGAAGGCACAGGAATGGTGACATGAGGCTGACTGTTAACATATTTCAGTAGGATATTTCTCTAGTGGCACACTGGCTGTCCTAAGCTCTAGCATGCACGAGCAGATGTGGAGCAGAAAGAGACATTCCCAGTATGTATTTGTCTACATTTAGCCAGTACCCAGGACTAAATCATAGTAATTATTCTACCACCCAATGCTCCCTCCCAAGTTGAGAAGGAAAATCGGGGAAAAAAGGTAGAAGCCCCATGAGTTGAAGTAGAAACAGATTTCATGAAATAACAAAACTACTACAGCAACCAACTTAGAGTATACAAAGTTCTACTAAGCCTAGTCCTTGATGTCAATGACAGGAGCAGAAGGCCAGGAGGGAGGAGGCCCAAGGAAAAGGAACTCTACCCTTAGTGAGGTCCCTCCTTTTATAATGAGCATGATTAAGTGGTATGGGATACACTTGTGAGTCAGCTGCCTTGATTGGATCTCTCAGCTGACTCGAGGATACACCTGGCCTGCCTGCATGGCTGGCCCATGGGTCTGTGCCTGGGGAACCAGGGCAGTATTCTTGGAGAATACCACTAACAAAAGGAATGGCAGACAGACTGTCCAGTCCTCCCTGAGAAAAAGACTCTGCATGGTCTCATGCTTCTGGCAAAGGCCAAACTAAGAGGACTAAAGGCCCATTTAGTGTCTGTGCAGAATATTATAGACTCTAAGGGAGCAGACAGGAGCTGGAAACATACGGCGATGGTCAGGGAGCTCCTGACCTGCTAGATTGGACATGTGAGGTACATTTCTCACAGGTGCCTATGGATCATGTAAGAAGAAACCTGACTCAAGATCAAGACATGACTCATGGCAGAAGGAGGCTGAGAGAGTCCAAGCAACGTTTTGTGCCACCTTCTCCACTGCGTCAACCAGGGTACCTCCGGGTATCCTCAGGTGTGGTCAAAGGGCTAGGCAGTCTGGACAGTCTGGACACAAACCTCATGACAACTGCTGGAATGCCTATCTTGCTGACATGATCACTACTGTCTAAATAATTATACAATCTGGAGATAAAACAACTAATCACTAGAGCGGTCTAACGTAATGAACATGTTATGAACATCCATAATACAAATAAAAAATGTAAATACAAATGATACATATAAACTAGCAGCCTTTTGACACTGCTTCATGTCTCCTAACTTAGCCCAGAATAGGAGAACAGGACATAAGAAAGAGAAGTCAGCCAGAAATGTATTCCAGAAGCATTACAGAAAGGAGTACTCTCCATATATCTGTCTATTGCTATGCAAAATAATTGAGTGGAAGCTAAACAACAGCAACTTTCTGGCAATTGTACTTTCTGGTACAATTAGCTTTCTCTGAGTTTCTTCCAGTAGAAAGAAAAACTGAAGTTTTTCACTGACCCCTTTTGTATAACCACCCTGTTTCAGACATTTCTTCCAATTTCTTTTTGTCTTTGCTATTGCAGATTTTCATCACCTCCTTGAAGGCAAAGGAAAACTAGACTAAATTATAATTAAAGGACAATACTGAATTACTGTTGGTGAGCAGATCAGAAAAAGAAGAAACCAGTAATATGTTGAAAGTATTTTACAGGTATTTTGTTTCCACATAAAATTTCTCAGCTAAATTCAATTATAGATACACTTCTGCAGAGTATAAGAAAATAATGTTAATATTATACCATTGCTGTTTAACATCTTTGTTGGCTACATGGACAGTGGCATTGAGTGCACCCTCAGCAAGTCTGCTGATGACACCAAGCTGTGTGGTGTGGTTGACACACTTGAGGGAAGGGATGTCATTCAGAGGGACCTTGACAGGCTGGAGAGATGAGTCCAGACCAACCTCATAAAATTTAACAAGGCCAAGTGTAAGGTCCTGCACCTGGGTCAAGGCAATCCCAAACACAGATACAGGCTGGACAATGAGTGGATCGAGAACAGTCCTGAGAAGGACTTGGGCATGTTGGTGGATGAGAAGATTAATATGAGCCAACAGTGTGTGCTTGCAGCCCAGAAAGCCAACCATGTCCTGGGATGCATCAAAAGATGTGTGACCAGCAGGCCGAGGGAGGTGATTCTGCCTCTCTACTCTGCCCTTGTGAGACCCCACCTGGAATACTGTGTCCAGCTCTGGAGCCCCCAACACAAGAAAGACCTGGAGCTGTTGGAGTGAGTCCAGAGGAGGGCTACCAAGACGGGCAGAGGGCTGGAACACCTCTCTTATGAGGACAGACTGAGAGAGTTAGGTTTTTTCAGCCTGGAAAAGAGAAGGCTCCAGGGGGACCTCATAGTGGCCTTCCAGTACCTAAAGGGGGCCTACAAGAAAGCTGGGGAAGGACTTTTTACAAGGGACTGTATTGATAGGATGAGGGGTAATGGGTGGAAGCTGAGAGAGGGTAGGTTTAGACTAGATATAAGGAAGAAGTTCTTTGCCATGAGGGTGGTGAGGCATTGGAACAGGTTGCCCAAGGAAGTTGTGGATGCTCCATCCCTGGAAGTGTTCAAGGCCAGGTTGGATGGAGCCTTGAGCAACCTGATCTAGTGGTAAGTGTCTCTGCCATGGCAGGGGGGTTGGAACTAGATGATCTTTGAGGTGCCTTCCAACCCAAACCATTCTATGATTTTATGATTCTATGAATATTTTAAACTGTAGCTATTTATAGATATTATGTCTTTCTACCAATATTTCATTTCAGCCTTCCTTTGTGTTTACAGCAATGAAGTCGTTGAAAGAGAGCAGCTGTAAGGATAGATGTATGCTAAAGAGATATTGCCAGACACAAAGCCATATGGGTTGCTATTTAGGTAAAAAACACATTTGAACACAGAATTGACTAAAAGGCTGCTTAGCCCAATATACTCTCTCTGCCCATAGTTCCAGTGACCATGCTTAGGGAAAGAATACAAGAGTCAAGGTGACTAAAGATTGATTCTTTCCCTAGTGGATTCCCCAGCTTCTTGAAAGGAGTATATTGAAGGACTTCTTCAGTCAGAAGTTGTAGACAGACTATCATTTTTAACAGCTGTTTCGTAAATGCATCTGCCATTAAAACCTCTATAGTCTTTTGACCTGTACAGTACACCAATGCAGTAAATATCAAAGTTTAATCATGTTTGATCAGCAGCTCTTTTTTTTAATTTGTTTTGAACATGATGCCTGATGGTTTCAATGGATATCCCTTCCTGCTTATGTGAAATAAAGAGAAAGTATTCCCAGATATTATTTTTACAAGCTGTGAAAACATAATGTTTAGTGCATTCTCATATAGCAAAATCATGTACCTCTGCCCATTTTGTTATCTTTTACTGTTCCTTTTCATCTATGTTTGGGGCGAGCAGGGCTTCATGCAGCACATACAGAGGGAATATATTCTGTTACAACAAGCCCTAGATGATAAAATTGTGGTTTCAGCCATCCAACTAAAGCAACAGTTTTCATAATTCTGACCTTCACCACAACTGAGCTTAAGGAAGAGAAATGAACTGTATAATGAAGTAACAGGCACTGAAATTCAGTTATCTCCCTACCTCCAAGTTATGGATTCATACTTATGATTTTTAGGGTTCTTGTTTTGACTATTAATTTTAGAATAAGTTTTTTGTGTTTGCTTATCTTTCAGTAAGCATCTTTTCCTAAATAATCCTGCAATGCCCCTAGTAAATCCAAGTTTATTTGAGAAATTAGTCTGTCATAGTATTAGACTTAATACCATAAACAGAAGAATTTGCCTTTCAGGCAACAGAAAAAACAGAACCTGTGTTGAGTTGTATCTAGAAGGAAAGATTTCTCATTCAAATATACATTTCTTCAATACACACAAGTGGAACACAACAAAAAGTGAATTGCTTTTTCTGTCAGTTCTTCTTTTTCTTGCAAAGTAGTTCTTCTAATGCATAAAATTCACCCCAAAAATTGTTTTTTGATCCTCAATAGTATGCTAAACACTCGACCTTCAATACAAATGTGTAAATTAGCTGCTAATGTCTGTACCACACATATTAAGCAATAGCTTTTCTGATTAACAAATTTAACAAAGCTTCAATAGCAAGCCACTGATCTAAACAAAGTAGAAGCTGTGTGGTCTGGTATGAGAGTGCTATGTGCCTCTGTGTTTTCTGGACAAATTTACACATAGTCAAGAGAGTGCTCTCAAACAGTGCTTGTATTAAACACCTTGTTGAACTCAGATTATTTTCAGACAGGTCCATTTACGTTGAAAATGCATTCATATCTAATAACATCACTGTTTGTACTGTGAACCCTGACACAGAACAGTTTATACATGAAAGGCAGAAAATCCTCCAGGTTGATCCTTTTTATCTAGAGTTCACAATTTATAAGCTATTCTGAGTGTAAGGACTTGAAAATAAAAATACAACACAATGCCCCCTTAAGAAACCACTGAGATCCTCCGTCCTTTTAATATTTTTTAATAACTTTGGATACAAATAACTGTTATAAAGAAAACTATGCTTTTACCATCTTGAGAGGATAACAATGGGATTCTGTCAATTCACGGGGTGTAATAAAGTGACTGAGATCAATACATTTATTTCCCTTTTTCAATAAGCTCCCATGATTATACAAATGCCTGAAGCATGGCTTCAATCACCTTACATAGGATTTCAATATGAGTGCCTTCTAACATGCTCATGATTATCAAAAAGTCAAATATATTTTATAGTTTTGTCATTTATTAACCATTCGAAAATCATTCCTTCACTCTAATACAGTTTCATTATTACTAAGTAATACAACATGAATCCTAATAAAAAATAGGAACTCTATAATATTGTCCTGGAACTGAAAAAATTTGTAAGACACAGCCAATCTCATTTATTTCAGAAGCAGCTATATCCCAGAAATCATTTCTCAGAAAAGAGCTTTTCTGGTGGCTGTGCAAATATGGACACAGAAAGGCTTAATCAAAAGGCATACAATGACAAATTCAGCGTTACTGAGAGAAATGGAAGCTAGTCCTAACTGGAAGGTAGCAGTCAACAGTGCTAAGCCAGCCTGAAGTAAAAATTAAAGCTTATTCTATGAAAAGGAAGCCATAATATCAATTTTTCTATAAAAATGCAATCTCCACAACTGAACAAAACAGTTACTCCGCATTTAGAAAATAAAATTAAACTGTTTTTTCAGGGTTTTTTTACAGATTTGTTTGTCTCCCCTACGCAGCAGTTAGGTCCAGGCCATAGCAAAGCAGGGAATACTTCACCACCATTGCTGTGTGATGCAGACTTCCGGAAAGACTTTTACTAAACAGTGACTTGGCTTCTTTTTGTGCTAGCAAAGGGAAAGGGAAAAATAGTTACTACAGTTAGGAGTATTTCCAAAAACATCTAGGAATTGGTGTAGTTATTGACTTGAATGCTGATTAAGTATTTCAGCTTCATGGGGTGAAAAGTGTGAAGTGCAGGATCTGTTCATCTCTAGGTTGATGTACTTACCTCTATAGGCAAAGGTAAACTTCATCTGCCACTAAATGCATCAAAAGTTATGTTTGTGTTCAGTATTTTTGTGACTACATGCAGTGTACTGTGTCTGGTTCTGGGCTCCCAAGCTACAAGAAAAACATTAACACACTGGAGCAAGTCCAGTGAGAGCCACCAGGATGGCTGAGGGCCAGAGCACAAGATATATAAATAAATGGCTGAGAGAAATGGGCTTGTACAGCCTTAGGAAGAAAAGGTGCAGGTGAGATTTTATGGCTGTCTTCAGGTATGTAATAGGAGGGTATACAGAGGACAGACAGCCAAATCCTTCTCAGAGGTTAACAGATCTTACTGGGCCACTCTACTTTGATAATGAAGACACAGCTTAGCGAAGGCTGATAAACACTCAGAAGCAGGATGAATTTTCCCAGAGAGTACTCTGTTCTTACCTTATGGCTACATCTATATATTGTGCCTACATCTGTAGATGTGGCTTACACTTATGACCGCACTGGAAAGATAGATAGTGTGGGCCTGCATGCAGTCGATGGCGATGAACCTTGAGATGAAATGACACTAATACAAAATCATCAGGCATTATAAGTGGGGAGGAGAATAAAAAACAACTCAGAGTAATTGTACAGATTTTTCCTACATATTATTTGTAAAAACACAGAGGACTTGCTTTCAACTTCATTCTTCTACTTTACAGATAAAGTGCATCCTGTAGGCCAGGTGCAAAACTGTTCAGTTCTTTATGTGCAGCTTATATCAGCCTGACAGATCTTTATCAGTGTCCTGGTTTCCCAGGCACAGACTCACAGCCCAGCCATGGCAGAAAGGCCATGAGTAGCCCCAAGTCAGCTGGGAGTTTCAGTCAGGGCAGCTGCCCCAAGCTGACTCACAGGTGTATCCCATACCACTGACATCAAGCTCATAAATTATAAAAGGAGGGAGTTTAGTGAAGGTAGCAAGTTCTTCCTTGGGATCTTTTCTCTTGGTGTTCTGCTGATTCTGCTGGGACAAGGTTGAGTATAATCTTGTATGCTTTATGTCAGTGATTGTGTTAGTTTTGTTATTTCATTAAATCTGTTTCTGCTTCAACCCATAGGGCTTCTCCCTTTTTTCCACAATTCCCCTTTTCAGCTGGGGAGGGGGCATCAGGTGGTAGAACAACTGCTACAGTTTAGTGCTGGGTGTAGGCTAAACATAGACAGTCAGTTCAGCAGGAGTGCTCAAACTGCTGTTTCAGTGTTGCTGTGAATGCAGTGTGCTAGCAGGGGAGATATCTTAATGCTGATCATATATTTGTTCTGCAATATAAAGGCTTTCCCATACCAGTTAAAGGAAACTGCTTATAGAACATCTAAATTTTCCTTCTCTCATAAGTAAAAGTTTAATTGTAGTATGAATGACATCACTTAAAAATGTCAGCTGACAGACCTACAAAAACTGGTGTAGCTTGCTGCTGTTATTTTGGTTTGGCTAAGTGGAGGGAGCAAACTTTTTAAACCTTTCAAGAAACTCCAGGCTATCCCTGGAACATCAATTTGTGACAAAAGCCAATGGAGCTGAAATTCTGCAGGCCTTGAGGAATCCTTCAGTTTGGTGGAGCTCTTCAGTTGATCTGATGCAGTCAGCTTTTCTCTAGTTGAGTCTGACACACTGGTTCACATTTGCTGTCTAATAGGAAGTGTAAGAGAAGTTTTGCATCACCAGATGTCTGTGCTTTGTCTTTGAACACACTTACCAGTAGGAATACAACATTCAGTAGTTCCCCAGCAGCTTCTTCAACAATAACAGAGCTATGCTCAGCTTAGAGGAGCAAGGATGTGTAACTCTTCTGATTGTTCCACATATACCTTATGTTTGCTGTCAATTGCAGTGCTGCAGATATGATTTAACAGATTTTAAAGACAAATTTGTTTATAGCAGTTGAGAAGTACATTAAAAATCATACTTTGAAAATCTTCCTAGAGGTACTTTGGCAAATATTAAAAATATTTGGTTCTTGTCATTCTGTACTAGTTCACTTTATGCTGGAGGATGCAACAGATCAGTCAACTTCTTAACCTTTAATTGTAGTGAGGAAAAAAACTGTTTACTTAAGTATTGTGCGAACTAATTTATACTTATAGCTACAGATATGTAATAAATACACTTCTTAAAATACATTTATACTGATTAATATAAGACCATAATCTATTCCTGAAGTGCTCCGTACATCTAAAACAGATTTAAATTTTTCATGATCATTGGTTTTCAGTCTGATTCACTCATTTCATCATTGCTGTCAACTGAAACTTGATTAGCAGTCCCCAGTTCTTTTGAATGAGTGGAGTGCTATCAGCTTGGCTCCAGATTCTCAAGTGCCTCTGTCCAAATATATACACCCTACATAATTCTTCTCAGACATGTATCCCAGCAGCACACAGTAGCAAGAAATCCACCAAGCCATACCAAAAATTGCACCCCTTTCAGCTGATGAAGCTGTGCCCTTGATAATGAGATTATTTATGTAAAACATTATTGTAGACTGTGAGGCACCCATCCACTCCTGAATTCAAAAACTTTCTTAGAACTCAACCTATTTCACATCAGATCTTTTTGCCTTCTGACGCACATTTCAACTGTGACCAGGACCAGTGCTGACTAAGCTGCATTGTGGCCTCTGAAAACAAAGAAGTTACTGCTAGAATTTTCATTCAAAACTGATGTGAACAGGTTAGCAGCAGAGTCTCCAGAATGTCTGCCACCTCACGGTTTGAGGTCTCAGGCCTGAAATAACCCAGAGTTACTTGGTTGGCCTCCACTTGCTAATCCAGGAGGTTACAGATAACAGCAGAGGTGTTATCAGATCTGTCAGCCTCGTGCAGATAGTTTGGATGGCTTTGGGCACCTCCTATGACACAAAGTATATATTGGGTAACTGAATCAAGCCCTAGAGATTTTTCTTAATTATCAGCTACATTTTTCTGACTGTACTGACTAGATCTCCACTGACCATGTATTAGATACTTATCTCCTGTGTAGAACCCTATATTCAGAAACCTGGATTTCTGTGTTTTATTCTCAGTCTTAATCCTCTGCTGAATTATGAAGGTGATCTCGGCTATTTGTTTAAAAAAGATAAGTGGAAGCCTCTAAGCATAACTTATGAGAAGCAGAACTTTAGTGGAGAATTGCTACTACTACTTACTCTGTTTTTATACTTTGTCCCTAAATATTTGCCATTGGCTAGTGGTGAGAGATAGTCAAGTCAGAAGAAATATTTGGACTGATTTGTTATGTCTCTCTCAGGCTGTCTTCATAGCAGAGGTACTCCAGCCCTCTGATCATCTTTGTGGCCTTCCTCTGGCCTATTTATATATTTCTTGGGTTTTTTATGAGGCAAATGATGAAAATGGAAAAAAAATATCCAAATACTGTGATTTTTATTTTGAACATGATAGTTTAATGATGAAATCAAATGCCTTCTTCTAAAGCAGAACCTTGGATATGTTTTCAATAGAAATTTGATTTGAGATACTGACCTGTCCTTCTTTAACGAAGTTTAAAGAAACATCAAAGACTAAGCAGTTTTATGTAACACATAATAATAGTGGTTAGTTATGAGTAGTACTAGAACATTTAAAAAAAGAAAAAAGAGAGGTGGCTGAAACTCTCAAAGTAATTGTCAGCAAGATTGTCCAGGAGAGATAATAATTTCGGAATTCTTCCGAATTTTTCATAGCCGTGGTGCTTAATGCTCTACTAGCTCATAGAGATGGTAGAGGTTAATCAGTCACATAAAAATCGGCTTAAAAATTCATTGTATGCACAGATAAAAGTACTTTCTTGAATTTGATTTTCAGCAGGTGCCTCATCAGAGATACAAGCATTTTATGTATGATTTATCTCTTTTGGAAGATAAAATAGGTGCAGAATGCATAGAGAACTTGTTTGACAGGAATTTCAGACTGTGGATTAACATTTTGAATCAATCAATATTCATGGTATCTCTTTAAGCATTAAAAATCTCTGCCATCTTAAATGCTAGTGTGATGCTCTGCACCTATTATATCACCTTTCAACTAAGGGTCTCGATAGTTATCAAAAAAATTATCGTTGCACCAAATTATTTTGCTGGAAAGGAAACAGGAAAAGAATGGTTCCATGTCTGCTGAAGATTACAAAAGAAATTTTGTAGAGGAAAGTTGATAAAACCACAAATACACAAATTCCAGGTAAGCATATCCTATTAACTTCCATGAAAATTTTACATAAGTTCAGATCATTTATCTTCTATTTGGGATATTCTCTAACCTTCTCCTAGTTTTCACTGAGGTGTGAATGGTAATGGTTAGGTCGTTGTATCTGGGTGGCTCTGTATTCAGACCCCAGTGAGAGATATGAGAATTTTATATGATTCCTTCTAATACTGACTGCATTGCATACATCGGACATTAATTTTGTTTACCATCTTACAGCTCAACTTCCTAATTCCCTCAAGAGTTCCCCTAAAGGTTATTTATAGAATCATACACAAATTCTGAGTAACAATGCTTTCCGATGGCCAATATATCAGCATGTATTTTTATACAAATACATTGGGACAAATTCTGGTTTAATGTAAGATAGTATGGCTCCTTTGATGTCAATGTGTAGAACTAAACTTCTAAAAATTTTAATCGGGAAAGGACTACATCATTGTTGCCATCAACTCAGCCCTTCTCATCGGAAAATAATGATTATTAATTTATTAGATAGTTGTGATTTTTTACACTCATTCTTGTCTGTTAATAATCAACCGTGTAGATAGTTCTGAGCCAGAGCATAAATGCACTTTCACATAATTTCTGCTGTCTGTCTACAGCTCTGTGTTTGCAAGGTTTCTCATAATTTGAGAGGGATGAATTTGGAAAACACACACAAATTGGATCAGTGCAGGTAAATTCAAACAACCTCTCTGTAAGGTGGCTATTCTAGTCTTATGTAAACAAATTTAAAACAGCCCTCATCTTTTCTACAAATAAGCTATCACTTATGTTTCAGGAGCTGCTGAAAAGATCATAAAAATGTTTCCTAAAAATCCATTTTGTAAGAGAAAGACACAAATAGAATGTTCAAAGGCAGGATTTTGCTTTCATTCCTCAGGAGAGAAATTTTCAAATAGATTTTTATAAGAAAAGAGAAATTGTATGGAGAAACATTACATCAATGATTTAAAAGCAACAGAGAGGCCTATAAAGCATGAGAAGATGTCCCCAGAGTCCACTGACATTTCTAACATAGAGAGAATCTGTCAGGGCTTTTTTTTATTTTATTTTTTTTTTTTTAGCCAATAGGAGTTACATAAATCCTACAAAGATATTAAAGTTAAGCAGGCAATGACAGACAGTCTATCTCTTTGTCTCAATAATATCAGAGCTCAATGAATTTTTTTTTTATAACAATTCTACTGACTGGAGAGTCATCCCAGTTGAAACTTTGTTTGCTAGTGTTTTTATTCAAAACATTAACTTTGAATTGCCATGTTTGTGATCTAAAACCCTCAAGAAAACTTTTTCCTCTATGCAAGAAAGGAAATTTGTATTATTGTGATTCAAACAGTCAGAAATCTGCATGCACCGTTTGTAGGTATAGGTAAGGTCAACTATGCACAAGTCAGTCTTTTGGTTTTGAAATGTCTGTGGTACTTTCCTGATCGTAAAAGTACACTTTAACATGTTAATCCTCCCAATACTGTCTTGAGATAGGAAAGTTTTATGGAAATGAGTTAAACTGATCAACAAAGCTCCAGATCATCAAAGGTTATTAAGCCCCTAGCTCCCCTTGACTGCAGCCTTGGGGATCTGACCCAAGGGCATTGCTAGAAGTCATGCAGGATGTCTGTAGATGAACAGTGAATTCAATCCAGCTTTCTAAATTCCCAGAATGTTATTCTAACTATGCTTCCTTGAATCCCTATGCCTTGAGTAAATTGCTGAAATAACTTTCCTATATAAGTAATACTCTCATTTTTTACATATAGATATATTCTCTCATTTTAAAGGTACACATTGTTCAGTGACAAAAGTATGGTGGATGGGAGCTGTTGTTTTTAAGTTGTTTCAATTAGCCTTAATACTGCATTGGTCAGGATTATCTTGGTTACTTATTCACTTGAGAGGCTCATTCAGGGTTCACATTCAGATATTGCCTTACATAACCCAAACAAAAACATTATTTGCATATATATAAAAAAATATAATTATTATATATATAAGGTAATCTTCTGAGCACCTGCTTTGCCTGCACCCACCTCACCCTCTCCTGTATGCATTTCATATCTCTTGTGCTCAGGTAGCCTGAGGAATGTGTTTAGTTGCATTCTCTGATTCAGTCATTAGATGTCCCTGTGTGCTGTGATGGATTCTGTGTGAGGTGTAGACCCTGGTAAACAACATAGAGCTGAACTAGACTGGTTCTGGGAAGACTGCATGTTCTGTTTATGCTTGTTACTATCCTCTTAACAGGCCTAATCTTTAAGGAGGACTGTTTACCATTTTGCATAATCCAGGTGATTATATATCCAGAAACAACAATTAGTTAATCCTAGTTAAACAGCATAGTTCCTTTTATTCAGTACAAGAAGATGCTGACAACTGTCAGCCCCTTCAGATTGTCCAGTTTAGATTAATAGCTTAACCAATAGGAACTAAAGATAAAATTGACTTCCTCATGTGCCATCAGCAGCTTTGTATCTACATTTCCCTCTCCACTTGATCCTGTGCCTTTACATAGATCTCTGCCTTTTGCTTTCAACCCATCCTCCTTGTGCAGTATGCAGTCTCCTGTATAATTGAGTAGATTCTGTGGGGATGAAAATCTGCTGGTTTTCTAATAAGTTTGTACTTTCTCATTAGGTTGGAATTCTGGACTCAGCAATTTAATAACCATTCCCCCTCACAGTAACTACAAATTAGTTAAGAAACATTTCAAAAACAAACAATAATTCATAAAATACAAACATGGGTATAAAATACTGCATGCTGATTCCCCCGAGACCCTAAATAACTTCAACACGAGCACTGACTGCACAATTCAAGCAGAACAGGCCAGTTTGTATTATATCAAAAGAATTAATATTATCTGCCATATCATCAGGAGGAATATCATATCATTTTTGCAGTGCACTTAACAAATGGTGGCATTTTCAACACTGACCATCAGTATCAATGTATACATTCTGCCCTTGTGGATGTGAAATAAGTCTTGCAAAATAAGGGGAGAAAAGGTGCTTTTCTGCCATATCACTTGGCAAACTGAACAGATGCTGCACAATATTTTCATATTTTCTAATGCTTCAGTAGCTGTCATGTGAATTTCACAAAGCTCTTTTATATTATGGAGTAGAGAATATATTCAGAAGTATCAGAATTTCCTGATATTAAGTGTTTCTCTCTGTAAATGTAACAAAAGCAACTACTGCAGCAATGATTCTGATTACTTTCCTATAGCACTGAAAGAAATGATGGCATTTTAATGGAAATTTAATCTCTGCAATTTAACAAATATGTGCATTCCTATTATTTCCCTATATTGCTTTATGTATTATGAACATGTGTAGGACAGCGTAGGTTTCCCCACCCTCAATAAGTGTCACAGCAAAAAGGTTTTAGTGAGTCTTTTACTTGCTGCTCTTTTCATTATTTTTATCTTCTGTATAAAATGTCATAAACGAGCCATATATTTTTAAAGAAGTTCTGGCAAAGTGTGTAAGTGTCATAATACATTCCCCTCCTAAATTTGTACCAACCTTTGTAAAGGCCAGATGCATTTAAATTCCTGTGTAAAAATGTTTAAGATGTCTGTGAAACTATAACCTACTTTTAGAATCCAGTCACAATCTAAAACAAATGCAAATCCAGAATCCAAAACAAATAGCTTGTTTGGTTTAGCACATTATTTATGCCATGTCTTTGCCACTTATTTATCACTCTAAGTTTCTGTCTCTGTAAGTCATAGATGACAATCTAAGACTAATACAATTACTATGCTGAAGTAGAAAACTATGAACATGACTTAATAAAAGTATGTATCCAGGGCTTCAAGTGGAATCAGCAGTTTTGATGAAACTAACTTAATTATATACCATTTTGTAGAACTCAAGCCACAAAGATGACGGAATCAAGTCCTGTATTAAGAGTGAACTTGGGATGCTTAGACACAGGACCCTTCCGATTGTGGCTCTCCATTTGTTGTGTGTTAATGGGAAACAGAATAAAGATCATTTAAGAGTTGAAAAGCAATGCACTTTCACTTAAAAAGCACAAATCCAGTCTACTGGATTTGTCTACTAAGAGGGTTATGAGAAAAAGAATCAGTAATGCAAGTATAAGATACTTATCTGATATTGCTGGCTCTGTGCAATTTACTGGAAGGAGAAGCTATCTTCCCACTCAGCAGAAGCCTTACCTTCAGTCTCTGCAAGTTTGCAGTAGAACTACATGCATTCATATCTGAATTCTATAGAAGAAAATCATTAAGTCCCATGGGACTTTACAGTTACTCTTACAAAACACTTAAACTGACAGCTACTCTACAGCACACAATTCTTTGTGGAAAGTAATATAATTTAACCAATGCAATAAAATTAAACATGTAGTATAATACATAATTTAAATTTATGTGACAATAACTGCTTTTCTGCAGTTAAGTAAAATATAATTTGAAAACATTTCTCCTCCTTTGTGAATAAAGACCCAATTTTGAAGTAATGATGATGTATTACAGAAACCTTTCCGTACTCTTTGGTAGTCTCTGTAATATTGACTGGGGAGTTATGTATCTTTGTCTTATGTCTCTCAGCAACCATAGTGGTGGTAGTCAACAGTTTGTTTTGCAGATACGAGTTAGTTCTGTCAGGTAAATCATTTATACCACCAGATCTAGATCTAATTCTTCCTTACAGAGAATTCTATTTTTATCCAGTCTGTTCCCATAAGACATGCAGAACACATGGCTTCAATTCAACTTCTACAAATTCAGTAGTGAGATGTTTTAATTCACCAGTTTTGCTCATTTATTTATTTTGCTGTGAAATCTGCTGGGTAAGCAGTGTTTCCAAGATGCAACAGAAAAACAGTGTCAAAAGTCTTGCTGGGGGAATTTTAATGTATTTGAAATTTTTTACTGTGTTACTTAAACTATGTTACCTTTGTTATCAGGAATCTTTTTGTCACAGACATAAGACTTTTTTTTAGTGCATTAGAAAAATGAATACTGATAAGAGGCTATTACAAATGATGAAAATTTGATCAGACTATCATTTTGTTGCAGAACAGAAGCCTGTTTCTAGATTCAAAAAATGACATTAAGGAAGAACATGGAGTACACTAGCTCCCTTTCATAGCTGATGTAGAAATATTGACACTGGTCCTGTTCACAGATTTGTGAAATATTTGTAAGATTAGATCTCAGTCCATGTCTTGCATCCTCTTGCCTGGTTTAGTAATGTTCTAGGAGATTTTATGTAAAAATTATCCCTGTTTCCAGAGCATTTAATGAATATACATAGCACCATATTCCATTTCTTTCCATCATTATTTCTCATATTGTTACTATTGTTTGCTACTACTGGATCTCCTTTTTCTCCCCTCTCTACTTCTTCCTTATAATGAAATAAAACGGGTCATAACATCTGTGTTCCATTCTGTTTTTATTTTGTAGGTTTGTTGAGGTTTTTACACTCCCTTTCATATTATGCTTCTGAATTAAGTTCTGGCTACCGTGAGGGATTTTTCCTAATGACTTCCATAACACCAAGAACTCAGTCTCTTAATCTATGCAAATTAGCTTCTCTTTTCTGACCTTCATGTGTCATATTGCCTAACTTGTTCAGAGATTTTACTGACTTAAACTACATTTTATAGCACAGAGTTTAAGAACTCATGCATTCTGTTTCTCATAAATGGCCACTGATCTCTCCATCTCCTAATACATTGTTGGACTTTCTGTGAAAGGGAATATCTCACTTAGATCCAATCTGTGACATAAACTGTGTCCAACTTCTGTGTTGCAGGAGTAGATTTGACAGATGTCTGACCCAAAATCCAGACAGCATTAATCCTGAAGATATCAGTGCAGAAAACTGCCCCACTTGACAACTAGAAAGCCTGACTATCAACAGTTTGTATTGCACCCTGCCTTACGTATCTGACCTGAAACCCTGACCTGAAATTCAGTTCAACCACAGACATCCCATAAGCTTATTCATGAAAGCTCTTAACCCAAAAAATGTTGCTTTGACTTCTTACTAAATATTGGTCTCTGTTTTCAAATCAGCTGTACAGATTACATTAATACTAAGACACAACATTGCCAGTTCAGGAACTACAGCTTAGTGAGGCATTCCCTTGCACTGTTCTCAAAATGGTGTTGATTTCCCAAAGTAGTTAATTATTTCCAGATAAGACCAGAAAGCCAATTTCAATAATATATGTAGACATGCTTGCCTTGGATGAAAATGAGATCCAGGGGAAAAATATATGGAAAGGAGAAAAAGGATAAATAGGAATTTGACATTATCTTCATCATGAAAGTAGGACAGAATGTTGCTTTCACCTTGTTTTTGAAGTCTAGCATAGACAATAATATGGTTATCACTTTCCTAGGGTAAAGCAAACACCCTATAGACAGAATTCCTACAAAGCAGGGCCATTTGACTAATGAACATTTCAAAGATATTTGAGCAAATGGCCCTCATGGAAAGCACACAAATTATTTCCAGAGAAAACTTAGGTCCCAAAGAAGTAGGAGCTTCTTCACATATGATGAGCACACTTACCCATGTGGAGACTGAAGGGCAAGACAAGACAGCTGATAAAAACCCTACATGGACTCCCCATGGGAGGTGCTACCACCCTAACCTAGCAATGCACAAGTTCTGTGCTTCAAATAAAGATGACCATGCTTGTTTTAAACTAGGTAATTCAGTCACTGCTTTAAAATAAGGTGTTTAGCACTGCCTGGCTACTTAGTTTTGTTCTTGCCTCACTTTCAAGAGCCATGCTGAGTATGTGCTGTTATGGCTCCACTGCTAGCTTCATGTAAACATGGATGACTTCAGATATTGTTACATGACTTACAAAAGTTCTCAAAAATGCTCATTCAAACTGAAATCAGAGGCATTTGTAGTAAATGGAAGAGATGCAGCACAGTAGCATCCCTCCATCAATCCCCTTCTTTCATCTCAAGGTACTCAAGTTGTTTGAGGAAGTAAGTTGAAGCTGCCATACAATGCCACATATTCCCATGTCTTCATATGAGAATCCAGGTCAAGAAGACTTGTTTGTTTTAAAGCTCTAGTCTATAAAATGCTCCTGGAACATTTTCACTGAAGCTGGCACATAGGAAAGCAGCTGGTTCCCAAAAAAGCTTCCAGCCTGATGAGATGGTACCAATGAAGGTGGTCAGTTTCACAAGCAGAAGCTTTTTGCAGAAGCAGGATCCCAAACAGATCCCAGCCAGACAGCAGAAAAACAGCTGCAACCCTCAAGACATGGCAACAGCAGCCTCTGATGACCTTCAAATAGAGTGTGACAGTAGCATTTTTAATAATTGTTAACATAGGTCTTATGTAAGTGGGGCTTGTACGCTACACACACAGCATCCCTACTCCACAAGAGCTTCTTATCTAAACAGACAAGCAGATAAAAGCTATAGAGAAAGATTAAATGTACAAACAGAGCATGAGAAGTAACAGCCTGAAAATTTCATGTCAGTTCAGCTACTTTTGTTTACTTGTCCTTTAGGCAGATTTTAATTAGTAAGGGATTAGTTGACAGAAAGGCAGAGAACAGTTAAAGATAGGCATGAAAGAAACAAGGCAATGGCCAGAGAGAATGAGGAGAGGCACATAGAAAGTGACTGGAGTGAGGATGGACTGAAAGAATCTGTAAGAAAGGAAGCTCAGGGGGTTGCAGAATGTGGCTGCATGGCACAGGGAGAGGTACTTATAACTGGAATTGTGAGAAGCAGCCTGTTGTCTGTGGTGATAAATGTATAGGGACAGAAGCACTATCTTGTCTTGCCTCTAACAAGTTCCTAGTAAAGAGTCAGCCCAGAATGGGTAATAAGGTTACTCAGCTAGCCCACAGTGTGCCTGCACAGCTACTAAGCAGAAAGCTTTGGGGGTTTAAACTGATCTATGCCAAAATCAGCCTTGAGGTGATTTGTCTGGCTGAGAATTGATGTGGTAAAAAAGCTGATGCATCCCAGATGGTACCTCTCCTTTGCTCTTCCATATCAGAGAGATGAGGAACCACAGGAACCCCCAGTTCACTGCCCAGTCATCTCAGGGCTGAGATGGGAGGAATCCATATAAAACATCCTCTTCCACCTGCATTGAGCAGAGCACCAAGTCCAGCTGACAACAGGGCCTGGTTTCTGGAGCCTGCTTTGGCATGGACAAGCTGGAGGCCACTGTGGGAAACTGAAAATATCAGTGAAGAAAGAGGAATTGGAATGTAAAAGATGTCTGAAAAGGAACTGAATAAACCCTCATGTTAAGACAATCCAACGTAAGGGGTAGAAAGGGGATACAGTGCTGTTTATTTTTTCCTAATAAAAATATAATCTATTCAGCCTATCCAAATGATAATTCTGTTGTGAATTTTGAAGGCAGGAGCTACCTATATGTTGCCATAGTCATCAGAGAAATGCAGAGGGAAGGAAGGAAAGAAAAACTGCCAGCGGAGGGTGGTATTGTATAAGATAAAATAAGTAGCATCTCCATTCTTACCTT
This sequence comes from Podargus strigoides, assembly GCA_028020825.1. NCBI lineage: Eukaryota > Metazoa > Chordata > Aves > Caprimulgiformes > Podargidae > Podargus > Podargus strigoides. The sequence goes on along the minus strand of CM051619.1, from coordinate 34,446,007 downwards.
GGAGTTACCAACCAGAGGTAGCTAATAAACATCACAATAATCTTCCACTCCAGTCTTAGCTTTCAAAATAACACACTGTAGTGGGCTGGAAAACAACTTCAGGCCAAGGATATGGAGGAGATGAGGAAACTGCGGAAAGAGGCAGAATCAAATTAGGAGATGGGGTGAAATGGAAAGGCCATAAAAGAGAAAGCAGAAATGAAGAGGACAGAAACCTGGGGAAAAGAGACTAGAGAGCAGATGGTCACCAAGGCAGAAGATCAAAAAAGGGTGCTTGGGTAAACAGCAGCTTGGTGAAGAACGTGATTTTTAAAAATGGAGCAAGAAATCAGAGAATGATTGAATATTTAAGGTTTATTCTGGACTGAAGGATCTGTATACAACAGATTTCATGACCTGACTTCTCCCTTCCTGCCATCCATATGCATTATTAAAGTTATGCAGAGGGTAAATGTACCCTAACTGATGGATACAGGTTATAAACTGGAAGCAACGTAACCGCAGTTGATCCTGTTTATACTGTAAAAACATTTTTAATCTCCCATCCTATTACTTTGATCAGTCCTGTGTATTCTTTTCTGGGAATAATTTGTCTTTAACTGAGCATTTGTATACTGTGCCTTGAATTGTTGAAACCTAGTTTAGGAGTCACAGTAAGAATTATGATTTTTTTAAATAAGCCCTGAACATTCTATTAACACTATTTCTAGTAATACACAAAAAGGAACTTTTGTCACTTAACAGAATTTGTTCCAGAAATGAAAAAATTCTAGATTTTTTTTTCCTTCTTACTCAGTCTAAGGTTATCTTTCTTTAAAGTGTAATTTCAGCTTTCTAGACTTGCTAAACTCCTAACTATACATGGGATAATTCTTCCTGTTCTGTTTGGGTTATACTTTAAAATCTTTGTGTGTGAATATATTTGCCACGTCAAAGAATCCTATTGAAAGTAGTTTGGAGCTGAACATGGCTTATAGAGACCCTACAGTAGGTTGAAGTGATGCTCAAATAATTTGAAAAATAGTAATTTGCCTCTATGGGGAGGTGTTTCTGTTAGATCACTATGGGAGTATCATAGAACCATAGGAGGGAAGAAGGTGCCTTCTGGAGATCACCTAGTCCAACCCCACAGTAAGACCAGAATCAGCTAGAGTAGGTTGCTCAGCACCATGTCGAGCTGGGTTTTGAGTATTTACAAGAATGCAGACTTTAGAACCTCTCTGGAGATCATCGTCCCAGTGTTCAACCATCCTTATAGTAAAAAAGTCTGTTCAAATGGAATTTCTTTTATTTAAGTTTGTGCCCATCACTTCCTATCCTTTTACTAGGCAACACTTAGAAGTCTGGTTCTGTCTCGTTACTCCTTCCCATCAGGTATTTAAAAATGTGAAGATTCCCCCTGAGTCTTCTCTTCTGAAAGCTAAACAATCCCAGCTCTACTCAGCATGCAGAGTAACACAAGTATAATATATGTGGCCTTGTAGAATAGTATACTGAAACTGCAAACACTTCCAGAAATGCAAATCTGCAAGAAAGAAAAATAAATGAGAGGCAACTGGCATCTTTACAGAAAAACAAGGTCACAACCTTACTAAATAATATACGCCATCTTCTCAAGCTGCTTAAAGAAAGCGAAAAAGCAATTTTTAAACATGAAATATTTCATAATTACTACTTTTAGAAACAATTTTAAAATACCTGTCTTCACAGAAAACAGTCAAAATATATTCATTTTTTTTCTGTTTAGAATGGACACTAAGAACTCATCTAATTGATATTTCCCATAAAGTTCATCAATAACAAGATATCAAAATGAGAAAGGACAGCTGAGCAATACAAACGAGAACCATAATGTGGTTTGAAAGAGCTAGCACAAATAAGAAATGGCTTCAGGTTGCACCAGGGGATGTTTAGATTGGATATTAGGAAACATTTCTTCACTGAAAGGGTTGCCAGGAACTGGAACAGGCTGCCCAGGAAAGAGTCGAAGTCACCATCCCTGTAGGTACTGAAGACATGTAGATGTGAAGCTTAGGCATATGGTTTAGTGGTAGACTTGGCAGTGCTAGGTTGATGGTTGCACTTGATGATCTTAAAGGTCTTTTCCAACCAAAACAATTCTATGATTCTATGATTCTAAGTATTTCTATATGCTTAGTCTGCATCAGCTGCATTTCCAAAAATGTAGCTATGAGATGCAGAATAAAGCCCAACTGGCACAGAGTCCTTTGGAAAGAATGTAAAATAATAATAAAACATCTTTAACAGTCAAAGATAAGATGACTGGTGATAAAAGGAACAAAGCACAATCTGAATAATGGCCATGTCACACCGGTAATGTTATACTGAATAAAGTATAAAGGAGTTTATTTGTGGTAACCACAACATCAAAGTGAATTGTGCGAGATTCCATGGAGGGATCCAGCAGCAACAGTACTGGGAAACACAGATTCTGCCCATACACAGAATCCATTATGTAAACAATGACAAGTATGATACTGTCAGCTGGATAGAAAAGAGATAAGAATCTATCAAAAGCATAAAACAAACTTCTTAGATGAGAGACCAATACTTGTAAAGTTGAATAACCTGCATTTTCCAGAAGAAATAGGTTTTAAAGAACAATTGGTCTGAAAAACAAGAGGACATTTGCAAGCCCAATGTCTGGACACTGATCAGTTCCTTCAGGGAGAAATATTTTGCTTAGTTTCAAGCTGGTTTTCCCTGATGGGATCTTATTTATTTCCTGGTACTACAGAAAGACAACAGAAATAGGAATTGTCTATGAAATATAAACAAAAACAGGTAACAAAACATAGGTATTTTTTAATTGTCCTGAGAAATATGTGTTTATTTACTTGATTTAATTTACTGACTAAATGTAAGTCTTGTATTATTTCAGTAAGAAAAAGAAAACGTGGTGGCTGGGCAGCAGTAGAGGACAAAATACAAATACTGCCCAAAGAGAAAAGCTCAAAGAACAAAAAGACAATTTGTGTTCTTCATGACAAACTCTTTAAATCCACTACAGGACTACTGCTGATGCCTAACGTTGATATGCAAACCAAAATATCTAAAAATAAAATATTATTTTTAAAATTTAAAATAATAGTTTGTGAAATATTATATCCACATTGTACTGCATGAGAAAGCGGGGGGGGGGGAGGGAAAGACATTCTTGTTTACATCCATTATCCTGTTTGTTCCTACAGAGGCTTTTCTAGCTCTCTAAGGTCATGTCCTCCGTTTGCAGATATGGAGGCTGAGACACCGGGCTTGGTTTGGCCAAACTCAACAGCAAAGAAGGGAGCAGAAGAACTCAGGTTTCCTCACTTCTGTTCAGAAGCCTCAAGTTGTACCTTGTGTGCGCTGGCTTCCAGGTACCAATCTGGTTCCTATGGAAATAATGAGTATCAGGAAAGACTTGAGGTTATTTTAAAGGTACTTCATAATTATAGATCTTTCCTTCATCAGTGTGGGACAGGTCTCGCAGGTAAATGCAGTATGGAAATTATAAGGAAAACAGTTGGCTAGACAAGTATGAGAAATTACTCAGGATAACTAAAACCAGAAGTCAAACTCAGATGGTACAGACTCTGATTCTGCTGGTATAGAATCTGACTTGACTTTATGGAGAGTATGAGCTGGCTGGCGATCTGTTTTACACACCTACATAGGGTACCTAAGATTCAGCACTATGCACAGCAACTTCTAGATCATCTTTGTGTGACAATGCCTTGAGCCCCAGACTTACCAACAATTTACATCAAAAGTCTTTTAAATGGAGTCCTCTAAATTGTTATTTTTCTGCAAGAAAAAGAAACAGCTTTATTTGTATTTAAACAACACTTCAATGTATTATTCTAGATATGTGCAGTGATTCACTGAAGTGACCATTAACAGGTCTGATTTAACCCATTTACAAGCACTTATCCTGGGTGAATGGATATTTTAGCATACAGTTTTGCCCTTCCCATGTCTTAGTAGTACTTTTGTAATGCATTATTGAATTTCAGTATAATTTTTTAATCGCCTCTTTAACAATATATAATTATTGGTGACAGCAAACCAACTAGAAGAAGCACTTCTAGATTAATTCACAGTGACCTATAATTAAACACTACACTACTTAGAGATGGAATGGTCCCTAGATAATATTGCTTTATCTTTAATGAGTGTTTATCATTCCTGTTTGCTTCTACTGTGGCAGTTATCAAGGTTAGTTACAAAATTTCTTAATTAAATGGAAATACATAGAAGGCACTGCCTTAACAGAAAACAGCTTGAAATATTCATGATTCAGGCACAATCTCAAAGTATGCAGACACCTGCCCTGCAAATTTTTAGTCAGTTTACCTATGGAGCTCTATATTTTCCTTAAATCGTACCTTGACACTAAACAGCACTGCAGTGTACTCTAGGATTGTTCCTATTCCTTCATCTCTGAAAGATAAGAGTATATTTTATTAAATATTTGTCTTCTCCAACATGTAAACAGCTCAAAAATATGTTTTTAAATGAAAGGATTTCTAATTCCTATCTCAGGCTTCACTAATAAGTCTCTGCATAGTAATTAAGTAAATCTGTTTATTGCACATTATCATAATGTAGTCTGATGCTTAAGTTAGGTTCTTAATGAAATTAAAGGATCACATTTCTACCAAATTCCATAGGGAGTTTTTTACCTATGGTACTCCAAGGAAATATTCTGTGACTTTTGTCAATTCCGCGCTTTCAGATGTCACCAGAAACAGCAGATTTCACCGCCCTCACAAAAAATACCCAACACTTCCAGTTGTTGCAGATTCAGAGCTGAGGTTACTAAAAATAAGATAACATATTGGGGGAACTTCATCTTTCAACCATAACATGCTTATAAATGCTTGCTAAAGCTTATTTGGTTCATAGAGGCAGTACTTATATAAATGTGCTATATACCATATGATTATGATATATAGAATACAAAAATACAGATATTGATACTGATAATGAATGATCCTTATGTAATACTCAATTTTTCTCCAGTAGAATCCTGATCATCTCTGCTGTTGCTGACAAGGTCTTCTTAATTTGTTTTGTTAGAACAATAAAACATTGTGCATGAAAAAATATACATAAAGCATTAAAAAGAACACTGAAAATCAGAAAATGATTGTGAAAATAAAGAAAAATCAGATCTTGTTTCGTTCCAGCCCAGTCATTCTACTAGCTGGTCTGAGCAGTTAAAATTAAGCAATCTCAAAAAGGGAGGGAGGTTACCATTGTTTAAATCTTAAGTAAAAATAGAACATTGATTGGGTTCAAATGAAGGTTGTTCTTAAAGTAACTTGTATTTACATTGTTAGATTCTTACTGCCAGTCTAGAAACCTCCTATGTTAAAGCACAGTTGCGCAAAAAAACTCTAAGGGGGACAGACCATTACAAATGACCACCTGATAGCTTATTTAGGTGTAATGCAATACTAAAAAACATTCTGGAAAATAAAAATAAATATGGAACACTTATACATGCCAAATATGTAACAGAAGTATTATTTGGGAAACTGGAACAGAGCTGTTTGAAAAGTGCATTCACTCACTGTCAGTTCTTGGCCCGGTTATAGTTATGTGCTTGAAACAGCATTTCTCACCACTGTTTCTTATTCTCCCTCCCCCACTCCCAGTAGGGCATCAGATTGTGCCAGCCTTGAACACTGCAGCATTTTGCTGCTGGGTCACACCATTTCACTGCTGTCACAGAACATCATCATCACTGCTCTGACAGGAATATTGCAACACCAACCTCTTGATGTGAGAAGGAAGAGGTGCATGCAAGACATACACAGTGAAAAAGCTGAGTATAGCATGTTCTTTCAGGAAAAGCTGACTTTCTCTTCAAAGGAAGTTCCCTCGTTTTTCTGATCACTGGGTTGGAAATAGCACAATTATCTTTCCCCACGATTTCGCCTCTGCTCACATGCAATGCCTCCAGAATGATCAATCTTTGAAAGCAATGGGCACTAGAAGAGACTTCCGTTGTTTATCACGGTGCTACTGAAGTCTTCTTGGGTTGACAGATGCTGCTCCAGAAGGTTAATAAGATGAAGAAAGCTCTTCCAGCTGGATCGTAAGAGGGATTATGTCTGAGCAGCAGATAAACAGATTATTCCAGAAACAGACACTGCTTTTTTTTAGAACTTCATCACTCTTATCTTACCACTCCAGTCCCCCAGGCTAGAAGTGTGTGCATTGGAGGGGTTTGTCCAGCTCTTGCATTCTGGCACCTGTTGCACTCTTGCAATTTAATGTAGCCCAAGTCTGGGGACACCTGAAAAATAATTTTAAAAAGAAAGAAGACTTTTGGAGATTTTAGTTATTTAAGAAAAAAAAAAATTCTTCTACTTGACCTAAATATTCTCATTTCCTGCATGATTGTTCTTGAAAACTGTGAATGACCGATAGACAACATGCATTTGAAAGCTGGATTAATATTTTTGATCATTTGCCTTGCTCTCCAAGTTCAGGGAAGCAGAGGTAAGTTGATATATAAAAATGTTATACTAATTTACATTGCATATGTTGAAAAAAAAGATCAAAATATCAGGATATTTTCAAGTTACAGAATTCTTTGTTTGGAATTTAGTGTTTTGAAAATTCAGCTAGAAACAGTATAGTTACTGACACTGCTATAAAGTTGGAAATGTTGGCAAGATTTCTTATGTGTGTTTCCCAGGCTTCACAATATCTGTAAGAGATACCATTTAGTTTCAATTTATTTGCATATGTTTGATTATGAAAAAATATCATTTCAAAATCAATTGTATGGAACAGGCAAAACAGCTGAAAGAACATCTAAGTGCTGACATCATTGTTAAAGATGGTCTGCCATCTTTGACATGAAGAGAAAGTAGTAAAGTATGTCTTTGTATTTACTAGCCATTTTCAGAAACAATTTTAGAAACTTTTAGATGTGCAAATTCTGGAGGAATAAACCATAGTGGCAAACAAACCAAAAATAACAATACTGGTAAGGATTACTGTAATAACAATTGTAAAATGATTTGTAAGAAAACTACAGCTAACTATTGCTCCTTTTAAAAACATTGAGAGGTTCACAGTAATTTTAAGTTTCTTCACCAACAAAATCAAAGATGATGAAGGGATTTTTCCTCCTTCAGTTCCATATTCAATAGATTCAGAGCTTTGGAGAACATGTTTAATGTTTCCATCTGTGCTTTGATATTTATATAATTGAATTCAAAGCCAACATTACAACTGTTTAAAGCTTGCTCAAATGAATGACCTTCTAGCTTATGTCAATCTTGGGCGAGTTAATGAAATGCAAAGAATGTAAAAAGATAAGAGAGAAGTCTCCTCAGTAGTTATTTAAATATTTGTAAAGAGAGTGTGAAACATAGTCTGGTCTCAATACTACTTGGAAAGCTTTATTTACACATCACACTTTTTTGGGTCTTGCTTTTCTTTGCACAGATTTCCTTTAAAAAATAAAGAACACAGTTCTTATATGTCACTGAAATGATGTAAAACTTCTCTAGTGGACAATTACAGTACTGAAAAAATCCTTTGGAAAAAGTTACCGATTAGTTAACTCTAGATTTATAATCTGTTGCTCTTTGATTTTACTTTTTAATTCTATGTAAGTAGTGTCATTTAATCATTAATGATATTTTGGAACTGTGGCAAAAAATGAGAGAATGAGTGATAGTTTGTGTCTGACAAGAAGAAAAAGTATATCAAAATGCACTGCTTTTGCATTTAAGTTGTATATTCTATGATGGAAAGAGATAGAATGAATTCCAGGTAATTCTTGCATGTTTGATGGTATCATTACAGTCCATATTTATGATTAGGAACTGAGAAAGTGATAACGTAAAAGGTGGGGTTACATAGTTTCACCCATTGCAAATTGTGATTGGATGTTACATTTCCTATAAAAGACACTGATAAAATTCTGGGACGATATCTTGACAAAGGAATACAAAACTGTATATTATCCCCCTAAAAGATGTAGTAGAAGACTTGGTGAATGGAATGTTTATCAACACTCAGGAAGCAATGATGAATGATAAACTTCATGTAGCATCTTGCTTACATAGCAGTCAGAATTTTCTCATTCTTGATGGCTTTCAGGGGAAAAATATTTTTTCTATACAGGTATGTGACTGATAATGTGAAAAATTCCTTTTCACCAGTTTTATAAAGTACATGTAGTATACACAAATGCATACTAATTAGCCTTTATTGCCATGTAGTCATGCCATGTATATTTTTAAATGATGTTATCTCAAATATATGCACACAAATCTCAAAAGACTTAATGCTTGTGTTAAGAAACTCCTTTACCGAAGCAGGGATGCTTTCAGAACTGTTATTTTATGACTTAGCATTAGGGTCAGATACTTACGGAAAATATTTTCAAAAGTACAGAGGCTCTCACATTAGTGATCATAACATAGAAGTTTCGAGGCTTTTAGGGCTATTCAAGTTTAGAGTACATATCAACTGTGACAGACTAGAAAATAAGGCACAAAGATATAAAAGACTCCCATTAAAACAAAAAACCAAACAAAAAAAAACCCAAACAAAAAAAACAAACCAAAACCAAAAAACCCAACAGCAGAAACAAAAACATAGAACTAATAATGTCTAAATATTTATAGGGTTAATCAGTTGATATTTTTTTTCTTCACAAACAAAACTATCTTAGATTCAAATTCCTGTTTTACTCACATCTATATTTCACGGTTAACAAAAATGCGGCTTGTTCAGCAATGTCTTTTGGTCCTTCTTATTTTAGGACCAGAAAAGTTCTCCCAGCCATTCGCAAGGCTGTTCAGGAGCACCTCCAATCCACAGTAAAAAGGAAAGTGTAGGGAGTAATACAAAGACTTGAAAGATAGAGTGTTTATCTTTGGCCATGACTAGTGCCACAATCCAGGAAATTACCTCAGGACATGAACTCAGGTCTTTGCTACTGCCCTGACACAAACTGCCTCTAGCAATGGGAAGAGAAAGTGAAGGGGATAAAATCTGTGCAATGGCAAAAAATCTATCTGCAAAATAAGACAACAGAACAATTTTTAACTGTTGAATGGTAAAACACTGAAAATATGGACTAAACTAGCAAAATAAAGAGAACCTTTGAACTCCCCAAACTGTACATTGATGCTAGGTACATCCTAACACTTGACAATTGAGAATGTAAGGGACCCAGAGAGTGCTCAAGGCTGTTTAATGTTATTTTTATTTAGCAAGCAAATATCCTCTATTAACTCAGTCAGTCTTTAGGACACAAAGCCTTTGTCTGTGTTCTGTGAAATCATTTTAATTCATTCTGACTTATGCCTTCCAACTCGGCTGTTCCAATTCAGCAACAAGTGTTGCAGATCTTCATTACTATAGTTGCCCTTGAAAAAAGGGTTAAGCAAATTTGTGCCAAAGGGAAAGGGAAGTCAAAGAACATAAAGCTTCAAAGAAAGAAGGAAAGAAGACATCTTCTTTTTGCACTATTTTCCACTTTCATCCATAAAATAAGAATTATCAACTTGATTATAACCAATTTATAAGCACTGTTTGTGCTTATAAATTAATGAAAACTAAAACTTTTTTTTCACCTTCGCAAAAAATGTAACACTGGATTACATGTGGGTTTTAGTCTTACATATTTCCCAGCTAAGAGCTAAACTTGAATAAAAATACTAGAATATTGTCGCTGACTCTCAAAGATTAATTCCGGATGTAATCACACCTGTACCATAATTAGTAGTGAATTATATGTGAATGAACAGTTAGATGTGTGGGATCTTCTCTCTGAAAACACCTGTGTACAAGACGTTCACTATTTAAAACAAAAAGCTTTCTCCCTTTACAGAACATTGATTTACAGGCTACAATAAAGTAACTTTACTTGGAGTCTTAACCTGCTAGAAATCCAGATTATCCTTTATGCTGTTCTTCATTTCTCAGAAAATTGTGGTATCCTAGTGGCTTCAGCAGTGCACTAAGTAATATGGTAAACATTCAGATATAGCAAACACACTGTCTTCTTCCCAGAAGAAAAAACATGTATGCATTCTATTTCATTTTGATGCTTTAAAATGTTTAAAAAGTATGTTTCCCCCTTTGCTTTTGTACCTGTATCCTATTCTCAGTCCCTCTGGGATTAAAATGAGTCTTCTGCTCACTCTATCTCACCATTCTTGTATTTTTATCAGGAATTAGGTACCCTGTCCTGCACATTCCCTGCACTTTTCACTTTACAAGACCAGCTATGTTTCAAACAATTTCTTCCCCTTAGGAATATGTGATATTGAACCACACTCTTCCCAAAAATTAATATCTATCTATCTGTCTGCTTGTATATAGATATATACTGATATTTAGTCACTATCAGCTGCTATTTACTGGTTAGACACTTCAGAATAGTAGCATATCTGGAAAAGATAAGTTTAACAATCATCCGGTAGTACTCTGACACCTGACACAATGTAGATGTGTTTATATACCCTTACACAATTGTAGCATGCCTTATCATTTTATGCAAGCACACCACCAGTTTTAACCTTATGATATACCTGTCTGACAGAGTAACACTATCGTCTTCATTTCACAGAAGCATGAGGAGCTGAAGTGTAACACAGAAACTGAAGCCCTGATCTGTAAGAGGCATTGCAGTCATAAAGCAGGACAACAACACAGTTTAGTAAGCTGATTCTCAAAGCAACCACCTAGTCACATAAATGTCTGCACATCAGTAGGACCCAGACTCGTAGCTACATAGCTAGTTGAATTTAGGTCACAATGCAGCAGAGAGGTTCTACTGGCTTTTAAACTTCTACTGTACTGCAGAGCCAAAATTAGTTTTGTATTGGCCACTTTGAGTCTTTCAGTACCTCTCTCAGACTTTATCCAACTGTATATTAACAATCTTGGTAACTCTGTTACCTGAAATTTCAGTTTTAGTGGGTGTGCTCCAGGTATACCTTTCATACGTAGGAGTCAACACAGATTACAGAAGCCCCAGCAGTTTCAGGTATGAAGTAGTAATGCATTCGTCTTTCATTTTGTGATTTTGTGGTTACAGCACAAAATAAAGACAGTTCTAATCAAGTACTTTTCCCTTTCCTCTTCTCCCTTAAAACTAGATCAGTTTCATCTAGCTCAGAATTCAACCATGCTTAGAGCAAGGAATTGGACTAGGTGACCTCCAGGTGTCCTCCCAACCTAACTTGGTGTATGCAGATTGACACATAACTAAGTTAAGCAAGGTTAAGCCCAAGTCACTCTGCCAAAATGAGATGGAGTCAATTAACCAGAGACTATAAATTGCATTGCAGGATGAATGCCCCTAACATTGACCAGTGAGAAACATTGACAAATTCCAATTAAACAAGTTCAAGCAAAGAGATGGCACTGTGGCTTCCTACTCCTGGAAGATTTCTCATATGCCAACCATTCTAATTATCATCATATTTGAATACAGTTACCTCAATAAAACCATTCTGCACTGTGACTCTTTGACCCACACTATCACAATTGTTGAAATGTTGACATACAAGGGAAAATATCACAGGAAATCGAATTTAAACTGTCTCATTGACTTTCTCAGAGGATGACTATACATCTTGAGTAAGACTGATTAGAAAATTAATAGCAGAGGTGCTCAAGTGGTGCAAACCGTATCAGATAATAGTACAGTATTTCAGGCCAAGTGCTTCTAAGATGACCAAGGAAATATAATAGATGTATGCTTCATATGTCAACATTAATAACAATCATTCTTCAACGCAGTTTCTAGTCCAGATCCTGGATCTTAAGCAGATTGTTATAGGATTCAGATGTTACAATGAATCTACAGACTGTCTTTTATATTTTCCATGAACTCCAAGAGGAGTGGATAGTAGAGATCGTGAATAATGAGGAGAGTTCTTCAGAATTTGCACTTATTGTCTGAAAGTGATGGTACATATTTCTACCTTAAATAGACATATGATGTCAAGGAAAACAAGAGTTTCTCTTTCGGGTAGGAAGGAAATGTGTCAAAATCACATTTGTTGACTCAAAACTTTTAGCATGTTCAATATTTGTGGTTGGTACAGGCTGCATTTATTGTGGGCATGGATTCATTGTTAATCTGTATACGACAACCATAGTCACAAAAGCAGGAGAATCTCATCAGTGGCTTATTATGTTTTCTATTTTCATCTATAATAGGTAGATAATTCACCATAGTTAATTTGCCACAAATTGTATAGTTAGTATAATTCAAAGATGTTACCAAATTGTCTATTTAGAGAGGGAGAAAACAATGTTTGTCTGTTATAAGGCCTAAACATAAATTTCATTAAAATTGTTTAAAATTTTCTTCTTAGCTTTCTTTCTGAAGTTGGTAGATTTAACAATTGTGTTTCTTCCACAGAAAACGACATAGATTGTGTAGTATCTGCGAGGGGGGTAACAGCTGAGGGATTATGATATCTAATTTATTTTCTCAGTGTTACCTACTTGCAAAAATGAGATTTTTCACAATTACTGAAATTCCAGTTGATGACAACAGTGATCTTTGATACTATAACATAAACTCAGATTAATTTAAAGGGTTCTGCAAAAGAGCCATTATCCAATGCCATCTCCTAGCTTGGAAGTAACACCATTCAAATCAAAACTTTTTTGGGCTTTTTTATAAATTTAGACATGTACTACTGTCATTTCTATACCATATATTTCAGAATAATTTATCACTTTCTTCTTCAGATTTATTTCCATATATGTTCTGAGGTCTAGATTATTTCACTATAACCAAACATTTAGTGTTTTTAATATAAGGATAACAGTAATATATCACATAAGAATTTATGGGACCCTTCACTTATTCGAGAACTATTAACAGTAACATAATTCTTCATCTTCCATAAATGTTTAAATGGAACATCATCACGCCTTCCTGTCAAGAAACAGGAGTTATGAAAACCCACCACTTTCCTGAATTCTCAGGAAGGAAAATCCCTTGGTACAGATCTAATTCAAAACAAGAACACAGTCTTTAAAAGGTTGAAAGTTACAGAACTTACCTTTTAAGTAGGAGCCTGGAGTTCCTCTCCTGTGCCATAGAGAGCTTGAGCAGAGCTTGTCAACATGTGCAGGTGATGTTCTGTCATGCTGAATCCAAGCAAGAGATACAGGTACCAGATCTATTCTGTCTTCAGTACAAAGTCCCTGATGCACAGACAGGGCCTAGCACCTCCCTGACATGTAAGTTGATGCCGAGTCTTACATAACACAATATATGTCTAGTTACATGAAAGGTTCTGTAGTGCTGGGTGTGTATGCACCAGCTTTGTGTTACTTGTGCAGGAAGTTCACTAGTGGACATCGGTCAACTGAACACAAGGTCTTCCTGGAAGCCTGGACCTGTCCCCCGTAGTCTGTCACTGGCAAGCACCCTTAGAATTTGAGGTCCTCACTCCTGTCATGACAAGAAGAGATTGACTCTAAATGAAGAGTCCAGGATATTACCTCTCTTTGTACTTTCCAAGTTCCATCCAGTGTTTACACTGATCAGCCCTTTCAGAGATCTCAAGATCAACTCTCCGTGACTAGTCATCCTTGCTTTTGTTACTGGTTGAATTATCAACACAGGAGCTGTTGGCCCTGCTGTATAGTTAATTGGATCATAACAGCACATTTATGGGTTCTTTGATGAATTAACACTATTTAATAAGCTCTCCTCTTGTGCTATTTCAGCAGTTTCCCTTAAATAAGCCTTGTCTTTTAATTAATAAGTATTTTATTGTGAAGACAATATGACTCATTTATCAATCAAGCATTCCTCTCTATCCTAAGCACATCGGCTTATTTTTCAGACTAATCTGCTTCTTAATATGTGTCAAACCTTGTGGTGATTTCAATGATGAATTATTCAGACTTGTCCTAAAACAACAGTTTTGTCATGATGTCACCTTGAATTTTGCTGCTTAACCTTTTAGTTACCATTATTTTAAATTATTCTCCTTGTATGTAATTACATCTAATTTTCTAAATAAACTAAAAGTTTACTTCCCAATTAATGCAGGTAAATTAATATAGGTAAATATTCCAACACAGAGATTGCCTACATTGCTAAAAAAACCAAATCCACACCAAAACTGGAGGGTTCCCAAACCTGATACTATTAACAGCTAGAAATTAATAAAGCTGTATAGAAAAGCATCAACTACAGCTATACAAAAAGGTATGAATACAACCTTCTTGCTCCTGTGTTTATAAAAGCAAATAAAAGAAAATCCTGCTGAACAATTATCTGAATGGTTTTAAACTCTTTTTTTTTTCTAGAATCCAGTTAAATAACAATGTACATTTCCTTTTTAATCATGTAGATTATTAAAAACACATAGGAAGTCTCGCCTTGGAAATCTATTTCTTCTGCCTTGTTTTTTTATTGAGGTTATAAATTTGATAATGCAGGTCTCAAGAGACACAGGGTAGAGTCCTGGCCTAATTCCAAGGATTTCAGATATTTAGTTTGAGAAATGAATGCTGTGTATCTGCCTGAAAACAAAACCAGTACTATGTGCTTGACAGACCTATATGGTCATCAAAGTCCTTTTTATTAAGTCCTATACAGATAAGACTGCTATATCATACTTTGAAAATTGCTTCATCATATTTTGAAAATCTTTTGTTATATCTAAGTTCAGGACTAGAGGTCAAGAACTCCAAATTTTAATAAAGGCTGACAATGACTCTGTAGATCACAATGGTAAAACCAACTCAGTTTTTTTCCTCAAATATGCTACCTGAAAAATGGGGAGAATGATGCAGATTCTTTCATGTGAGAATAAGGAAGGAGAGTTACAGCTTTGTTTAAGGCTCTCTAGAGATTAAAAAATTACCAGACTTCAACAGTTGTCTGCCCTTCTGCTCTATAACCATCAAAGAAAACTAAAAATTTCAGACATACCTTTTAAAGTTAACACTGAGACAATTACCTTCATGAGACAACAGAGATAAATAAAAAAAAATAAAACTGGGCAGGGTAAACACTAAATATATTAACTGCACATGTTTGTTTAAGAGAAGAGAAGGAGAACAAAAGAATTTTTACAAAAAGTACTTCTTTTAAGAATGGTAAAACAACCTAGTATTATTGGGATTTTTTACATGATCAAATGATCTACCCTGTAAAATTTGTACCACTCCAATTTACTCAATTACTATGTTGCATTGTAAAAAAAAAATTTTAAAAAAAATAAAATTGGCTAATATAGATGGGTTCAATTTCATAATAGCACAGGTCACTTTAGATTTTTTTTCAACCCAGGAAACTGAAGTTAAGCATCTAAAATACTTTTAGATGGAGGCATATTATAGTAAAGCACATGGCTGAACCGTCTTGGGAGCCTTAGGTTGAAATTTCTCAGTTTAGAATTTCCACAGGTATAGGGAAAAGCACAGGTTTGAAGAATGATGAACAAATAATTCTTTTTTCCAAGACAGGTTTCCTTCCATTCACATTCAGTAAATATAAGGAAATATAAGGAAATAAGTATCGGAAAATCATGTGGAGAAAGGGGTTGATGCTTCCTTCAAAATCTACTTAATTTTAATAAAATGTGATTTCAAGAACTGACGATAATAAAATTTACTCTAGTAAGGGAAACTTATTAACCACAAGATATAAATGGAATTAAACCTATTACAGTAAGCATATATAAGCAACAGATCCTTCCTACAAAAAAAAAATTGAAGGGAAGGAATGAAAAGAGAACTTTACACCTATCCTGAATAGACTAGCAGAAAGGAGGTAACTGGAAGCAGATAACATATGGTCACTTTCTCAGACTAAAAATCCCAAATAGCAACCCTAACACAGAAAAACTGAAATCATTACAACAATCATTTTAGAAGCATCTCTTTTGACAGTCATATGAACAGAAGAATTCTTAATTCAAGTTAATGACTTAGGGGTAAATCCTGGGGAAGAAGCAAATCCTTCAAGAAAGGCCTCTGCTACGTAGAAAAGCTATCAAAGAGCTTAGTGACAAAATCCTCTGCCCCAGTTGATGTGAGACTGCCTGGGCAGCTGTGCTATCACAGCTGATATAGCTTGTAAAACATAATAGGCTTACAGCTGGTTACTTTCCCTGTAGACTTTCAGTATTTTATTCTAGAGCATTTCAGGGTTCTGCTTGGGGATTTCAATGGTGTTAGATCTTCTGCTCTCACCCTATATATCATTCAAATAATTCAGTGTCTCAACTGATCTGGTGTTTGTCCACATGGTTTCTGATGGTCCCAGAGCCACATTTTCAAAGGGGAAATTCCTTTTATGCAGTTTATGGTTCATGATCTGACATTACTGTGGAAAAATTACTTCCATTTCATTTAATGACAAACACTATATGACTGCATCATCATTTTAAATTACCTTTCAACAATTAGACAGTTATAAACTTACAGGTTTCTGCCTCTGGCATGTTTTACAAAGCAATAACAATTACCTGTTGCCTTCATTGTATGATTTCCTGGCTTTCATACAATATTTATCATAATCAAGCAGTCAACTTTTTCCATACCAGAGTACCACCTACCTCATAATATGTATGTCATTGGTATGATTTCTACACGGTAAGCATCGGATGTTCATTCTGAAGTTAAATAAGAATTGAGACATATATACACACACACATATATATGTATACTGACATGTATGGTAGAACTTTTCCCATTCTCTTCTTCAAGTACTATTGTTTTTGTAACAGTATGATTTTCCATTGTTTTTCTCTTATTTATCTGCCCCCTTTTCTTTAAAAATTTAATTAACACAGTTCCAAACTGTCAAGATAATGTGTTTTTACCTTCCCTATTTTCTCTTGATTTGCTTTAGAACATAATTAGTGTTTGTTATATACAGCATGACATTTCTTCTTTCTCAAGCAAACCGATAAGTTTTTACTCTTAACTTTTTTTATGGTATTACTCTCACTGAACTTGTTCTTTTTGAACTCTATTATTTCCGTTTATTCTTCTTATATAGGTTTTTAAACCATTCTTCAAAACAATTTTTTCAGTTGATTTATCAGCATTCAGCTACACATATACTATGCTTTTCTTACATCTTCTGCCTTAAAGTTTTCCACTTATCTACAAATTCACACCTTTCTTTCAAAGCAGTTCTTTCAAAATATCTTTTATTCTGTTTTTATTTTTATCTGTAATGACCGTATCAAAGTATGAAAATGCAACCAAATTAACTTTAACATCTTTGTTAATATGTATGCAAAATTTTTGAAGATAATCTAAAAAATACTAATTACTTGTGTCACATGATCCTGCAAAATGCCATATTTCAGCTTATTTAAATGTGTACCTTATGTGCTATTTTTATCATTTACATTTTTACATTAAATTTAGCTGTTATGTCATGTAATATTGCAATACTCAAGAAGCGGACCCAAATGAGACTTGAATTTTTGTGTGCCTTTTAAGATGAGGTTCCTAAACTTCTAGGACACCCTAGAAGCATTTCTATTTTTCCTAACTAAATAGCTCCATAAGTAAAATGTAAGCCTAGGTCTTCAATTCCCACTCACTGATTTCACTTTTTTGTAGTGTAGCTGTTCCACTTTGCCAGGAATAGTTAAAGACCTATTGAGATACAATGCCAGAGTGTTCACAGCACCTGTCATCCAGATTACATAATTGTAGTCTGTTCTGATTAATACTTCAGATTATGTGAGGGAAGGATAGAGGAGTGCACTGTGGAGTAAAAGAGGGAGATAGGAAGCAGCTCTCTCTTTCCTCAAAGACAAACAAACCACTGTTCAGCTTTTGAAAGAAAGCATTTCAGGGTCCAGTTCTTGGGATAGGTTCAAGACTGTGAACTTGATGGAGATGTGCCTTGAAGCCCACAGGAAAGATAGGAATATCTTAAAAGGGTGCAGATTTTAGATATAACTATTTCTCATTTTACTAATTTGCTGGCATAGACACCTTTTTACACTGTAAGATGATCCAGATATACTTCACTTTCCCCAAGCTCCAGGCTGTTACTGTAAATTTCCCTACAGGGAAATTATGCTCACAAATGAGATGCTGCAGTACGAAGTTCAAGCTCTTAAATGTCCTTTGTGGATCTAACCCAAAGCCACTTTGAAAACAAGATTTAGGACTTCTGAAGCTTTCACCCTGTGTGTCCTGGGATCACATGTTGAGATATAGGGAAATTAGTTAAGAGGTCTCTTGAGCACCACTTGCCCCGCGTTATCACAGGATATTTTGCCTCAGCACATTAATTCAGTCAGGGCATTGATAGCAATATAATCTAACAAAAAGAACTCTCAGGTTCATGCCCGCTTTCCAGACACGATCTTGCAATGGATACCTACCGCATATGCAATGTATATTTATGTACACACTTACATTTTAACTTTTCCAGAAATCCCTAATAAAACAAACCGTGGTGAAGCCAAACATCTTGCAGATGCCTCAGGGTCAGACAAAACAGAAAGAGCAACAAAGAGGTCCAGAGTATCAACCATAAGGCGGATATTTGACATGGCAAAACATCGAACAAAGAGATCATCCTTTTTCTCAACTGGTGTGAAAGTGTGCCCACAAGAATCAGTGAAGCAGATTTTAGCCAGTCACCAAGCTTACTACAGATTAAGAGGTAAGTTGATGATTGTAGCATATACTTCCTCCTTTAAAATATTTCTTTAATTGAGGAAACACAATAATTTTCCAGAATCTTGTTCTTTAGCTCTAGGCAGTGTATATGATATTTGTTTTATGCTTTATTTTTACATAGATAATCAAATGTTACATGTACATCAGCACAGTTCAAGACAGACAGTTACCAGAACAGAATAAAACAGTGCACTCAAAGGACTAAGGAACTCAGTGTAACTGCATGATGTTCTAATATGGCAGAATGTGCAGACCAAATTATGCTTACATTACTGTGTAAAGATGTACTGCCTTTCTCAAAAGTGCAGCAGGTACCATCATTGCTACTCAGAATTAATACCATCAGCTCAAGACAAGAAATGAAACTATTCATCAGTCGTTACACAATTATATTGGTGGATCTGTAGTTAAAGTCTGTGGCAGTGTTGGTATGCTACAAACACTGAAATAATTGCCAGCAGCTCATGCAAAGACCTTAGTCTTGCAGCTTGGAATCAGCTACGACACCTCCTCAGCTGGCCATGTGTCATGTTTATCTAAACCTGGGTACATGGATTACTTTTCATCAGATAGTATATCTTAATTCAGCAGCTACTGCTCAGAAAAACAAATACCAGAGAGCCATAAGTGAGAAAAAGATGATAGAAAGTAGCCTTAACTACTGGCTGATAAGGAGTAAATCTCCTCAAAATACAGCTTGTTCTTTTTTAATTATCTGACTACATCTGCTCCAAGTACATCTGCTCTACTGGCAGGGCAGGTCATTCCTAAGTTATTACTGAGGTGCACTAACACAGCTAGGTGAGTACATCCCTATAGCAAGTTTAGAGAAACCGACTGCACTAATTTCAGAGACACTGATATTTTAGATAATTATCTCACTCTAAGTCAAAGCAAATATTAAGTACTGAAAATAAATGTCCCATCTCACAGTAATGCACTTTGCAAAGTAAAGTGCTAAAGGCAACAGCTTTTAAATTGCTAGCAAATTTTTGTTAAAATGTTTTTTCTAATATGTTTGAAAATCCCCTTCTCTAAAAGCATTTAACTATAACCACATTTTGAAGAAATGTGTTCCTTCATCTTGAGTGAGTGTAGGTACTTTCACAAAGCCAAAAATACAGCTGGCTTTGTTGACTCTAACAATATCAGAGGAATCAACAAGAGGCAGTCGCCCATTAATGGGGCGGTACAGCAATAGCTGAGATAAACTGAACTGATTCTGTTCAGAACAGGCTGATTCTAGCAGCCACTGAGCCATGTTAGTTACCCTATGCAACTGAGTTCACAGCCCCTGCAGAGGACAGCCTGCATCAGTGGGGTTTTCTGCAGTTAAGCAGGAAAGTCCACACAGATCAGCACTTCATGGCTGGCTCTGTCCTAGCTTGAGGTTCATTTTGGACCACTCAGAGATCTTAAACATGACCCAGGTACAGCCAGGATTCATTCTAGGTTTAGTTTGAGGCTGTGCAAAGTGATTTAAGTGAAGCCCAAATATTTTGGTTGTGGGGAAGGGCTGGTATCTGAACAGAAATCCAAAGACATATTAGGATAATTAGTCAGGTAGGAAGTAGCTCTCTGGAGGAGGGAACAGTTTATCCTCCAGAATCTTTTAGAAATAGTTTCAACTTATGAAAAAGAAGAGAATTCAGCAAGATGTTGGTAAAAGTGCACTCAAGTATAACCCCACCTGGCCATCTGTGACTCAAAAACTCACCTCTGCAGACATATCTAAGACCTGTGTTATCAGAATCATCAAGGGAGAGCAAATCCTATAAAATATTTCTGAGCAGTCATAACATAACTGCTGCTCTCTCCCCTCCCTCACATACGCATGTCATGATCCTCACTCACAGTGTTAGAGAGCAAAGTCTTTGCAGCAGGAACTTATCTTTTACAGGTTGCTTTTACTGGCTGCTTGCAAATAGATCAAAAAAAATGACACGAAGCACACATATGCATTGTAATATGTTTTGTGACATAGTACGACTGAACTTCACAGCTTTCCTGCATAAGGAGTGAGCCAACAGAATAGGTAAAAGTATTGTCTTCATTGTTATATTATGTTTTACATAATCTTATGTAATTAAAAATCAGTTTACATCCATTAAATGAAGCTCCCTTAGAGCCATTCCTGAATACCACCTTTTCAAAATTTCCCCCACTGTCTTATTCTCTTTTACGTTCATTTTCATTTTCTGAAATTATGCAGAATGCTATTGTTCTCTCTGCAGCCACAGTACCAGTTAATCTTGTCTGATGTAGCTTGGAATTTAACGGGGTTATTCATCACCACAGAGGAGATATTTAACATTGAAAAAAATGACTGTGTACAGTTGTGTAGAGAGGAAGGATATAATGTTCTTTCCAAAGGAATTTTACCTATACTAATCCATTCATAGAATCAAGAATAGCCTTGTTTGGAAAAGACCTCTAAGATCATCAAGTCCAACCATTAATCCAGCACTGCCAATTCCCCACTAAATCATGTCCCCCAGCACCACATCTACACATCTCTCAAACACCTCCACCACTGCCCTGGGCAGCCTGTTCCAATGCCTGATAACCCTTTCAGTGAAGAAATGTTTCCTAATATCCAATCTAAACCTCCCCTGGTGCAACTTGAGGCCGTTATCCCTCGTCCTATCACTACTTACCTGGGAGAAGAGACTGACCCTCACCTCACTACCCCCTCCTTTCAGGGAGTTGTAGAGAGCAATGAGGTCTCCCCTCAGCCTCCTCATCTCCAAACTAAACTACCCCAGTTCCCTCAGCCCCTCCTCATCAGACTTGTGCTCCAGACCCTTCACCAACTCCACTGCCCATCTTTGGATATGCTCCAGCAGCTCAGTGTTCTTCTTGGAGTGAGGGGCCCAAAACTGAACACAGTATTTGAGGTGTGGCCTCACCAGAGATGAGTACAGGGGCATGATCAACTCCCTACTCCTGCTGGTCACACCGTTTCTGATACAGGCCAGGATGCCATTGGCCTACTTGGCCACCTGGGCACACTGCTGGCTCGTGTTCAGTCGGCTGTCAACCAGCACCTCCAGGTCACTTTCTGCCAGGCAACTTTCCAGCCACTCTTCCCCAAGCCTGTAGCGCTGCATGGGGTTGTTGTGGCCGAAGTGCATGACCCAGCACTTGCCTTTGTTAAACCTCATACAATTGGCCTCAGCCCATCGCTCCAGCCTGTCCAAATCCCGCTGCAGAGCCTCCCTACCCTCAGGCAGATCGACACCCCCACTTAATTTAATGTCATCTGCAAATTTATCGAGGGTGCACTCAACCCCCTCATCCAAGTCATTGATAAAGACATTAAAATAGACGGGCCCCAAGACCGAGCCCTGAGGGACACCGCTTGTGACCGGTCTCCATCTGGATTTAACTCCATTCACCAGAACTCTCTGGGCTCGGCCATCCAGCCAGTTTTTAACCCAGCGAGGAGTACACCTGTCTGAGCCATGAGCCGCCAGCTTCTCTAGGAGAATGGTGGAGGAAACAGAGTCAAAGGCTTTACTAAAGTCCAGGTAAACAGCATCCACCGCTTTTCCCTCATCCCACTAAGCGAGTAACCTTGTCATAGAAGGAGATCAGGTTGGTCAAACGGGACTTGCCCTTCATAAACCCATGCTGGCTGGGCCTGTTCCCACAGCTGTCCTGGACACGCCATATGATTGCACTCAAGATGACCTGCTCCATAACCTTCCCCAGTACCCAGGTCAGGCTGACAGGCCTGTAGCTCCCTGGATCCTCCTTCCAGCTCTTCTTGTAAATGAGCATCACACTGGCAAACCTCCAGTCATCTAGGACTGCCCTCATTGACCAGGGCTGCTGGTAAATGGTGGAGAATGGCTTGGCAAGCTCTTCTGCCAGCTCCCTCAGTACTCTTGGGTGGTCCTTAAGGTTTTGAAAATACTAATTACATTGAAAATTTGAAATATAATCGAATCATTTTAGAATACTGAATTTAATTTTTTTTCCATTAAAGTATTTTCTTATATATGTGGAGAATATCAAAATCTTAAATATGTTCAGTTTAGCTTGTTCTATGTATAGTTAACCATACTAATGTGCAAAACCTTTGTATACAGTTAAAATTATGTTTATTCAGGTATGATGACTGATAGACTTTTTTTTCTGCCTCCCTGTTTGCTCTCACTAGAACATCCAGTATGTATCTTTGTACGTATGTACCCTTGAGGTGAAGGAAGAGTGCTTTGTGTTTGCTCCTTATTCATGATAAGGATGTCAGGCCAAATTAATCTCTTTTTTAAAATGAAGGAAATTAGCAGTCCTTCACTCAAAGACAGTTAATCCTTCAGCAGAAAGGCAAATGACTGTCAACTCAAAAATACCTAAAAGACTTAAGTATCTAAAAATACTTTGAAGCTGGATTTGTTTACTAAGTACAGTAAGATGTGTAAATCGCAAATCACTTTAAAAAGGCTTTCAAGTTTACTTTTTGGTACGAAGCATCCATCCCCAGCCTCTTTTTTCTTTCTCAGTCTGCCAGGAAGCTGTGTGGGAAGCCTTTCGTATTTTTCTGGATCGGATTCCTGATACTTCTGAATATCAGAACTGGGTTACTGCCTGTCAGAAGGAAACTTTCTGCATATTTGACATTGGCAAAAACTTCAGTAATTCCCAAGAGCACCTGGAAATAATCCAACGGGTAAGAATCACTGATATTTGTTCAGAAACTGGGGGAGACTTCCAAGTCCCTCCCAATCTGCTTATATAAGGGGAAAGTATTGCTTAGGAAGAGGAGGGGACATGTGTTAGAAGGAAAACATAAAAGCACACTAAATGAAAGAACTAACAGGCTTCTGCTCAATGGCTGGATACACCCACTAGTAAAATGCTGTTTTTCTTAATCTTTTCGCAGCGAGTAAAACATAGAACCTTCCAGGAAAGGTAAGTAACACAAGTAGAACCTTGCCACTTGATGTTAATTCCGTTTTTGAAAAAGATGTGTAGATGTGCATGGATGTGAACAGATATGCAGATAGCACTGTGGTGTATTATTTAGTGTGTGCTGTGAGTGAGAGATGTGTATGCTGTATGTATCATAGTACACAGTAACTGAATCACAGCTACTGAAGTGGCCAAATGTCTGAGTTGTCTCTTCACCTTGAGACACCACAGAATGTTTTCTTATACTAATGTGAGCATGAAACCCTGACAGAGCCACAGCTCTGCATTAGACTAGTGTTGATTGGGAGTGTGACAAAAGACTACCCACAATTGTTATAATTCTCAAAAGGAAAGTCAGAGATCTTAACAAAAGTTTATCTGGAGGCTACATTAAGCAATAATATGGAAACTCTGTGCTTACACTTTAGCTCTCCCCTGTATTTTCACATGTTATGATAGTGTTAACTAATGTGATGCATTGTTCCATAAACTCCTGGGGAAAAAGTATGTTCCTGGCAATGCTCAGCAGTCTGGGAATGGCAGGATTAAAGTTACTATACTGAACTCTCTCTCTCTCCGTATAAATACTACAGCATAGCCAGACAAAACATTGTTCACAGTTTCTCTGATTAATGTATTATTTTTTCCTTCAAATATTCATAGATTTTCAGGTTTAATCTTTTCCATTCATAAGTTATACTGTCTCATGATCACAGAGGTCTTATGCATCTTTATTCATTACGACATTGGAGCTTTGAGTGTTCTTCTCTCTCAGAAATGTACTTTTAATAATGTAGGGCCTAATTAAACTCCCCTGGATGTCCAAAGGGAGGTCTTTTCACTCAATCTAGTGCAAACAGCAACAGCAAGGCAATAAATGAAGTGACTGATCTCAGAGCTCTTATGCTTTTTGTGAACAATGTGATTTTCCCTAGACATAATTCAGAAGGTGAAGTAAATTTATGAAATTACTCATATGTTAGTTGGAAATACAGACAGCTGTGATTATGCATTGTTGGACTTCATCTTTACTACTGTGTGGTTTGGGAAACATTATGTAGCTTCTGTAGATGCCATGTAGAGAGATCAGTCTCCATTCAAAGACACAACACAATTAGATAACATTGTGAACACATTGCAAATAATACTTCAGTTCTCACCACACAAGATATCCAGATGATGTGGTAAGCGAGGAGTTGTTCATGTTCTTCATTTATATTATTAAACATCTAGGTTGGTCCTGTACAGAAATGCAGCCCAGTCGCCTTTTCTATCTATGCTACAAGCTTCATTTTGTCTCGGTTAACAACAGACTAGACATTTGCAATATCCTCATTTATTTACATGATTTGGCTTTTTATTTTATACTGTGTTTTTTGCTGCACTCTACTTAGAACCTAAACCAACTGAAATTCTTCATCCCCCAATTTCAGGAAAGAAAAATCTCAAAATGTCACTTAATGGATTCTTATCTAAGAATCTAAATGTTTCCAAAAGCCACAAATAAATAAAAGATTGGTTTTAGAACTATAGCCTTAACTGCAGGAATCTTTAACATATCTATTATAAAATGTACTTAGATATACATACCACTTCTACTTTTCAAGCAAGCTGACAGTTGCAGTTACAAAAGTTATTCATCAACACATGACTGTAAAACTTACAACGGAAAATAATATCAACGATACAAAACCAAATCCTGAGATGCAAGGCAGACAATCTGTACCTCACATCCACCACATTCTTACTTGAGTTTTCAGCTGCCTGCCATGGGCACCATGGTAGGCGTTAACCCATGAATGTTGCATCAAGATCCAAATATTAACATTCCTACATTTCATAATAATCTTGATCCAGGAATCTGATTTGAAACTATCATTAGTTGGAAGCATTCTTATGATGTTATAATACAGGCTGACAACTGAAAATATAAGTCCATCCATCCTCTCCTCACACAAAACCGTGTGAAACATCCTTGGAACCATGAATGTCTATTGGCTCTAAAATTAGGAGCCCAAAACCCTCACTGAACTATCTTGATAAGATATAGCAAGGAGGACAATAGCTGGTTTAAATAATGTGCAAGGACTCTTGCTTCCATTTTAGTGATCAACCATTCATAGACTTCAAAGAGAGAAAAAACAGATCCTGTGCACTGATTTAATCTCTGTAACCCTATTCCTCTGATTGCTCAGAGAAAATCAGTTATGAAACCTCATAAGCAAATTCCTGAGTGGATTGGTAGTCCTTGGTGGAGCAATGTATCAAATCAGTATTTTTGTTCATCATAAGAGCAAATACTGTATTGAAGGAGAAGAAAGAAAATATATAAACTGTTGAATATAAAATATGATCTACTGTTCCATTTCCTGTTTAACAAGCTTATCAAATACTCCATTAGAAATAACTTCTCTCATTTAAAGTACACTTAATATAGAGGTCATTTATACATTTTTTTTTACACTTTAGCCATTGCCAGTACAGCACGTTGATCATTAAATCATTCATTTCTATTTGATTGATAGGAAAGATGAAATATCCCCAGAGAAAACAGGTAGCAAAAAGCTGGAAGACATTCCTTCCATTTCTACAGGTAAAATCAAATCTGCTGTGCATCTGCCCATTAAATAGAACTGCTAAAACCAGTGATTCATAGATCTTAGGAGGCTGTAATTTAATGAATGCAGTAGAAGCATGACAAGTTCAGTGACGTACAATGAAAATGCTTTAGCAAAATAATCTATAAGAAGCATTTTTTTTGTTTCTTTACAGTATGTTGGCTACTCAATTGTAGCATTCCAGGTTTGTTTCACAGTCTTTAAATGTGTATGTTTCAGCTGTACAGACTGAAGCTAATTTTGCTTCAGTTATGAAATAAGATTTAGAGCGTTAGCTGTTGCATTTTGTTAGCCAAAATAAGAAAGCAGATGAAAATAAAGAATGGCTTTAGGCAGAAAGTCACAGCGATGCCAAGACATTAATTTAAGCAGATTGTTTCAATTAGACCTACCAACACTGTTGTGTACTACAATTCTTTAAAATAATGTTAGAAATTTATGCAGTGATAAAAATCTGTAAATATGAGCTTTTTGGTTTAAGGAGGAAACATCCTGAATACATATTTTTATGAGAGCCAAATATGACAGAATTTTTCCAGCATGGTAATTTTCCCTTCAGCTGAAAAACTCTGTCAAAGCCTCTTGTTACTTTAAATTGAGCCCTAAAGAAAGGTGACTATCACAGAGACAAAAATCTCAATTGGTACAATCAAGCTTAGACATCTGGTGACACATAATGCAGTGTGACAGGAAATGATCAAATATTAATATTTAATTCACACAATTTCATTGATGCATAGTCTGTGCCTTTTTTGCCTTCAGTCACACGCTTGCAATGCTACTGATGTTTTGACTTGAAAAGAAAGGCCATCTATTGTATAAAATGTAGCAGATACCATAAGTGGTGACCACCTTTCACTAGCACAAGTTTGTACTCAAACACACCATCCATAAGGAAAGCTTCTCCAGCAAGCTGACACCTGACCAACAGAGAAAGGGGAAGATTTCTGATGTGAAAACCTGTTCTTTGATTTTATTTTAAACCCCTGCAGGCTCCCCCAGCACATCCCTCTCTGCATATGCACCAGTACCTAATGGCACGCTGCTGAACGAAATTGTTAACGACACGAAGACTCCTGTGAAGGTGAGGACAGCCTGTTTTCCTACCCCACTCTTTCACTTACCTCTTCTTTTCGAGCTCAGCTAGCAGAAAAGAGGGGGAAGCCTTACAAACAGTGTTTATAAACCATGAGTGCTCCTCTCTGTTATTGCTGGTAGGACTGCTGGGTTTTATTAGCATCTGTTCTGTCCTAGAATAGTGTATGATGTTTCTTGCATGAGTGGTAGAAAGTATAAAAATGTGGCAACCAGCTTCATTCTTTGAATGAGGGGCCTGTTGCCTATTTTGTTTCATTTTGTAACCTCATTCTGCATTAAATACTGTAAAAATTCATACCTTCTGAGCTTTCCATGACACGGGGGTAGGACTGGATCTTCTTGCTTTTTTCCTGCCAGCCAGCTGTCAACCAGGAGATCTCTGCTGATGTCTCCCCCAAGCAGCCATGCAGCATGGAGCCAGGGGCTAGCCCCCCCTCCACAGGTTTACAGCAGCTGCCACAGGTTACATCTGAGGCTGCGGTGGGGGTGAGAGGAGGGGATGTTATTTTTTCTGTCCTGGATGCTGTGCCAGGGGATGGCAGGAGGGTGGCACTAGCCTCAGTACAGCTGCTTGAGCTCCTGGAACCTCCCTCTGGAGAGAGACCTGAGGGTCTATATGGCTCAAAAAGCCACTCTAGGGGTTTTATTTGGTGTTTGTGTGTACTGGCTGTAGGGAGAGGCTCATGCCCACTTGGGTGAACACAAGGTCTGGATGATGATGTCAAGAATTTGAGGGCAGAAATGCTGGCTGAAGCCTCACCTGTCACACCCCTGGCAAATTGTCACCATTCTCCATCCTGCCTCTGCAAGCTTCTCAGCTCCAGCACACAAATTGCACCAGAGTGATCCCAGATACATGTTATTTTTGCTGTCCAAAATCCTGACATCCACAGAATCTAAGAAAGAAAAATAATACTCAACTGTGTATTACCTATAGCTGTTGGAATGAAAGAACTAATAGAATGTGATGAAAAAATGGGTTTAAAATCGCTTATTTGCAACATTTGAGATGTGCCAGAAGATTGACATTAACCAGTTCCTCCATGTTATGTGCTTCCTCATTCTTTCTTGGCCCAGTCCTTTGTGATCAGCTCTGTAAAGGCTGGTTCATCAAAAGTCATCTAAAGGCAGCTATTTAGAAAGTGCATATTCCTTAATATTCTGTTTATATGATAGAACATTACCAAAAGTTCTTTCTCTAACCGATGAGCCATATTTTATATACAACAAAACATACATTCCTCTAAGACTAAGGCATCCTAAAGGAACAGCTTAACAGAGCCGAGTTGCACAGAACCAATGGGTGCAGAAAGAGTTCTCTCCCATTTCACTCATTCTTTATTATATTAACATCTTATTTTCTCTCTTATCCCCTGACACTCTGTAAATGCATGTATTTTTTATTTTGCTTATTCTTGGAAGCTATCAAAACCTAGGTGTTATGTATGGGACAGGTGTCTCTAGCAGCCTTGTGCCAACCTGCCTGGCAGCAGAAGTGGAAACACCACCCCTCTGTGGGATTCAGGCTGATGAGCTTGCTGCTCTTTTGCACCAGTTTCTTCTTGATCACTGTCTTGGTCCTGTTGTGTTTGTTTATGCAAGGTATAAAAAGTCTTGCTAAGAGTAAAATTGTCCTTAGAATCATCATAGAATCATAGAATAATTATGGTTGGAAAGGACCTCCAGGGTCATCAAGTCCAACCTTTAACCCATCCTATTCCTAACCATTAAACCACTAGACCATGGCCTCAAGTGCCTCATCAACCCGTTTTTTGAACACCCTCAGGGACGGCGACTCCACCACCTCCCTGGGCAGCCTGTTCCAATGTCTAACCACCCTCTCAGTAAAGAACTTCTTCCTAATATCCAACCTAAACTTCCCCTGACGTAACTTGAGGCCATTTCCTCTCATCCTGTCATTAGTAATTTGGGAGAAGAGACCAACACCAGCCTCACTACAACCTCCTTTTAGGTAGTTGTAGAGGGCAATGAGGTCTCCTCTCAGTCTCCTCCAGGCTAAACAACCCCAGTTCCCTCAGCCGGTCTCCATAAGGCCTGTTTTCCAGTCCTCTCACCAGCCTCGTTGCCCTTCTCTGGACTCGCTCCAGCACCTCAATGTCCTTCTTATGCTGTGGTGCCCAGAACTGGACACGGTACTCAAGGTGTGGTCTCACAAGTGCCGAGTACAGGGGCACGATCACGTCCCTACTCCTGCTGGTCACACCGTTTCTGATACAGGCCAGGATGCCATTGGCCTTCTTGGCCACCTGGGCACACTGCTGGCTCGTGTTCAGTTGGCTGTCAACCAACACCCCCAGGTCCTTTTCTGCCAGGCAGCTTTCCAGCCACTCTTCCCCAAGCCTGTAGCGCTGCATGGGGTTGTTGTGGCCAAAGTGCATGACCCAGCACTTACCCTTGTTAAACCTCATACAATTGGCCTCAGCCCATTGCTCCAGCCTGTCCAAATCCTGCTGCAGAGCCTCCCTACCCTCAGGCAGATCGACACTCCCACTCAATTTCATGTCATCTGCAAATTTACTGAGAGTGCATTCGATCCCCTCATCCAGGTCATGGATAAAGACATTAAACAAGACTGGCCCCAAGACTGAGCCCTGAGGGACACCGCTTGTGACGGGTCTCCATCTGGATTTAACTCCATTCACCAGAACTCTCTGGGCTCGGCCATCCAGCCAATTTTTAACCCAGTGAAGAGTCCACCTGTCTAGACCATGAGCCGCCAGCTTCTCCAGCAGAATGCTGTGGGAAACAGTGTCAAATGCCTTCCTGAAGTCCAGGTAGACAACATCCACCACTTTTCCCTCATCCATTAGGCGGATCACCTGATCATAGAAGGAGATCAGGTTGGTTAAACAGGACTTGCCCTTTGTGAACCCATGCTGGGTAGACCTGATGCCCCCGTTGTCCTGCACTTGCCACATGATCTCCCCCAAGATGAACCGTTCCATAATCTTCCCTGGCACCATGGTCAGGCTGACAGGCCTGTAGTTCCCTGATTTCCTTGAGCAAATAAAAATATAAAAAAGTGTTTAAAGGATACATATAATATAAACATGCAAGGTACACACAGTAAAGGAAAACTTGCTTTGTGTTCTAAGACCTTCATATTTTTAACAGTAAACTTTATAGAACTCTAAAAGGTGTTATTCAGAAAAAAGAGGAGGGAAAAAAGAAGGCTTTTTTGTGTAATAACATACATTGGCAGTGGAATGCATGGATGGTATATGTTAACAAGATGTGGGAAGGACTGAGAGATTGGCAGAAAGCAGGAGGTTCCCAAGTGGCCTCTCTGCAACACCTCTTCAGATACTTGCTTTTCAAGACTTGAAATTTGAAGATCAGCTCTGTTTGTGAATAAGGAACAAGAGATATCTTCTGATGTTAAAATAACAAAATCTGTAACTTCCTCTCCAGGATGAATTAGGAAATCTCCTGAATGCACCCATAGTGACTTTCCTCCTTGTGGCCAGCACATAATAGGCTACAAATAAATTGGCTTTTGGAGTTTAATATTATTAAAGGAAAAAATTAGGCCAAAAACTGCAAAGACTGTTGAGAAACAGTAAACAAAAGAGTACTTTTAATAGCAGTAAAGACAACTGCACAGGAAAGATGTAACACAGGTAGAACTAGTTCTACTTTATTAACAGGAAAAAACAAATGCAAGCATCTGAACATGAAGCAGTAACAGAGTCTACCAGACTACTCTAGTTGACTGAGGGTAGGATACCGACCAGCATCTAGCATTTGCTTTTCACTCTCCTTGATATCACACACTTTCCTCCGAGGCAGCTATATGACTTCAATGATGATGGAAATAAGACTTGGTAACACTTTCTGTGCAAGAAATTCTCTTCATCACATTCATTTATGCATATCAAAGGCAACTCTCAAATCACAGTAATAGAAACTTGTTTGCAAAGGCTGAAGCATTAAGCCACCAGATGTGGCTAGGAGCCCTCATGTCTTGTAGGATATGGTTCAGAAAGTTATTTTGGGAGTTGGATTAAAAGGGTACCCTTCTACCTATTAAATACTTAAATGTGGAGACAAAAAAAAAAAAAAAAAAAATCACTTAGTTTTATTTCTCCCCTTTTTTTCCTCTCCTCTTCTTTTCCAGGAGCTGGGAACAAATACAGTCCCAGAACTGCCTGTGGACCAAATGGTAGAATTCAGTGTCACTCTCACTGATCAAGAGTACACAGCTGAACTTAATGATCCCAACTCCCCACAGTACCAGCAACTAGCTGCCAAATTTCAGCTACAGGTAAGGAGGCTCAGTGAATGCCAAAATGTTGGCTTTCTACCTTCACTAAGATTCATAATATGAAACTGCTTTCACCATGAAAGAGAACTAGAATCTACTGCCCTCATCTGAAATAGATAATTCCTGTTGTCTCAAGACCTTCAGTTTTCCTTCATGTATAGTCACATTTTCCCCTCATTTAGGCCACCTGTTCAGCCACCAAACTAACAATCCAACATCTTTTTCAGCAGTAGAGCCTCAGATAACTGATGAACAGAGTAACTTCAGGAATATCATTTGTACTTAATCAGGAATTCATGGACAGTACTTTGTATTAATTTAATTTCTACAATAAACCTAATGAGAAATGTAATATAAATGTTAAAAGTAATTAGCTACTGTTGTCTGAACTTCAAAGGACTTCCAGTCATTTTCTTGTGCATTAGCACAGTTTCTGTAATAACTGGAGTATCTGTGGTGTTTTCATATAATTAACTATATTAACTGAATGTTCAGCTATCAATTTAATAGATAGCAGTTAAAGACTTGAGCTTCCAAAAAGGTTTTCTTAGTAAAATTAACTAAAGCTTCTCATTAGTTTCACAAGCATTCCTTAGTGCAAGCTATTTCACTACCCTGGTTCAGTATATATGCATAGAAAAATAGTGAAGGATGTCCTGACAGAGCTGATAAAAAGTGACTTCTCTAGGGATTTCTGGTATTATCGTCAAACAGAACTGCCTGCAGACTTTGTTTACACACATATAATAACATAATTCAGCAATCTGACTTTTATTTCATTAATAGGAAGGTGAGAAATGCAGTTTCTTGATGAAATTTTATCTGTCCACTTTAAAGAGTCCAAAGCTGTTCTTGACATGCAATGTTGAATAGAAAATGATTTCTAGTCCAGTATCATGAAATACACCTGACATGCTTTCCTCCAAAGACAGGTCATGGAGACAGAGGGCAATCTTGATACAAGACAATTTTAGAAGTGCACTCTCAAAGAGTGAGAGTGAGGAGTTTAGATTCAGAACTAACACCTCATCCAGCTACATGAGCTCCTGTACAAATTCCAGAGAAGCCCTTGTAAAGGCTGGGGCCATGGTATTCCAAGCTCAGTTTCTATTTCATTTCAGGACATGGCAAGAGGGAAGTGTTACAGAAGACATTACAGTGCAAACGTTCATAAGTACACCTGACATTTAAAATCATAGGAAAAATGGAATGCAGATTCAGATGCTTACACCACACAGTGAATTGAGATTCATTTGGCAAGAGTAGGAAATAGGAAGCTACATGCACATACAGTTTAAAGAATGCATCCACTTCATTATGATGTAGAGAGAACCAGGAGACTGAACAGAACCTTTGCCAACAGTCAGCTGGCAGAACATGGCTAAAAGTTAACCAAATACAGACATGTGGTGCAATTTTAGGTGCCCCAGGTTATCCAATACATCTGCAGCGGCCTCTCAAATATGAGCACTGTACTCTTTTGAACTTCTGAACCAGCAATGGAGCAGAAGATGACCTTAAGGCATCTAAAATGGTAGTGCTTGCCTAAGTTTAGGAAAATTCATTGCATTTTAGTGATTCAGGCCCTTAATCTCTGTTACTTTCAGTGAGTATTAGTCAACTGAATACTATTTAAAATCTTTCCACAGTCTAATTACTGCTTCTACACAACTTTCAACAAGTCAGACAAAGTTCAAAATGAAGTATTTACTTCAATTCCTTTCCTATGGTCCTCTTGTAGGAGATGAAAAAGGGGAATTGTCTACATTGAGCCTATACCTGGGGCTAATCTGTAGCAGTTGTTCTACCACCTGATGACCCCCTCCCTAGCTGAAAAGGGGAATCAGAGAAAAAAAGGGAGAAGCCCCATGGGTCAAAGTAGAAACAGACTTAATGAAATAACAAAACTAATATAATCACCAACATAAAGTATACAAGCTTATACTCAGCTTCATCCTTATGATCAGCAGCAGGAACAGAAGGCCATGAGAAAAGAGCCCCAGGAAGAGAAGAAACTCTTACCTTCATGAGCTCCCTCCTTTTGTAATGAGCATGATGAAGTGTTATGTGATACGCCTGAGTCAGATGCCTTGGTTGGATCTCCCATCTGACTCGGGGCTACTCATGGCCTGCCTGCATGGCTGGCCCATGGGTCTGTGCCTGGGGAACCAGGACAGAAGTGTAGATGCCAGGCCATTTTCTGTGCTAGCCTTCAGCTTCTCTTCTGCTTGTTGCCACAAAAGAGACAAATAGGCTGGTACAATGTCACTGGTACCTAGTATTGTGATAACTTACTGAACTTCTGATACTTCTTCACTTAACCTACATTAGAGATGCAGAGAAAGCTGTGGGTTGGACTACTTATTCTCTACCAGTTCTGACAATTTCTCACACATGAACGCATGAGTATTAAATGTATGCTGGGTTTGTACAGAGTCATATAGCTAAGGAAGAGGAAAGATCTCCACACTAATGCTTTCTAAATTATATGCTGTTAAAAGGACCTGTTTCCTCAAAAGGCTTTTTCACTTCAAGTGCTGAATTCCCTCAACTCCACAGCCTTTGCTCGCAGATGAAAGGCTTAGATGATGTGTTGCCTGGTACGTACCAGCACCAGGAAGTGAATCAGAAAGGAACTGTGGAACTTGGCGTTTAAAAAAAAAAAATCCCTTTCCTCTGACATAGTAGATGTACATAAAATATTTCATTTGACTTAGCTGTATAAATGTTGATCAACTGGAAGAGCCAAAAGATCAATCAGCTGTATCACAAAATACTGTTAATTCTTTAGGTGCTGATAAAAACACCATTATTCTAAAGTCTGAAAAATGTGTATAGAACTTACAATGAATTAATGTTTCTTATGTTTTTCTATAGATGCAAAAAATATTTGTGAAACTCCCAGGATTCAAAGAAATTCATGTATTAGGATTTAAGTAAGTAAGAAAACAGGACTCACTTTTTGACGGGCTTCTAGGATTCTCCACTTCCTCCTTTCCCTCTAACACGAAGAGACCTACATAACAGTGGAGCATGTATCTATAAAAAGAAAATAGTTTTCTGGGTACAGCACAGAGACAATATGGAGAGGTGTGCAAAAACATCCCAAGTGAGACTATGAGGTTCTGAATTACTAAGTAGAAGTAGCTTTGCTTCCCTGAGGGGTGAAGTAATCAATAAATCCTTTGAAATTGTTTGCTAGCAGTATTAAATTAAGGACTTTTTTAAATGACAAGGCAGAGTTAGGAGTATGGTTATTTAGGTGGGCACTTTTTTGTGTATGGAGTCTGTGCCTTTCATAGATCACAGTGAAGGTGCCTTAGCAAGAGAAGGTTGCAGAAGGATACATATTCACATATATAAAACTTTTCCAATAGGTGTTTCCCAGGTTTTTCAAACAATTAAAAACGTTTCATTTTTTAATTACTTTATGTTCTGTCTTGTCATCCCTTTTAGTTCTAGCTTCCTTGTATGTTAACTGCTAATACAAGCTATATATTTTTTCAATATCTAGAGAGGAGAGGGGATCAAAAACTGAGTATTTGACATGGTTATGCTTCTATAGATATGAGCACATTATGTAAAGAGTCAAGGGAAAACCAAATTACTAATAGTAAGTAACAACATAAAATTGAAAGGGAATAAAGAGCAAGAAAAAAAGATGTAAATTCATGTGGGCTTATGGCACAACATCAGGAACATTCAGTCCTTCTAGGAGTATTTAACACATGCTGAAGAACATTTATATCGCAATGCAATTTTAGACAAGAGCATGCTTCTTCCTAGCATTTCTCTCTGCAGAATTGCTGGGGGAAAGGACAGAGAAGAGCAAAATAGAGTGAAAATTAGTTGCTTATATTTTGATAATGAAAGCAGGAATACAAAAAGCTGGCTACTGCAGAACAAGCAGAGAAAATCTGTAGTAGCATCTCGAAGTTGCAACTTACAATAGCTAACCTCTTTCAGTTGTGACTCCGGAAGATCTGGGATCCATTTCTTTTTAGTATGGTGGTCTTAGGAGCTGATATGAAAACACATTCATCAATGTGGAACACCAGGATTGCTTCCCATCATCTAGTAATTTAGTTAGCTCCTGAGAGTTACCAATCAATAAAGACAGGTGTTGTTGTCCATTGTCCCTTATCTATACTGCTACGTATATTAGCATCATTTCCCACATGGAAGGACAACATTAGAGGTATGCTAGATAATTCATCAGGGAAAATAAGTGCATTGTACTACAGAAGGTCAACATAGGCATGTCTTCCAGAGGTAATTAATAGGTCGAGTTACCCATGTGACTAGAATCTGAGTAGGTACTATGTGTGGTAACAGTAATAATTGCTACTCATATCACAGGTGTTTACTGCCACCATAAACATACAGATTAGCAATGACAGTGCTCAAATTGCACCATTTATAGTGGGAAAGAGGAAAGCAGATATTTCAAACTATCAAGGTAAAGTAAGATTTCTGTTTTCCACTCGAACCATGAAGATTCCCATTGTTTGGAAGGGAAAAAGTGAAATAATGGAGAGTAGGCTGTCATTTTTACAGAGATAAAAATTATAGACAACACATAAAAGATAAAGAGTCAAAAGATGTTTTTGATATACGACTGATTTACTAGTATATGTGAATCTTTGTTTTTCTTTCTTTTGCAATCTTTTATCACATCCTTTCTTCTGTGATGAAATGCAGAGAGAAGAAGGAGAAAGATGGGTAATTTGTAATTCATTATTAAGATTAATCATTTTGTAGACTGTTAGAGGTAGATAGATACATCACTAAATGTTTTTTATCTTGATGTGACACTGTGAATTGATTTGTGTTCTGTCTAAGTCTCAAATATAAAGCAGCAGGGACAGTTTTTACCTTAATCTGAAAGGTTCACATAATCAAATTTTGTCAGGATCTCACTGAAGGAAGGAAAATTTTTGACCTAGGAAAACTGACATTCTGATCAGTAAAAATCTCTATCAGTCATAAACTGAAAGTGAAAAAAAATAAGAAAACTTCATTTTTAAATTTTCATTTTCAATCTTCTGTTTCCTAGCTGTATTCACACACATACATTATCTTTGATAAATAAGTAGAATTTGATTTGTTACCTCCATTATCAGGTCAGATGATAGAATGGCAGAGACTAGCTACTAGCTTAATAAAATGCAGGGAGCTTTTGACTGGTAATACAAAGAGCTACAGAATCTTTTGTTGTTGCCTAAAAGTGCTGCTGGGGAATAATTTGTCCAGCAGTTCCCAGAATTTCTCTTTTACTCATACTATAAAAGGAAGAACTGCATAATGCTTTTCCTGAATCCTTGCAATGTCATGTAAATGTAAATACATAGCACATACTAGATAAAGTAAAATTATTCTCTCTCAAGTTGTTTGATATTATAAAAAGCAACATAGTGGTGAACAAATGTTTTACAATGCATTCATTATTTTTCATTTTAATTATGTGAATTTAACATTTATGAAAACTGAAGTATTAACAATTGTGAAACTTTGAAACTTCTGTTAAACAAGTACACCTAGGAAGAAGCTATACACATTCATTTGGACTTGGAAAAGTTAACTCCCATTATAAAAAATAATTTACTTTTCACATTAGCTAACTTTCTTGCTGTTCTTCAAAAATGAGTAAAAATTGCCCTAGATGTGATAGGATTTTTGCTTATCTGCAGTTTTAT
This sequence comes from Podargus strigoides, assembly GCA_028020825.1. Classification (NCBI taxonomy): domain Eukaryota; kingdom Metazoa; phylum Chordata; class Aves; order Caprimulgiformes; family Podargidae; genus Podargus; species Podargus strigoides. The sequence goes on along the minus strand of CM051619.1, from coordinate 34,408,706 downwards.
TAAATGTCTAATCCCTTTTCATAGGTTCCTGTATAATTAATAGGTGATTATGGCTTCTAGTAACCCCAGCATGGATTTATGACTGTTAGAACCAATAATCAATGATAGGCATTAGAAATGTTAGAACATTTTTATGATATTCTTCAATATTGGATTTTTTTTTAAAATAGTATGCATAGAAGGAGAAAGGTTTAGATATAGCCAAACCAATTTGAAGGTAATGGTCTCATTAGAAAGAAGTGTATCTGTATTATTTTTACAGAAGATAATATGTTATGGTTACATATATTTTTGTTTGTAAAATCAGTCCTCAGTCAGTAACTGATTTTGCTGCACTGGGCATTTTTGCATCTTCTCCTTGCAGATCAAGTACCACTATTGCACGATACGTGGTAAACTTTGAGAGAGATGGCTCAGAAATCAAAAGCACAGCAGATGACATCTCAACTATTGGATCTAATAGGGTTGAAAATGAAAAGATTTCACTTTCTCCAAAGGAAGAGAGTGAGATATCTGCAACTAAACTCACAGTAACAGACCTTCAGCAACTGGTTGCCATCGCACTCCATGAAGACCAGTCCCTGCCAATGGACCTCGGAACACTTCAGTTTACTGATGGTCAGTAGGCAGGTCAGGGCCAGGCACAAGTCTGAACCTTGCCCTTTCAAACTGATGCAATTTCTCCTTTACTTCCCTAACAGACTGTTTTCTTTGACATATCCCATTCTCCTAAGTGTTGCATAACATCTAAAGGATGCACAGATCTAAGTTAACTTTTGTAGCAAAATGTGCCTTTTTAATTATACAGCCTAACTTCCAATCACATTGGAGGATCTATTTCTTGGTTGGTTGTTTAGAAAAGCTGGATATTTTGTACATTAAGACAAAGAAGAGGAGGAAAAATAAAAAGACATGCTATGGATATTCACTGTATGATTTTAATTTCCCAGTATGGACAGTCTTCTCTCTTTAATACGAAAAAAGTGAAAGCTTTCTCTAACATAAATTTAGCTTTCTGAAACCTAAGTCTTGATAGTAAGCAATCCATCTAACCTTCCAGTGAAGTCAAAGAGACAGACATCTTAAAGAACATTTCATGCCAAGCTAAAGTCAGTGGTGTGAATCACAATATAAATGCACATTTTGCTTTCTGAAATGTAGAGGGAGTGTAGATGACAAGCTGGGTGTGAAGACCCCCAGCAGAAGGTTGAAGGTTTGCATCTTGTTCAGTAATCCAGCTAATAAATATCCCCTTATACTTTTTTTTTTTTTTTCCCAAAACAAGCATAACCCTAGTTTTGGGGAAGTGGGTTAAAAATGGGGAAAATAATTTAAAATATTTTTTCATATGAATATTTACAAAAACAATCTTAAAACACACACCAAATTTTAGCTATAGTATTTCATTTACAAACAGCAGCAGGGGTTTTTTGCCAAAAAGAAAAAAAATTTAGATGAACTAATACTTTCTATAACAACAAAATGTCATATTTTGATGTAGATTAAAAGTCCAAAGAAAAAATGTCATGGCTATAGAACACTTTAATAACTATTTTAATTAACTCTTTCCCACTAGTTATTTTTAATAACCACTTTTAGAAAAAAAGCTTACATGCAAGTATGTTTAAAGAGTTCCTCTGATGGGATGAAGGGAGCAACTGGGCACTAAGGCCAAAACACTGAGAGTAACAATTATGTGGACTCTAGGTAAAACTGGAAAGAATTTACACTTAATGAACAACACAATATAATGACTCATCATAGCCCATGAGGATTTAACTGAGTGGTTCATACTTCAGCTGATTTTCAGCATTCATCCAGCTCTCTGCAGACCTATCCCATTTACACTAAATAAAAAGTACAAAGAATACTGCATATAAAATTCTTGTTTTCCTCATAATTGGAAGTTTAAATGGAAATTTATGCCTCTTTCTTCTTAACATGGATTTTTAAAAGTAATTTTTTGATGGACAATAGTTTTAATACTGATTTTTTAATGAGCAGATGTGTTTTGATTATTTTTCAGTGTGCCACTGCTGAAATATTGTGCTCTCGCTCTGTATTTTTTTTCCAGAATCTATTATACCACCTAGTGATTTTGATAATGATATCCAGGCCATGGTCACTATTCCTCTGGCAGGCCCTGATTTGGTATGTTTATGCTGGTTCTTATATTTATTTAGTGCTCCATGAAAATGAAATTAAACAGCATTAAGATGCACACAATTATACAGAAGAATGCTCTTATCCTAAAATACATATCTGCCTTTTATATTTATATACACCATTATATATTTATATACACCATTTGGTGTAAGGATGAATGTTGTTCTGTTACACTGCAAGAGAGAAACTGTGTAGAGCATTTACAATTAATATTAATGTTTGATTACTTTTTCCAGTTTTAATTGCAAAGTAAACAATGTCTCACCAGTTTGGTAGTACACCTCAATGACAGGAGAGCAATTGACAGGGATAGTGAAAGTCATCTTTCTTTGACCATATTAAAGTTATAGGCAATGTGATTAGGATAATATGTATATCCTATACATTTTATACATCCCATGACTTCATGCCGAGTTAGTTGTTTGCAAGCTCCTGTGGCTAAAAAATATTGGCTTTTTTAGCATGAAAGTTGAACATAATAATAAAAGCTACTTTTAAATAACTTTTTCAGGAGGACTCCATGAGTGTGGAACTCCCACTAGGCTACCCTAGCCCAGCAACAGTGGACCAAACAGGAGACATCTTGGTCAATGAATTTACAACTGGAATCCCTGTGCTAAGTGGAGAGACCAGTGTCCCTGAAGACTTTAATAATTTTGTTTCGTCTGAGCCTGAGTACCCTACCAAACCCTCCAGAGAACCATTTCAGGACAGATCTCCTCCAGAAACAGAAGATATGGCTACAGACCAACAAAGTTTCACAGTGCCTTTCGATGCTCTGGGTAGCACTAGCAGTCCTCCAAAACCAGAGGATTCCCATTTGCCTGCTCCAGCAGACAATTCTGTTAACGATGACTTGATCACCAATGGCTATGAGTCTCCAACAGAGCAGGCTACTATACTGGTGGTTTATACAACAGGTAACTTTACACCATCTAATCTTCTGCAACCTGGAGATGACAACAGTGAGGCCAAAGAGAAGACAGAACTGACTGATATGATAAGAACACCAATCAAGGAAGCTGACCAAGATAGTCTGCCTGAACAAGGTAAGATACAAAAGATTTTTCCATAAGAGACAGTAGGAGAGATCCAGTTGTTATTAAACATACAGTCATGTATAATTACAGTAAAAATTCCTCTCAGTTGTGACAGACACTTTTTAAAATTTCTGGGTTTGCTTTTTGTTTATTCAGTTTTTTCCATAAAGTATGGGGTTTTTTGAGGCACTCAGATGTATGAGAAAAAACACATAAATCAAAAAAAGCATATACATACGTATGTCTGGGCAGAGAAAAGTCTGTATAGTTAGCCTTTAAAATGAAAAATACATTATAGATGTTTCCCACAGTTATCAGAAAAGTGCTGATGAAAAAGGTTCTGATAAAGGTGGTAGAATCATCTTTAGGGCACAGGCAAATTAGGTTTTGCCCTAGAACAGCAAAATGTCAGTTAGGCTGCTGCCTCCATCACCACCATCAGCAGCTTGGAAAGCCATGCTAGTCACAAGAGAACTGGGGGTGGGGGGATGGTAACTGGACTGTATGGGGCAGGAGCCTCCACTGATCCTCAAAGCAGCACAGTTCCTGCTGTTGCCCTCCATCTGTCCCAGCTCTTTTCTGCTCCCCCTCCTGCTCCCCAGCCTGGCCTTACCAACTCAGCAATAGGTCAGTAAACTTTAATTTTACTTACACTTCTGAGAAGCCTGTGCTAGCTGTGTGAGATGCAAGAGGTCACTACGAACACATGGGAGGAATTAGTTCTTTGATGAATACTCAGATGTACTTTGTCTCAGAATTTTGACTGACTCCCTCAACAAAAAAGCAGAGGGCAGGTAAGAACTTTATAGGAATGAGCAGGATTCTCTAAAGTCCCCACATAGTCTCTATGCAATACTAAAAAATCTGCTAAGAACAAACAGAAAACAAATTCAATGGCAAAATTCCCACATTATCTTGCACAATCACACTCAGTCCTTCTGAATACCCAAGAATGTAATCCTCAAAGCTTGTAATTTGCTTCCTGCTTCAGGGAGCTGTTCCCAGAAAAGGCTCTACTCTGTCCTTGTTCCACCAGCTCCCTCCTTGCTCAGTCCTTGGCTTTTCATGTCTCACCCTGCACTCCAGAAACCTCTTGGAGTGAGCATAACAAACACTCCTCCTCCTTTCAAGATGTTTCTCCTGACTCAGCATGCCCAGAAACAGCAAAAAGGCTCCTTCATCCCTCCTGCCCAGCCGCGTCCCATAAGGCAAACAGGCAACGTTTGCCTAGCTGATCGAAAACACCCCACTGCATGGTGGTAAACTCCTTCACAATGGACCCACACAGCAGAAATGTCAGTGGGGAATGCCTGTGCAGTGTACTGTCTCTAGTACTGTTCTTTCTGGATCCAATAAGTAACAAGATCAGCATTTTAAAGAAGAATGTAAAAGCTGCCACTTGGGATCATACACTAATCAGCTCCAGACAGGGAAGAGCACAGCATATTCCATGGTCATGTTGTTGCACCTGGTAGTTTATGTGCTGAATAAGAACAACTTGATCTACAGTCTTGCCTTTGTACACAGAGTTCTGAAGTGAGACAAAGATAAATACTTCATGATTAGCAGAGTGACTTAAAGATTAGAAAATCACTTCTTATACGAATCAATTGTGAAATGTTCCTGAAAATAAAGTTTGTGATTAGAAGTGTTAAATACAACTATTTTGAAATGCATACTGAGAAGTCTTGTAGTGCTACTGACAAAAGCACAGCATACCTTCAAATAACAGTACAACATACCTTTAAATAACTTCCATTATAACTGTGGAAAAGTGGTGCATTTGCAGGGGGAAAAAAAGTCATATGCAATTTTCAATCTATTCACTCATTGGGTTAGGGATTTGATGCCATAAAAACTCCATAAAGCCACATACCTATTTCGCAAACTGCTTAATAGCTAAAAAATCTTGTAGCCTAACAGCTCCAAATGACTGACAAGAAGAAGCAGAGGGTATTTGACTCACCAAAAAATGCAGAGCAAATTATACTGAAGATACTATTTCCATTAATTTTCTTCAGATCAAAAATTGTAAAGAATTTGTTTATTGCAATTTATTATAGTTACTGCCTGACTGTTTTTCACTGGATAGGAGGAGTGATACTGAAGATGGACCTCTCTCATGCCCCAAAGTTCAAGCTTGCTTGATTGTTCCCCAGTGACAGTGTGAGACCACACTTCATTTGACTCTCACACCGGTTCTGATCCCTCAGATCAAAATGGGCATTAGATTATGTATTTCTAAATGATCCTCAGACATTACATTGCATAGTTTAATGAGTTTCAATGTCATCAGACAAACTTTTCTCCTATAATTTGAAATTCAGTGAAAAAATACGTAAAGGTTTTTCTTCTTCCTAAAGCCATTATTCCCAGTTCCAAAAGATCATGGAATTTTTCACTTAAAGAGTTGTGGGTCTTCTGTAAATGCGGGTTTTTTCCTGTAAGCACCTGCTACCAACCCTTTAAATAGTGTTTCACATTTAAGTTGGAATCTGTCAATCTGCAAAACAGAATGAACTGTCTGGACTTGCAGGAAAAACCTTCCCCAAATAAGGCCCATTATCTTGTTTGTCCTTGCTGAACATAAGTTATGTCTAAAACAAGCACTAGAATATAAGAATTCAATCATCTTCTCTGCAGCTGAGTAGCAGGGGAAATATGATTGCTCCTTGTCAAAAAAAAAAAGTGGAGGGATGCCATTTTAGCAATGACACAAGCCTGTAGTTATTATATTTGCTTAAAATCTTCTACTACACAAAACATACTGCACGCTTAACAGAAGAAAGATGTTGAAGATCTATTTACTGAGTTCTTAAAAAGAGTGACTAATGTATACTTTCTAAATTTTTTTCTCTTTTTATAGTTTTTTCAGTTCTGGAAGTCTTGTGTACAGCATTCCCTGTATTTTTTTACTTCCCTAGATGTTGCATATTTCATAGGAACTTTTAGAATTCAATTTGGAAATTTAGGGCTTAACAACATTTATGCCAGAGGTTTTATTAAAGTCAGCAATGTCAGTGATACTAATTTTAATATGGCAAGTAGAATGCCTCACTAGCAGGTGCAGAATTTTTTCACAGTTTTTGCCTGGCTGCATTTAACAGCCATGTTTGTTAGAATTATGTTTTTTTAGTGTCCTGATTCCCCAGGCTTGGGGGAATGCAGGCAGGGCATGAGTAGCCCCGAGTCAGCTGAGTCAAGGCAGCTGACTCACAGGTGTATCCCATACCATCTAGGCATGCTCATTATAAAAGGAGGCAACTCAGTGAGGGTGGAGCTCCTTCTCCTCTCCTTGGTGGTGGTGTTCTGGTCCTGCTGTCAGCATTGAGAGCTAGGTTGAGTAGAACCTTTATGTTGATTGTTGTTTCAGTTTTGTTATTCTATTAAATCTGTCTATACTTCAGCTCGTGGTCCTTTTCCTTGTATTCCCCGATTCTCCTTCCCAGCTGAGGAGGGAGTCTTGGGTGATATACTAACTGTTGTGCTGTAGCCCTGAGTACTGGCTAACCATAGACATTTAGAAGAAAGTCTTGTAGCTGTTGCTGGTGTGAAATGGCAGGAGCTACTTGAACAGTGCTGTATAAGGTTGGACAGAGGGTTAGGGTTTAAACAGTTGCCTGCAATTCTACTACATTAATTTCTAGCTGTTTCCCCACCCTACAGTCCAAAAGATGGAGAAAATTTTCTTCATCACACCTTTAGAACTTCAAACTCACTCTAGTTTACCTTGAAGGGAAGAGCTGGATAGCAGAAATAATGTAGTTTGTGATTCTTGTAGCTGTCCTGATAAGCTGTATGTTTCACGGATGGACTTTATTGCATCAGTTACGATGTGTGTAACTGCAGTATGAACATTACTACAGATTCCTGAATGTTGCATGTCTACAACTTATACCAACTACTTTAATTGTGCCTACCTAATGTCACTGAGCAAAGCAATAAAAAAAAAATTATTTCACAGCTCCCAAAAAGATAATCAGACTCACACGTACAAATACACACAAAATACAACATCTAGGGAAAAGGGAGTAAAAAACAGGTGAGGAATGAGAAGGCAAGCTAAAGAGAGGTGTCCTTTAAAGCCATGCAGGATGGCGTTTGTCAGGCTTGGGCAGACAGTGGGAGGAATGAGCCAGGAGCAGGTGTGAAGCTTCTTTTAGAAGGTACTGTGCTCATTCTGGACAGCGATGCTCTCCATGGGCAGTAAAGAGCAGGCCAGTGAGTCTTAGATAGCCATGCTGGCCAAATGGTGGCGGCAGTTACTTCACCTCTTGAAGTAGCCCAGAACTACTAGCAAGATGCTAAGCTGCCTTTAAAGTAAGCCTGACTTTTGAATTCCAAATTCTGTTTTGAGATTTCGCAATAGAATTAAGAAGAAAACCTTGATGCAAATTTCCATACCTCTTAAAAGTTCTGAAATGCCTGGATCAGTTGTTGTGGTTTAAGTGTTTAATTACTAAAAAAGTTGGGGGTTTTTACTGTAGCACTTTCAAAACCTAGGTTTTTTCCATTTTCCTTTTAAAACAAGTGCAAAAAAAAACCTGGTGGTTTTTTTTTTTTTTTTCCTACTGTCTGAGGTGATACCGGTTCAGTGATCTCTAGTATTCCTTTTTAGATTATATATTAGGAAAAATTTCTTCACTGAAAGCATTATCAAGCACTGGAACAGGCTGCCCAGGGCAGTGGTGGAGTCCCCATCCCTGGAGGTATTCAAGAAACATGAGGTGCTGATGGACATGATTTAGTGGTCAATTGAGAGTGCTAGGTTAATAGTTGGACTTGTTGATCCTAGAGGTCTTTTCCAGCCAAAGCTATTTTATGATTCTGTGATTCTTTCTTCGTCATTTTTTTTCCTCTCTGGAGTGAAGTCATCAATATCTCTTCTGTATGGTTTAATTTTTTCTCCCTGTCTTTGCAGTCTTCTCATGACTCTATCTAAAATAGTATGACAATTCAAAAAGGAAGTCACTTGTGTAATGTATTAGACAAATTGTTTATTCGAAAACCAAGAAAACTGTAGCAGTAAAACAAAGGTAAACAAATGTATAAACAGATAAAAGAGTTCATGAAGTCTGTCAATGATGATATACTTTTATTACCTAAACAGTAAGAAGAACTTTAATTTCTGTTTGTTTTAATTGTAACTACTAACGAATTATACAATCCAGGTAAATGGTTATCCTAAAGTCCTGACCATTGTGGAGGAAGCAATATTTCTGGAAAAGTTATTGCAGACGCATAGGACAAAACAAAGCTGGCACTAAAATACTTCAGTTATTCCATTGTACTACATCTCAGACTTACCAGCCTGGATCATCTTCAAGTTCTCAAGAAAGACTCTGAGAGAAGAAGACTGAGAAAAAAACACTCATGAGGAGTAGATGTTGGTCACAACTCTGTGTGTGTAACTGATAAGAACTTCGTTAATTTCCATAATTGCTCTCATATTCACACAGCCTTCTTGTGAGTGGTCCCCTTTGATATCTTCCTCCTGCCCAACAGTTAATTTGGTTGTGCACTCCTCACTCACTATTATTGCTAAGAAATCTCTAGAAAAACTCAGTTTTCTGGATGTTTGGGGATTCTTTCTGCCTCTGCTTCATCCCTAGCTGCCTAAGCTCCATCTGTGCTTAGCAAAGCTTTCTATTTGGCATAACCACCATTGTCATGGAAAAGAAAACCCCATTACTTCTTGCAAGAACCGCTCTGGATGTTCCCAGGACTGGAATTCACCCATTCTTTGTGCCAGAAATGCTCATCTGCTTTTTTACGTTGACGTTATACAGGGTAAGAACTCATCCATTTCCTTTTTTAAAATTATTTTTCTTATGTTTTCTTTGACCATAAACTGACAGGCTTTTCTCAACATTCTCCCCCATCAGCTCCTCTCTCTGCCCCTTCACTTGTCGCTTGCTGCTTCAGATGTTCAGAGAATGCTTTTCATAGAGGTGTTGCTTCAGTCTGATACTTGGAGAAATGAACAGGTAAGTGTAGCTATATCATTTTCTCAAGGATTATATACGATATTGATAAGCCTAAAAGTTAGCTGGGAATTGAAGATGAATGGAAAATGTTCAGTAGGCCTATATTAAGACTTCAGGTTTAAGAAGAAGCTCATCGTATGTTCATAGTAAGTTGGAATTGCATATGCAGAGTACTACAGGTATCCCGAAGAGTCCTGAGGATATTAGAGTATATGATTAGCTTATGGCCAAAATTCAATGACAGTCTGCTGCTCAGCTATCTCCATGCTGGGAACAGCAGGAACAACCTGAATAGAACAAAATCTGTATAAGGTCTTCGAAACATGCTTAAAAATGCTAAAATAAAATGACTAGTCCAAGCAAAAAGGCAGGAGAGAAACAGAGTACTATCTGTTTTCCCAATTTAAAACATCATTTGTTTAACTTTTTAAGCTATCCAATCACTTCAGTTCTACTTTTAAGGTTAAGCTTTCTTCTTCAATTTGAAAGCTGCCATAGTATTTAAGACTAACAGACAAGGAGACATAAAAATCTTAAACGGAGGCAAATTTGCAATGATGTTTATAAGAAAATTAAGTTTGTGTTTGTGAAAATCTAGAATGAGCAAAACTCCTGTCAAGATAGAGTTCATATATTTGCACATTGCCATTTAAAAAAAAAAAAAAAGAAAAAGAAAAAAAGTTCTGATTGAAGATAACAGCTTCTTTTTCCATATGTTCTTACCATTGCTTTCTCAATGCAATTTTATAGAAAGGTATATAGAGGAAAGGACGAAACACAGTTTCAAGCAACAATAGCCTGGTGTAAGCTAGAATGAGGCAGAAGTTTCACTCAAATTCTGTAGAAAGGTAAGATCATAATATGCATCAGTAAGACATGATTAAACCAAGCCTGAATGCAAACATATTGATTTCTTGTTTGTTTTTTTGCATTTACACGTTCAGGTTTCTTTTTCATTCTTCCCCAGATGATGGATTTATTTTTATTTTTTTTAATTAAATCATTTTAGAATACAATACCTGTAGAATAGTGATGCCAACAAGAGACAACTGAGTTTACAGTCAACATTTTATATATGGCCAAATATTGCTTTAATAACCTTCTTTATTGCCTGCAATTTGGAATTATGGGCTTTCAAGCAGACTGAGAGGAGTATATTGTTGGCACAGCCAAATCTGCCAGGGGCTGATTGAGAAAACAAGAAGTACTGTTCATGAATGACACCCCTGTACCTGAGGATTTCAATTCCTAAGCAATACCTTTCAATAGAACTTGCCGTTGTTCTGATTTATTTTTCTAGAGATATGGAGGAACAAAGTTGGAAAAATACTGCCGCAGTAATTTCAGTCCTTTCCCCTAAATGTGTACGTAGCCTAGAGCAGTGGCTGAAGACCTGGCTAAGCTATGTCTTAGATCATTAAGATAAGTTCCATTCTCATCCCTATTAAATATCTTATTCCTCATTTCAGAACTGGGCATTAACTGCCACTCTAAAGTGAAACCATATAAACCAAAATTACACTGAACAATTCTTGAAGAATTTCAGAATATGCATACATGATACTGTAAAGCTCCAATAATGAAAAAAGTAATGTGGCTTGAGGAGAATGCATGCCTGAAAGCGTCAGGGCTGGCAATACATGGCAGAGCAGAAGAGAATACATTCAGAACCAGGCGCAGTTACAAAAAAAAAAAAAAATTCTTTCTCCTCTGTGGGAAAGGCTAATGAGAAAATTTCAGTTTATCTTTGTCCAGGCACATCTATTACAGTCCAGTTTTCTCTGATTTTATTGATATTTTCTTTTTAAACTATTGTAAGCTTAATACTGGTAATACCTAGTACTTCTTTGTGGAGGGAGCAGGGTAGTTTATAGACAGATAAATAATTATTTTTTCCTTGTTTTAGTCTCCCATTATATCTTTAAGGTCCATGATCATTGACTCTTTCTTTTTGTTACAGTAACAAATCTAATAGAATCATAGAATCATTTGGGTTGGAAGGGACCTTAAAGATCTGAAGCACCAACCCCCCTGCCATGGGCAGGGACACCTCCTACCAGACCAGGTTGCTCAAAGCCCCATCCAACCTGGCCTTGAACACTGCCAGGGAGGAGGCAGTCACATCTTCTCTGGGCAACCTGTTCCAATGTCTCTCCACTCTCACAGGAAAGAATTTCTTCCTAATGTCTAATCTAAAGCAACCCCCTTTAGTTTGAAAATGTTACCCCTCCTCACTCAACAACAGTTAAGAAAAGTTAAATGCAATCCTTGTACCTTATTCCAAACAATTTACATGAAAACAGTCCCAATTATTTAATTGTCATTTTTGAGAAACTAACATATGCCTTAAGACTTCTGCACCCCAGTATTATATGAAGATCTCATAGGGAATTTCAAAGCAAACACACAGCTAAAGGCTGTATGGATCCATTTTACTGTACTGTGTAGTTATTGCTGGTTTTAACATTCAAACTGCCTGCTCCCTAACAACAGTGCTTTGGTGGTTATAAGCCACTCAGATTCAGAAACCAACTATGGTGGATGGATTTAACAAGTCAAGTCATCGCTTGGGCATCTGGTCCAAAATCATTATCAATATCACTAAAATTGAAATGTATTCTTGCAATGAAATATAGTATAAACCCAGCAGGATCTTCACAGTTAAATATTCCTTTCCATCTCTCTCTCACAGAGTGACTTGTTCAATTTCAAAACTATGAGAAAAATCAGATTGCCTACATCCAAGGCACAACAGTTTAGAAGAATAAAATACTCATCATTCTGTGACTTTCGTTCCATTACTTCTGTGGTTTTCACATCTAAGTGACTATATAGTATGAAAAAAACCGTGTACTCAGTGTTTTCATTTTTCTTGGCAATTCTTAAAGTGTTCATCTGATGACAAGATTTTAAGAGAGCTAGGGGTTTTAACTTTCTAATTTTGTATTCGTTTTTTCTATTTTTAGGTCCTTGGATCAACACATTTCTTGAATTTATGTCATGTGACTTCTATTTTGTTTGTACCATTTTGCAAACTAATAAACTTCCATACCACAAAACTGTCTGATGGTCCCATCACCTGCAAAAAATTCGCTCTGTTTTTTCCTATCACACAGATGAGAAAAATAGAGAAAGTGGGCACGGATTAGGAGGGTACATTCAATTCTGAAGGACAGATATTGTAACCTGTCAGATTTTTGTTCCTAATAATTCTGAAGTAAAATAAATCAAAAATAATATTCCAGGTTCTAGGTTCTCCATTTGGGGAGCTCCAAAATCATTACAGTCGCATGCAGGAGAATTTACAACATTTAGATGGACGCTTCTTTATGTTTCTGGGTGTTTGTAAAGCTTTAGGTTATTTTCACACAGACTTTGTTATTTTAAACTCATGAAACAAATTTTTCAAATTTAATTGTAGACCAGTCAACAACGAGCATTAGGGAACAAGAATCCTTCTGAAGTGCTATGGTTTTAAGCAAGATGTTTCATATTCAGCTTTGATTCCATTCCTTTGTAGAAGTGTGTTCATATTTGCAAATTCAGTCTCTCAGTTTTGCTTCTCTATTTAATTCATTGCTGTGAATACCAATCAAGTCCAGACTTCTCAGTTTAGCATGGAATCTTGCTTGTTTAAGATATATTTTAATTTGATTTTACTATGATAGCAAATAGTGCAGAACTTCAATATAAAATAGCTTACAATATATAATACAGCAGCCTTTGATGGTTTTAATATTTTCATTGTAAATGTATATACTAATTCCTCTACTTCACAAGAGTATTCTAATTTCAGTTGAATTGTTTGTTTAGTGAGGACCTTAATCAGAAAACTGACTTTTAGAGTGCTTGAGCAATAGAATGTCATTTTGTCTGGCAGTCTCAGTAGCAGATGAGGTAAAGGTTCTATAAATGGTAAAAGCGATTTGTCATGTTATGGACCATTGATCTATTGTCCATGCAAGGTATCTAATAATACATTTGTCTGCATAGTATTCTTATAAAATGTAGGAATACTGCCCTAACATCCAACTTTATAACCCCTCAATTACAAGTGTGAATACAGCTAACTGCCTAAAGCAATTAATATGGAAATACTGACTTTTCTTCTGCTGCAGTCAAAAGAGTGCAGAGGCAAATGGATGTTTCTGCGTCTTTTCCAAGTCTTGACTTAGGGAGGCAGAACAGTCATCATAACAAGGTGCTGTAGCTCTTGAATTCAGTGGAGAAATTGTAGATGGTTCAGGCCCAGGTTTAACAGATTATCACTGACTGTTCTCCAGTCTTGTTCCGTAGATGCTTCCACTGCATAGTTTCAGTGCAAATGGAGTTAAACATTGTTACTCAGAGCTTTGGGGATGCTTTAAACACCAGCTATTCCTGTACTGTTCAAAGTATTTACGTGTTTCTGAAATGCTTAATCCCTTAGAACTGTTGGAACATAAGAATGCCAAAAACAGTTGCTAAAATTTAACAGTCAAGTCTCCCAATATATGAAGTTGACACAGGTCTATAAAGTAAACTCTCCCAATTAATTGTATATCTATCTATTGCATTTCCACCTGTTGTACTTAAATGACTGCTTTGAAGCTGACAAAGTTTAAAAAATCATACATTAAATGTATTTATTACATAATTTCAAAGCTATAAAGAAATAGGCTTATAAAAAGACATTCAAAAAGCTTTAATGAGAAAACTATTAGCCGACAGCTAATTGAAGTAAAGAAAGTCCTAATAAAACAGAAAATGGCAAGCTGAATTACTATTTTTTCAGCCATGCTTTAGCCAATGCATGTGAAAATGAGAATCAAATCAAAAAAGGAATTTCTAATCACACAATAAACCAGTATTTCAGAGGGCTCCTCCAGGTACAGTGACCAAACATGAAATTGCTAAAGGCAGATGTGACTCCCTTTTGCTACTGACTGACTCCCATGAAGGCCAAGGGAGCTTGCATTTCCCAAGGGGAGATGGATCAATGAAAATACTAACCCTCAGACATTCCATAAGGGGAATTATTTCTCTGTACTGAAAACTTTGTTCAAGTTGAGTAAGACCAGCAAATTTACATCAGTGAAAAGTTTATGGGCAGTCAGTCAGACTTCTATGAGCTGCATCATTCTGCTTCTCTCAGGCAGAATTAGCTACACCGAGGGAAAAGCTGCAGGAGACTAAAAGTAGCCAGCGTTTGGCTTTGTTCTTAATGATTTACTCTAAATCTTTATGCATCTTTGAGGAACAAGTGAAGAACTCTTTGCTTTTTATTTCTTCAGCCATTGCAGAAGTATATAATACTACCGACCTCCAAAAAAGCAATGGTGCTGAAGATTCCATTTCGAGATGAGGGCCATGTTGTAACTCTGTCTGGGAGAAAATGTCCCAAATCAAACATATAGTCTATTGCCCCAACAAATTAATCAGTTAAGCGTGAAAGTCAGGAAAACAGAGTTGTCCAGGTTGTCCAGTTGTTACCAAATAGAAGGTGGGCCTTGATGCCAGTGTGTGAAGCTCAGCTGGAGCAGCAGTCTTGGAAGACTCTTTCATAATGGACATAGACAAAATTAGTGAGCTGTAGTTGCTCAATACCCTGAATTCTGCAGTGGTTTAGCTTTTCAGGTCTTGATTTTGCAAATTTTACATTATCCTCTTAGTTTTCAGAGTGCCAGGTAGTACTGAATGAAGAAGAATGAGAGAAGATTATCATTCCCAAGTAGCATTTTATTAGGATGGGAAATACTCCTCTTGTGACATCATGTCAGAATGGCATTTAATTGCATCTTTGGTGGTGAGAACATGATGACGAAGCACAGCTGCAAGGCATGAAAATTTTCAGAATAAACTGAAGACTTCTGTAAGTTACACAGAGCACTACATAGTGGTGGAGATAGAGCTGCAGCTATCAGGCTGTTCTGTGAAAAATTAGCTCAAAAATTTCAGCAAGGATGCTAAGGAACAAAGGTCAAGAGATACAAGAATTTTTAGGACTGGAGATGGATAAGAGATGGGATTCACTCCCAGTGAATCTCAATTCAATGGAGTCAGTAAAGAAGGAGTTCTGTGGTTTCACTGGACACTGAACCTGGCTTCTGGAGAGCTCATATAGACAGACAGAATGACAACCAGAGCTATTTCTGACTCTTCTGGTTTGGTTTTACAGTTAAAAAGACAAACTTAATCAGTAATTATGTTCTGTGAGACATTTGTTGTGACACGTTAGGTTAATGATCCTCTTAATTCTCTTAATCCTCATCTTACTTGTGCCCTAGTTAAAAACAAAAGACCTTAAACACAAATTCAGCACTTTATCTGTTTGTACACAACAGCCCTGCATCCAGGGATTTTGTGGCATTTCAGGCACAAAAAAATAAATGTAAATTTGAATCCAGCTACTTGCTGTACCAATCCATCTGGTATTTATATCAGCAGAGCTGCCCATAAGGAGATTCTTGCCCTGCACTATGGACCAGTCTCCTGATTGCACACTTTTTCCTTCGTTAATTATTGTCTTCAGCCAGCATGTATACAAATATATACATATACATTGTAATACTGTAACCTTCATATACACAACAATATCTGTCAGAGGACTTGGAAAATTCATCTGTTGCCAATAGGAAATGTCAGTTCTTATTAAACTCACGAATGAAATGAAATACCAGGACCTCTTAATGTATAACCTTCTGAGCCTGCTTATTAATGCAAATCCACTAGAAAAATTTCTAATGATAATTTGACCTTTCCCAAACAATAATTCCTTATTCATGGTCAATTAGGAAGGTTTTCCTTACTTAAAAAAAAAAAAAAAATACATATATATACATACACATAAAAGAGGACCAATTATTTAGATAGCTAAAATAAAGTTGTTAAAATGGCAGTTGATTTTTTCCTGATACTTCAAACCTATGTATTTTACTCCCTCAGGTGGGAATAAATGCCTGCATGCAGCACTCTTTTTACAAAGATTTAACATAGCAATATGCCCAGGAAATTGTCTCTTAATTTAGCATTTACACATCTTTGCCAACAGAAGTTTAACTTTAGACATAAAACACTCCTCAGTACAATATTGTCCTGCCTTGTCCATGTAACACAAAAACCATCTGGAAATTTCAGTGAACATCTTTGTGGGAGGCTAAGTGGTGGCTGAGAGCTAGAGTTGAGGTTTTTATTGCTGACATTGCCATTGTTTAACCTTCGATATGGCTACTCTGGGAGTATATTTGAGTTCAGCATCTTATTTTGTGCTCTCTGTGGGTTCCCTACACCTGAAGAATACTGTTGTAGACTGAACTGTATGCTGAAATGAAACATGTTCAGATTAAGAATGTCTGTATCTTCAATATTTGTAGTTTTAGAGGTTTTATAAAATAATTGCCTGTGTTTCTTTAGCCTTCTGCTGTAGAAATCTTTCCTACAAAACAACCTGGGCAAAGTTTTACAAATAATTGATTTATGATGAACCAGTTTAAATGTGTTTTGTGTTCTATTTCAAAATTTTATATATAGAGAATCATAGTATGTTTTGGGTTGGAAGGAACCTTTAAAGGTCATCTAGTCCAACCCCCTGTGCAGTGAGCAGGGACATCTTCAGCTAGATCAGGTTGCTCAGAGCCCTTTCCAACCTGACTGAGAACATTTCCAGGGACAGGGCATCTACCACCTCTCTGGGCAACCTGTTCCAGTGTTTCACCACCCTCATCATAAAAAAATGTCTACCTTGTATCTCTTCTGAAAACCAATATTTTAAATTCAAAGTTCTTTTGGGTTTTTTTTTCATCCCACATCTAGCTCTTCTTTGTTTCATCCATAGTTTTTAACTCCTTAAGGTTGATTTTTATCAAAGTCTCATGTAGACAGTGGAAAAGCTTGGCAAAACCAGTTGCAAATCATTTTACTGCTGATTTCAACATGTCACTTGCGTAGGCAAGACTTGCAGCAGTAACGTGTCACATGCTAGACAAAGCACAACCAAGAGAAGGGGTCAGTATCCCCTGGGTTTTGGACTGGTGTTGTGCTTCAGTAAGCACTCAGCAGCCTTTCAGGGGAGCCCATTTACTTTCACATTGCAAGGGACTAACACCACCTCTGTGGTCAGTGACTGTGACGGATAAGAATTGGCAGCTTATGAAAACAGGTGGTACGTGCACAGAGATCATCCTGGTGTGCCCTCAAGGCCTTTTAAGTTACTTTACTTGTAATAAGAGGATGCCAGAAGACCTTTATAGTCTACACATAGGCTATATATATATATATACACATAATCGATGTATAGACTATATATATATATATACACACACACATTGTCTATTTATAGACTCTCTCTATATACACACATATACCAAATGTGTAATCCCAAATACATTATATATATATATATATATATATGGTTATTCTCCTTCAAACTTGCTGCAGTTTCAAAGTCATTTCAGTACTTCTTTCTCCTGTAGCTACCTCTTTCTAAAATATAATCTGCCTAACAAATACCACCACAATCGTATGCTCGAGTGTGCATTGTCATTCTGAGAGAATGTTACTCTGTGGAGCTGCAGGTTCATCTCATCAGTAGATCATCCTGCATTAATGCCTTAAACACTAATGCTAAGAAATCTGTTCTGAGTTCCCTTAACTAATAAGTGACTCTCACTCCTTATTAGAGTACCAAGTAACAGCAA
This sequence comes from Podargus strigoides, assembly GCA_028020825.1. Taxonomy (NCBI): domain Eukaryota; kingdom Metazoa; phylum Chordata; class Aves; order Caprimulgiformes; family Podargidae; genus Podargus; species Podargus strigoides. Next base: position 34,390,838 of record CM051619.1, on the reverse strand, counting down.
GAGCTTTGTAAACAGAGAACATCATTAGGCTTTGTTTTTCTAATCTGTCCATATCCTTGATTACACAAGAAACAGGAGGACATAACAAGAGAAAAGCATCTCAAGTTCTCAATGAAGTATTAGGGAACCAAGCTGTGGTGCAGTGTTTGTTGTTACATGCAGCATGCACAACCCCAGATTCCATACCGCACTTTGCTATTCTTTTTTGGCTGCTCCCTAGGACTGGAGGAGAGGAGGCTGAGGGTGAGATATTATTGCTCTCTACAACAATCTGAAAGGAGGTTGTAGCGAAGCAGGGGTTGGTCTCTTCTCCCAGGTAACAAGTGATAGGATGAGGGGTAATGGCTTGAAGTTGCACCAGGGGAGGTTTAGATTGGATATTAGGAAAAATTTCTTCTCTGAAAGGGTTCTCAGGCATTAGAACAGGCTTCAATAACTTACCATCAGCCACCTAGTGTTAAGGGCAAAGTAGGCACTACTGAGGCATGCCACTGCTTTGCAGTTGCCTCCCCTAAAACCTGGTCTCTGGAAAACCTTAGCAGTACCCAACTTCTACTGATTTGTTCCAATGTGTCAAAGTACAACAAAATGTTTGTCCATCATCATCAGCAAAGCGGTAAATGTGGGAGCTGTCCTTCCCATGATGACCCCTGTCAGAGTAGTCCACATCTTGTTTCTAGAATGATTTTTCATGTGTAGCTACGAGAACATGCGCATCTGCTGTGATAAACTCTGCTCTAGCAAGAATTTGCCTGATATTCCTCAGGACCTTGCTGAAAAACAGTGTTAGCATCTGTTACTCAATACCTGTTAAAAACAGCCTTAAAATACATTGTGCTTCCAGACAGGTTTATTTGTAACAATAAAATTTTCTCTAGTGACTGATGTAGTGACTGCATCCGTAGAAGCAGATGCAGTAATGATACTTCCCAGCGGCTTTATCTGAGGAGTTCTGTTTCACAGTATCCAGGTTATTTTTGGAAATTGTTTCTAGACAAATTTTGCACATTTGCTGCTTTCACCTGCCTGCAGAACAGACAAAGGGTCTTCCTTTAGCCAAGGCATACGAAACACTTGTAACAAATGGAAAACCTTGGAACTGAGTGTGGGAGGAGGAACACTCCAGTAACAACATGTTACTGGTATTCCACAGTAAAACTCACTGACCCTCCATCAGAATCACATTTCTCTACTGATAGTGTCAAACTATGACACAATGGAAAGTGTTTCACTTTTTCAAAATACTTTAACAGTCCTTAACAGTCTAGTGCTTCAGCACCTCAGAGATACGGGTGAACCTCAATAATGCTACAAGGAGCTGAAGAGATTGACTTAAATAACAGAAACTATGTAAGGGGAAAACCAGGCATCTTACATAAATCCATTGTGTGTGTTCTGAAGTCAACAGAAAGATACAGGCATTTCAAAAGATCTAGCATACGTTTGGATGGTTTTCTTCAAGTGAGATAAATGTCTTGCTATAGACTAAAAATGGAGCAAAGATGACTGGCTCAGAGGATGCATCTCACTTTTAAAAGCCTCCTAGAAGTGAGATCAATACCACACAAGGCATGTTCTTAAGACTCCCGAGGAGTTTGAAGCAGAACCAAAAGGTATATCTAGCTCTCTCACAACCTACTCCAACAGTTTAACCGCTGGTCACTCTATTATGTGTTTTACTTATTTTATTACTATTGATATTCTTTATTATTTATATATTCATTATATATATTTATATTATACTGTTTATTATTTTTATATTAACATTTCATTATATTAGCATTTTCATTAGTTTTATTTACCTCTTTAGACTACTATCACTGAAACACCATATATATACTACAACATACATAATAAAACAAATTATAAAATGGAAAAAACATATATGTAGCAGCTCTTAATTTAAGTTTAGGCAAAGTGGTAACCAGATAGGAGAAAATTATTTTCAGGCATCTAATTCTAGTAAAGCCACATACCATGCCTTAGACCAAGTATTTGCTGTTTTGAGAAGTGTGGTCAGCTTAGCAGAATGAGGCTATAGATTGCTACATAGAAAATAATTCACATTAGACCAAGGCATTGTGTCTGCAGGGAGAGAGCAAAGAGCTCTTTAACGTGCTGTTAAATTAACAGTGTCAGAAAACCAGACAACTACTTATATTAAGCTTTTTTTTGTTGTTGAAAATGTACATTTGTTCATAAAACAGCAATACAATAATCAGAAGATTGGACCTCCTTCATTTAGAAGCAAGGAGATGGAAAGGGACACAAAGAACATTCATGGGCCACTCGTATGCCATGGACAGCACAGTTGCGACTTCCTTCAGTAAGGGTTATTCCCAATACAAAAGTTTATTCTCCTTTAGAGAGGGCTGCTACAAGTCCTACATGAAGAGCCCACATTAAGTATGTCACTGGAAAAGGACTCAGTTGTCAGCCAAATTCAGAGTCTCATTCATCACACTTTAGATCTGGATTTCAGCTGCAACTATCACACACCCGAGATCCATGCCAAGCCCCAGTGGGGGGGCCTCATAAAACTTCAGCACCTGGATCAAACGGCTACTTCAGTGCAGCACGTGATTTCGTGATTTGTTAAGGTTTGAATTTGCTTTCACTGGTGCTGTTGTCTTCTAGGTAAATGGACACAGTTTGCATCTGAAGAGGCTGTACTGTTTTTCTTAACCACATTTTATGACTACCAGCAAATAATAGCTCTAGCCTCTCACAGAGGGGAACAGAATGACTCGGGCGTACAACTGATCGGAGCAGACAGCTCAAAGCTACAATCTATTCTTTCAGTCAATATAAACTGACAGTGTGATTCTGTACCTTCAAAATAAGAATGTGCTTTGGAATGGCTCAGGAAATACTTACCAGTGTAATTATTATTTAAACACAGCACGCACAGAAATCTTCTCTCTCAACTACGTGGACGAGGTGTTTTATTTGTTCCTTGGTGATAGAATTGATAGCTTCATGTTTAGATTGTGGTAAAGCTTGTTTTTAAAAATGCTTTAGTGGAAATACAATATAAATGTTGTTTCCGTGCTTGATGTTTGTCATCTTTGCTTTTCAAAATAGCTATTTATTTTCTCTTGTTTTTCTGCAGCAGTTAAGATCACGGAAGAACCAGAATCATCAGGAGATGACATTTTAGTTACAACCAGCGTTTACAAAACTTTGCCTCTCCTTATTGGTTCAAGTGATCTCTCTATCACGCAGCCTGAAGACGTTATTACAGATGTGGTACCATCAGAGCAAACAGCACCACTGCCTGCAGCAACCACCCCATCCTACAGCCACTCTGAAATCTTCAAACAGTCCCTTGAAGTACCAGATTCCTCGGTGCCAGCATCTGAGAGTGTTCCTCCTGATCACTCCGGGACAGGAGCGCAGGATAGTGCTGCCGAGTTCGATCACGTCAGTGTAGTGAGCACAGCAGCACTGGATGAAGTGCAGCATGGCAGCAGTTATATCTCAGCACTGACAACTGAGCCTGCAGAAGCCACTCCAGCTCCTACACTGAAGTATGTAACTACCAGCTCCATGACAACCGCAGCCAAAGGCAAAGAGCTAGTGGTTTTCTTCAGCCTGAGGGTAACCAACATGCACTTTTCTGATGACCTCTTCAATAGGAGTTCGACAGAATACAAAGAACTAGAACAACATTTCGTGCAATTGGTGGGTGAAAATCAACTTAAGAGACACAGAGACACAGTTCAAAGAATTACATTGAAGAGCATAGTATTTTAACAATATCAGATCCTACTACAATTCAGTCTGATAACCTGTATTTTTAAAGAATGCATAAACCTGGAATGCTGTCAGGGTACAAATACAGATTTTATTAAATCAGTGATGAAAGTTTTCACTTGCTCAAGAGACTCCAGATATATACCTGGCATGTAATTTACTTGTTTTTTTCTTAGGTTCATGTCAACAGTACAGCAGCGCTGCTTACATCTAAGGCTTGTGTCTACATGCTGGATTTAAAAATAGGCCTTTTAAAATATATCATATCTTAGCAGGGGGAGCATGATTAGATATGGATTTTCTCTGTGGGTACAATAGGGCAGCAGGTCAGCTCAGTAACATGCCTATTATGCTATGCCCTAACCTGCCTGGACTGAATGTTTGAAAACAATTAAAGTTGACTTTTGAGTGAGGTGATTTTTTTTCTTCCAGATGAATAAACTCCCCAGCTGCTGTGCATTTCATTACAGGGGAAACTGGTGCCCATCCATCTCAATACATTATTGAGAAAGGTGTAAAATTCCAGAAAAAGATAGTGCTAACAGAAAAGTGAATTTGGCGGTGGAATTTAACGATTGTACTAAATTCCAAGAAATAAGAGTGCGGTAGGCATACTTGATAATGAAAAGTGACTATAAGAGCAAGCAGCCTTTGACAGTAGACTAAAATAAAGGCAACTTTCTGTTTTGCAGCTACTTCCGTACCTTCAGTCCAACCTTACAGGTTTTAAGCAACTGGAAATACTTAACTTCAGGAATGGAAGTGTGATTGTGAATAGCAAAATGAAATTTGCCAAGACAGTGCCATACAATATCACGGAAGCAGTACACTGTGTTTTGGAAGATTTCTGTGATGCTGCAGCTCAACGCCTCAATTTGGAGATTGACAGCTATTCCCTGGATATTGAGCCAGGTAAGGTTCTATTAATAATGTATATGCAAAACCAAAACCAAGCAGGTAATCTTTTCCAGATTGTTACAGTTTCAGAAGGATTACAGTTTTAGAAATAATGATATTAGCAATAGCCTCCCAGTCATCAGGACTAATAAGAAAAAATAAGATATTGCAAATTAAAGTATCTGGAGACGTATTTTCATTCTATAATGAAATACAGAGTGGAGGAGTTGGTCTATGCATATACACCAACTGCTTTCCAGGGCTACCTATAAGGAACTAAAAATTCTCTAGAATAAGGGCTGGGCAAAGACAGGTATAAAGAATGTTTATGTGCAGTTTACAGGAGTGACTTATACAAACTTTGAGTATATAAACATCATTTCTGATGGTCTTTGCTATGTTGTAAGCAAACCATAGTTTTGTGCATCATGAAATATATTTTTAAAGGACTATAGAGCTCAAGACAGAAGTAGATAATTTCTAGGAATAATCAGATTCTACAAATACTCACTGACCAGAGCATGGCTATATGTAGCACTCCACAGATTTGTAATTCCAGCATCCCTCCTGATGTAACAAATTTCAAATACGTCTGTAAGTCTGTAGTTTTCATTAAGCAGTAGAAAGTCAGTCACAGCATATCTGGACACTACTGTAACATTGGAAGGTTCACTGGCTTGGAGAAATAAAAGATACCGATGCTTTAGCATGCAGATGCCTTTAGCAGTTTTGGTTAAGCTGTCTTTTTATGTACAAATCTCTGACAATTCCAGAACAAAAATCCACTTACAATTCAAGCAGGCAATTTCTAATTTGTTTTAATTTTATATATCTCCTTGTGGATCCTAAAAGCATAGGCAGTGTGTGGTAAAGAAAGTTAACAAAATCACAGCATTCAAACTTCCAAATACTGCCATGATAAACTGATGTTTTGCTGAATAAAGTATTACATGAGTTCACTAGAGAGTGAACTTTGGGCTACCACACGTTCTCTGCGTTAGTAGTAAATTTTCATTAAATAAAAACTAAAATGAAAAAGTTGCTAAGATGCAAACACAAAAAAAATTTGAAAATCTTTCATCTTCATCCGTATCGGCTGCTTTACTGATGCAGTGTTTCAACATTAACTCAAGAAAACAATGAGTTTGCTGAGGGGGCTGTTCTTTCAAGGCTTACGAGCAGTAGTAAAACGTCAAAATAGAAGAAATTGTGTTTAGAAAGCCAGGATACTCCCACAAAGGTGTTTGAAAGTCCTACTGTCTTTCACTTCAGAAAATAAAACAAAAATAACAAACAACAACAAAAAAACCCACCCAACTTGTTCAGTAAATGAAGGTAATTTAAGCAAATTCCTATTTATTGTGAAAGTAAGAGCCATCTAGTGGTAATAATGTTATACCAAACTGAAACACTGATGGGAACTGACAGTCCAAAAGACATATCAAGATTCAGCAGGTGCAAAGGGCTGACTGCATTGGTCACAAATAATACCATACAGAGTAACATAGCAGGCTTTTCAAAATATCTGCATGCTTTTGGGTTTTTTTTGTAATCTAAGAAAAGTGAAAACACAGAAAAAATGACCAAATATGGCAAATACAGCCCAACATTTTGTTAAAGAAAATGAAAAATTATCACAAAAACCCCCAACTCTCTAGCCCAGTGAAATGCTCATGGCGAACTCTACTTGTCAAATAGAAACACGCTGAGACCTTTCAGCTTCTGAAAACTGCAGGGCTGTAGAACACAACCCTGGGTAATGCTTAGGCAGAGCCTGTCTGTCCTCACCAGCAGTGTCAACCTTTATTTCCACTACTATAAAGGTAAACTGTGGCCATCAAAACTGGGGAAAGACTTACAGGAGACATGCTGTTATGCAGCTGTTACTGTTTTAATCAATCACGCAATCATACAAACTCCTTTATTAAACATTTTTCTTTCAGAAGTGTTCTGGGTTTGCTTGGAGTGCAATTCTCTACAGGATTAGAAAAAAAAATCTCTAAGAACTAATATCCCTTTTTGATTTGCCAGTTGTATTTGTTTCATTAGACTTAACTTTGTAATTCCCCATCAGTAGTATCCATGACCAACCAAAAGTACTGGGAATATATATATATATATATATTTTTACATGTAAGCAAGGGTTTGCCTGACAATAAAGACAATAAAGTACCTTGTAATTTATTGCATTACTTTGATATCCAGTCGTTAGAGATTATATGTATATAAATTTACAGTCCAGAAGCAAAGTAGATCCCTAACGAACATGCACACTGCATACAGCAAAAGGAAATTGAGTATGCTAAAATTCATTATTCTTAAATTAAAAAAAAAAAAAGGAACTAGGCATGGAATTACAGAAGGGTTAAAAGTGAACAGTTCTGATGGATTAATTTCTACCAGTTAAGCTTATCCTAATGTGTGACAGAGATTTCCAGTACTACTATAAAGAATGCGATGCTCATTTTTCATTGAAATTAGTATTACGGAGCATCTAGGGCCACGAAGTGGCTCCAGAAGACAATTCTCAGCCCAAGTAGCACCTACAGGAACGAGCTGCAATATCCAGTACAAATCTTCTTTTTAAACTACAGATTTTTCTTTTTAAGAAATTTTAAGGCCACATAACCAAAAGGGGCCAGTTTTCTTCTGCACTAATATATTAGGTGATTTTGATTTCTATAGACCAGACCTGAGACCAAGTTCCTCTCTACAGCAAAGACTACATGTGCAAAATTCCTTTGAACTCAGGTCACTCAGGAGCGGCTGTCCTGCGCAGCCCTCCTCCTCCTCACCCCATCAGTGTGCAACTGGGCTGAGCACTGGGTTAAAATGACTCCTCTTGGGTCTTCTTTTTCATTTCTAGTTAGAAGCAGAGAATGGGAAAGGAGAAGTAGACTTGTGTGACACATGAAGTTAGGACTTTAGACAGTCTCTGATTCGGGCCTTCTTATGAACATCAGCAGACTCATTTTCACTTAATCTCACAGAAACATCTGTTATTAATATTTAAAAAAAAAAAAAGAAAAAGAAAAAAGCAAGTTTTACCAAAGCAAACATATCACTTCCAAAAAAGCCCTGCATGCACATATTTTCTCTACACAGGGTCAGTATTTTTAGATTGCAGTCCTCATAGTATTGTGAGATATTCAATAATCTAATTCCCTCCCCCGGTCATGTCCTAAATTACGTGTTTAAGATGATTGCAGCCAAAAGTATTTCTTACACATACACAAGGCGGTGCTTGTATCCACAAGTATCAAACTAGCATTTTACACAAAAAAAAAAAAAAAAAAAAAAAAAAAAAAAAAAAAAAAAAAAAAAAAAAAAAGAAAAAAAAAAAGAAAAAAAAAAAAGAAAAAAAAAAAGAAAAAAAAAAAAGAGAAAAAAAAGAGGATAAAAATACCCAAATGTGAAAATCCGTGTCAGTGAGATGAAATCGCAGTGATGGGGTAAACAAATGTACAAGTAAATATAAGCTTGCATGCCCACTCTGTCACCTACAGAAAGAAGGATGTGCATCCTTTTATGCCAGATTATATCCTCCTATTAACATGCACAAGTAGGAGGCCAGTAAATGTGAATTGTTTTCTCTAGCTGCCATGCAGCCTGCCAAGTTACTCGGGGTAATGCATCAGTTAATGATTTACCCATCCTTTACAGCTGATCAGGCAGACCCATGCAAATTCATGGCGTGTGATGAGTTTTCTGAATGCATAATGAACACGAGGACAAAAGAGGCTGACTGCCTTTGTAAACCTGGTTATGCAAGCCAAGACGGATTACCCTGTCGGAGCCTGTGTGAGCTGGAACCTCTTCTTTGCGTCAATGGTGGGAAATGTGAGTTAGTTCCAGGAAGAGGAGCTGTCTGCAGGTAAATAAATGGTGCTTAACACCACTTCTGTTAACGGACCCCTGACACGTCTATTGCATGAACAAGCAGGGCTGTGTATATACTATTCAACAGCATGAACTATGCTAATAAGCCAAGACCACAACAGTCAGACACTTTAAGCTACATTGCAACACCCTTCTTCAGTATAAATAGTCTCCCTACAGATAAATTCATTCCTGCCTGCTGGTACACACAGAACATCATGATCTAGTTATTTTTTTTGAGATGCTTTAGAAATTTATTACAAATCCAGCATCATTGGCAGAGATGACACGTATGAAATCATGCATTCTTTTCAGATTTCCAAATACATCTTGAAAAAGTGGAATAACACATTTATTTTTGTACTACTGATTACACAGTAGTATTTTAAGAAATGATTTTTTTCTAAGTTGTATTAAAAAAGGAAATCTATATTCTTATAAATACACCTATGAACCTGATTCCAGATGCCCCAATAAAGCACACAAAGGCTGAAACTGCTTTCAGGGCTTTCTGGGAAAGTCTGGAACATTAGCAGCTCTATGTAACGGCAAACACATTACATAAGGATTTTTACATGAAATGATGTTAAGTCAGTATCGAGGATTACCACAGTACTTGAACATATTAATTCTCTTTTTTTAAAAAAAGTATCACGTTTCATCTCATTGTAAGACTAGTCTACCCAGAGCATTATGTGAAACTCTGTGTACCAGACTGGCACACAATGGCTGACGGGTCATGCGCATAAGCAAGAGACAAGTTACAATTCTTGCATTTGTTTATTCCCTCTTAATATTGACTACTAGGTTAATGACACATCTTTTAGTGCATTTAGGATTAATGACAAAAAATAAGACTACTGAGCAAACTGTTCATATGGTAATTTCACTGTAACAACATAACTGCCATAATTCATTTTCTGCAGTGGGCGTCACAGAAATGATAATAGAAGATTTTACTGAATTCCCCACAGTTTCTGCTAAATTCCTGACTTATGGAGTCACAGTAGTGCGGCTGCAGTATTTTGTACTAGAAATTAGCCTGTGAGCTAAAGAGGTCCTCTTCAAAACTCTACTCAAGTAGCAAAGGGTAGAGACCAATGCATTAAGGAAAATAACACTTTCCCATTTCAGAAAAGCCTTGACTTGATGCACAGTAACAACCAAACCACCATTTGGAATGATGAAAGTATTAGAAATAATAAATGAAACCTTTTGTGAATTATAGCAAGTTACAAACAAACATACCTTACAAGTTTGTCCAAACTTGTACAGTCTGCAGAGAGAAAATTATGGCCTATGTTTTGCTCCAGTTAAGCACTTGTATTGCTTGTGAATTTACTCAGAACCACACTACTTTTTCCACTAACTGGAATCCCTGTGTTCTCATGTAAAGAAGTCCCTTGCTTTAAAGGGAGCTGTTTGTAGTAAAGTCTTATTTCAGACCTTGCCTGCCAGATTAAAATCGCCAATAAACAGCGTACAGGTTTGGAAGATGTGTTCAGACATTTCTCCAGCACACACCTGAACTTCTAAGGTTCTAAAACACAAATGTTATTTCAGCGTCACCTGTGGGGTTAGAAATTTGCCACAGATGTTTCAAATGCACAATTTCCTTAAAATTTGTAGGTTGGCAAAGAACTTATCAGCATCTTTTTGTTGAACACTCACTCTCACGAGTCTATTTTCTTTCTTTTATTATCAATCACATTATTTCATAGACACATAATTAATTGTATTGGGAATACTGTGTTTACATTTAATTGCAGACTTTCCTTTGTTTTCATTTGAGGTACTCCGTATTTTATGCCATCAAGTTTTGTACATTTTTCTCTTCCTCTCCCCATTTTAGATGCCCTGTACGTAGACATGAGCTTTACCAAGGACAGCGCTGTGCAAAATTTGCTCCAGAACCCATACAACCCTTCATTTTTAAACCTCTCATTTTTGGCTTATTAAGCCTTGTTTTTCTTTTCATCATTTCAATTATTAAGTTAAGAAGAAAAAGAAAAAGAAACTCTAATTTGCAGTAAGCTGCTCGCAATCTTTTTCTTCACATTTCAAAAATATTCCTTTTTCCTTTTGTGATTTAAAATCTTATCTAAACAAAAATGTTCTGCATTGTAGAAGTTCTACTCTCAACAGCTGCAATTCAGAAAACGCTGTAAGGATTAATCCTGCTTTTGAACATGACGAACCCATAACTAGCTTTTGTCATACAGCTTGTAGTGTAAGTGCTTGTGTCAGTTCCTCAGAGATCATTGATCACGAAGCATTACACGAACTTGAAAGCACAATTCAGCATGGAGGTAAAATGCATGGAAATACTTTTCTTACCCCTCAACAAACAGTCCCACCTCAAATAACAGGTCCATATTCACGTATTAACTCTACAACTAAACAGAATTTTATTCTAATCTCTTCTTTGGCAATTTCACAACTAAAAAGACTAACTCATGTATTTGCTTTCCACATCTGCTGCTGTGTGGGTTTCACAACAGGAATGTAGAAACTGCGTTTCTCACAGCTCTCTTGCATGGCTTTGGTGGTCCACGCTATCCACGTGCTTTCTGTGATTTAGTGAAATAATTAATCTAATGTTTTGGTTTCTTTTTTCCTTAACTGTTGTAGGTCACCAGACCAGTTTACAAAGCCAAGACTGACAAGTTAGTCTCTGAAATTCTTCATTTCCAGCATCAGCCAGACAAAACCAAGGTTTGTGGCTATTTTCAAGAGCTTTAAAAATCTATTGAGTTCTGTTTGTCAGTGCTACCAGGAAGCCTCTCTGTACTAATTCCATAAAATGAAAAACTCATTTTTCTTTGGATGCTTGATATGACAACAATTTCTTCTTATGTGCTTTTATGCAACAAAGTTCCATTCTATATACTCATTTGCTAATGTGGCAGTCTCTGAAACACATGAAGGAAGAAGAAGTATCTGAAATGAAAAAGCAACACAGATCATTTAAAAATAACTTATGCCTGCTTAATCTACATAGGGTTCGAACGAGTAGGAATTCTAATTTGAGAATACTACTCATATCTCAAACAGTATTTCAGGTTTTGCACCTTGAAACCTCTTGTATCTTTCGGGGGGAGGGGCGGGGAAGATAAAAAGGAGAAAAGCTAAGTCAAAAAATTCTCTAAAATTGCCAGACAGTCTCTTAATTCTGATGCATTCGAGTATGCTCTCTTGAAAGGTAGACAAAAATATTTTACTTTCCCATTTTCATTTTCCTGAATCACAGCCCAGTTCCGAACAAAAAGGACTTACTGTAGATGTTGGTACCCATTACTGTTGAGGGAAATAACAGTACAGGATTGCCCTGGCACTGGGCATATACTATAGGAAACAGGATACCGGCTACACAAATCTTTGGCTCGAGCCAGTACATTATGTAAATACAGGAACAAGTATTGATACCATAGAGAAAGATCCATTTTCAATGATCTTCATAAAACAGAGGATTCCAGCCCAGGTCTGGTTTGTTCAAGTACTCCAAGGTGACATTTACAGACTGAGCTGACAAGTGAGGGGACAGGAACATAGCAAAAGTTGTTCAACAAGTCAGCAGGCAGCAGCAGCTCAGAAAAGCTCAAGAATGAACTGGCCTTGCTGCTGAGAAAAACAAGTGCGCAGACACTAATTTGCAATTAGTGTTTTACACCCATCTTAAAAGAAATGTGTCTGTGGGTAATTGTAGACAGCTGAACTAAAAATTACTGCTCACAAAAGCATTAAATACTTCATTAAAGGATTAAAATGGAACATCAGTGGGAGAAAACCAGGCCTGTGTCATTCTAGACTATATCTGAATTGTTAAAAGTATATTGACAAAGTTCTTTTCAAGATCTAGTTAAGGAAATTAATTTTGTAAGAAGTGAGGCAACCACAAAACAGAAATGGGTTTTTTAAAAAATTAGGTGGTTTTGGCCATTTTTCATCATTACTTAAGTTCAAAATCAGTGTTTACATAAGAGCCCTTATATGTTGGACACATTCTTAAAAACTTGACAAAAGACAACGGAGGAAGAAAATGTGTGCAGTACACAGCTTTCGCTAGCTGAAACCAAGAGCACCACTTCCATATCACAACCTGGAAAACTCCTCTGGGGCTAGGATTTTTAAAACAGAATATGGCACTTGAATTGAGTTCTTAACAGGAGGAGGTGGATATCTAGAACTCTAAGGCCAAATTGAAAATTCCAGTCTTCAAATTCTGTTTTGCCATGTGGAACGACAGCAGGGACAGCTTTTTAAGACTTATAATCTACAGCGAGTACAGCTCTGCATTTATAAAGGTGTATACGAAAATAAGCATAAAAGTCCAGTAGAAGCTAAAATAACCTTCAATTCTTTTCTAAGCATGATAAATGTCTCCAGTTTAGTTATAGCATCATTACATAGAAAATGACTGCAAAACTTCGTTATCTGAGGGGGTTTTCTTTGGTTGAGTTTTTATGCAATTAGTCGCCCAGGAATTAACAACTGTTTCACATCCAGGTGAAGAACTTGTTCTTCCTTCTCTCTGAGCTCAGTAGAAAACACAAGTTCTTGCCAGCAGCTGAAAAACCTCTCTAGATGGTTAGGTCTCTGGGAACTTGGTGTGTCTTGCTTCACAAAGAGTGTAGTATGAGGAATAAAATTACTATGAGATCCATCTCTCTTTGGGCCAAAGCAGAACGTGACAATGAGCACACTCAAGTGGATCAGCTTGTTCAGACTGAGACATAAGGCTAACGTGGCATCCAGTCGGCCTAATCTGGTTGAGAGTCAAATATGTCAAAGTGGTCTAAAAATGATCCTGCTGATCTGAGTCTCTGCTGCCTTCCTCACCTACACATGTACTCTCTGCTCCTCTGAGATGAAAGCTCATTCAAAACACAGCTTTTCTCTTGTGACATCCACCGTCCCTGTTAGTGAGTTTACACTGTCAGTGAAAAAGGTGCTGAAAAACAAAGCGCACTGCTTTTCAGCTGGAAGGGTCTTCTGTCAAGCTGTCTGTAAAGTCTTCATAGTTGATCTATGGATGCTACTGTATAAACTTGACACTTATTTGTGCTCATCCATGGCATGGGGAAGTAGGCTTCTTTTTGAAGACGTTAGGTGGCAAAATTCAGTAATGGATCTAACCCTTGAAAACAAAAAGGATCTCATCTAACGAGTCTTCACAAACTTTTGAAAGCTTGCAAAAGAACCGTGCTGCAACAGACACCACAGACAACCAGTTTTAACAAACTTAAGTAAAACCTTAGAGGATCTAGAAATATTCGACATAAAATAGCCCAGAAGCATTGGAAATAAAGCACTGGATAAGAGGATGGTGAAATAGTTGGTTTCATAATGCTGAATCTAATTGGCATGGACAAAGATCTCTTCATTTGATGTAATTCAGATAAAGCCTAAAAGTCATTAAAGATTCTCCCCAAGAAATAAATAAAATACACCATTGCTCATCAAACCCAGTAACTGATACATACCATGATACTCTGAAAAACTGACTCTCAGCCACCACGACACGACTGAAATTAAATTTGCGGTGAAAACAAAGACTCATTTTTTTCACCTTCATGTCAGTCACTTGGATCATGAAGCAAACAGAATTTTGGATTAAAAGAATACAACTATACAAGTTCACCTGTTAAAGCTCCCCCACCAGTATCAGAGATTCAGTGTTTAATCACCAGAACTACAGGGGAAAGAAGACTAAAAATACCATCCAGAGATTGAAGCACTCACTGTGCTCTTAGTTCGAGCATACCTGGGGTCAGGTATTACAAATTTACAAGTTTCCATGGCATGGCACAGCCGCTGCTCTTAAAACAATGCAGAGAAGCAGAAAGTCCCAAGGACTATTTTATCCCAGGTCTGCTGTAACGGTGAATGCTGTAGATACTTTAGATACGGTTTCTTTTGTAGCACACTGCAGTCTAATTATTTTAGAGTCAAACATATGTTCTTCCGATTATGACAGTATCAGTGGTATTTGTTATTTCATACAGAAGCACAGCACTGTTACACTAGGGAGGAAATATAATAATTTTACTCTGACCTCAATGATCTAGTATGTAAAATAACTTCCAGATTAACTCAGTTCTCCTTACAACGAACTGGAGATTATATCAACAGTTTTTAGTGAGATCTTGCCTATTAGCAGTAGATAAATAGTACATTTTCAAATTCAAAAATGCTTTTCAAATGTCTTATGAGAGTTTCCCTTGCAGGTATTCAAAAAAGAAGGTCTGCATTACTCAAGACGACTTCAGGTTAATTATGCATACGGAAAAAATTCAAGGATTCCTAACGATACAACATTTCAGGTCTACAATCAGTACGCATTAAACTAATTGTTTTATTAAAGAAAAATGATGTGACCAAGTCAAGCAACTATTTGACCATGTCTAAAATCTGCCTAGTAAGAAGTCACCAATGTTAAGATGCGTGCATTAAGCATGCAGTGCGTACACATCCTTTTATTTAAGAGACGAGTGCTAGAAACAGATTTTGCTGAGAAGCTACTTTTTTTTCAATATTGTATGTCACAACCATTCTGGTAAAAATGTCAACAAAACTTTACTGTATATCTATACCCTTTTGTTGGCCTTCCTGACATACACTAAGGAAAGCAGCAAACATGGAATCAGAGCTGTCATTGACCAAAGGCCACTTAAAAAGCATTTGGGAACGTTTTCATTCTCTCCATACAACTCTCATATTGCAAATCACACAGAAGTTGGGATTAATTTTCCTAATGGTTTCTATGAACATCAGATTCCTATTTTTCTGTTAACAAACACATTATGTATACATATGTACATACACACTTCACTGCCTAATTTCTGGTGACAGTTCAACTGTTGTATCCTAAGGCCTCAAAGTTTTTGCTGAGACACAACACCTTCAGTTTCATCTTCTCAGAATGCGAGGTTTATATTTACAAGCACCCTCCCAGTAGTAAGTAGATCACAGTCTCACATAGACACGTACACTTTAAACTCAAGTAATTTTGAGAGGTTACTACTAGTTTTTGTAGAAGAAATACAAGCAGACAATGGGTGGCCATTAAGTATTTTATAGGCTTAGTAATTTATACTCTATGGATCCATAATCCTGGTTCATGTATGAGCATTACTTTACTTTGAATATCTTTTTCTTGAGTATATATATATATATATATATTTACATGCTGCACCAGTGTTGTATAATATTCAGGCACTGTTTGCTGCTTGGTGCATACCAGAGGTTGTACTTACAGCTCAAACTGAGCTTCTACAAAGTTCATGACTACACTGGATGACAGCTCCTCATTCAGGTGTGAAACTTTCATGTATTCAGGACAGTAGCTGATTGTAGTGACAAATCTTTTTTCTTTGCACCACACAGTTACCACAGGAAAGACTGAACTTTAGTTTACCTTATTACGTATGTGCAAGAGAACTGTTTACGAATTCCAAACAATTAACTGCACAAACAGATTTGCCTGCAAAACCACCAAAACTGGCGATCGTACAAATGAAGGCAATGCACCAAGAACACAAGGCTGAGTTTCTATAGCTGAAATAGAATTTTTACTTACTTTATTTAACTAGAGAAGGAAAAAAAAAAAAAGAAGAAACCTAAGATGTGGTTTTACACAGTAACACTTCAGAATAAAACTCTACTTTAAAAATACTTCTCGCAGGGCACTGGAATTCGTACCTGCCAACAAATGTTAGCTTTTCACAACTGCTCATTTAAGTTAAGAATGCATTCAGAATGCTGAAAGCATTCAATTTTTTTCCATTACAAATGTATTTTTGTATGTGTTTAGCATATTTCAATTTATACTAGTCATCACTAGTCAGATTAAAAAATAAGTAATTTTAAAATGTGTATTTTAATAATGATCATTCATGACTGTATTTATCACTCTCAACTATTAATTACCAAATATATTTGCTGGATGTAAGCCTTTTGTATTTCAATAAAATATAATAAAACTATTTACTTGAAAATTTCACAGGGAATTGAATCGGTACTTAATCTCACACTAAGACACATCATGTTATTTTAAAACTGATGTAAAGCTGCAGTTGGAAATAAAAGCCATAAGGAAAGTGAAACAAAATTATATCTCCTAGAGATCAAAGTCTGAATTACTTCAAATCTTCTTAAATTAAAAAATATCACTCTGATTTGGCCTTTAAGATAGGAAAGTTTGATAGTATTTTTTTAAAAAAAAAACAAAAGAAAACCAAAAGCACCCCCACACCCTCACCCCAAACAAAAAGTTCTTCCTGCAGCACACACTGGAACCATCATAAGTGGTTTCACTAGTCACTGACGAAAAATATGCAAACAGCACACAGCATAGTAAGTGATTAACACATTGGAAGTGATAGCAATGAAGGTTAAAAAATAGTAATAAAAGTAAAAAGATGCTTGTTTCAACTAATACTGAGAAATGAGGTATGAGACTTAAAGGTAACAGAACCAGAATTTCTTAATATCAGAAGGTTATTTCAGAGGAACACTTACCTTAGAAAGTAAAGATAAAATCTTTAGTAGAGTAGTTTTAAGCACCACAAACATCTGATAGAAAAGCACTAGGCAGTTCCAGCACAGAAATCCTTTCACCCTTCTCATAACTTAATTTACCCTTACTTATTACACTTTAAAGACAAAATGATAAGAGAGATACAACTGAGATTTCAACATGGAATGTATTTATTATTTATTTTATTTTAATTTTCAGTACAGTATTAGAAGGTCATTTAAATACTTTATTTAAAGATTTTGGAGAAAAATCCAAAGGATTCAACTAGGTAAAGAACAACTACCTTATCAGTGGATGAAAGACACATATTTAATGACCTCGTGTTCCTTGAAGCAGCATTCTTTGGACAATTCACACTCCTAGGTCACCTCCTCAGGAATGTAGCCTGGCATGGCTTCTCTTCCTCTCCTTTGTTTTCTGGAGTGTTTCATGCAAAAGACCTCAACTCTAACAGACAACTTCACTGAGAGGCAGGAAGATTATTATTTTTTTAAACACACAGAACCAAGTCAATATGTTTACCTCATCATTTTGCTGTAAAAAATTACATTTTTCTTTATAATTGTAAATGAGAAGGGCATTAGGTAACACTACAATCCGACAGATTAGCTCCCTCCCCCCTTTTTTTTATTTCCTTTCGAAATCAACCAACAGTATCATTAGCTGACATAGTAGATGGGAAAACAAAAACATTCAGTAAGCAGCTGAATATTGCCTGATGTAAAAAAAAAAATCTGAAATGAATTGAAAATTAATTTTGTTGCACAAAAAGATCAGTAAAATTAAAAGCAGACTCTGCTTTTGGTGCAGAAAAAAATAAAGCAAAAAGAAAGCATGCTACTGTGCAAACTAGAATACCCTGATTTTTGGAATGTATCTTCTGCTTGCCTCAGACATACTGCTGGAGCAATGCACAGAGGTGGGAATATCTCATTTGAGAACATCCAGCCACCAGTTTCTTTTCCACTATTTCAAAGTCAATTTTATTTTCCTGATAGCTCATATTTGTTAGTCATTTTGTTAGCAAGAATTCCCACACACCCCATTCTGAAAAATAAATTTTCTTTCTGACGCCAGTCAAGGAAATAATCAAAGGATCAGACTGGAAAAATTCCGTTAACTATTTTATTTATTTTAAGTTCCCCACAAGTATGTTTACACATATATATACTAAAATATTTAAGCATATACATGTGTATATACATACACTCTTAAGTATTAAGGTTCTTTGCTTACCATGTTCAGTCTCATCTGTTTTATATATATATATAAAATATACATATATTATCCATTTATCCAATATATATATGTCTGGTTTTATATATATATATATATATATATGAACTGAGACTGAATGTGTTAAGTCAAGAAGTTAAGTCTAGATAGTAATAAATACAGGATAGGGCATCTCAGCCCTATCACTTCAGTGATTTTTCTTTCTTGTATTGCATGAACGATCATAGTTTCTTGCAATGCTAAGTT
The DNA here is from genome assembly GCA_028020825.1 of Podargus strigoides. NCBI lineage: Eukaryota > Metazoa > Chordata > Aves > Caprimulgiformes > Podargidae > Podargus > Podargus strigoides. The sequence goes on along the minus strand of CM051619.1, from coordinate 34,372,285 downwards.
CTGGAGACTTGAAGTTCTGAACTTTAGTTCCAATTAAGTAACACATTAAACCTGCAATCTAAATTTCATAAGCAGCACCTTTAAACTCATGCAACACTGTACAGGTCTGTACTCAGCTTGCTAGCCAGTAGTCTGATGCACTTGCATCTTCCAGCCAAAAATTACTGCTCCAGTGAAGAACTGGTTTGGCTAAAATGAAAACATTTTCTGATTTGCAGTCACATGGCCAAAAAGCAGAGCGGGGACACAGTGAACGCTGAGACCCCCTGACGTGGCAGATTCATACAGAGTTAATGTATTACTCAAATGTCTCCACATGCATTACAGTAAGGAGTGCATTTATAACAACAAGCAGACTGTGGAATGCAAGCACAATTAAGGTCTGCAAGGATGTACGCATTGTCAGCTTTCCCTGTGCTACAAAACTGTACCTCTTGAAAGCTATTAACTAAGGATAGTTACGCACTTAAAAACTGAAGTTGCCAAGAGGTTTCAAACTGAGTAAACACTGAGGAAATTATTTTATAGTGTAAGCAAACGTTGTCAATTCATAGAGCAAGACTTCATTTTTAAATCAGCTTGCATAAGTAATTGGACATCGAGCTACTTAAATTTCAAATTCCTATTAGAGAGATCATAAATCATCAAGTTTAATTTGTTGAAATAATGGCCAGTATAGTGAAACAACGTTCACATAAGCAAACAAGATGCGTCCTAGAACTGTGTGAAATTAGTAATTCCCACCCACAAAAACTTCCAAAACAAACTGCTTAATAAGGGAACTGTTACAAGCTATGAAACATGACAGAGGAGATGAAGAAAAAGCTCAGTGTCTGAATCACTGTGATACTTCAGTAAACTAAAATCTCTAGCTATTTCATCAGCACATAGCATTAAGATTATGCATTATGTTATTGGACCAATTTTTTTTATACGATCTAACCAAACCTATAGACCTTGTGCATCTTGTTACAATTAAAATAAACAGGATGTCTGAGGCTCAGGCCTCAATATTCAGTTAAGTTACACTGCCCCAAAGAGATGAGCGTATTTCCCTTATGCTATCCTTAATCTTATATGCCTCCAGATATAAATCTTGGACACTTTTGCATAACATATTGAAATCACACTACGTGGATAAACAAACTGTCCAAGAATTCTGAATAGAAATTTGGTCAGAAAAATAAGTCTAAAGGAAATTTGTACCTAAAGGGAAGACAGAAAAAGAAACTAAGAGAGAAGTGGTATAAGCCCCAATGAGCAGTACATTCTTGGAGTACCTCCAATATTACACACTATTAACATATATGAATGCTCTTCTCAGAATGTACAGAAAAGCATTTCTCTTAAACCAAGACAGAGAATGCATTAAATAGGAATTTATGGATCTCAAGTTTAGGAGGATTTCCCACCAGTTTCTGAAAAAATCAGTAAATACAGACACTAACCAGTTTTCAAATCAGGACATAAAATGTCTCAGATTGTATAAAAGTATACTCCAACTTCTTCAGAACAGAAGTCAAAGCTAAGGCCTCAAAATTCCAGTTATTAGAAACAGCATATCCTCTTTACTAGGCCACCACCTGAAGCCAACTATTCAGTGTTTTAAGGAGGGGATTTTATAAAAAGGTGGTTGCAATGCAGTTCTTTGTAATATGTACCCAAGTATAGACAGATTGCTCAAAAGTGTTAAGTTATAACAGAAACTATTAAAGAAAATGCAACATATAAACAAAATGCCACAAACTACACTGACTGAAATTTCTTCAAGGTCCTCATACCTAGTGAAGTTCACTACGCAAATTAAACATCGTGAAGTACAAATTAACAAACCACATGATTAATAAAATCTGTTCACTTTATATTAAACATCTCTAACACGATTATAGAATGTTTACGTCCTCTGTTGCACAGAGGAACTCTTCCCTTTGTATCATGGGCAAAGGTTCTCATCTCAAATGCTACTGTGCAAAACGATCATTTATTTCAACAGGTTCTGCAGCATAGCTGTAGCATAGGTAGGACGAGCTTGTCTGCTTTCAATTGCATTTTGAAGATACTGGATACCTCCACAGCGTTCCCAAATTTCTTCAAACTGTCTCGGCAAAATTTCAGCACCTCGCTTTCGAGTTAAGCCAGTCTCTTCAAGATTAAGCTCACACATATCCATATCGTCCTTACCTGAAATGGTAAAGGGGAAAAGTAAAATCTCTATAAAGGTTTTACATCATTCAAAAGGTCCCATTAATAAAGATTAGATCTTTGTTGATTAGATTTCCTCTCTCAAGCTCTGGTTTGTTAGTAGACTTCAGAGCTTATGGGGAAATCAGTCCTCAGACACAGGGGGTTGGTTTTTGTTTGTTTCTTTTTACACACAGTAGAATACTCTAGTATCAGATGCTGCAACTGACAAAATTGTGCTTAAAAAATGAGGAAAAAGGAACAAAGGAAAGAAGCTGAAAATACCAGCATCTTGATATATCCTGAAATCCACCAGGGGATGACAACTGCATTTGTTTTACACATACTTTCAGTTTTACACAATTTTACAGTGAACTGCTGTTATTTAATTTGTTTAAATGTAGAAAAGTGATTAAGAACTTGAGACTTTAGATCAAGTAGCCAATATTCTTAATCTGTAGCTGCCCAGGCTAAACAAACAATGTTTACCAAATGGGACTGACACCAGGAATCCAATGATATGAGTGTCACTCACTTGCTATGTTTTAATCTTATTTTTAATAGGTGATCCATTGAATATGGTATTCATGACAGCAATGCTACTTTTAGCTGTAGGCTTAACACTGAACAGACAAAAGTTGGTATAAGGAATTCTATTAAAAATAATTAACAGAAAACCAAGGAACTTCTGTCGCTAGTAAAGCATCACTGTGAAGCTAAATAAATTGGTTATGGCCTTTTTCTCAGTCACCAAGTTAAATACAAAAACTCAAAATACAGAACTGTAAACAGCATTTCTCCAGTGTTTTCTCCCCTTTCATTATCTGCCAGAAAAAAGAAGATACCTTCCATAACCACATAAATCCCTTCCTATTCATTCCAAAATAGTTTCTATTTTGTTTAAGATTAAAACTATTCTCCCATACCAGCTAGCATAAACATGGTAAAAGCATCAGTTTTCTATTAGCACCATACCATGGAAAGACAATATATCATATGTCCAAATTGTTTTGATACAAACTGCTGTAATTTTTCAAAGCTAACTAAAACACAATACAACGACGAATAGAACTTTCCCAGATGAATTGTGATGTTTTATCTTCATGTTGTCTACAGTTCAGTGAATAATGTAAGGACACTTAATAATAAAACCATTTACATTTGGGTTCCCACTCTGTCTATGTTTTCCCAAATTAAAGTACATGTACAAGTTAAACATGTGACCAGTTACAGCTCCAAATGATACACCATAGCATTGGGCCACCATCAACAGGAGTCCCAAATTCTTGAATTCTGCCCAGAAAAGAACTGCTGATTATAAAAAGAGGACACAACTTGGGAAACTTGTATCATCAGCCTCTTTTTCTGAAGTTATCATCTCTGAACCTTTTCAACATTTGAATTTTGCTTTCAGTACCAACCCGCTACAAGGAGAATGGGTGCCTTGTCAGGATGAAGCTCCATTTGTCGAGCAATCCATGGCCCATCAAAATGTGCATACCACCAACCCTTCTTCTTGTTCTGGGGATCTTTGTACTGGTCTGCAGGACGGATGAAAGGAATGCGGAAGTAACGCTGTTGTCTGTTTATTTCAATCTCCTGTTGTCTGGCTGGTAGCTGAGTTGTTGGATTCTGTTGAGCTATCATACAAAAAAACCCAAAACCCAAGCAAACAAAAAAATAGAAAACATGAAAGTCATATTATGACTTGCTTGATTAATCAGAAAAAAACCCCCAAACAACCAAAACAACAAACAAAAATACCCCCAACCAACCAAAAACCCAAAAACCAAACTAAACCCAAAAAAACCTGAGATTTCCATTGAATACAAGGTCTCATCAAACCTAAAAAGTATTCCCATCGCATACAATGTGCATTCTTTTAATCACTACAGCTACAACACTGGTGAGGAAAGGCTCATGTTAACTACTGTATCTCTATGTTGCTCTATAGGTTGTTCAATGGCATCAGGTACATTTAGTCAAAACAAAGTGAGTAAAATAACACATTTTGCTTTAAATCAATATTTAAGGTAAAATTTCCCATACAAAACTTCTTACCAACCAGAAACTTTAATCAGTAACTGCTGTAGTTCAGTCCATCTCTTTGTAAAACAAGGTCACAGTGCAAAGCAGCGATTTCAGTTACAAAAATGCAAAGCACCACTTGAAGATTTTTGACAGTCAATGCAGAAGGGTGTGTAATACTGTTAGAAATTACTAATTTGTTAACAGAAATGTTGACAACAAATACTGCTTATTACACAGCTGCCACCAAACATAACTTTCTGCCTAGAAACTCCAGTATTAGAACTACTGTCTGACTGCTTTCTTTTTTTGAAGAAATGTTTTATTTCAGACCATTAAGATCAACAGACCAAACTTCTAGAGTTGATGGAGTTACAAAAAAATCTTTTAAAGCTTCATATATATTTTTGATAAACATTTCCCATGTGCATTTTTGGACTCCCTCAAGAGTCCCACACATTTCAGAACTCAGAGAGAAATTTGATTTCGAATAAAAGCAAATACTCTCTATGTTAACTCATCAACTGGTCGACCTTCTTAATGTTATGTATACGCTATTATAATCAGTTTTAAATAGTAAATGCTCTTACAAGCAAGATCCTTTCCTTTAATAACTGCCTCCTGCAAAAGTTTATTACTGATCTTATTTTAGTGGTCTACAATACTACCATTACAAACACCTTGTTTAAGAAATTCTGAATGTGAATCTGTGCCATCCCTACAAAAGAAAATCAGTATTAACAGTTCGATATCACAGCATAAAGGAGATAATTAAAAGTAAATTCCTTTTTTTGTCCATTGTGTATTAATCAGCAGAGCTAACTTTTTAGCTAAAATCTAATAAAATTAAAAATGACAATCACTTCTAATAATGTATTTTTACAGTTATGAAAAGACTAATAGACTAGCATCTGCACCTTGAAATTTCTTCTACTTAGATTCAAGCAAAGATAATTTTTCTTAATGTGAAGAGCAGAATCTTAAAAAAAAAAAAGTACTATAGAAATTATATCCCTCACTTTTTTTTTTTCCATGCCTACATAAACGAAGAAAAACAAAACAGGTTTTAACAGGTGAATGCTACTTTCATACATCAACTCTGATAAAATATGTATTTTACAGGGAGACACAGTCTACAGTTTACAGGAAATCAATTTTATTTTCTGCAAATTGTGTGAACATCTATCACAGCAGATCAGTATGCTTTAGTATTGTCAAACGCTTCTTGCTAAGTAATTGCTAATGCTTATTTCTACCCCTATGCTTACCTAAATCCAAGAGGAAATCTAGAGGACTGCTAAGCAGTCAATATAGCCTCTACTTTCAGTGCTATGGAATTGTAGTTCTTTATTCAAAAGAAACCATCACCTGAATGTTAGTTTGTGTGCTAGGAAAATAGCCGTTATATTAAGTTGATTCCAGAGTTTTGCTACAACAAAAAGCCATGTGTAGACAGTAAAAAATATCAGAACAAGCACAGTATGTCTGGGGGAAAGGCCAGGGAGTGTGGGGTGAGGGGTGGAATTTGGAGATTATACCTTCAAATAGCCTAATTTTCATTCTTCCTTCCCATGACTGCTCAAATGGGTAGGATCTCATGAAGATAAGCAGTAAAGTATATTAATAAATTACTAGAGTATGATCAGTTGAATAATAGTGTCAAATTGTAAAATTTTTTTTTTAAACAATTAAATTCTATGTACATGTGTAGCAAAACACTGAATTAATTAATGTTAGTATAGAGCTCTCACGTGTTCCTATTCTTCAAAGTTAGCTTAAATAACCATCTCCCCACTTACGTGAGTTGCTCAAAAATGGTGCAAAATCTGTGAACAAATATTACACATTGAGCAAAACATAGAAGTGCTGATCCTTTATAAGTTACAGTTTCATTACCTCAACATTTTTCACCAATGCTGATAGACAAATGTTACAAAATAAACACAGATGTTGAGCTAAGTACTGCTATTCATTTTCTGCTCACTAACATGTATAAAATGTCTCCTTTGCTCAAGTTTTACAGATTTCCAACTGCTTCTATTTTCATCAGCATTTAATTGTGAAATTTATTACTTCAACGAGTTTTGATACCTGTTACAAAACCCCAGTTGTACACATGCTAAGCACAGATTGCCATAACCAATCTGCTAGTTAGGTAACATAATACTTTTAATTTTTGACATTTCTGCTAGGAAAACATTTCCAGACCTTAATACCAAATCTGCCTATTCCAATAATAATACACAAACCAGTGTTTAGCTTCTATGCTGAATGTAAGAATTTAATTAAAGGATACCTGTAAAGTCATATGACATCGGTGAAAAGATAGAAAGAAGAAAACTACATCATTTGAAGCACACACCCACTGACACTCGAAAGACTTTTAGCTTAAATATCTAAGAAATCAGAGTGCATTCTTACTACCTTCTCAGATCACAATAATACGTAGACGTGAAATGCCCATGTAGTATAATTATTTGAAATAGGAAGAATTACTTCTGACATTAACAAGAGTCTCTAAAGGTCACTACAAGTGACTTCCTTCTGAACGGCAATGTTCTAACATTTCTTCAGAAATATGAAGCCATATTTCAAGAAAAGTAAAAAAAAAAAAGCAATGAAAAAACTAGAAAAGAATGCTGCAAATGCCCAACTAAATGTGATGAGATCATGAATATTCCAAGATTTATTTTCATGAATCCAAAGACTTTCTGCTTTTTGATATTTCCCATCAGCAGTACTGTGCATAAATACTTATTTTACCCATTTAGCTCCAGAAAGCATTTGGAAGCTCAAACTCAAAGCAACTTACCACTTTGCAGAAGTACTTCAAATGCTTTTTCCTGCTGTTTCAGTCTTAAGATTTCTTAAGCACTTAAAACCATATTACTAGGCACAGCCACAAGTACCCATTCTTTGATAACATCTTTTCCAGGGGTCCAGATTTCACCTGCTATATACCTGTACCAAAGTTCCCTGAAAAGTTTAAATTCTCAGGTAATGCTCCAGCAATGCATAACTCAGTAAATTAATTCAGCAGAAGGAAACATCTTTATGTAAGGATTAACACTGAGAGTAAGCAGGGCACCTGTATCCCCTGGGATCTGTATCCCTCATGTCCCAGGACAATGCCCGAATCACAGGCTAATGGGACTTTGGGGAGAGCATCTTCTCCCCATCTTTCATTTCCTCTGCCTCTCCCATTAACTGCGTGGCCAGGAACACAAGGATCACAGAACCAGAAGACAGCAGGAAAGATCTGACTAAACTATTATATCCATTTGCTGTGATTCTGTTCGTTTCTTAGAGTCCTTTTGTAACAGATGATCACTAGGCCTGGGAGGTGGGGTCATGGGGAAAGAGTAACAGTCCACTCTGCAAATATCACTCCAGAAACTGGGCACCTAATTTTCAGGTCTGGCAGTGTTAAACATGGTAACTCCTACACCTTATTGTTGAATTTAAAAGGCAGTCACCTATTCTCATTAGCGCATTGATTTGACAATAAACATCCATCTGTGAAATCAGCAGTGACAGTCTGATGAGGAAGCAGGGACTATGCAAAATTTGTCATCCCACACTCAAAAATTGCAATATCAACTCTCATAAAATTTTTAAAAAGATAATATAACCTGAAACATACAAGGCTAACAGTAATGTAAAAGAGGAAATTATCAGCACCTTTTAAAAGTATCTATGTCTATGTATCTGTATCTTACAAAAGAATAAAAAAAACCCTTATCACCAACAATTTTTGTTTTCTCTGGACCCCAAATGTAATAGTGAATTACATAACACAGCATGATTCCAATCTCTTTTTTTTAATAGAACAAAAAAAAAAAAAAAAAAAAAAAAATAAAAAAATCACATGCAATTCTTTGATAGATGGATTATTTAAGAACTATTTTTAGAATCTCTGTTCTATCCTTAGGTACAATTCTCTGTTCTGAACTACCACTAACTATTCTCAGAAAGCAATATTCATAAAACTACAGAGGTCCGAACTAGTACGAACAACCTTAAAAACAAAGTCTCAAAAATTTCAAAATGCAAACCACAATTTAATAAATGGAAAATGATCCTCCTTAGTCTTAAGTAGCACAGTAATGAAATTTAGCAAAAATGTCAGCAACTTCAACACCAAATAAAGAACTATTTTTAACAGATGTGAGCTGGTATAAGAAAAGGTTTTAGGGAGAGATATTTAGTACACGTTCCTGGGTCTCTTGAAAGTATTCTACTTTCTGCAAAGTATTTGCCAGTTACAATATTTTCAAAATATTTACCTTAAATCAATATAAAAATACTCTAAAAATACCTGAAGAATTTCCTTCAACCTAACAGAACCAAAATTCATTCTAGAAAGGTTTTATTTAGAATATTGTCACCAAGATGATTATAAACACATAATTATCTCTCCTCACCATAGTCTGTGACTGATTTGGGAGCACGTTGTTCTGTTTCTGCATTCCGTTTCTTATTCTTGGATTTCCAAGCATGATATACCTTTAGCCTTCTGTGAAACTCTTCTCTGCAAGCTGCCAACAGTTCAATATCTGTCTCAAAAATAAGGAAGGAAGGGAGGAATGAGAAAAATCAGAAAAATTATTTATGAAATGCTTTTCTATATTGATAGATACATAATTTTAGATCAGTTTGTAACACTAATGTTAAAACACATAGCATAACATAACATAATATAATATAACATAACTAAACCCTCATTCTCTGCAGCAACAGGGTCTGTATTTTATGGCATGCTATATATGCTTTTCTCCTTTGGAGGAATGGCAGCCCCCAAAGTAGCTGTTTTACTGTGAGATTTGGAGCAGAGAAATTGCAGAAAAAAAATTCACTTTGCTAAATTTGCCTGTGGACGTTATCACAAGCCATGCAGTACAGAAATAGATAAAATTTCACTGCTGAACTCTATTTTTGCAACTGAAGAAAAAAAATAATCAGCAATTTGCTCAGATTTGTTCTTTTTCCACTTTATTAAATATATTTTAATTCTGCTGAATTTCATGATACTAAGAGACCGCTTAGAGATACTAAGAGATCGCAAGGCTTTTTCATCAGTCACCTGAGAGTATCCAAACTGGCTTCACTAGGGATGAACACAAATTAGCACCAGGTATTACTGCACCACCTATTCAGCTGAAAACATTGCTCCACTCTTACACATTTTGTAGAAACAATAGAAAGACAGGTAGAATTTGGAGCTAACTTTGTGTTTTAAATACAAATAGAGGGAATAGGTTTATTTCCAATTTCTATATCCAGGTAGAAGTTCTAAGTTACCTTAAATCAGAAATTAACCAACTGCTTTCAATCAGAAGCAGGAAGAAACAGTAATGTTTAATAAAGGAGTAATTCTTCTCTGTTTCTATTTTCATAACATCAGGGGAAAAGTAATTAGTGTTCCAATCGTGAGCTTCCCAAATGAAAATACACATTTTGAAAACTAAAGAATAATCCTAACATCTAAAGCAGAAAATATTTTACACTGTGCTTTACATGACATATTTGCTTTTTTGGGATTTGGTGGCAGCAAAAGGTGATAGCAAAAAATATCTCAGAACATGCAAATTCTAGGTGAAGCATAATAACTATTATTTCCTTTGTGGAAATACATAAAACTGAGACAATTTAATTAAAAAATTATAACATATATTTTAGGGCCCAAGCAGTTTAACATCATAAATATATAATCAGTAAAAGAGGTAACAAAGGAAGTTCTGTTTCCTCAATATGGAAATAGTTTACTTGGCTCTTCTCTTTGGGGTAATGGAACTTTTCAAAATTAATTTGACATTCATTCAAACCTGAATAAATTAATGAGCATGTTTTTATCTTTGTCATAGGAAGAAAGCAACACTTTTCATACAACTACATGTTTACTTCTTTTCTCAAATCAGAAAATAAAAAACTTACCACAGGATGTATTGATTGTATCGCGAAGCTCTGCGTATTTCCATTTACTGAGATCATGCTTCTTAGTACCAGCAGCAGCTTTCGTGGCTTGAACTGAAGGACCTCTACAATTATTAAAAAAATACATATAATTTCTTCAAGTATGAAAAAGGTATTGTTACAACAGTAGGAACAGATCCCATAATCAGCACTGCAGCACACTTATAATGAAAATCAGCAGCAGAGGGACTGGATTCAAAGGCAAAGTACCACATTATTTTCAAGATATTCAAATGATTAAGAAAAAGTTAAAGTATCTTTTATGTTCAAAATCATATAGTAATCTGATCAGTGGCCTATAGATTAAAAGGAATTGATATTTTCATGCTCACATGTGAAAAGACGCATATTCTCTTCATGTGTACCTCACCCCATGCTGACGTACATTTTTCTTGGAACTAGTCAAGACGCAGAATTTAGACAACTGAGAGTGGCCATATTAATTGCTAGCTCATTTGAAAAACAGATGAGGAAAAATATTTCCAAATTAGACAAGGAGAAGGAAGAAAAGGTGTTTCCTCTGCTATTTAAAACTGGATTAGGACAAAATCGTTGTTCCAAGACTAGAGGAACTATTCCAAGCTTTTGACAAAAGTCAAAATTGAGAGAAGAAATCAAATCAATTTTATATTAATTGTATAGTAGAAGTCCGAAACCAGTAATATTTATTTTGGAGAGGATGAAAAAAAATCAGGAAGAGATACCACAGAAAAAAAGACCACTCTCAGAAGAAAAAGAAAGGCTGACCAGCATAAAAAGACTCATCCAGAAACAGTGTTTTTCAAAGGCAAAAAGGTATTTGTCACATAGGTAGTATGCAATAAAGTCAACAGCAAATGCAAGCGATAAATAATGACTAAAATTTCCATCATCTTTAAGAGTATGAATAAGGTTATTTACATATATATGGATAAAGATAAACCTGGAAAAAAAGTTTTGTTTTCTTTCCTTTTCTTAAAAATGGTATGGATAAGAAGCAGAAGAACTGTCCTTTAGGAACTGCAAACTTCCCATGGATTATTTGGATATAAACTAAGTTCAAAACACTCCAACATTTAGTGATGATTAGAATCCTTTTTAAACACTACAAAATTCAAGAACAGACACATGATTTTACCAGCCTCTGCTAATGCCTGCAACTGAGAACATGAGGCAAAGTGAATTATCTTTCGGGATCTGAGAGGATTTGTTCAGAAGACAGTAGATCTTTAACAGGGTAGCAAAATAATTCACACAACATGTCATGTTAAAAATTCACAAGAGAGAAAAATGGAAGAAACCAGGCCTTTTCAGTGAAAGTCTGTTTGTGCAGCAATATCTTCGTGGGACTGTTGCATTATTGCCGTATTTACAATCCAGTGACTATTATTTTAAAGTTAATTTTTCCATAAAGGTCTCATGTGGGACTATGAAGCTTTATGTTGTTTATTTTTCCTTTTTAGTTAATAGGTTATAAATACATTTTCTGTGAAAAATTTCTCAATGTAGATATAGCAGTTCTGAAAGCAAACAATTGCAGTTTATTTTAAAGTTTCACAGAATAACCAAATATTCTGAATAAAATCTGAACTACCTCTTCAATGTAATTAAAACTACAGAGTCTTACTGTTTATTGCAGCATCCTCTTAATTATGCCTACTCATACTACTGATATGAGTCAACACACAGGTTGCAGTTACGGTATGTGAGAGGTCTGACATGAAAAATTACCTTAATCAGTACATAGCAAAGGGACAGGAACTTATCCTCACCCTTACCACTACTCCCAAGTGTAAAACAAACTGTTACACAGCCTCCTTTAAAATATATATTTTAGTATTTTGTTATCACTGGCATACCTGTAGGACATTAAAGGATTGCTGCTAAATGTAATTTCCTCTGCCTGGTGTCTAACTTTCTTGAACCTAATGTGACAAATCCTGAGGATTTTCCTTATTTAGCCCACACCACCCACCACTCTAAGAGTTTGCAACATAATTTAGAGCAGCAGAACTAGGCTGGAAGATTCTCTGGTTAAACTAGTAATCTTTAAGAATGCTAATCCAATTGAATGGCTTAGTCTTTCTATTACAGTACTACTCCGCACTCTGCAGATCATTCTTCTGTTTTCTACATGACTAAGCCTGTGTGGCAGTGAGAAGAGCATCATACTTGACAATAAGTCTTCACCGGTCAATATGACAAAGTTATGCATCATAAACAGTATATTTAGGCTTCAAAAAAATCAGCCTCAAGTCAAAAGTTTCTAATATATGAAATGTGGGGAAAAAAAAAAATAGTTAAACAAGCAAGCAGTAAAAAGTATTGCATTTTGAGTTCAACCAAAACAGAGCCTCTGATTTTGCCCCAAACTTTTCTGATTTTTTTGCACATTAAGAATTGGCCATTGCCATTGAAATTATGTCAACATAGGCAACACAATCCAGCCATCTAAATTCACGTATCAACTTAATTACACACATTGTTTATTCCTGTTCTTAAAATGCCACTGCAAGAAACAAATTTATTTAACAGCTGTGTTCCCAATTATCAATGCTACAACTAGAAAGACCATCAGTCATGTGAGACAGATCATCTTCTAGGCTATATATATACAGCATAGTACCTTCTTTAACAAGAGTTTCGCTTTTAAAAACTAACCAATTTAACTTCTTATTTAAGCTTCAGAAAATGAATGTCAAAAGGTTATTTTTGTCCTCAAGTTGCACAAAACACTTGAATTACTCACTGATATGGAGGATATTATTATAATTTCTTTCAACAGAGAATTAGTATTCTAACACAACCTAGCATGAGACTGTTACAGTAGAATTGTATTCAGATCTAAACCTGCATTTTCCTTTCCTCCTGCATTGTGCATAAAATCTTGCATTAGCATTCAAAAATCTCAGAAGGGGATTTTGTTTAGATGTCTTAAGAAGGGTTTTAATATGCTTTTAACATGGTAATTTTCAAAACTCCTTTTATTTGAATGGAATTATAACTAGAACATTTCTAATTAAAAGCACTAACAGTTACATTAACATTAAATAACTTCATTAACTCTGTGTTGAATCTGTAAAAATCCTCCTTGGAAAGATGTGGAGCCTAGTTTTCTATTACTGTTATAAGAAAGATGAAAAGAGAAGAAAGCTGGAAGAACAGTATCAAAATTACATAAAATACCAGGATATGTGAACCATTCTTATTCTTTTTTTTATGCAATCAATTAAATAGTAGAAAAATAATTGCTGGGGAAAAAGTGTTGATAAAGGAAATTTAACTGAAAGAAGTAATTTACTTATCTGCATAGCACTTAAAAAAAAGATTCCATTATTTTTCATTCAATAACCATTCAACCCATTTCATGTGTGATTTCTTTTTATAAAATGACTGATTCATTTGGTGTTGTCTTCTCACCTACCTAGACAATATTTCTGACATTTCTGTGGCCATTTGATCCCTATAAGAAAATTGATAAATAAGTATAAACCAAACATATTAATATAAAACCAACCTTTATAACTGTGATACTCTCTTGGCAACCAAACTGAAGCTAATTCAAGTGCACAAAAACGAATGGCTACTTATTTTAAGTAATTTCCATGCTAATATATATATATATATATACATATATATATATATATGTATATATATATATATATATATATATATACACACAGTCCTGATTCTATAAAGAGGTATAAATCACACGGCAGTGAAAATCAGATGGTATGTGAAAAAATTTACACTAATTATATAATCATCTTTAGATAGATATTATTAGGCATATTAGATTATTAACTTGTTTATTAGACATAAGCAAAGTAGTGGATATCAGGTATTACAAGCTGATTTAAAGTTTACAGATGCACGCTAATAAAGATTATTATGGGGTATTAGTAAATAAGAGGACAAAATCCATTTCCTTTGAATTAATTAGTGTTACTTTTTTTTCTATTAGAGCGTTCAAATGGAAAAAGTGCCATACGCAGTCATTTGCAGCTTTGTTCCATTGTCTCTGCAAACAGAAGATATTTATGTTAGATAGACTACTTCCTAGTTATGTTTCTAATAATCTGAAGTGGAAAAGGTGGGTCACAGTATTTCCTGCTCTCTCACATCTTATTTACTGTCTTATGATTTTATTTTTTTTTAAATTGAGAAACAGAATTATATAGACTTTAAACTTATAGACTTTTTTTTCACCTTTCTCATTCAGTCATGAGGGCTATATTATTTCTAAAAAATTAAATTAAGACAAACTGGAAAAAATGTACAAGTGAAAACTTCTTCCACCCTTTCTCCTCCTCACTCCGTCTTTCAAAATCAAAGATTCTGAGACATGCAACTGATATATTTTATGTCCGGATAAGCAAGTCACAGCACAGCTGCTCTCGGAACAGGACAGATAACTTCATGCAAGCTGTGAAAAGACACTAACTGCCATACTGAAGACCCACATGCACACATACGTAGCACTGAGTATGCTACAAATTAGAACTTAATTGGATTGCTCCAACACAATGAACAAAACAGATACATGCACAACACCTTCATGGAGGCTAGCTTACTCTGGAGCTATATGCTATACTGTATGTTTCAACAAATCATATAAATTAAAAATATTGCACAGTTGAAAACAAGTAAAAAATTAGGTAAATAACAGATAACTAAGTGCTAAGCAGTTCTGTTAACTTACCCCTAGGTGCAGTAAATCCCTTATTATGCGTGCTATCAAACTGTGGATGACTAATACAATTGGATGAAGCTAGGAGAGGTCCAGCATATCCAGCCCAGAATAAGCCAAAATAAAAACGCTAGATCTACTGCCAGAACAACAACTTTTCTTCTTTGACAAGAGCCAATGAGCATATTTCTCAAAGAAACTACTAACACTGATGAACCTTTAAGTATCTATGTAAACAAATGGAGAATGCAGCAAGGTACTGAGGAGAAAAGAAATAAAGTAAAGGCTACTCATTTTCAAACATGACAGCACATAAAAATAAGCAAAATACAAGATAAAAATCACTCTTCTTACTATTTTCAGTGCACAGGTAGTACAGCACAATAGAAAATATCCTATTAATCATGCCAAAAATTCAACAGAAAAGGGAAATATACATACATAAAAGTCACAATGATTTCAATGTATCATCATATAGTAATATGCAAAATTCAAATCCAGAGAATGGCAGAATATAACTTCCTTAGGCTCTAGTAAAATTTTAGTTGATATCAGTTAAAATAAATCATGAGAATTTATGTTTAAACTATTAAACCAC